>JANAVB010013200.1:9761076-10498229 GCA_029216955.1 Iris pallida
GTCCACATAAAATAGATCGTGTGCTGACATAACAGTGTTTTGTGTAGCATGTGTCAAAATACGTGACGAGATATACATGATTCTCGAACACGTTCAATCTCTACTAACCCCTAAGGCTCATGCGTCTACCCAGTTTCATGCGTTTCTGAGGCAGAAGATAATGTATTTTCTGCACATACGCATATAGCTGTTCCAGTAAAGAAAAGCTATAAATAGAGGACAGTTTCTTCCTCGCACACAGGGACATACGGAGGGAGAGAGACTACGTATGCTACATCTTTGCTAAGAACTTTCAGAGAGAGAGAAAGAGATTTCAGTGATAAAGTTTTATCTTACTGCCGAGAGTTCATCAACCACCAAGTTTCATCAATTTCTACATCAGATTGTCAACGGAGTAAAGAAGTCGAAGTAGACTTAATCTCCATTGCCCTAATCCCCAGATGCTTATTGTACTCGAAATTCTTGTTAAAGATTCTTGTTGTACTCTTTCTTTACAATAATATAAAAGATTCTACATTTATGGACTCTTTTTGTGTTGAAACATAGTTCCTTCAATTCTGCAGGGGCCATTCTGTATGGGACTTTGGAAATGAATCAGGTGTTGGAAAATGTATCGATGGTGAATTCGATTTCTCTATTGGGTGGTATGCCGGTAGCTCGTCTTGGAACACGTCGAGAAATTCTGCCATAATGGTTCGCAGTATCTATGGAAGACGAGGGTTATAACATTGTCGAGTACTAGTGAATGACTAATTAATTCCACGACTAATTTTTATATAAGTTATATGAAGCATGCAGTATATTTAGTAATTTTTCTAGTCATCCTAGTCAATTGCATGTAAATATTTGATAGGCACAATAGAATAGCTATATTACAACTTATCCACGACAGAGTCTGCCTCTGTAGAATAAAGCTTACCATGTTCTTCCCTATCAGTTTGATATCTTAGCTAAATAGTATGTAGCCATCCTGGACATATAGCTTGGTTTAGAAGATGATCCTTCAGGCGGGTAGCGAGCCCCATTGAAAGTCCCTGAATACCCTGACATGCATCCAACATAGCTACCGTGTTTTCTCCTATGCCTAATCTGTCACATGACCTCGTGATACTGTTCGAGAAACATCGTCCTTGTGCACAAGTTGTCTGTGATCATGCTAGATTAAATTAGTTACTCAAGCATGGTCTACGAATTTATAAGAAACTTAGCCAATTTCAGTGTGTTCCGCCTTATCGTTGCAACATTCATTAATCGTTTCATTCTTTGTTTAACATAGTTCAATAATAGACATAACATAAGTAAACATGTAGCAGTTTCATGGTATAGCAGTTATATAGCATTTCTACATAAGTAAACATGCAATATTTCTATTATTTATAGTTCTATGGAACAAACATACAAAATTGTGTCTACTTCTCTATATCTAGCATGCATGTTATCAGTATCATTGATTAATTGGATAGCAAGAGGATCAAGGAGATAAAGGTCAAGCCACCCACCGTTGATTGAATGGGGTGGGAGAGAGGTCGTCTACACTACTCACCTACACGATCACCTGCAATCGCATAAAAAGGATCAATACTCTTTTATTTCTCTCATAATTCGATAAATAGTGTGAATTTCAAAGAACGCAAGCAATGAAATCCCTCGAAAACATTCTCAAAAACGCATGCATAAAACCAACATAAAAAGGAGCAAGTGCGACATCAAAAACAAAGCAGCAAAGAGGTTTCTCACGACTCAGTCACAAAGTCCTTCCTCGAGACGCAACCCGCTAAATATGAGACTTGATTCCGAAGAAGCCGATCCATAACGAGGAAAGAATCTTGATTCAATCGATACCGACAATATTTTTTAACCGCGCTCCCTGCAAATGGGGCACGATGTTGGAACGGGGCACTATAATAGGCCCATGATTCACATGGGATTAGAATAATCTAGAATTAGTTAGTTAAAACTAACTAATAAGCACATGCTAATTAATCTAGGCAACCTAATTAACTATGTTCATTCTCCTCTCTAACTAATTAGAAAAATTCCAGAAATAGGTGCTTGCAACTACCTACCTACCTACATGCTAATTAATTAGACACATGTTAATTAAAATATATGCTTAACTAATTAATAGAAAGTTTTCACCTTAATGATAACTAACTATTTACTAAACTACCACTCCCTTTTCACAAATTAAAAAAATACCATTCCCTTCATATAATTACCAAAAATATTCCTAGAAATAATAATAAAATTAGGAATTGAAAAAATAATAACAATAGTAATTTTGAAACCAGGGGGTTACACTTTTAGCGATGCTATAATCGTTGTTTGCATCACTTCTGGCGATATTATACGTGCTATTAGCGTCATTTTGGGAGATGTTGATGGTGTGGCGAGGCTATGCCCTCGCATGTTATTACCCTCAGCTATAGCAAGGCTGGATATTTGCCTATTCTTAGCTTCACTTCAGGCAATGCTGATGATGCTGAATAGATCTATCATGATCTAAAATTGACATATATTGTGGGGGGGAGAAAATCTAAAAAATAATCTATGATAGAACATTACATTATAATCTAAGACATTTCTGACAAATGGTCCACCGGCCCTGGGATCCGCGGTGTAATTTATTTGATCCAATAAAAATCTTGAGCAAATGTCAAGTTGGTTGAAAGATTGAAAGAGTTTGCTGATAACCTATTGTTAGTCAAATATTGTCTAAAGGTTTTATAATTAGAGATCTGACTAAGAATTGACTAGCGGTGAGCATTATTCAGTTTTGGACCGAAAATCGAACCGAGCTGAACCGAATAAGAGATTCAGTTCGGTTTGGAAAAAAAATCAGTTCGGTTTCAGTTTTAAAAATACTAAAATTTCTTATTCGGTTTTGGTCAAAAACCGAAAACCGAATAAGACTTGTGTAGTTATGTAAATAACCTTAATTATATGTATATAATGTAATTAATATGTGTAAATTTTGAAAGTAACAATTATATTTATGTATTTTGAAACCAAACTTTAGTAATTTAACAACTAGTCTTACTTTGGACACAAATACAACAAATGTGTGTAAAAATTAAAATTTTACTATCATTTAACCACGATTTCAACTTTGAACCCTACCATTATACAATAGAAATAGTCCAACCGAACAAACCGAATTGTTATTCGGTTCGGTTTCGATTTTGGCTAATTTTGGTTCGATTTCGGTTTTGGATTTTTAGAATTTCGATTTATTCGATTTTGACTATTTCAGTTAGGTTGAAACGAATAAACGAAATGTCACCCCTAAAATTGACTGAGGAAGAAATGATTTGTAGTGTGTAACTGTCTTTAGGATCTCCATACTTCTATGTTTATAATAGTCTTAGAGCATCTCCAACCCTATTGTCTTGTTAAGTGTTGTGAGTCTTAGGTGGCATGAGACACAAGACAATGTGAGTCTTAGGTGGCAAGTTTATACTCACAAAAATCATTAAGATAGAAAAGTCTTCTCCAATGCAAAAGTATTGAGGAGGCAATAAAAAGTATTTTTTCCAACTTCCAAGACAACTGTAACGCCCCAGAACCAGAATACTAGAGAGCGGGGGCATACATAACCAGCTGCGTATATTGAAGTGCAACCCACATCGCATACGGTCACGGCTGTCTAGATATATGAGGGTTTAACTACAATCCATCAGTCTCTTATGGTCATGAACAAGCCTATTATCTCAATCTCAAGCAAGTAGTAACAGTTACAAGATGTCAGAGCACCAAAAGTACAATAGTAAGGCGTCCCATACATTACATATTTGGATGATCATGAA
This sequence comes from Iris pallida, assembly GCA_029216955.1. Taxonomy (NCBI): domain Eukaryota; kingdom Viridiplantae; phylum Streptophyta; class Magnoliopsida; order Asparagales; family Iridaceae; genus Iris; species Iris pallida. Next base: position 9,764,883 of record JANAVB010013200.1, read on the forward strand.
GCTAGTCATACAAAATATCAAGACTAGCAAGAGTTTCAGTCATACATGATCAACCCTAGGTTTGTCAATCATTTTACAGCCCGTAGGCAGACAGTAAGTAAAGTGCTATCGAGCTAAGCACGTGCTCGTCGGCTAAACGCCTCAAAAGAATATTTTTACAATAAAGTGGGAGGACAAAAAGGAAACCCACTCGTTGCCTTGGTTACGCCTGGTGGTCACTATCTGGCTGGAAGATAGGGAGATCCTCGGGAGCTGCTCCGGTATCTGGCCATACAAAACCAGCTGGGTCATATCCCAGAAAGAGCAAGTGCCACAAAGGAGACTTCACTTAGGAACTAAAACCAACAATTAGCATAAAATATAAAATTATAATAAAACTGAAGATATGGAAATCATGATGATATACGGTAAGATAATCATGGAACTATTCAGATAACCAAGTTACAACCCTTAAACCAAACAAGGACCGAGGCTGTAACCCTTCATCTGAACGGAACTTGGTTTCTCACCATTTATCGATAAAATAAAGCACAAGTAGTCAGGTCAGGTTACAATCTTGTACAGGATCAGGACAAGACTAGACTGAGCTAAACTCCATTCAATCAATCACGGCCAAACAATGAGTACGGCTTCATACTTTAACTAACTAGGGTTATCACAGGCCTAGTTACTAGCAAGATGCAATGAGATTACTCCAACAGCCACAAGCCCTGCAGCCCATCCAGGTTATCCAGGTCGAATATTTATTCAAGAAGGGTGCAACACATGACAGTGTGCTGGAAATGTGCCCTACTCGTCGGCAGGCTACAAATCCACAAGCGTGTCAAGATAACGAGATTTCCTGTAGCTGAAAAATCTTTTCATAACTACTGAGTTATTCTAGTTATTAGCCTTAATCAATTTCAGTAGGTACCCCTGACCGTGGTACTCAGGGGTCCCCGTCTTAAACATGATGTAAGACAATACTGGTTCATTTGTACAAACACAATCGCCCACGGTGTCCAGGCCAATCAATCTTGTCATGTCAGGCTAGCTGTCACAACAACATATCAAGGTATATCATGTCAGGATTACTTGTCAAGAGTGCACCACGGCGGGCCACTATCATATCATGTTACTTGTCAAGAGTGTACCACTACGGGTCACTATCGTGTTCAGCGAATATGTACAAAATTTACATGATTCAAGCATTTTAACAAGGGACCCAAGTTATACAGAGGGTCATAAGACATGAGCATAATTGTGACATTCCAATATAATACAAAGGGTACAAGGCTACGGGAAAAGGCCATGCAGCAAGGGAGAGGGTCTCATGCGGCTCGGGGTACACAGGCTCATGCGGCAAGGTGAATAAGAGTCTTATGCGGCAATGGAACAATAAAAACTGAGTTCCTCCATGAAGCAAGCTGTACTTGCCTAAGCCTCTCTCTTTGGTAGGTGAGAGTAATGGTGAGGAAGAAGAAGAGTCAATGAAGAAGTAAATGAGGAGAGAGAGTGTGTGGGCGGCTAATAAAGGAAGAGAGGGGTGGTAGGTGGGGTTGGCCCTCATGAAAAACCAAGCCAAGCCGAACCAAGCAAACCGAACCGAACCAAAATAAAATGCCAAGATAAACCATGCAATAAGACATGCAATGAATTAAAATACGTACACGTATACCAATATACGTAATACGAACTATGGTCGTTACAACTCTACCCACCTTAAAAGAATTCTGTCTTTGGAATTTAATTAAGAGGCTAGAGAGGCAAGGACAAGCTATACTAGTCACAGACAAGCTATAACAAGGCAAGCAATCATTCATTCAAGCAAGGAACTGAGAGCATAAGGCATAAGGAAGACATTATACCTTACGAGTCAAACAGGTCGGGATATCGCGATCGGATATCATCCTCACGCTCCCACGTTGACTCACCCAAAGAGTGATGACCCCAAGCAACACAGACTAGCTTGATAGTCTTGTTCTTGAGTATCTTCTCTCTCCGGTCCAATATAGACACGGGCCTCTCCTCATACGAAAGGTTGGTACCAACAACCAATTTCGAATGATCCAGGATATGGCTCAGGTCTAGGATATACCGTCGTAGTTGGGATACATGGAACACGTCATGCACCTCACGTAGCGACGGTGGAAGAGCGAGACGATAGGATACATCACCTACTCGCTCCAGAATGTCGAATGGCCTTATATACCTAGGACTAAGGTTTCTCCGTACGCCGAAATGAATGACGCCACGGTTAGGCAAAATTCTCAGGAATACATGGCCGTCGACCAAGAATTCAAGAGGGCGCCGATGAGAATCGGCCCAATGATGCTGGCGATCTTGGACAACTTGAAGATGATCTCTGACCCTTCTGACCACCTCAACTGTCTGAGCAATCATTTCTAGACCGAGTATCTGCCTCTTTCCAATATCGTCCCAAGCTAGCGAGGATCTGCACTTCCTACCATATAGTGCCTCGAACGGTGCCATCTGGATACTGTTGTTATACGAGAACTCCACCAGGTGCAGGTGATCTTACCGCGAACCACCAAAGTCAAGTGTACAAGATCTCAACATATCTTTCAAGGTTCGTATGGTACGCTCTGACTGACCATCTGTCTGCGGATGATAAGCTGCGCTGAACTGGAGGTGAGTTCCCAAACTGTCACGACCCGTTACCCAAATTGTTGGGCCGGGCCGAGCCATGTCCAGCCTACGCTTAAGATAAAGCGCAGTAAGCTGTTCTAGACAGTCAGGTAATAATGATAAATGTGCTAATAATTAAGATAGTTTAAGAATGATCACAACACAGCTTCTATATAAATGAAAAACCACTAAGTTTGATAATAATACAAACCAAAATGTAAGACTGGAGACAAGGTCCAGTTTAAAGGTACAAAACAGCGTCTGTGATAATAACCCAACACTAAGTCAAACTAAGCAGCTAAGCAGGATTCCCTGCTGGAATATCCTCAACTGGAGCTCCATAGTACGGGTCACAAAGCATTTCTTCCTCGGTCAAAATACCTACAACGTTATCCTGTCAGGACGGGAGCAAGTACAACCTCTACTACTAAAGTACTGAATGTATAATGCAAGAGATGTACAACAGGAACATGGTATGATAAGACTGAAAAATAGACATACTGGAATCATAGTAAATCATATAAAGCAGGAAATCATGGTATATCTTGATTATCATTTTAAGACACTCTTGTCAATTGTGGCATATGTACATTATGTATTAAAACTGGGGCATGTATGAGATCGGTCAATAAGTGCTATGCTAGTTTACTGCAATGTACGTATGTACATTCCACAAGTCCAGAAACTACATTGTTAGTTTACTGCAATATACGTAAGTACATTCCACAAGTCCAGAAACTACATTCTCAGTTTACTGCAATGTACGTATGTACATTCCACAAGTCCAGAAACCGTACTGCTAGTTTACTGCAATGTACGTATGTACATTCCACAAGTCCAGAAACTACACAATTAGCATACTGCAATGTAAGTGAGTACATTCCACGAGTCCAGTAACTATACTATCAACTCTCTCATAACCCAGTAATCATCATGTAAAAGATACGGGAAATAGTGTAAAGCATGGTGGGAACTGGCAATAGTATGAAACATGTTATGATCTGACTTGCTACTCCAAGGATCAGCATTCACATGGGTTGATTAACATTCTTTTATCACATAACAGTGTTTTAACATTTAACAAAAGACTTGCAACTGGATTAATGGTAATTTACAAGGTTGTCACATGTACTTAACATTAAAAGACAGTAAATGAGTTTGTAGATGTACTTGCCTGGAGCAAAGCAATGTAATGACAATAAAGCTAAGATGTAGAGTGTCCTGGCACTAAAAACATATATATACTCAGATTCTAAGTTACAAGACAATATAAATACACTAGTGATGTGAGAAGGCCAAATTGGACATTGGCTAGGTGAACTTAGCCTAGGGGTTCAAAGTGAAGTGATTTGACATCTAAACTAACACATGTGTCTTCCATATTAAGGTTGGTTAGCAATCCAAATACTAGAAATACACAAAAATCACAAGTCATGACTTAGCCATAATTATTAGTAAAATAAACATTCTGTGCACTGTGTTCTAACAATTTTAGAAAATACTAAAAATCTCCAATAATTGCAAAATAATATACTGACAGAAACCTTGTTAATTATAGAAATTTATTATAATTTTTCTGGGATTTATTACCCAACAGAAATATTTTAGAAAAAATCAGTTTTCATAAATATACAGAAAGTGAGTTCTGGTTTCATATGCCAAACTAGGGGCAAAACAGTAAATTAAATACTACAAAAATTATACTAAATTAGCTAACTTAACATAGTATCTAAAAACTATTTTTCCATAATTTTAGCAATACTTTAAGTATTTTTAGAAAATCAAAATCAATAAGTGTACAATTCTGAAATTAAAATAATTAATGCTTTACTTAATTTTGTCAATGTACATATATGAACCATAGTCCAAATACATGACTCAAGACCATGTATCAAGTCCAATATGACTTGTACAAGTCTAAAATGTGAAAACACATTTGGGCCCAAATACCCATGCTAGGCTTGGACATCAAATGGTTGCAGTAATTTAAATATACAAAAATACAAATTGATAAAAGTGCAAAGTAAATATTATTATTTTAATAGGGCAAAATTATACATAGTGGTTACAAAAGTATGACAACTTATTTTATAAAGATATTTTACACTAAGTAAAGTAAAACATATATATATAAGTACATATACAATATTTATATTTACACATAAATATATAGATATTTTTATCAAGGATATATATATATCCATATATTAAAAGTTACATATATATATGTAAGGAAAACACTTAATTTTATAAAGTATATATATATATAAATATATATATATATATATATATATATAAGGAAACATTTAATTTTAAAGTGTATAATAATGTATATATACATATGAAAATATATACATAATTTACTAACTATAAAAATATATACAAGAAAATATATACCTATATACATATATGTACATAAATACATATAAATATATATATAAAAGTTTACTAATTATAAAATTATATATACATATAATATACTGTCAAAATACAGTATATAAAATATATATACACTAATATATATATATATATATATACATATATATATAAATATATATAGAAAAAGAAAAAGGAAAAGGAAAGGAAAAAGAAAAACAAAAACAAAAACAAACAGCAGGGGGGGCTCGAACTCGGTCAGCCAGAGGGGGGGGTTTAAACTGTGCGGGCTGGCCAGTAGGTCGGGTTCGAGTGACTGTTAGGGAAGGGGGTTGATTAAATATATGTCAGATTTTAAGTTAATGGGTTTTAAACCCGTTAGCACAAAACCAAACCCGTTCTCTAAATAACAGTTCGCTCGTGTCCATACTGTCCAGGACACGAGAAATGAGATCTGACACCGTGTCGACGTGTCCATGCACTGCACGACACGCACGACACGATCTACGCGTGTCCACACTTACCACTAGGTTCGTCTAGGCTGGGCGAGTCTGTGTCCGTGTACACGAGTCGAGTTTCGACACGGGGACGAAGTGATACGTACGTGTCCGAGCTCGACTTGCTGTCGAGAGGGCGATCAGGCGGAGGAGGCGTCGGCGTCGTGGCGGAGCGGTGGCGCTGAGTTCGCCTCGTCGAGACGAAGGTGATGGTGGTGGTGGATGACGACGACTGTGGCTGTGGAGGCTAGACTGGGGCTCGCCGGAGTTAGGTGGCTGCGGTTTGGGAGTGGGAAATAGGAGGCGGAGTTGTGGTCGTGGGGGGCTGGGATGGTGGTGGTTGTGGAGAGGGAGACGAGGGGGTCATTTTATAGGGGAGTTGAGGCGGTGGGCGGTGGATTACGGCCGGATTAGGGTTAGGGTTACGGCCGGATTAGGGTTAGGGTTAGGGTTACGGGAAGGCGGTGGGGGAGATGAGGGGTTTTGCAAAAACACCCTCGGGAATTAGGGATTTGCACATTAGCCTAATTCCACAGTTCAATGCGAATACCCGATTTGCATAAACCCTCCCGCGGTTAGATTTGCAAATTAAATTTGCAAATCACAAATCTAAAGTTGCAAACTGACTTAGGAACAATTAGTTTTATTACAAAACTTAATTATAACAATTTAACTAATTGCAAACCTAATTTAAAATAATTTATAAAATTACAAAAAGGTATTTCATGTATTTAAAACCATTTAAAAATCATTTAAAAATACAGGAAAAATTCCTAATAATTATTATAAAATATTTTAATACTAAAATAATCATTAATGGCCAATTTAAGACTGATTAACAAAAATTTTGAAAAACTGGGGCTGACAAATCTTCCCTCCTTGAAAAATTTCGTCCTCGAAATTTACAAGAACTGAAGACACGCAAGGTATCTAACATTTTTTTAAAAAAAATTACAGCGATGACTAAGGCTATCTCCTAATGATGGAACGTCTATGAAACAGGTCTACTGGTCAATGGTTTGGTCTCATGGGTGCAGTTACTAAATGATGGTTTGGCATGAGTCTAGTGATAGGTAACTTAATGAGGCACTAGAATCAAACAGTCATATGCAAATAAATCCAACCTGTGGCACCGTCTGTCAAGTATTCTGGCTCTGGCTCTGGGCCCTGCACTGGTACTGCTGCCTGGATGGCTAAAGGGTATGCTCTCCCTGAAGGTCCTCCGGTAAATGGCTTCGCCTTCGGGCACTGCCGAATCATATGGGTGGAAGACCCGCAAGCAAGACACTGGCTCAATTTCTTCCTACAGATGGAGACATCGTGCCCTGGCTTTTTGCAGAAGGCACAAGAGACCCACTTCTGCTGCTGGTGTCCCGGATCTCGGGCAAATGATAACTGATGCTGAGGATGAGCTGGTGGAGAATAGGCCTGCTGGTGCTGGGTAGTCGTCCTCTGCTGGAAAGTCTGGCGCTTGGACGGCCCGTCATGATGTGTGGTAGCTGGCCTCTTGTAAGACAAAAGACGCTCCTCGATACCTCGGGCTCTCTCCAGTAGCTGGTAGTAGTCTGTGATCCCGTTGGCCACTAGTAAGATGCTAATGTCCGGGACAAGACCATGGCAGAATCTGCGAGCCATCTCCTCCGGGTCGGCTACTAAGCTCGGGGCAAAACGACTGAGTCTGCTAAACTCACCTGCGTACTCATCAACTGTACGGCTCCCCTATTGCAGGTTCTGGAATTGCAATCCCATGGCAACTCTAGCGGTGGTGGAGAAGAACTTCCTCTTGAACTGGATCTTGAATTGCTCCCAGTTTCCTCTGCCACCAATGAACATCGTCTCATTTCTGAACCAGACCCCTGCCAGGTCTGCTAACAAAAATCCTGCTGCCTCGACCCAAAGGTCGTCAGGTAATCTAGCCCCTATGAGCTTCCTCTCTACGGAATCTAACCAGTCATCAGCTACAACTATGCCTTCCGTCCCAAGAAACTCCTTCGGTTTTAGGTTCATAAAACTCTTGATACTACCTAGCCTCAATTGATGTTCTATAGGTTGCGAGACGGGGGTATGCTGAGTATTCAGGAGCCCCTGGATCAAAGCCAGTAATTGGGTTCCGTCGAGGGAAACAACAGTCTGGGGAGGTATGATAGGAGGTGGGGGTGGAGGCATCTGGGTCTGCGGGGTAGGAGGTGGTGGAGGTATACCGTCACCTGAGGTGGCGGAATCGGGAGAGTGTGTAGGGTCCATCTATTTATAAAAGACAAAGGAATTATAAGAATAAAGCAAGCAGTCATAAGCAAACAATTTAGTTACACTACCGGTCCTACGCTGTGATGAGTTTTCCTATGTTGCAATCCTAAAATTCCTCTAGGTGTTCTAGATGTCGTTCCTAGTGTTATCTAGTTATCCTTAATTTCTGCAGGCGTGCTTGGTACAGTAACGTAACCAAACAACTTTAGTCAGGACCTTGCATGGGCCGCCAAAAAAACATGTCACGACCCGTTACCCAAATTGTTGGGCCGGGCCGAGCCATGTCCAGCCTACGCTTAAGATAAAGCGCAGTAAGCTGTTCTAGACAGTCAGGTAATAATGATAAATGTGCTAATAATTAAGATAGTTTAAGAATGATCACAACACAGCTTCTATATAAATGAAAAACCACTAAGTTTGATAATAATACAAACCAAAATGTAAGACTGGAGACAAGGTCCAGTTTAAAGGTACAAAACAGCGTCTGTGATAATAACCCAACACTAAGTCAAACTAAGCAGCTAAGCAGGATTCCCTGCTGGAATATCCTCAACTGGAGCTCCATAGTACGGGTCACAAAGCATTTCTTCCTCGGTCAAAATACCTACAACGTTATCCTGTCAGGACGGGAGCAAGTACAACCTCTACTACTAAAGTACTGAATGTATAATGCAAGAGATGTACAACAGGAACATGGTATGATAAGACTGAAAAATAGACATACTGGAATCATAGTAAATCATATAAAGCGGAAAATCATGGTATATCTTGATTATCATTTTAAGACACTCTTGTCAATTGTGGCATATGTACATTATGTATTAAAACTGGGGCATGTATGAGATCGGTCAATAAATGCTATGCTAGTTTACTGCAATGTACGTATGTACATTCCACAAGTCCAGAAACTACATTGTTAGTTTACTGCAATGTACGTAAGTACATTCCACAAGTCCAGAAACTACATTCTCAGTTTACTGCAATGTACGTATGTACATTCCACAAGTCCAGAAACCGCACTGCTAGTTTACTGCAATGTACGTATGTACATTCCACAAGTCCAGAAACTACACAATTAGCATACTGCAATGTAAGTGAGTACATTCCACGAGTCCAGTAACTATACTATCAACTCTCTCATAACCCAGTAATCATCATGTAAAAGATACGGAAAATAGTGTAAAGCATGGTGGGAACTGGCAATAGTATGAAACATGTTATGATCTGACTTGCTACTCCAAGGATCAGCATTCACATGGGTTGATTAACATTCTTTTATCACATAACAGTGTTTTAACATTTAACAAAAGACTTGCAACTGGATTAATGGTAATTTACAAGGTTGTCACATGTACTTAACATTAAAAGACAGTAAATGAGTTTGTAGATGTACTTGCCTGGAGCAAAGCAATGTAATGACAATAAAGCTAAGATGTAGAGTGTCCTGGCACTGAAAACATATATATACTCAGATTCTAAGTTACAAGACAATATAAATACACTAGTGATGTGAGAAGGCCAAATTGGATATTGGCTAGGTGAACTTAGCCTAGGGGTTCAAAGTGAAGTGATTTGGCATCTAAACTAACACATGTGTCTTCCATATTAAGGTTGGTTAGCAATCCAAATACTAGAAATACACAAAAATCACAAGTCATGACTTAGCCATAATTATTAGTAAAATAAACATTCTGTGCACTGTGTTCTAACAATTTTAGAAAATACTAGAAATCTCCAATAATTGCAAAATAATATACTGACAGAAATCTTGTTAATTATAGAAATTTATTATAATTTTTCTGGGATTTATTACCCAACAGAAATATTTTAGAAAAAATCAGTTTTCATAAATATACAGAAAGTGAGTTCTGGTTTCATATGCCAAACTAGGGGCAAAACAGTAAATTAAATACTACAAAAATTATACTAAATTAGCTAACTTAACATAGTATCTAAAAACTATTTTTCCATAATTTTAGCAATACTTTAAGTATTTTTAGAAAATCAAAATCAATAAGTGTACAATTCTGAAATTAAAATAATTAATGCTTTACTTAATTTTGTCAATGTACATATATGAACCATAGTCCAAATACATGACTCAAGACCATGTATCAAGTCCAATATGACTTGTACAAGTCTAAAATGTGAAAACACATTTGGGCCCAAATACCCATGCTAGGCTTGGACATCAAATGGTTGCAGTAATTTAAATATACAAAAATACAAATTGATAAAAGTGCAAAGTAAATATTATTATTTTAATAGGGCAAAATTATACATAGTGGTTACAAAAGTATGACAACTTATTTTATAAAGATATTTTACACTAAGTAAAGTAAAACATATATATAAAAGTACATCTACAATATTTATATTTACACATAAATATATAGATATTTTTATCAAGGATATATATATATCCATATATTAAAAGTTACATATATATATGTAAGGAAAACACTTAATTTTATAAAGTATATATATATAAATATATATATATATATAAGGAAACATTTAATTTTAAAGTGTATAATAATGTATATATACATATGAAAATATATACATAATTTACTAACTATAAAAATATATACAAGAAAATATATACCTATATACATATATGTACATAAATACATATAAATATATATATAAAAGTTTACTAATTATAAAATTATATATACATATAATATACTGTCAAAATACAGTATATAAAATATATATACACTAATATATATATATATATATATACATATATATATAAATATATATAGAAAAAGAAAAAGGAAAAGGAAAGGAAAAAGAAAAACAAAAACAAAAACAAACAGCAGGGGGGGGCTCGAACTCGGTCAGCCAGAGGGGGGGGGGTTTAAACTGTGCGGGCTGGCCAGTAGGTCGGGTTCGAGTGACTGTTAGGGAAGGGGGTTGATTAAATATATGTCAGATTTTAAGTTAATGGGTTTTAAACCCGTTAGCACAAAACCAAACCCGTTCTCTAAATAACAGTTCGCTCGTGTCCATACTGTCCAGGACACGAGAAATGAGATCTGACACCGTGTCGACGTGTCCATGCACTGCACGACACGTACGACACGATCTACGCGTGTCCACACTTACCACTAGGTTCGTCTAGGCTGGACGAGTCTGTGTCCGTGTACACGAGTCGAGTTTCGACACGGGGACGAAGTGATACGTACGTGTCCGAGCTCGACTTGCTGTCGAGAGGGCGATCAGGCGGAGGAGGCGTCGGCGTCGTGGCGGAGCGATGGCGCTGAGTTCGCCTCGTCGAGACGAAGGTGATGGTGGTGGTGGATGACGACGACTGTGGCTGTGGAGGCTAGACTGGGGCTCGCCGGAGTTAGGTGGCTGCGGTTTGGGAGTGGGAAATAGGAGGCGGAGTTGTGGTCGTGGGGGGCTGGGATGGTGGTGGTTGTGGAGAGGGAGACGAGGGGGTCATTTTATAGGGGAGTTGAGGCGGTGGGCGGTGGATTACGGCCGGATTAGGGTTAGGGTTACGGCCGGATTAGGGTTAGGGTTAGGGTTACGGGAAGGCGGTGGGGGAGATGAGGGGTTTTGCAAAAACACCCTCGGGAATTAGGGATTTGCACATTAGCCTAATTCCACAGTTCAATACGAATACCCGATTTGCATAAACCCTCCCGCGGTTAGATTTGCAAATTAAATTTGCAAATCACAAATCTAAAATTGCAAACTGACTTAGGAACAATTAGTTTTATTACAAAACTTAATTATAACAATTTAACTAATTGCAAACCTAATTTAAAACAATTTATAAAATTGCAAAAAGGTATTTCATGTATTTAAAACCATTTAAAAATCATTTAAAAATACAGAAAAAATTCCTAATAATTATTATAAAATATTTTAATACTAAAATAATCACTAATGGCCAATTTAAGACTGATTAACAAAAATTTTGAAAAACTGGGGCTGACACAAACTCTCTTGCAAGTTGTGCCAAAAGTGTGATGTGAATTTTGAATCTCTGTCTGAGGTGATACTGACTGGCACATCGTAAAGTCTGATGATCTGCCTGAGGTACATCTCTGCTAGCTGAGCTGTCGACTGACCAACTCTGAACGGGAGAAAGTGAGCCACCTTCGTGAGCCTGTCTATAATAACCCAAATAACATCTCTACCGGCCGGGGACCTAGGTAATCCGGTTACGAAATTCATGGTTATATGCTCCCACTTCCATTTTGGAATTGGCAAGGGATGAAGAAGTCCAGCTGGCCTCTAATGTTCAGCTTTAACTTGTTGGCAAACCAAACACCAAGAGACAAACCGGGCTATCTTCCTCTTCATGCCATTCCACCAAAAGTGCTGACGGATATCACGGTACATCTTCGTACCGCCTGGATGAATCGAATACTGAGAACTGTGAGCCTCGGCCATGATCTCTTGTCTGATATCACCACTGGGTACATAAAGACACTTCCCATGTCGAAGTGTACCGTCTTTATGAATGCATAACTCTGGTCTTCGTCCTATCTCACACTCTGCTCTGAGCCGCTGAAGCTTAGAATCTGCTGATTGTGCCATCCGGATCCTCTCGACTATAGTGGACTGAACTTGTAGACTGGCCATCAATGCCACACTGGTAGGAAGGATAACTTCTATACCCATCTTCTGAAGATCTACTAATAACTCTGGTTGCGCTGTAAGAAAATAAACTCCGATTTTTCTGCTCAATGCATCTGCAACAACGTTGGCCTTCCCAGGATGATACTGCAGGTTGACATCATAATCCACAAGTAGCTCTAGCCACCTCCTCTGACGCATGTTAAGATCCTTCTGGGTGAACACATACTTCAGGCTCTTGTGGTCGGTGAAAATCTCTACCCTATCTCCATACAAGTAGTGTCTCCAAAGCTTAAGTGCAAACACTACTGCTGCCAACTCTAAGTCTGGGGTTGGATAATTCCTCTTATGATCACGAAGTTGGCGTGACGCATAAGCTATTACCTTCCCATGCTGCATCAAAACACATCCTAAACCTCTGCCGGAAGCATCACAATACACTGAGAATCCTCCGGTCCCATCCGAAAGCGTGAGAATGGGAGCCGTCATCAAGCCTCGCTTTAACTTCTCAAAAGAATCCTGACATTCTGCTATCCAAGCAAACTGCACATCCTTGCGGGTCAACTGGGTCAATGACGCAGAAATCCGAGTAAAGTCTGAAAAAAAAATCGCTGGTAGTAGCCGGCAAAGCTAAGAAAGTTGCGAACCTCTGCAACTGTGCTGGGTACTGGCAATGTCTCAATAGCCACGATCTTCTGGGGATCCACTTCTAATCCTCCTCTGGTGATGATATGACCTAATTAGGAAATGCGATCGAGCCAGAACTCACATTTATTGAACTTGGCATACAACTGGTGCTCCCTGAGAATCTGGAGGACAACTCTGAGATGCTGCTCATGCTCCGCTTTACTATTACTGTAGACCAGGATGTCGTCTATGAACACAATCACGAACTGATCCAAATATGGCATGAAGATACGATTCATGAGGTCCATGAATAAGGCCGACGCATTGGTTGCTCCAAATGGCATAACAAGGAACTCCAAATGCCCATATCTAGATCTGAAGGCTATCTTCGGGATGTCCTGCTCTCTGACTCTGATCTGATGGTATCCTGACTGCAAATCGATCTTCGAGAATACTGCTGCCCCCTTGAGTTGATCAAACAAGTCATCTATCCTCGGAAGAGGGTATCTGTTCTTGATTATCACTGAGTTTAAGGTACGATAATCTACACATAACCTGGACGTACCATCCTTCTTTTTTACAAGAAGCATCGGGACTTCCCAAGGCGATCTACTAGCACGAATGAATCCCTTGGTTCTAAGTTCTTCAATATCTTGTACAATATCTCTAACTCTGATGGCGCCATCCTGTAAACTCTCTCCGATACTGGTGCTGATCCGGGAATCAAATCTATGGCGAACTCGATCTCTCTCTCTCTGGCAGCATTCCTGGAAGCTCTTCTGGGAAAATATCTGGAAACTCTTCGACTATCCGAGGTAACTGCACTGCTGCTACTGCCATCCGCAATACTGGAGGAGAAGGTTCAACTTCGCCTCGGGAAAAGGAAAACTCTGGCTCGCCTGGAATGCTAAAAACAACCCTGCCAACATGGCAGTCTATTCTAGCATACTGGTCCTCAACCAATCCATTAAGACCACATCATAGTCGGCCATCGGGAACTCTATAAATCTAGCGGAAAACTCTCTACCGCTAACTACGATCCGATACGAGAAAAATACTCTATCTACTCCCACAAGACCATTACCAGTAAGAATTTTGAGCCTTACTGATAATGACTCGGGCTCCATTCCTATCCGTGTCGCGAATCGTACAGACTTAAATGAATGCGATGCACCAGAATCAAATAATACTGATGCTGGGAAAGAGTTGACGAGAATAGTACATGTCACTACCTCACCTGGAGCCAATCCTTCCTCTACGGTCACCACCATTGCCTGACCATGTCCTCTAGGTGCGGGTCCCCTCTGCTGTAATGTCTGTTGTTCGTATTACGTATTTTGGAATACATGTACGTATTTTATCTTTTATTGCATGTCTTCTTGCTTAATTTATTAGGTATTTTCATTTGCTTAGCCATGGTTCATCTTGGTTCGGTTTGGCTTGAATTGGTTCGGCTTGGTTCGGTTGTGAACCAACCCCCCTACCTACCACCACCACTACCCTTTATTAACCCATTCCCCTTTCTCTCTCTTCATTAATCTTCTTCTTCTCCATCATAACTTCTTCAACCACCAGGAAAAGAGAGAGCGAGCTTAGGCAAGTGCAAACTTGCTTCATGATGGATCTCAAGTTTTATTGTTCTATTCTCTTCCTTACTTGATTCTAAGCCTCTTTAGAACTTGACATTTTTGGATTTGAGGGATGGGTTCTTGTAGATCTAAGTTTGTAATTTTTTGGTTTTTCTTAGTTTTGATCTCTAAAACTTGGTTATTTTCGAAAACTAATGGTTCTATGTTGTAGAGAATTCAATTTCATGCGATTTTGGCTTTTGTTTTGCTTGATTTCGACTTCGAATGAGAAAGTTATGGCCAAAATGCATTTTTGGTCATTTCTATGTTCTTCTGTCAGCATATCGCAGTTGGCCGCATATGATGTCGCAGTTGAGCCGCATGAGCCGTATGTCGCAGTTGAACGTATATGATGTCGCAAAATGAGCCGCATAAGGCACATGTCGCAGTTGACCGCATATGATGTCGCGAAATAAGTCGCATAAGGCACATGTCGCAGTTGGCCGCATATGATGTCGCGAAATGAGCCGCATAAGGCACATGTCATAGTTGGCCGCATATGATGTCGCGAAATGAACCGCATGTCGCAGTTGGCCGCATATGGTGTCGCAGTTGAGCCGTATGAGCCGCATGTCGCAGTTGGCCGCATATGATGTCGCTGTTGAGCCGCATGAGCCGCATGTCACAGTTGGCCGCATATGATGTCGCAGTTGAGCCATATGAGCTGCATGTCGCAGTTGGCCGCATATGGTGTCGCTGAATAGGCCGCATAATGCCTATTTTGGCTATTTCTAACTGTTATATGTCCTAATTGACTGAACTGTGGCTCGAATTTCTCCCAACTCCTAACGTAAAAGTTGTAGATCTTTTCCTTGGCATCAAGAATATATCACTAGTTATTTTATGCAAGTTTCTCTCATTCATGATATTGTAAGAATAGAACACGATAGTGGCCCACTGTGGCGCACTCTTAACAAGTAAACTGACATGATATATCTCGACATGCTGTTACGACAGCTAGCCTGACATGACAAGTATGAAAGATCTGGACACCGTAGGCAATTGTGTTTGTACAAATAAACTGGTATATCTTGCATCATGTCTAGAATGGAGATCCCTGAGTACCACGGTTAGGGATACCTACTGCAATTGACTAAGGCTAATAAACTAGAATAATTCAGTAGACATGAAGAGATTCCCAGCTATAGGAAATTCCGTTATCTAGGCGCATTAAGTGGACTTGTAGCCTACCGACGAGTAGGGCACATTTCTAGCACACAGTCACGTGTTACATTCTTCATAAACGGACATTCGACCTGGATAACCGGATGGTCTGCAGGGCTTATGGCTGTTGGGATAATCTCATTGCATCTTGCTAGTAACTAGACTTGTGATAACCCTAGTTAGTTAAAAGTATCAAGCCGTACTCTTGATTGGCCATGATTGATTGGATGGAGTTTATTCCCGCTTGGTCTTATCTTGATCCTGTGCAAGATTGTGACATGACATGATTATTGATGCTTGCCTTAACAATAACGATCGGGGGTCTAGTTCTGTTCAGGTGAAGGGTTACAACCCCGGTCCTTGTTTGGTTTAAGGGTTGTAACTGGCTCCCGGAGCAGTTCTGTGTCCTCTCTTCGTTATTGTCTTATTGCAACCCCATGCCATGTTTGTCATGTTTTACCTTACCTTAATACCATGATTAATTATGCTGGCCTTAGCAATAAAGATCAGGGATCCAGTTCTGTTCAGGCGAAGGGTTACAATCCCGGTCCTTGTTTGGTTTAAGGGTTGTAACCTTGCTCCCTGAGCAGTTCTGTGTCCTCTCTTCGTTTATTGTCTTCAGTGTACCAATAGTATTTGAGACGGGTTTCTATTCAGGTGAAGGGCTGCAACCTCGGTCCTTGTTTGGTTTAAGGGTTGCAGTCTGGCTACTTGAATGGTTTCCTCGTACTCAACTTATTATTGTTATTCCTATTATTATCAATTTCTCTTATAAGTTATCTTTAATATTCTATTGTGATATGCTGGTTTTAGTTCCTAAGTAAAGCCTTCTTTGTGGCACTTACTCTTTCTGGGGTCTGACCCAGCTGGTTTTGTGTGGCCAGATATCGGAGCAGCACCAGAGGATCCACCTGTCTTCCAGTCAGATGGTGACCACCAGGCGTAACCCTGGCAACGAGTGGGTTTCTTTTTGTCCTCCCACTTTATTGTAAAAATTATTTTTTTGAGGCGTTTAGCCGGCGAGCACGTGTTAGCTCGTATTGCACCTTTATTTACTGTCTGCCTACGGGCTGTAACATGATTGACAGATCCTAGGGTTGATCATGTATGACTAAACTCTTGCTAGTCTTGACATTTTGTACGACTAGCTTCCTGATCATCCAATATGTAATGTATGGGACGTCTTGCTATTATATATTTGGTGCTCTGATGTCACCCTCATTTCCCGTATTTCCAGTATTTCGTATTTATACTCGTATCTGGATTATGGCATGTATTTTTTTATTTTTTTCTCAACTTGTGGGATTTCGGTATTTCCCGTATTTTGGGTTTTGGCATGGCTCGGTTTTATTGGGGATGGTTCGGTTTGGTTCGGTTTTATGTGTTGGAACACCCTAGCCCTACATTCCACCCTCAACACACCACAACTCCCCCTCTTTATATCCCCACCTACCACTCTCTCTCCTCATAACTTCCACCATTAATTTCCTTTTTCTTCTTCTTCTCCTTCCTCCACAACTCTCCCAACCCTAGGCAAGTGCACCTTGCCACTTCATGAGAGCCCTATTTTCTTGGTTCATTTGCTAGATTAGGACATGGCGACCAACATTAGAACTTGGTATTTTAAGATTTGAAGTCTCCTTTGCTCTAGATCTAAGTTATTTCTATTTTCGGATTTTGCATGGTTTGATCTCTTTAAGTTGGATTTTATGGGTTTTTGATGTTTCCATGTGGAAGAGCATTCAGTTTCACTCCAATTGGAACTTTGGAAATCTGGATCTGGAGTTCGGATGGCCAAGTTATGATGCTTTGAAGCCTTGGGTTCATCCATGGTGTTCTGCTGTTTGGAGAAGACAGTGAGCAGTGTGCAGAGCTATTTAGCTTACGCACACTGAGCTGCGTGCGTTCTTTAGCTGCGTGCTCCTTGAGCGTGCGTGACTTTTCACCTACACTGTTTTCTTCAACGTGCGTGACTTTTCACCTACGCTGCTCTCTCAGCGTGCGTGACTTTTCACCTACGCTGCTCTCTCAGCGTGCGTGACTTTTTACCTACGTTGCTCCCTGTAGCGTGCGTGACTTTTCACCTACGCTGCTCTCTCAGCGTGCGTGACTTTTCACCTACGCTGCTCTCTCAGCGTGCGTGACTTTTCACCTACGCTGCTCCTTGTAGCGTGTGTGACTTTTCACCTACGCTGCTCCCTGTAGCGTGCGTGACTTTTCACCTACGCTGCTCTCTCAGCGTGCGTGACTTTTCACCCACGCTGCTCCCTGTAGCGTGCGTGACTTTTCACCTACGTTGCTCTCTCAGCGTGCGTGACTTTTCGTACGCTGCTCCCCTGACCCCTTGCTTAACCCATTGGCTCTTGGGGTTGGGGTCTTATTTCTTTAAGCTTGGCTTTTCTATTGTCCTGTATATTGATATTTTATTAGATATTTTACGCCCATTTTATATCCTTACGCTTTTTGTCATGAACTTGATTTTGCTTAATATGTTTGGAATGACTACTGTACATGGCACGGTATGACAAAGAACTAGCATAACACGATAGTGGCCCGTAGTGGTGCACTCCTGACATGACCAACCTGACATGATAGTGTCCCGTCGTGGCGCACTCCCGACAAGTACCCTGACATGATTTATCTTGATAACTTAACTTGACCTGCCTTGACACCGTGGGTGGTTCTTTCTCGCTTGCTTGTTAAATCCACTTGTCCTGTCTTGCATCATGTCTAGGATGGGACTCCTGAGTACCACGGTCAGGAGCACCTACTAAAATGGATTAAGGTTAATAACTAGAATAACTCAGTAGTCATGAAGAGATGACACAGCTACAGGCAATTCCGTTACCTGGGCGCTCTTGGGATCTGTAGCCTGCCGTCGAGTAGGGCACATTTCCAGCACATCGTCGCGTGTTGCACCCTCTAAGTCACCTAAGGGTATATTTGTCTTCTGGGCGATGTACCCACCTGAATTCAACCCCTAATTTTCGACCTGGATAACCTGGATGGTTTGCAGGGCTTGTGGATGTGGAACAATCTCACTGCATCTTGTTAGTAATTAGGCCTGTGATAACCCTAGTTAGTTAAAGTAGTAAGCCGTAGTATCTGCTTGGCCGTGATTGATTGAATGAGGTATAACCAGTTTAGCCATGTCTCGATCCAGTACCAGATTGCTCTCTGTCTTAATTTATTGTATTATTATCTTGCCGATAAATGGTGGGAAACCAAGTTCTGTTCAGATGAAGGGTTACAACCCCGGTCCTTGTTTGGTTTACGGGTTGTAACCTGGCTATCGGAATAGTTCCATGGTTATCTCGTCGTATATCACCCTGCCATGTTTTCGTAATTCTAGTTTTAATATTAGATTTTCTTGTGCTAATTGCTGGCTTTTGTTCTTATTTCGTGGCCCCCTTGTGGCACTTGCTCTTTTTGGGGTTGACCCAGCTGGTTTTGTGTGGCCAGATTTCGGAGCAGCTCCCGAAGATCTACCAAGCTTCCAGCCCAATGGTGGCGACTAGAAGGAACCCGGGCTACGAGTGGGTTTTCTATTTTGTTTCGCTCACTCTATTGTAAATTTATTCTTTTGAGGCGTTTAGCCGACGAGCACCTGTTAGCTCGATGCACTTTTACTTACTGTCTGCCTACGGGCTGTAAACATGATTAACAAATCCTAGGGTTGATCATGTATGACTTAAACTCTTGCTAGTCCTCGTATTTTGTACGACTAGCTTCATGATCAGCTGATATGTAATATTTGGGACGCCTTTTATTGTATATTTGGTGGTCAAACATCTTGTAATTATATTACTTGCTTGAGATTGAGACAATAGGCTTGACCTTAAGAGACTGTTGGCTTGTAGTAAACCCTCATATCTAGATAGCCGTGACCGTATAGTTGAGATGTATTCTATTTCAATATACGTAGCTGGCTATGTCTGCCCCCGCTCTCCAGTATTCTGGTTCTGGGGCGTGACACGGTTTAAGTGGTGGCCCATGCAGGTATTGTCAATCAAGAAATATGAGGGTTTACCGAATAGATGTCTCAATCAGTATTCGCCCTTGATCTCCGCCCGTATTTTCAAATCCCTGAAATTCTTGTCCTGATTATATGCTTGTATCGTTGATCTGTCCTGGTCCTTCCTTATTGTTTCCCTGTGTCGTCTTCCTCAGCGGTACTGTACCTGACCCTGCCGATCAGCAAGGAAGAGCACCACTCGTGGACCAGCAGCAACCTGGAGATCAGGCCCAGCATTCCGGAGTTGCCTCCAGAGTGATACCTACTGGAGGAGAGTCACCAGTTCGGCCCGTCCAGCCCGCAGAGCCAGATGATGGTACCTTAGTAGGCCTCATCAGAACCTTGATAGCTTCCCAGGATCGTCGAAGCGACGCCCTGCACCAGACAGTTCAAGATGCTTTGACCCGAGGCGGACATCCAAGGAACCAGGCGGCGAACAGCTTCAAGCGATTGAACCCTCCTTTCTTCGACGGCACCGAGGATGCGATTGCCGCGGATGCATGGCTTCAGGATACCGAGGTGATTCTGGAAGCAGCTAGGACACCCGAGAATGAGAAGGTGGCGGTGGTACGCCTGCAGTTGTTGGACTTGGCTCGCAGTTGGTGGGCGGCGCAAGCCATGGGATTAGTGGCACCCATTGCTTGGGCAGTATTTAGAGAGAGATTCCAGACGAAGTATTTCGATGCTGTGGCTCGATACGACCTGCAGACCAGATTTACCAACTTGAAGCAAGGAGGCAGAACAGTCGACAGTTATGCATCGGAGTTTTCTAGGCTCAGTAGGTTTGTCCCCACCTTGGTGGCGACCGAGTTTGATAGGGCCCAGCTATTCCAGCAGGGGCTGTATTTGGAGATCTTGTTAGCGGTTGAGCAGTTCGAGCACCAGACATTCGATGCAGTCTTGAGAGCAGCTATGAGGCATGAGTACACCTCCCAGAGGATCGTGGATAGGACCGGAAGTAGGAAACGGTCCCATAGTCAGATGCACCAATCATCAGCTCCAGCCCCGGCAGCTAGGGGATTGACCATTGGGACTCCGAGGCGGGCGGCCTCAGTAACGTCGGTTCAGCATTCGACCCCGACGTACCCGCAGCAGCAGAAGCAGAAGCAGACTTCCGTGATGGGATGTTCTCATTGCGGAAAGCCAGGCCATGTAGTGGCGGATTGTCGCAGGGCACAGGGATTGTGCCTGGCTTGTGGAGCAGCAGATCATAGGATAGGGGCTTGCCCGAATAGGGGTGGTTCATCAGCATCCAACCCTTCTAGCTCTTCGGTGAGAGAACCGTCCCCAGCACCAGTTCAGCAGCAGCAGTATCAGTCTTCGAGGCCCTTGCCGCCTCAGTCTCAGGCATTCTAGCAACAGCACCCCCAGCAGTATGCACAAGCCCAAGCTCAGACCCAGAATAGGCAGAGAGGTTTCCAGCAGAGGGGACCAGCAGCCAGGGGACAAGGTCAGGCCATGATGATGGCTATGGAAGAAGAAGTTGCACCAGGTGAGGTTGTGGCAGGTACTATTCTCGTCAACTCCTCTCCAGCGTCTGTATTATTTGATTCTGGTGCATCGCATTCATTTATGTCTGTACGATTCGCGACACGGATAGGATTGGAGCCCGAGTCATTATCGGTGAGGCTCAACTTACTGGTAATGGTCTTGTGGGAGTAGATCGAGTGTTTTCCTCGTGTCGGATCGTAGTTAGCGGTAGGGAGTTCCCAGCTAGATTCATGGAGTTTTCTATGGCAGACTATGATGTAGTCCTAGGCATGGATTGGTTGAGGAACCAGTATGCTAGGATAGACTGCCATATTGGCAGAGTTGTCTTTAGTATCCCCGGCGAGCCAGACTTTTCATTTTCCAGAGGCGCAGTAGAGCCATCTTCTCCAGCATTGCGGATGGCAGTAGCAGCAGTGCAGTTACCCCGGATAGTTGAAGAGTTTCTAGATGTCTTTCCAGAGGAGCTTCCAGGGATGCCGTCGGAGCGGGAGATTGAGTTCACTATAGACTTGATTCCCGAGACAGCACCAGTATCAGAGCGAGTCTACAGGATGGCGCCTTCAGAATTGGAGATTTTATACAAGATGATTGAAGAACTGAGGACCAAGGGATTCATCCGTGCTAGTGGATCGCCTTGGGGAGCCCCGATGCTTCTTGTAAAAATGAAGGATGGTACGTCCAGGCTATGTGTTGATTATCGTACCTTGAATTCGGTGACAATCAAGAACAGATACCCTCTTCCGAGGATAGATGACTTGTTTGATCAGCTCAGAGGGGCTTCAGTGTTCTCAAAGATCGACTTGCGGTCGGGATACCACCAGATCAGAGTCAGAGAGCAGGACATCCTGAAGACAGCATTCAGATCGAGGTATAGACATTGGGAGTTCCTTGTTATGCCCTTTGGAGCGACCAATGCACCGGCAGTATTCATGGACCTCATGAATCGCATTTTCATGCCTTACTTGGATCAGTTTGTGATCGTATTCCTAGATGACATCCTGGTCTACAGCAAGAGTGAAGCAGAGCATGAGCAGCATCTCAGAGTCGTCCTCCAGACGCTTAGGGAGCATCAGTTGTACGCCAAGTTCAGTAAATACGAGTTCTGGCTCGATCGTATTTCATACTTGGGTCACATCATTACCAGAGGAGGAGTGGAAGTGGATCCCCAGAAGATTGTGGCTATCGAGTCATGGCCGGTACCCAGCTCAGTGGCAGAGGTTCGCAGCTTCCTTGGATTGGCCGACTACTACCGGCGGTTCGTTTCAGATTTTGCAAAGATTTCAGCGCCAATGACACACTTGACCCGCAAGGATGTACCGTTTGTTTGGACAGCAGAGTGTCAGGAATCATTTGAGAAGTTGAAGCGAGGTTTGATAACGGCTCCCATTCTCACCCTTCCAGATGGGACCGGAGGATTCACAGTTTATTGCGACACTTCAGGCAGAGGATTGGGGTGTGTCTTGATGCAGCATGGAAAGGTAATATCTTATGCGTCACGTCAACTACGTGATCATGAGAGGAATTACCCGACCCACGACTTAGAATTGGCGACGGTAGTGTTTGCTTTGAAGTTGTGGAGACACTACTTGTATGGAGATAGAGTGGTGATCTTTACTGATCATAAGAGCCTGAAGTATGTTTTCACCCAGAAGGACCTTAATATGCGGCAGAGAAGATGGCTCGAGCTACTGGTGGATTATGATGTGGATTTGCAGTATCATCCCGGAAAGGCCAACGTTGTAGCAGATGCATTGAGCAGGAGAGCCGGAGTTTATTTCCTGACGGCGCAACCAGAATTATTGGCAGATCTTCAGAAGATGGGAATTGAAGTGGTTCTTCCAACCAGCGTGGCATTGATGGCCAGCCTACAGGTTCAGTCCAGCATAGTTGAGAGAATCCGGGTGGCGCAGTCAACAGATTCCAAGCTTCAACGACTCAGAGCAGAGTATGAAGCAGAAAAAAGGCCAGAATTATGTATCCATGAAGACGGTACGCTTCGGCACGGCACTCGTCTTTGTGTACCCAGTGGAGATATCAGACAGGAAGTCATGGCAGAAGCCCACAGTTTGCAATATTCTATTCATCCGGGTGGTACGAAGATGTACCGTAATATTCGTCAGCATTTTTGGTGGAATGGCATGAAGAGTGAGATTACCCGGTTTGTCTCTCGGTGTTTGGTTTGCCAACAGGTTAAAGCTGAACATCAGAGGCCCGCTGGACTTCTTCAATCCTTACCGATCCTAGAATGGAAATGAGAGCATATAACCATGGATTTCGTGATCGGATTGCCCAGATCTCCGGCCGGCAGAGATGCTATTTGGGTAATCGTGGACAGGCTTACCAAGGTGGCACACTTTCTCCCATTCAGAGTTGGACAGTCGACTGCGCAGTTAGCAGAGATGTATCTCAGGCAGATCGTCAGGCTTCACGGTGTGCCAGTCAGCATCACCTCAGACAGGGATTCAAGATTCACATCACACTTTTGGCGTAGCTTGCAAGAGAGTTTGGGAACTCGTCTCCAGTTCAGTTCAGCTTATCATCCGCAGACAGATGGCCAATCAGAGCGCACAATCCAGACCCTTGAAGATATGTTGAGATCCTGTACCCTTGACTTCGGTGGTTCATGGGAGAATCATCTGCACCTGGTGGAATTCTCGTACAACAACAGTTATCAGGCCAGTATCCAGATGGCACCCTTCGAGGCTCTCTATGGCAGGAAGTGCAGATCCCCGCTAGCATGGGACGATGTCGGGGAGAGGCAGATGCTCGGACCCGAATTGATTTCCCAGACGGTTGAAGTGGTCAGGAAGGTCAGAGATCACCTCCGAGTTGCCCAGGACCGCCAGCGCCATTGGGCCAATGCTCATCGACGTCCCTTAGAATTTGCTGTCGGCGACCATGTATTCCTTAGGATCTCGCCTAACCGCGGCGTCATTCGCTTCGGCGTGCGGGGAAAGCTTAGTCCTAGGTATATAGGGCCGTTCGATATTCTAGAGCGAGTAGGAGATGTATCCTATCGTCTCGCTCTTCCGCCGTCGCTAAGTGAGGTGCATGATGTATTCCATGTGTCCCAATTACGACGGTATATTCCAGACCCGGGCCACATCCTAGACCATTCGGAATTGGTTGTTGGTACCAACCTTTTGTATGAGGAAAGGCCCGTGTCTATATTGGACCGGAGGGAGAAGATACTCAAGAGCAAGACTATTAAATTAGTCCATGTTGCTTGGGGTCATCACTCTCTAGGTGAGTCAACGTGGGAGCGTGAGGACGACATCCGATCGCGATACCCCTACCTGTTTTACTCGTGAGGTATAATGTCTTTCTTATGCCTTACGTTTTCCCTTCCTTGCTTGCATTGTATGATTGCATGATTGAACTGCTTAGTGTAACTTGCCTGTGCTTAACGTAGCTTGTCGTGAAAATCTCTAGCTCCTTGATTAATTCCGAGGACGGAATTCTTTTAAGGTGGGTAGAGTTGTCACCCTCATTTCCCGTATTTCCAGTATTTCGTATTTATACTCGTATCTGGATTTTGGCATGTATTTTTTTTATTTTTTTCTCAACTTGTGGGATTTCGGTATTTCCCGTATTTTGGGTTTTGGCATGGCTCGGTTTTATTAGGGATGGTTCGGTTTGGTTCGATTTTATGTGTTGGAACACCCTAGCCCTACACTCCACCCTCAACACACCACAACTCCCCCTCTTTATATCCCCACCTACCACTCTCTCTCCTCATAACTTCCACCATTAATTTCCTTCTTCTTCTTCTTCTCCTTCCTCCACAACTCTCCCAACCCTAGGTAAGTGCACCTTGCCACTTCATGAGAGCCCTATTTTCTTGGTTCATTTGCTAGATTAGGACATGGCGACCAACATTAGAACTTGGTGTTTTGAGATTTGAAGTCTCCTTTGCTCTAGATCTAAGTTATTTCTATTTTCGGATTTTGCATGGTTTGATCTCTTTAAGTTGGATTTTATGGGTTTTTGATGTTTCCATGTAGAAAAGCATTTAGTTTCACTCCAATTGGAACTTTGGAAATCTGGATTTGGAGTTCGGATGGCCAAGTTATGATGCTTTGAAGCCTTAGGTTCATCCATGGTGTTCTGCTGTTTGGAGAAGACAGTGAGCAGTGTGCAGAGCTGTTTAGCTTACGCACACAGAGCTGCGTGCGCTCTTTAGCGTGCGTACGCAGACTTGAGTACGCTTCCTGTTGGAAACGTGTCTCCTTGAGCGTGCGTGACTTTTCACGCACACTGCTCCCTTGAGCGTGCGTGACTTTTCACCTACGATGCTCCCTGTAGCGTGCGTAACTTTTCACCTACGCTGCTCTCTCAGCGTGCGTGACTTTTCACCTACGCTGCTCTCTCAGCGTGCGTGACTTTTCACCTACGCTGCTCCTTGTAGCGTGCGTGACTTTTCACCTACGCTGCTCCCTGTAGCGTGCGTGACTTTTTACCTACGCTGCTCTCTCAGCGTGCGTGACTTTTCACCCACGCTGCTCCCTGTAGCGTGCGTGATTTTTCACCTACGTTGCTCTCTCAGCGTGCGTGACTTTTCGTACGCTGCTCCCCTGACCCCTTGCTTAATCCATTGGCTCTTGGGGTTGGGGTCTTATTTCTTTAAGCTTGGCTTTTCTATTGTCCTGTATATTGATATTTTATTAGATATTTTACGCCCATTTTATATCCTTACGCCTTTTTTCATGAACTTGATTTTGCTTAATATGTTTGGAATGACTACTGTACATGGTACGGTATGACAAAGAACTAGCATAACACGACAGTGACCCGTAGTGGTGCACTCCTGACATGACCAACCTGACATGATAGTGGCCCGTCGTGGCGCACTCCCGACAAGTACCCTGACATGATTTATCTTGATAACTTAACTTGACCTGCCTTGACACCGTGGGTGGTTCTTTCTCGCTTGCTTGTTAAATCCACTTGTCCTGTCTTGCATCATGTCTAGGATGGGACTCCTGAGTACCACGGTCAGGAGCACCTACTAAAATGGATTAAGGTTAATAACTAGAATAACTCAGTAGTCATGAAGAGATGACACAACTACAGGCAATCCCGTTACCTGGGCGCTCTTGGGATCTGTAGCCTGCCGTCGAGTAGGGCACATTTCCAGCACACCGTCGCGTGTTGCACCCTCTAAGTCACCTAAGGGTACATTTGTCTTCTGGGCGATGTACCCACCTGAATTCAACCCCTAATTTTCGACCTGGGTAACCTGGATGGTCTGCAGGGCTTGTGGCTGTGGAACAATCTCACTGCATCTTGTTAGTAATTAGGCCTGTGATAACCCTAGTTAGTTAAAGTAGTAAGCCGTAGTATCTGCTTGGCCGTGATTGATTGAATGAGGTATAACCAGTTTAGCCATGTCTCGATCCAGTACCAGATTGCTCTCTGTCTTGATTTATTGCATTATTATCTTGCCGATAAATGGTGGGAAACCAAGTTCTGTTCAGATGAAGGGTTACAACCCCGGTCCTTGTTTGGTTTACGGGTTGTAACCTGGCTATCGGAATAGTTCCATGGTTATCTCGTCGTATATCACCCTGCCATGTTTTCGTAATTCTAGTTTTAATATTAGATTTTCTTGTGCTAATTGCTGGCTTTTTTTCTTATTTCGTGGCCCCCTTGTGGCACTTGCTCTTTCTGGGGTTGACCCAGCTGGTTGTGTGGCCAGATTTCGGAGCAGCTCCCGAGGATCTACCAAGCTTCCAGCCCAATGGTGGCGACTAGAAGGAACCCGGGCTACGAGTGGGTTTTCTATTTTGTTTCGCTCACTCTATTGTAAATTTATTCTTTTGAGGCGTTTAGCCGACGAGCACCTGTTAGCTCGATGCACTTTTACTTACTGTCTGCCTACGGGCTGTAAACATGATTAACAAATCCTAGGGTTGATCATGTATGACTTAAACTCTTGCTAGTCCTCGTTTTTTGTACGACTAGCTTCATGATCAGCTGATATGTAATATTTGGGACGCCTTTTATTGTATATTTGGTGGTCAAACATCTTGTAATTATATTACTTGCTTGAGATTGAGACAATAGGCTTGACCTTAAGAGACTGTTGGCTTGTAGTAAACCCTCATATCTAGACAGCCGTGACCGTATAGTTGAGATGTATTCTATTTCAATATACGTAGCTGGCTATGTCTGCCCCCGCTCTCCAGTATTCTGGTTCTGGGGCGTGACATCTGACATCTTGTAACTATTATTGCTTGCTTGAGATTGAGACAATAGGCTTGTTCATAACCATAGGAGACTGATGGCTTGTAGTAAAACCCTCATGTATCTAGACAGCCGTGACCGTATAGCGAGGTGGGTTGCACTTCAATATACGTAGCTGGCTATGTATACCCTCACTCTCCAGTATTCTGGTTCTGGGGCGTTACATGGTTTTAGTGGTGGCCCATGCAGGTCTTGTAAATCAAGATATGTGAGGGTTTACCGAATAGATGTCTCAATCAGTACTCGTCCTTGATCTCTGCTCATATTTTCAAATCCCTGAGAATCTTGACTTGATCACATGTTTGTATCGTTGATCTGTCCTGGTCCTTCCTTATTGTTCCCTATGTCATCTTCTTCAGCGGTATTGTTCCTGGACCTACCGATCAACAAGGCGGAGCACCTCCCGTGGACAAGCAGCAACCTGGGGATCAAGCCTAGCATTCAGGAGTAGCTTCCAGAGTCATGCCTACCGAAGGGGAACCACCAGTTCAGCCCGTCCAGCCTACGGAGCCTGATGATGGCACTTTGGTGGGTCTCATCTGGTCTCTATTAGCTTCCCAGGATCGTCGCGGAGATGCCTTGCACGAGGCGGTGGCAGACGCTTTGACCAGAGGAGGTCATCAGGGTAATAGCACGGCCAACAGCTTCAAGCGCTTGAACCCTCCCTTCTTCGACGGCAGTGAAGATGCGATCGCTGCAGATGCTTGGCTTCAGGACACATAGGTGATTCTAGAAGCAGCCAGGACTCCAGAGAACGAGAAGGTGGCCGTAGTGCGCCTGCAGTTACTAGATCTTGCCCGCAGTTGGTGGGCAGCGCAGGCCGATGGATTAGTGGCCCCTATTTCATGGGCAGTATTCAGGGAGAGATTCCAGACCAAGTATTTTGATGTTGTAGCTCGGTATGATCTACAGACGAGGTTCACCAATCTGAAGCAGATGGGCAGGACGGTCAATGGATATACGGCCGAGTTCTCCAGGCTTAGTCGGTTTGCTCCTACCTTGGTGGCGACCGAGTTCGATAGAGCCCAGCGGTTCCAGCAGGGGCTCCACCTAGAGATTTTATTGGCAGTGGAGCAGTTTGAGCATCAGACTTTTGATGCAGTGTTGAGAGCAGCCCGGAGGCATGAATATACTTTCCAGAGGATCGTGGATAGGACCGGAGGTCGGAAGCGATCTTACGGCCAGATAAATCAGTCAACAGCACTAGCCCCGACATCCAGGACTTTGACCATTGGAGCTCCGAGGCGGGCGGTCTCAGTGACGTCGGTTCAGCATTCCATCCCGACGCACCCTCAACAGCAGAAGCAGAAGCAGTCTTCCGCAGTGGGATGTTCACACTGCGGAAAGCCAGGACATGTGGTATCAGAGTGTCGCAGAGCACAGGGTTTGTGCTTGGTTTGTGGTGCCCCGGACCACAGGGTTGGAAACTGCCCGAACATGGGGAGTTCATCGGCCTTCTCTAGTCCTTCAGTAAGAGGACCAGCACTAGTCCAGCTGCAGCAGCAGCTGCAGTACCCGTTCCCGAGGCCATTGCCGACGCAGGCCCAGGTATTCCAGCAGCAGAGACCGCAGCAGTATGCCCAAGCCCAAGCCCTAATCCAGAGCAGGCAGAGGAATTTTTAGTAGATGGTACCCGCACCTAGAGGGCATGGTCAAGTGCTGGCTTTGACCATGGGAGAAGAAAGAATAGCACCAAGTGAGGTGGTGGCAGGAACTATTCTCGTCAACACCTTTCCAGCTTCAGTATTATTTGATTCTGGTGCCTCGCATTCATTTATGTCTGCACGATTCGCGACACTGGTAGGATTGGAGCCCGAGTCATTATCAGTAAGGCTCAATATACTTACTGGTAACGGACTTGTGGGAGTAGATAGAGTATTTTCCTCGTGTCGGATCGTAGTTAGCGGTAGAGAATTCCTCGCTAGATTGATAGAGTTTCCGATGGCCGATTATGATGTGGTCTTAGGGATGGATTGGTTGAGGGACCAGTATGCTAGGATAGACTGCCACATTGGCAGGGTTGTTTTTAGCATTCCCGGAGAGCCAGAGTTTACTTCTCCCGAGGCGAAGTTGAACCTTCTTCTCAAGTATTGCGGATGGCAGTAGCAGCAGTGCAGTTGCCTCGGATAGTCGAAGAATTTCCAGATGTTTTCCCAGAAGAGCTTCCAAGGATGCCGCCAGAGCGAGAGATCGAGTTTACCATCGACTTGATTCCCGGGACAGCTCCAGTGTCAGAGAGAGTCTACAGGATGGCACCGTCAGAGCTAGAGATATTGTACAAGATAATTGAAGAACTTAGAACCAAGGGATTCATTCGTGCAAGTGGATCGCCTTGGGGAGCCCCGATGCTTCTTGTGAAAAAGAAGGATGGTACGTCCAGATTATGTGTAGACTATCGTACCTTGAACTCGGTGACAATCAAGAACATATACCCTCTCCCGAGGATAGATGACTTGTTTGATCAACTCAAGGGGGCAACAGTATTCTCGAAAATTGACTTGCGATCAGGATACCATCAGATTAGAGTCAGAGAGCAGGACATCCCGAAGACGGCATTCAGATCGAGGTATGGGCATTGGGAGTTCCTTGTAATGCCATTTGGAGCAACAATTGCGCCGGCAGTATTCATGGACCTCATGAATCGTATCTTTATGCCTTATTTGGATAGTTCATGATTGTGTTCCTGGACGGCATCGTGGTCTACAGTAAGAGTGAAGCGGAGCATGAGCAGCATCTTCGAGTTGTCCTCCAGATTCTCAGAGAGTACCAGTTGTATGCCAAGTTCAGTAAATGTGAGTTCTGGATCGATCGCATTTCGTACTTGGGTTATATCATCACTAGAGGAGGAGTGGAAGTGGATCCCCAGAAGATCGTGGCCATTGAGTCGTGGCCAGTGCCCAGCACAGTCGCAGAAGTTCGCAGTTTTCTTGGATTGGCCGGCTACTACCGGCGATTTGTTTCGGACTTTGCTTGGATTTCAGCGCCATTGACCCAGTTGACCCGCAAGGATGTGCAGTTTGCTTGGACAGCAGAGTGCCAGGATTCTTTTGAGAAGTTGAAGCGAAGCTTGATGACGGCTCCTATTCTCACGCTTCCAGATGGAACCGGAGGATTCTCAGTGTATTGTGATGCTTCGGACTGAGGTTTAGGATGTGTTTTGATGCAGCATGGGAAGGTAATAGCTTATGCGTCATGACAACTTCGTGACCATGAGAGAAATTACCCAACCCATGACTTAGAGCTGGCAGCGGTAGTGTTTGCACTTAAGCTTTGGAGGCACTACTTGTACGGAGATAGGGTGGAGATCTTCACCGACCACAAGAGCCTAAAGTATGTTTTCACCCAGAAGGATCTCAACATGCGTCAGAGGAGATGGCTAGAGCTGCTTGTGGATTATGATGTCAACTTGCAGTATCATCCTGGGAAGGCCAATGTTGTTGCGGATGCATTGAGCAGGAGAGCCGGAGTTTATTTTCTGACAGCGCGACCAGAACTGTTAGCCGATCTTCAGAAGATGGGTATAGAAGTTGTCCTCCGTTCCAGTGTGGCATTGATGGCCAGCATGCAAGTTCAGTCCACTATAGTCGAGAGGATCCGGATGGCACAGTCAGCAGATTCCAAGCTTCAGCGACTCAGAGCAGAGTGTGAGGCAGGACGAAGACCAGAGTTATGTATCCATGAAGACGGTACACTTCGACATGGTACGCATCTTTGTGTACCCAATGGAGATATCAGACAGGAGATCATGGCAGAGGCCCACAGTTCGCAGTATTCCATTCATTCCGGCGGTACGAAGATGTACCATGATATTCGTTAGCACTTTTGGTGGAATGGCATGAAGAGGGAGATAGTCCGGTTTGTCTCTCGTTGTTTAGTCTGCCAACAAGTTAAGGCTGAACATCAGAGACCAGCTGGACTACTTCAACCATTGCCGATTCCCGAGTGGAAATGGGAGCATATAACTATGGATTTTGTAACTGGATTGCCTAGATCTCCGGCTGGCAGAGACGCTATTTGGGTTATTATAGACAGACTCACGAAGGTGGCTCACTTTCTCCCATTCAGAGTTGGTCAGTCGACGGCTCAGCTAGTAGAGATGTACCTCAGGCAGATAGTCAGACTTCACGGAGTACCGGTCAGTATCACCTCGGACAGAGATTCGAGATTCACGTCGCACTTTTGGCGTAGTCTGCAAGAGAGTTTGGGAACTCGCCTCCAGTTCAGCTCAGCTTATCACCCGCAGACAGATGGTCAGTCAGAACGCACGATCCAGACTCTCGAAGATATGTTGAGATCTTGTACGCTCGACTTCGGTGGTTCGTGGGAAGATCACCTGCACCTGGTGGAGTTCTCGTACAACAACAGTTTCCAGGCTAGTATCCAAATGGCACCGTTCGAGGCACTGTATGGTAGGAAATGCCGATCCCCGCTAGCATGGGACGATGTCGGGGAGAGGCAGATGCTCGGTCCAGAAATGATTGCTCAGACCGTTGAGGTGGTCAGAAGAGTCAGAGATCATCTTCGAGTTGCCCAAGATCGCCAGCGTCATTGGGCCGATTCTCATCGGCGCCCTCTTGAGTTTTCTGTCGGCGACCATGTATTCCTGAGGATTTCGCCTAACCATGACGTCATTCGTTTCGGCGTACGGGGAAAGCTTAGTCCTAGGTATATAGGGCCATTTGACATTCTGGAGCGAGTAGGAGATGTATCCTATCATCTCGCTCTTCCACCATCGCTACGTGAGGTGCATGACGTATTCCATGTATCCCAACTACGACGGTATATCCCGGACCTGAGCCACATCCTGGATCATTCGGAATTGGTTGTTGGTACCAACCTTTCGTATGAGGAGATGCCCGTGTCTATATTGGACCGGAGAGAGAAGATACTCAAGAACAAGACTATTAGTTTAGTCCGTGTTGCTTGGGGTCATCACTCTTTGGGTGAGTCGACGTGGGAGCGTGAGGATGATATCCGATCGCGATATCCCGGCCTGTTTAACTCGTGAGGTATAATATCTTTCTTATACCTTATGCCTTCGATTCCTTGCTTGCATGAATAATTACTTGATTTCTTGATTAGTATAGCTTGCCTATGAATAGTATAGCTTGTTCTTGTCCCTCTAGCCTCTTAATTAAATTCCGAGGACGAAATTCTTTTAAGGTGGGTAGAGTTGTAATGCATGTTGTTCGTATTACGTATTTTGGAATACGTGTACGTATTTTATCTTTTATTGCATGTCTCCATGCTTAATTTATTGGGTATTTTCATTTGCTTAGCCATGGTTCATCTTGATTCGGTTTGGCTTGAATTGATTCGGCTTGGTTCGGTTGTGAACCAACCCCCCTACCTACCACCATCACTACCCTTTATTAACCCATTCCCCTTTCTCTTTCTTCATTAATCTTCTTCTTCTCCATCATAACTTCTTCAACCACCAGGAGAAAGAGAGAGAGAGAGAGCTTAGGAAAGTGCAAACTTGCTTCATGATAGATCTCAAGTTTTATTGTTCCATTCTCTTCCTTACTTGATTCTAAGCCTCTTTAGAACTTGACATTTTTGGATTTGAGGGATGGGTTCTTGTAGATCTAAGTTTGTAATTTTTTGGTTTTTTTTAATTTTGATATCTAAAACTTGGTTATTTTCGAAAACTAATGGTTCTATGTTGTAGAGAATTCAATTTCATGCGATTTTGGCTTTTGTTTCGCTTGATTTCGACTTCGGATGAGGAAGTTATGGCCAAAAGCATTTTTGGTCATTTCTATGTTCTTCTGTCAGCATGTCGCAGTTGGCCGCATATGATGTCGTAGTTGAGCCGCATGTCGCAGTTGACCGCATATGATGTCGCGAAATGAGACGCATAAGGCACATGTCGCAGTTGACCGCATATGATGTCGCGAAATGAGCCGCATAAGGCACATGTCGCAGTTGGCCGCATATGATATTGCAAAATGAGTCGCGTAAGGCACATGTCGCAGTTGGCCGCATATGATGTCGCGAAATGAGCCGCATGTCGCAGTTGGCCGCATATAATATCGCAGTTGGCCGCATATGGTGTCATAGTTGAGCCGTATGTCGCAGTTGGCCGCATATGGTGTCGCAGTTGAGCCGCATGAGCCGCATGTCGCAGTTGGCCGTATATGATGTCGCTGTTGAGCCGCATGAGCCGCATGTCGCAGTTGACCGCATATGATGTCGCAGTTGGGCCGCATGAGCCGCATGTCGCAGTTGGCTGCATATGATGTCGCAGTTGAGCCGCATGAGCTGCATGTCGCAGTTGGCCGCATATGGTGTCGCTGAATAAGCCGCATAATGCCTATTTTGGCTATTTCTAACTGTTATATGTCCTAATTGACTGAATTGTGGCTCGAATTTCTTCTAACTCCTAACGTGAAAGTTGTAGATCTTTTCCTTGGAATCAAGAATATGTCACTAGTTATTTTATGCAAGTTTCTCTCATTCATGATATTGTAAGAATAGAACACGATAGTGGCCCACTGTGACGCACTCTTGACAAGTAAACTGACATGATATATCTCGGCATGCTGTTACGACAGCTAGCCTGACATGACAAGTATGAAAGATCTGGACACCGTGGACGATTGTGTTTGTACAAATAAACTGGTACTGTCTTGCATCATGTCTAGGATGGGGATCCCTGAGTACCACGGTCGGGGATACCTACTGCAATTGACTAAGGCTAATAAACTAGAATAATTCAGTAGACATGAAGAGATTTCCAGCTACAGGCAATCCCGTTATCTAGGCGCATTAAGTGGACTTGTAGCCTACCGACGAGTAGGGCACATTTCCAGCACATAGTCACGTGTTGCATTCTTCATAAACGGACATTCGACCTGGATAACCGGATGGTCTGCAGGGCTTGTGGCTGTTGGGATAATCTCATTGCATCTTGCTAGTAACTAGACTTGTGATAACCCTAGTTAGTTAAAAGTATCAAGCCGTACTCTTGATTGGCCGTGATTGATTGGATGGAGTTTATTCTCGCTTGGTCTTATCATGATCCTGTGCAAGATTGTGACATGACATGATTATTGATGCTTGCCTTAACAATAACGATCGGGGGTCCAGTTCTGTTCAGGTGAAGGGTTACAACCCCGGTCCTTGTTTGGTTTAAGGGTTGTAACCTTGATCTCGGAGCAGTTCTGTGTCCTCTCTTCGTTATTGTCTTATTGCAACCCCATGCCATGTTCGTCATGTTTTACCTTACCTTAATACCATGATTAATTATGCTGGCCTTAGCAATAAAGATCAGGGGTCCAGTTCTGTTCAGGCGAAGGGTTACAACCCCGGTCCTTGTTTGGTTTAAGGGTTGTAACCTGGCTCCCGGAGCATTTCTGTGTCCTCTCTTCGTTTATTGTCTTCACTGTACCAATAGTATTTGAGACGGGTTTCTATTCAGGTGAAGGGCTGCAACCTCGGTCCTTGTTTGGTTTAAGGGTTGCAGTCTGGCTACTTGAATGGTTTTCTCGTACTCAACTTATTATTGTTATTCCTATTATTATCAATTTCTCTTATAAGTTATCTTTAATATTCTATTGTGATATGCTGGTTTTAGTTCCTAAGTGAATCCTCCTTTGTGGCACTTGCTCTTTCTGGGGTCTGACCCAGCTGGTTTTGTGTGGCCAGATTTCGGAGCAGTACCAGAGGATCCACCTGTCTTCCAGCCAGATGGTGACCACCAGGCGTAACCCTGGCAACGAGTGGGTTTCTTTTTGTCCTTCCACTTTATTGTTAAAATTATTCTTTTGAGGCGTTTAGCCGACAAGCACGTGTTAGCTCGTATTGCACCTTTATTTACTGTCTGCCTACGGGCTGTAACATGATTGACAGATCCTAGGGTTGATCATGTATGACTAAACTCTTGCTAGTCCTGACATTTTGTACGACTAGCTTCCTGATCATCCAATATGTAATGTATGGGACGCCTTGCTATTATATATTTGGTGCTCTGAAATATTGTAACTATTATTGCTTGCTTGAGATTGAGACAATAGGCTTGTTCATGACCATAGGAGACTGATGGCTTGTAGTTAAACCCTCATGTATCTAGACAGCCGTGACCGTATAGCGAGGTGGGTTGCACTTCAATATACGTAGCTGGCTATGTACACCCCCACTCTCCAGTATTCTGGTTCTGGGCATTACATCTGCTGAAATCCTCGCTGCCTGATCTGACTCAGGGCTTGGGCTTATGCATACTGCTGGGGGTGTTGCTGCTGGAAGGCCTGGGCCTGAGGCGGCAATGGCCTCTGAGGCTGATACTGCTGCTGCTGGACTGGTGCTGGTTCTTTCACCGAATGACTAGTAAGGTTGGACGATGATGAACTACCCCTATTCGGGCAGGATCCTATCTTGTGATCTGCTGGTCCACAGGCCAGGCACAATCCCTGCGCCCTGCGACATTCTGCCACCACATGTCCTGGCTTCCCGTAATGTGAACATCCCACTGTGGAAGAGTGCTTCTGCTTTTGCTGCTGAGGGTACGTCGGGATCGAATGTTGAACCGACGTCACTGAGGCCGCTCGCCTCGGAGCTCCAATGGTCAAAGTCCTAGCTGCCGGGGCTGGTGCTGAAGACTGATTCATCTGGCTATAGGATCGCTTTCGACCCCCGGTCCTATCCACGATCCTCTGGGAGGTATACTCATGCCTCCTGGCTGCTCTCAATACTGCATCAAAAGTCTGATGCTCAAACTGCTCCACTGCCAATAAAATCTCTAGATGGAGCCTCTGCTGGAATCGTTGGGCTCTATCGAACTCGGTCGCTACCAAGGTGGGAGCAAACCGACTAAGTCTCAAAAACTCGGTCGCATATCCGTCGACCGTCCTGCCCATCTGCTTCAGATTGGTGAACCCCGTCTGTAGATCGTACCGAGCTACAGCATCGAAGTACTTGGTCTGGAATCTCTTACGAAATACTGCCCAAGCAATAGGTGCCACTAATCCAACAGCCTGCGCTGCCCACTAGCTGCGGGCCAGATCCAATAACTGCAGGCGCACCACGGCCACCTTCTCATCTTTTGGAGTCCTGGCTGCTTCTAGAATGACCTCAGTGTCCTAAAGCCATGCATCAGCAGCAACAGCATCTTCGCTGCCATCGAAGAAGGGAGGGTTCAAGCGCTTGAAGCTGTTGGCCGCACTGTTACCTGGATGACCACCTCTATTCAAAGCATCTTGTACTGCCTGGTGCAATGCATCACCTCGACGATCTTGAGAAGCTAGCAATGTCCTGATGAGACCCACCAAGGTGCCATCATCAGGCTCGATAGGCTGGCTTGGCTGAACTTGTGGCTCTTGACCCCCAGTAAGCATGACTCTGGATGCTACTCCTGAATGCTGGGCTTGATCTCCAGGTTGCTGCGGGTCCACGGGAGGTGATCCGCCTTGCCGATCGGTAGGACCAGGAACAATGCCGCTGAAAAAGACGACATAGGGAACAATAAGGAAGGATCAGGACAGATCAAAGATACAAGCATGTGATCAGGTCAAGAATCCAGGGATTTAGAGGATACGAGCAGGGATCAAGGGCGAGTACTGATTGAGACATCTATTCGGTAAACCCTCACATATCTTGATGTACAAGACCTGCATGGGCCACCACTTAAACCATGTAACACCCCAGAACCAGAATACTAGAGAGCGGGAGCATACATAGTCATCTACGTATATTGAAGTGCAACCCACCTCGCTATACGGTCACGGCTGTCTAGATATATGAGAGTTTAACTACAAGCCATCAGTCTCTTATGGTCATGAACAAACCTATTGTCTCAATCTCAAGCAAGTAGTAATAGTTACAAGATGTCAGAGCACCAAATATACAATAGTAAGG
The DNA here is from genome assembly GCA_029216955.1 of Iris pallida. Classification (NCBI taxonomy): domain Eukaryota; kingdom Viridiplantae; phylum Streptophyta; class Magnoliopsida; order Asparagales; family Iridaceae; genus Iris; species Iris pallida. The sequence continues at coordinate 9,802,256 of JANAVB010013200.1, forward strand.
CGTCCCATACATTACATATTTGGATGATCATGAAGCTAGTCATACAAAATGTCAAGACTAGCAAGAGTTTCAGTCATACATGATCAACCCTAGGATTTTTTAATCATGTTACAGCCAGTAGGCAGACAGTAAGTAAAGTGCTATCGAGCTAAACACGTGCTCGTCGGCTAAACGCCTCAAAAGAATATTTTTACAATAAAGTGAGAGGACAAAAAGGAAACCCACTCGTTGCCTTGGTTATGCCTGGTGGTCACCATCTGGCTGGAAGATAGGGAGATCCTCGGAAGCTGCTCCGGTATCTGGCCATACAAAACCAGCTGGGTCAGATCCCAGAAAGAGCAAGTGCCACAAAGGAGGCTTCACTTAGAAACTAAAACCAGCAATTAGCACAAAACATAAAAGTATAATAAAACTGAAGATATGGAAATCATGATGATATACGGTAAGATAACCATGGAATTATTCAGATAACCAAGTTACAACCCTTAAACCAAACAAGGACCGGGGCTGTAACCCTTCATCTGAACGGAACTTGGTTTCTCACCATTTATCGATAAAATAAAGCACAAGTAGTCAGGTCAGGTTATAATCTTGTACATGATCAGGACAAGACTAGACTGAGCTAAACTCCATTCGATCAATCACGGCCAAACAATGAGTACGGCTTGATACTTTAACTAACTAGGTTTATCACATGCCTAGTTACTAGCAAGATGCAATAAGATTACTCCAACAGCCACAAGCCCTACAGCCCATCCAGGTTATCCAGGTCGAATATTTGTTCAAGAAGGGTGCAACACATGACAATGTGCTGAAAATGTACCCTACTCGTCGGCAGGCTACAAATCCACAAGCGCGTCCAGATAACTAGATTGCCTATAGCTGGGAAATCTCTTCATAACTACTGAGTTATTCTAGTTATTAGCCTTAGTCAATTTCAGTAGGTACCCATGACCGTGGTACTCAGGGGTCCCCGTCCTAAACATGATGTAAGACAATATTGGTTCATTTGTACAAACACAATCGCCCACGGTGTCCAGGCCAATCAATCTTGTCATGTCAGGCTAGCTGTCGCAACAGCATATCAAGGTATATCATGTCAGGATTACTTGTCAAAAGTGCGCCACGGCGGACCACTATCATGTCATGTTACTTGTCAAGAGTGCACCACTACGGGTCACTATCGTGTTCAGGAAACATGTACAAAATTTACATGATTCAAGCATTCTATCAAGGGACCCAAGTTATACAGAGAGTCATAAGACATGAGCATAATTGTGACATTCCAATATAATACAAAGGGTGCAAGGCTACGGAAAAAGGCCATGCAGCAAGGGAGAGGGTCTCATGCGGCTCGAGGTACACAGGCTCATGCGGCAAGGTGAATAAGAGTCTTATGCGGCAATGGAGGAACGGGTCATATGCGGCAGTGGAGGGGAGGGGGCTCATGTGGCTCGGGAAAGCAGAGCCTTATGCGGCTGAGAGGAGTTGGGGTCTCATGCGGTTAAGAGGATGCGGCTCATGCGGCTAAGGAGCAGGGCCTTATGCGGCAATGAGGAACAGGGGCCCATGCGGCTCGGAGAAAGGGTTTCATGCGGCTGAGGGGGAACGGGTCATATGCGGCGGCGGGGTATCAGACGCATGCGACTCGGAAAGGCAGACTCATGCGGCTAAGTCGAGCTATGCGGCTCGGGGAGAATTACATGCATATGCGGCAGGGAATAAATGAGTTCATGCGGCTATGAGTCGAGGATAGCTATGCGGCCAAGGCCAATCCAAGCCATGCGACTGAAGGCCATGCGGCCAGGAGCGCTTCTGCGGCTCGGGCCATGCGGCCAGGAAGACTTGCCGCATGAAAAGCCATGCGGCTAAGACTGTCATGCGGCCGGAGAACTATTCTTCTTCTCCACTTTTTCGAGAAGAAGAACCATTGAATCCATGGCTTCCAAGCTCCACAAAACCTCCATTCAAGGTCAGAATCCAGACTTTCATAGGTCAAAATGGGGTAGAAAATTTTTTTCTACAACATGGAACCATCAAAACTTGAAAATAACAATGTTAGATAGATCAAAACCCAAAAAATTCGAAAATGGTACAAGCTTAGATCTACATGAAATGAACCATGGAAATTAAAATGCTAAGTACTAAAGTGTCATAAGATCTCGTGGAGAAGACAATGGAACAATAAAACTGAGTTCCTCCATGAAGCAAGCTGCACTTGCCTAAGCCTCTCTCTCTGGTAAGTGGAGAGTAATGGTGAGGAAGAAGAAGAGTTAATGAAGAAGTAAATGAGGAGAGAGAGTGTGTGGGCGGCTAATAAAGGAAGAGGGGTGGTAGGTGGGGTTGGTCCTCATGAAAAACCAAGCCAAGCTGAACCAAGCAAACCGAACCGAACCAAAATGAATGCCAAGAAAAACCATGCAATGAGACATGCAATGAATTAAAATACGTACACGTATACCAATATACATAATACGAACTATGGTCGTTACAACAACTCCTCCACTTCTTCATTTTTTATAAATATTTCTATTCATAGTTGATGATGTGGAGACAAATTCATTGTGAAGTGCATTGTCTAGATCTAGACAACCAACTTCACATTGTCCATACCATGTCATTGCCATGTCAACTTCATGATCTATTCTACAATTGTATTGGAGAATAATTTTTGAAATGAAAGCTTGTCATTCCTATATGGCAACCATTTTTTCTAAACTCACAATAGGGTTGGAGATGCTCTTAGTCAACGACTTAACAAGAGATCTTAACAAACCTTGTCTTAGTTGGCACAATTAACTTTACACTTCTTACTTTCCAAAGTGGGTTTGGGTTAACGGGTTATACCTGTTATTGTCTTTATTTTTCTTCTTCTATCCACCACCATTTCAGCGACCTCGAAAAGTGAGAACAAACAAAGAAGAAAGAAAACAAAATTGAGGGCGAGAGATAGAGAGAGATAGAGAGAGAGAGAGAGAGAGAAAAAGAAACCATCGCCGATTGTCCCCCCAAGTAATTTACCCCCTTTTTTCAATTAGAGTTTGCTACATCCATTTTTGAATTGTGGATGGATTTAATTGTTGTTTTTATGAAGATTCACGATCTCTTCATAATTTTCTTTAGGTATTGTTAATTTTATTAGGATGTTTTTAATTCAGAATAGAGGTTTAGTTTAGGTGTAGAAAATTTCAATTTTTAATGAAAATAGACAGGGAAACGAACATTTTATAGTGTTTAGAATGATGCAATTAGGATGTTCGGTTTGCAAATTTGTGAAGAGGGGAGAGGGGATGATGGGGTTGTGGGCATGCTGTGCAACATTTGACTGATTTCTAGTACGGGAAGGAAAAGATAAACGTTCTCTTCGTAAAAAAATGGATTTAGCGTGTAGAAAGTTCCCTTCTTTATGCAAATAGGACATGCTTATTCAACGTGACACACAATAGGCCACAGCAAAATTAGTTTTCTTTTGGTGATTAGAATGCAGTTTTCTAGAGAATGTTCCTATAAAAGTGGGAGCTTTGAAAATATATCGCCGTATGGTAGTTCCCAAACTTGTGTTTCCGGAAACTCAATTTTAAGTAATCGCGTTTTGAAAAACACGACTTGATGTCATCAAGTGGAGTCTTGTTTTGAGAAAGCATGACTTATCAAATTAAATTGTGCTTCTTTAGTTAAATTGAAATATTCAAAACGCGACTTTGGAAACTACCCTATTTTGGTAGTATTTTCAAAAGTACCATTTTTAAAGACTATTAAAGAACCCAATTTAATCAAAATGTCCAAAATTGGTGCTGTGTTCCGTTGCTGCGTTGGTACTATGCTGTGTCTTATTCGTGAATCATGTCCATGCAAAATAGTTGTTATCGTGAAGTTAACTGTGTTATTAACCATGTCTAATTTGCGTCCATGCAAAATAGTTGTTGTGGTGAAGTTAACTGTGTTATTATTTTTCATGATTTGGATTGGGGTAAACTTTGTTATTTTAATGGGAAAACATGTACGTGCTTCTGATCGAGATGATTGTTGCAACAGGTTGAATAGAAATGATGAGACTCCAAAAGTATGCCGCTGTTAGTTTCTTGGCAACAATTGCTGTAATCTACCATGCATTTAACAGCAGAGGGCAGTTCTATCCGGCTATGGTGTTTCTGTCCACTTCCAAGATCTGTTTTGTTCTCCTTTTGAACATGGGTCTTGTGAACATGTGCATACTGTGGCAGTTGGTAAAGCGCTTGTTTCTTGGTACTCTTAGAGAACCAGAAGTAGAGAGGTTGAATGAACAAGCTTGGAGGGAACTTATTGAAATAATTTTCGCAATCACTATATTTCGGCAAGAATTTTCTGTTACCTCTCTGGCGATGGTGACTGCGCTTTTGTTGGTCAAATCTTTGCACTGGTTGGCCCAAAAGAGGGTTGAGTACATTGAGACAGCTCCATCTGTTAATTTGCTGTCCCACATCCGAATTGTCTCCTTTATGTTGTTTCTACTTGTTGTTGACTGCCTTTTCTTGCACAACGCTTTGACATCGGTGATACGGACACGGCAGGCATCGCCTGCCCTTTTCTTTTCATTCGAGTAAGTGAAGAAATTATTCTAATATTTGCAATAGATATTTGTTTGTATGTATTTAGTTCTTTACTTTCATCCCGGTTGAGTTATTGCTGCTTGTTTATGATACAGCATGTTAACCTCAATACTTAAATTTAATATTTCTACTTATAGAAATATTGGATCATATCAGGTTTGGTTCTGCATTAAATCTGACCAACAGAACTTACATGGTTTGAGCGACTTAAGGCTCACAGCGATGCTATTTATCAGTTCAGTTGTTAGTAGACTTCAAAATAATGATATTACAATACGAAGTTATGGTGGCTATATATAGCCGTGTCACATTTAGGCTTTTCTATTAGACAAAAAATGGTTAATCTAGGGGTGTCTGGGGCACCTCATCTTGTCATTTCCTCGTTGGTCATTCCTGGTAGGCCGAACTGTTTGGCCCTTCCTTCTTTGTGCCTGCTCATGCTTCGCTGACCTATCACGTTGTAAGGAGAAGAGAGTACGAAAGAATTGTAAAACAGTGCAGACCAGACAGTAGAAAGATTCTTAGTATTACCTTATAGACTAGTGTATTAGTTGCCTGTGAAGGGGAAATCTTGACAAAATTGCCCAGTTAATGTAATATTCACTTGATGTGTCGTGGTTAGAGGCCTGTGGGCAGATCCACTGCTAGACAGACCTAGAGGGGTGGAGGCTGAACCACCGGGACTTGAAAGCTTGTAAACCCCAAATGCCTTTTGGTTGGTAAATTTGGAAAAGCAGAACCATATTTCTTTGGCTTTCATTGCTAACTATGTTTATTTAAATACTTTGTTTGGCTCTCTCTTTTTGGCTTGTTACTTTAGCATGCATTTTCACTTCTTTCCAACTATATCTATTTAAGCGAGCAGTCCATCCTGAAGCCATCTCTTCCCTTAGCTGCCAGTTTTGTAATTCTTGGACCATTCTATATTGCTCATGGAGAAAATATATACACATAATTATTATGCTGATAATATCTAATAACTAAGAAGATTGATTCAGGTCTCGAAATAAGTGGACATCATATCATCATATAACTAAACCTTGAAGTGATTTGCACGTTTCCTGGATGTTTAATTTTAGTTGAATGTCATGTCTTCATATTGTGAGTTCATCTTGGGAAACTAGGAGTTGGTGTTGGAGTGGGTGGGGTTCCCAACCTATGTGGAGAAAGCCCCGGAGTGCGACGAGCGCCGTTCGTGTGTCGAAGAAGCTCGGGAAGTAGACGTGGAGCTGCTGCTGTTGCTGCTGGAGCTGCTGGAAGCAGGGGATCCGAGTTCGGGCCGAACTCGGTCCCATGGCGAGTTCGGGCCGAACTCGGTCTGGCCGTTCCAGGGTTTGGCCAGTAGGTGCTGGTTGCCCCACACAGAGTTCTGGCCGAACTCTGTGTGTCGGGGGGCTGAAGCGGATTTCAGGATGAGTTTTCATCATTGGATTTAATCCAACGGTCCAGGTTGGTTGCGGGATTAGGGAGATATATTGAGTTTTCTCAACCCTAATTCATAATCGTATTATCGCATTGGACAACACAAGTTTGAGAGAGAAGGAGGCAAGAGTGCCATTGCAACTTCGGAGAAGAAGACGGAGGATCGAAGGTCGTTTTCGAAGGAGATCGTGTTTCGGGTAATCTCTACTCGTCGTTCTCGTTCTTCGTAGCCTTGTGATCATTGTTCTTGTCTCTGAGTGTTGTGGGGATCCGATTTGGATCGGGAGGAGTTTGTAGAGGGTGTAATTCTTCTATTCCATTAGTGGAGGCTTCTCAGGGTTGGACTCCGATCGTCCCGTGGTTTTTCCCGCAAGGGTTTCCACGTCAAAAATTCTCTGTGTCTGCGTGGTTGTTTTTGTGTGCTTGTTTTTGGGTTCGTGCGTTGTTTGCTCGGTCCTCTCGCAGGTACTCTCCGGTTTGGGGAAAGGTTTCCGCGCTTCTTTTCCAACAGAGTGGTATCAGAGCATAGGTTTTGTTCTGGCTGATACCATCAGGGTGGTATCAGAGCTTTGGGTTCAAAGGGTGTCAGGAGTTGACAGAGGAACCAGAGAGGAGAGATGGACGCGAAGCCGGTGCGCATGGTGAACCTTAATGGCACAAACTATCATTATTGGCGGAGCAAGATGAAGGATTTGCTATTTGTCAAGAAGCTGCATCTACCTGTGTTTGCAACCGAGAGGCCCAGTGATAAATCCGAGGAGGACTGGAAGTTCGAGCACATACAGGTGTGTGGGTACATACGGCAGTTTGTTGATGAGAACGTGTACAACCACGTTGCCAATATTGAGCACGCGAAGACGTTGTGGGATAAGCTGGAATCCTTGTATGCGAAGAAGACCGGGGTAAACAAGTTGTTCCTGATCCGAACGATGATGGGTCTGCGGTACAAGGATGGGGCGTCTATTACGGATCACTTGAGTGATTTCCAGGGCGTGGTTGACCAGCTATCTTCTATGGGAGTCAAGTTCGACGACGAAGTTCAGGGACTGTGGCTGCTGTGTACCTTGCCAGACTCGTGGGAGACCGTACGAGTATCTATGATCGCTTCTGCTCCAGAGGGCGTGGTCAGTCTGGAGTTTGCCAAGAGCGGGGTGTTGAATGAAGAGATGCGGAGACGTTCTCAGGGCACTTCATCCACATCCCACCACTCAGAGGCACTTGTTTCAGAGAGCCGCGGAAGGGGCAAAAGCAGGGGTCCAGGTGGTGGCAGAGACAAGAGCAGGGGGAAGTCCAAGGGTCGGTACGAGGACTCAGAGTGTTACCATTGCGGTAAGAAGGGCCATATCAAGCGGAATTGTTTCGCTTGGAAGAAGGAGAAGAAGGGCGACAAGGGGAAGCAAGAAGAGAACATACAGCGGCGGCCTCGGTACATGGAGGCGATGTGATCGTCGTAGGTGACGAGGTCATTACTAACCTCGTCTGCGATGACAATTCTTGGCTGGTGGACTCAGGGGCTTCAGCACATGTATCTCACAATAGGGCACTGTTTGCCACTTACACGACAGGCGACTGTGGCGTGTTGAAGATGGGCAACGGAGATGTGTCGAAGGCGGTTGCCATTGGAGATGTGCATTTGAGAACGAAGACGGGTGCGGCTCTTGTTCTCAAGGATGTTCGTCATGTCCCTGATATCCGTTTCAACCTGGTGTCGGTTGGAAGGTTGGATGACGAGGGATTCTTCAGTCTCTTCGGGAATAGTCAGTGGAAGCTTTCCAGAGGTTCGATGGTGATTGCCAGAGGAAGCAAGAAGTCCGGTCTCTACTATATGGAGGGGAGCGCAGAGGGGGCACAGGAGGTGAACGCAGTCAGTGACGCGTCTACCGAGTTGTGGCACAGGCGGCTTGGCCATATCAGCGAGAAGGGGATGAGCTACTTGGTGAACAGGAAAGTGATTCCGGGGCTCAAGTCTACAAAGTTGGAGAAGTGCACGCACTGTTTGGCTGGGAAGCAAAGTAGGGTGTCTTTCCAGAGTCACCCAAGTTCGAGGAAGCCGGCGTTGCTCGAGTTGATTCACTCGGATGTCTGCGGTCCTATGAAGGTAAAATCTCTTGGTGGTGCTTCTTACTTTGTGACTTTTATTGATGACTGTTCCAGGAAGGTTTGGGTCTATGCCTTAAAGACCAAGGATCAGGTGCTGCCTACTTTCAAGGAGTTTCAGGCCTCCGTTGAAAGGGAGACGGGCAAGAAGTTGTTGTGTGTTCTGTCCGACAATGGCGGCGAATACATCGGTCCCTTTGATGCGTATTGCAGAGAGCAAGGGATACGACACCAGAAGACTCCGCCAAAGACACCTCAGCTCAATGGTGTAGCGGAGCGCATGAACAGGACACTGATGGAGAGGGTGCGGTGTTTGCTGTCAGAAGCAAACTTGCCGGGCAGTTATTGGGGTGAGGCTCTTCTCACAGCTGCTTATATTATTAATTTGTCTCCTAGTGCTCCTTTGCAGGGTGATGTGCCTGACAAAGTATGGTACGGCAAAGAGCCGTCATACAGTCACCTGCGGGCGTTTGGTTGTAAAGCCTTCGTGCATGTACCGAAGGACGAGAGGACCAAACTTGAGCCGAAGACGAGACGATGCGTCTTTGTCGGCTACGGTCGGGATGAGTTTGGCTATAGACTCTACGACCCAGTGGAAGGAAAGCTCTACAGAAGCAGGGACGTGGTGTTCGTCGAGGATCAGACCATGACCAACACTCAGGATTCCGAGACGCCTTCTGAGGCTGAGGAATTGCCTGAGTTAGAGTCATTTCGCTTCGAGCAGTTTCCAGAGGACATCGCGGAGGATCCAGTTATGGGGGAGCCGGTACATGGAGTTGCTCCCAACCTTGATCATCAGCCTGCTGATGGTGGTCAAGGTATCCCTCAGGAGGATGAGCATGCCGGGGAGGCAGTTCCTGAAGGGGAGGAGGCTGTCGGTATACAGCCAGCACCAGTGGCTCCACTGAGAAGGAGCAACAGGGATCGTCGACCATCTACGAGATACTCGCCGGATGAGTATGTGCTATTGACTGACGGGGGAGAGCCCGAAAGTTTCGCAGAGGCTATGGAAGACGAACACAGGCAGGAGTGGATGGTGGCTATGCAGGAGGAGATGAGTTCCTTGCACACCAATTCTACTTATGATCTGGTGCGGTTGCCAAAGGGCAAGAAGGCTTTGAAAAATCGATGGGTGTTCAGAGTGAAGCAGACGGATGATGCTACTCGCCCTCGATACAAAGCGAGGCTGGTAGTCAAGGGCTACGGTCAGCGGAAAGGCGTGGATTATGATGAAATCTTTTCGCCTGTCGTCAAGCATTCGTCTATTCGGGTGGTGCTAGCATTAGCAGCCAGTTTCGACTTGGAGGTCGAGCAGATGGACGTGAAGACGGCGTTCCTCCACGGTGATCTTGAGGAGGAGTTGTACATGGAGCAGCCGGAGGGATTCTGTGAGAAGGGCAAGTCACATTTGGTCTGCCGGTTGAGGAAGAGCTTGTATGGTCTGAAGCAGGCTCCGAGGCAGTGGTACAGAAAGTTCGAGTCGTTTATGGGGGAGCATGGTTATGCACGGACGACGTCGGACCATTGTGCATTTGTGAGGTATTTTGCCGATGATGATTTTATCATCTTATTGCTCTATGTTGATGATATGCTATTAGTGGGTCGGAATGCCACTAGGATAGCGGAGTTGAAGCGCCAACTGGGCGCGGCCTTCTCTATGAAGGATTTGGGCGCAGCGAAGACTATTCTTGGGATGGAGATCAGCCGAGAGAGAGAGTCCAAGCTGCTACACTTGTCCCAAAAGAAGTACATTCACCGGGTACTTCAGCGTTTCGGGATGGACGGGTCGAAGAAAGTGAGTTCCCCCCTCGCGGCTCATTTTAAGTTCACTGAGGAGCAGTGTCCATCTACCGAGGACGAAAAGGAAGATATGGAGCGGGTTCCATATGCTTCAGCTGTGGGAAGCCTTATGTATGCCATGGTGTGTACGAGGCCAGATATTGCTCATGCAGTTGGTACGGTTAGCAGGTATCTTTCGAATCCTGGAAGGGTACACTGGAGTGCGGTCAAGTGGATTCTACGATATCTTCAGGGCACTGCTGGTTGGAGACTTTCCTTTGGTGGTGACGAGCCGAAGCTGGTTGGGTATACCGACGCTGATATGGCTGGAGATGTAGACACGAGACGATCGACTTCGGGCTACGTGATGATGTTTGCGGGAGGAGCAGTGTCGTGGCAGTCGCGGTTGCAGAAGTGTGTTGCCTTGTCGACGACGGAGGCGGAATACATTGCGGCGACGGAGGCTTGCAAGGAGCTGTTGTGGATGAAGAAGCTGTTGCAGGAAATGGGACTGAAGCAAGAGCAGTACACTTTGCTTTGCGACAGTCAGAGTGCTATCCATCTTGTGAAGAATCAGACGTTTCATAGCCGGTCCAAGCACATCGAGACTCGGTATCATTGGATACGGGATGTGGTTGAGAAGAAGGACGCGGAGCTTGAGAAGGTGCATACAGATGACAACGGAGCTGATATGTTCACGAAGATTCTACCAAGGGGGAAGTTTGAGTACTGCAGGCAGATCGTCGGGATGACGACGTCCTCCCCATAGTTGTGAAGGGGGAGATTTGTTGGAGTGGGTGGGGTTCCCAACCTATGTGAAGAAAGCCCCGGAGTGCGACGAGCGCCGTTCGTGTGTCGAAGAAGCTCGGGAAGTAGACGTGGAGCTGCTGCTGTTGCTGCTGGAGCTGCTGGAAGCAGGGGATCCGAGTTCGGGCCGAACTCGGTCCCATGGCGAGTTCGGGCCGAACTCGGTCTGGCCGTTCCAGGGTTTGGCCAGTAGGTGCTGGTTGCCCCACACAGAGTTCTGGCCGAACTCTGTGTGTCGGGGGGCTGAAGCGGATTTCAGGATGAGTTTTCATCATTGGATTTAATCCAACGGTCCAGGTTGGTTGCGGGATTAGGGAGATATATTGAGTTTTCTCAACCCTAATTCATAATCGTATTATCGCATTGGACAACACAAGTTTGAGAGAGAAGGAGGCAAGAGTGCCATTGCAACTTCGGAGAAGAAGACGGAGGATCGAAGGTCGTTTTCGAAGGAGATCGTGTTTCGGGTAATCTCTACTCGTCGTTCTCGTTCTTCGTAGCCTTGTGATCATTGTTCTTGTCTCTGAGTGTTGTGGGGATCCGATTTGGATCGGGAGGAGTTTGTAGAGGGTGTAATTCTTCTATTCCATTAGTGGAGGCTTCTCAGGGTTGGACTCCGATCGTCCCGTGGTTTTTCCCGCAAGGGTTTCCACGTCAAAAATTCTCTGTGTCTGCGTGGTTGTTTTTGTGTGCTTGTTTTTGGGTTCGTGCGTTGTTTGCTCGGTCCTCTCGCAGGTACTCTCCGGTTTGGGGAAAGGTTTCCGCGCTTCTTTCCCAACAGTTGGTTCTTGATTTCATAACCATAACTGCATAACTAAACTTAGGGTACTTTGCATGTTCAATGATTTCCCTACATGGTCTTGTGGAAAAGCTATTTTTTGTGTGGATCGGTGTTGTTAAAAGCGTTGCCCAGATGCTCAAAAGGCAAGAGACGATGTTTCACCTCCTAATCCAAAGGCATAGACGAGGTATCTTCTCTAGGCGACGCCTAGGCGAAAAAGATGCCAAAGGCGAGATTAGGCGGATGGGTAATTAGGTGAGCCTAGGCGCGAGCCTAGGTGTGTTGGGTGTTTTATACAGTTTTTTGGGGCTTTGTTTGATTATTTTATAAGTTTTATGGGCTTGTTTTGTTTTATTGGTTTTAAAAGTTGCAAGCTTAAGTTTTAAAGGTCCAAATAGAGTCATTTTTAAGTTCTAACAGAATAAGTTACTAACTAAATAGACATAATTAAAAAAAAGAAAAAAAAAGAAAGAAAAAAAGAAAGAGAGGAGTTATGGGTATTGGACATCTACCAGATAACACATCAAATAACTCAATTCATCTATTTGTGAGATAATAGAAATATTAGTTTGGAAGATATTTTAGTTAAACATAGCTCTAAGAAAAATAAGATGATAAGTTAGGTAGGGATAGAGAAAATATTTGTTATTGGGAATATCAGTAGGTTAATTACTTTTTTTAATATAAAGGTGGTTAATTACTTAATTTGACTCAATTTGAAAGATAACAAAAAACGTACATAAGAATTGGAAACTCAATCAATTTTGTATGGTCTATATATGTAAGGTTCCTATTTTAATATAGTATTAAGTATTTAGATTACAACAATTAGATTATATGAGATTATACAGAATGATTTAAATTTAATAATCTTCAACAGAAACTCAACAGAATCAAATTATGGGTTAAAAACAATAAAATGGAAACAAAGTTATGATGCAATGTATAAATCAATAGAAGATAGTATTTCAGTTTACATATACGGGTCCCCACGATTTCTAGAATGTACATTCAATTCCATATGTAACCATTTTTTTTTGAATACCAGATATACGATCCTAGCATCAACAACAATTTCAATACTTATGAAGTATGCTTTCTACATCACGGACATGCTTATGGAAGGGCAATGGGAGAAGAAGGCTGTGTTTACATTTTATCTGGAACTCATCCGTGACCTTTTCAACTTGTCTTTGTATATCGTTTTCTTCATGGTGATATTCGTGTAAGTAATATTTATCCTTTATCTGTTGTTTGTTACTTGAACATATCGGTTGCTAAATCATGAAAATAGATAGTCTAATTAAGCCATAATGTAGTTATATTTATCATATTAAGTCAGATTCAGGCTGCATGTGCTACTATTTAGATTGATGTGGAATAGGAATTTCTAGATTGAAACTTTGTATGGCACTAGCATTTACCAATGGACATATTGGAATTGGAATGATTGTGTAAATTACTAATTGACTTCCAATATAACTGGAACAGGTACCAAATTAGCCTTAGTGTCCTGATATGAAACTACGTCTAATTTCTGATCAGCATCTTAACTATTAGCCAGGGCTTTGTTTCATTCTCTCCTTTGCTTTTTCTCCCTCTTGCATCTTGCTTCCGTAAATCATGTCTTCTTCATTTTTTTTATTGGTTATTTTTACAGCTACGACTTTTATGAAGAGTTTACCTGTGTTTAAGTTTTTTCTTACACATATATGCATATTGTTAATCTTTAAGTTGCTGTCCTGCTCAAACTAGTAACTTTCTCTAGTGTACTTTGCGTTTTTTTACATGATATATCCAGGCAGTAGTCTACACTTTCTGTGACATCTCATGCTATATATCTTTTCTCCTATCAGGTCAGTGAATGCATTATTTTAGCTCTATATAGGTTTCCTATGATGGTTATATGGTAAATACAAGCAGATATTGTTAAGGATAGTGTCATTGTATAGATTATATCTTTATGCTGACGCAGGACAAGACCTAGAGGGCAATGGCAATCTATATGGGTCGATTCACGAATTGACAAACTGAGAATTGTGGAAGCCTAATTGTAAACAATACCAATAATCTACTAAAACTAATCTTAATAGAGTTTAGAAATTAACAATTGAATCAAAATACTGGTTCAAGTTTACCAGAGGGCATGAAGTTGATCCAAGCGTCAGAATATCCGAACCACGCTCCAGAGATGACGACTTTGCCACAACGGCACTTCCGTTCCAGGGTCCAAGAATCAACCTATATCCATGCTTCCGAACACAATGAAGCAGTGACAAAGGCGAAGTGCTGCTGATTGCTATTGACAAGACCGGAGAAGCAGATTTTGGTCCTGGTAGAAAATTGAGTGATTACGAGGAGATTAGTGGGTTTTGCAGGACTCACTGATATTGAGAGAAAGCATGGTAGAGCTCCATGTGAATTTAAGTTTATATGCATCTGTATGGCTAGCATGTTTGTGGTGCCAATTGAGTGATTGTTGGGGGTGCCAACTGAGTGATTGTTGGGAGAATAGCAAAAGATAAGTAGTAACTTATTGCTTAGGTCAACAATGTGAAGTAGCACATTATGATAAAGCCGTAAGAGGAAAATGATTCGTGCAACACATAGTGTGGGTTTGATGTGAAATTCCTAGAAATTATACCTTTTTGTTAATGATGGCATAACAAAGATGATAATAATGACATGATGTGTGATGTAAGGCATGACTAAAGGGAATCCTAGATGGACTAATGCAAATAAACACAATCAAGCAAACAAATGCAATAACCTACACAAATCTACCGAAAGATCCTAAAAAGATGCTAGATATGTGTAATTGTCGTTAGTGCAAAAATATCAATGTGTAGAAGGATATATGTAATTTTCTTTTTCTAGATAGTTTTAGTACTTGGCTATTTTCTCTTTAGTATTTTGTATATCTTAATATATGCTCAATCTAGAGCCATAATGAAATCATCTCATTATTCCTAATGTAACCTCTTTCACAACATGGTATCAGAGCATGCTGATCTTGACCCTTCTCCACCCCATCATCTTAGCCATCTATTTTTCAAAAATCAGAACCTAAGCCTTAGTCTCCATCGTCTCCCAAAACTCTAGCCGCCTCCATCCTTTTCCTCTCTCCAACTTCTAGCCCATAGTTACCTAGAACGCCGTACATTTTGGGTCATGGTATGGGTTTAGGAACAATGTAGGCTACTTGCCTTAATTTTCGGTATAAAGGAGGTAGGGTGAGTTGGTTCGCCAATTCGGTTCGCGGTATGCTTTAAAATCGTAATTCGGTACTAGTTACATGTTCAAATTTGACTAGAGATAATTGCTTCATATATGGAAAGAAAACCTTATATAGAACATAAGAAAAATTCAAACTTATTACTTTACTTCATTCTTCATTCAATAAGATCTAAAACTTGTGTTTCTTTAGTCATACATCAATCAGGAACAAAACATTCTGAATAAAAGGATACAATGATGCCAAATCAAAACATGTAAATATACCACAAAATAAAATGACAAATGACTTGGAACCTTTTAACAACATAACAAAAACATCACAAAATCTCATAAGCTCATTCTCTTCTTTGCAAAAGCAACTTGCAAAAGATAGTGGTAGCTCATAAACAATGAAGAAACAACAATGACATCGAACTACAAAGTCAAATTTCATGAGAAATGCATTTATGTGGAACCTTAATTGACAAGAGATCTCTAAGTTTTTTCCAACATATTTTGCATTGCAAGAATCACTTGCAAAATTAATTTTATAATAAGATTTCAACGATTTATTCATATTGCCAAATTTAGCGATTTGATTCGAGTATTATACAGTGTTATCAAAGGCGCGCCCAAGGCGCGCCTAAGGCGCGCCTCGGCTCCAGGCGCAGGGGCAGCGCCTTAGGAGGGTCCAGGCGAGGCGCAATTCTCTAGGCGCGCCAAAGGTGCGCCTTTTTCTTAGGCGCGCCTCTATAATATTGTGCAGGAATATTTGTTGTACCGGTCCAATTTGTGCAGAAATAAGAAAAAGCCCAGTGCCACCACAGGTCCGCAAGAAAAAATATATACAACTGAAGAAAAACAGAAGGAAAGCACAGAAGAAAAGGGAGGAAGAAAAAAAAACACAGCAAAAGAAAAAAAAAGGAAACGAAACCCTACTTACCTGGCGACTCCGACGGACTTGGCTGGCGACTGCGGCGGCCCTCCTCTCCCTCTCGATCTCTCTCTCTCAATCTCTCGCTCCTGCAATGCTTTTCTTTTCCTTTTCTTTTCCTTTTCTTTTTCTTTCTCTCTCTCTCTCGATCTCGTCTTTTTTTTATTGTTAATTTTTGTGTATACAGCTTACTGAGTCTGAAGTAGTGAGTTTTTGTTTACTGTTCATTTTTGTTTGTTAGTGTGAAATGTGAACTGTGAAGTAGTGTCTTCTTTTTCTATTCATACAAAAATTTCATTCAATTTTTTGTTACAGTAGACTGATTACAAAATTGATGGATACTACCAAAGTCTCCACCTCAACCAGCTTTGCACCTGCAAAATTGATGGATACAAAATAAATGAATCAATGTAAATTGTGAATTATATATATAGAGACAAAGACTAGAGAGGTGACACAAGTTTATCAATGTTTATATATATATATATATATATATATATATATGCGCCTTGAATCGCTCGGGCGTGCGCCTTAAGTGCGCCTTGCGCCTCGGGCGATATGGACCTTTTGCGCCTTGAGTGCGCCTTGCGCCTTTAACAACCTTGGTATTATAGCGATCCGGATCGGGTACCCCGATCCGGAACACTCATACTCATTATGGATTTGAAGGGGGTTTAGGTGTACCGGAAGTATGCTCAGGACGAGCCACCCACTTCCACACTTGCTGATGCTGTGCTGCTGAAGCCAACATGCCCCATCTCTCCTTGTGTTGCCCACCTGCCAGCCCTCCATCTCCTCCTTCACTTGCAAACCCAACAATCCTTTACCCTTTTCTTCCCTGTTTAAGCCCGGCGACTGCATCTACCACCCGTCTCTCTCTCATCTTGATTTTCTTCCCTGTTTAAGCCCGACGGCCGCCATCTACCACCTTACTTTCTCACATCATTGTCTACCCCAGCCAAGGTCTAGACTTTTGTTTCAGAGTTGATCGTAAGATCTTGGGGACAGTCTTCAAAGCAAAGGTATTTTTGCAGATCAGATTTTGGCAATTTTCGGTTGCATGGATCTACTCCACTAATCCTCGGGTCTTATCTTAGTCTTGCTCTTGATTCAATTGTGAACTTTGCAACTTTCTAGATTGTTACTGTTATATATTTTTTTTATCATCATATATTTATTGGTTGGATTCATATTTGGAATGCATCTACACTTTATTGTATCATGTTTGTACCAAGTTTTAAGTATTGGCTGAAATCCAAACCAAAACCACCTAAACCGACTATTATCAAAATTGTCAGTTATACCTCACTTTAGTTCTATATCGCCCTGGCTAAAGGAGGTTGTAATGACTTGATCCTATAAATGTACCGAAGCTTATTATTTTTATTCACATCAATAAATTAAAAGTTATCCTTGAATTTCATGGTATTAGAGCTATAAAATTTGCAGAGAATCCCATCTCCAATTTCTTTTTCTTTTCCCACCCTACTTTACCAAACTCCTGCCCCACCCTCTAGCCCCGCCAGCCCCCTCCAACCCTGTTGTCGCTTTCTACCATGCCTCTCACTCAGCATGTCCGGCTATATCCACTTTTGTAGCTGAACATAGGAACCAGGTGTCTGCCTTAGCATCCAATGAAGCTAATATAGCCTCTGGCGAAGCTAACCCTTGAGGATCAACCTATGAGACTAGTTGTAAAGTAGCATTTAGCGGAGCTAAAGCCAACACCAGCTATCGTAAAGCTAAAGTTGCAACCTTCCACAAGGCTAAAACGTCTGCTTATAGCAAGGCTACTACCAACGTCTAGGACAAGACTACAAACGAAGCATATGGATTCTCCTATACACCCTCCTCTCCAGCCCTCCCTGATCTCTGTAGTTCCTCTATGCCATCTGCATTACTAGCTTGGTTGTGCTTGCTTGAGATCTCTCGTTTGGTTATCTCGTCTTTAAAGTTGCTCTACCTTGACACGGTGCTCTGACATCTTTGATCTCTTGCCTCTTGGTGAGTTGGATAACAATCTTTACTGTGCTGATCTTGTGCGCTATTGATTATGGCCTTCGATGATAACAAAGGTGTTCATGTTGATGCTTCTTCATCTTCAGTCGACTTCAAGACATATTTATGACTCACCACGATCTCTCTATAACGCAAAGAATTACTTGCAATGGTTCAATGTTGTAGAAAAAAAATTTAAACAATAAAGGCCTTTATCATCACTTGACGGAGTTACCGCTGGACTCCAATGATCTCCAGTATGCCTCTTGGTTTCTGATGACAACAAGGTAACTATTTGATTCTCTTCTCTATGGATGCTTGTTGCTATAATTATGTCTTTGAAAATTGTTAAGAAAATTTGGACGCATCTTTGGTCCATATACTCGTCTGAAGACGATCTTTATAAATTTATGATATCTTTCATACCATCAATATGCCTATACATGGAGAAGATTTGCGGGGCTTTGGTGCCCTCTTCAACGGCCTTCTTGAACAATAGAATGTCTTTCACCAATATCCTCCGATCTCGCTGTTACTCGTCGACAACGAGAGACCCTTGTTGACGTTATTTTCTTGGTTCGCTTACCATATACTTTTGAAGGCTCTTGTTTACTAGTTGTCTCTCAGCACAACTCTCCATCTCTAACAACTGTCTTGTCGATGGTTTATCGTGTGCCTATGCCGTCTTACCCCTCTGGGGATTCCCAATCGACTGTCGTTGCTACCCATAGCTAATGCCATGGTGGTTACTTTCAGTCTAGACGAGATACTTATGTTTCTTTCCCTGAAGGTCGGGGTATTGCTTGTGGGCTTCCTCTTTTATCTACTCGAGGTCGCAATATTGGGAGACGATGACGTGGCGAATGTGGTTGTCTATAGTATTCATTATTGTGGGGGAACCAACCATTACGAGGACTGTTGTTAGGAGAAGCATGATTATCCTGATGATACACCTACTGTTAGATATGCATCTGCCTCTACTACTACTCTTCTGCCTTCTCTACCTAGTGGCTATATGTCCTTTACCAATGATGAATGAGGCCAATTATGTCGACTCCTCATCTAAGCTCATGCTAATATTTTCTCTCCATCAGGTATCTCTTTCCTTTCTCATTTTCATTCTTATTCTCATTTGTGGGTTGCTGATTCCAGTATCTCGAACCATATCTCATGACAAGCCCTTAACTCTTGCTTCTAGTCCTAACTAATTCATTTTTATGGTTGACGGTACTACTAATGTTTCTGGTGCTACTAATTTATCCCTTACTCCTTTACATTTGAAGAATATCCTCATTGTTCCATCACTACATCATAACTTATTATTTATTTGTCAGCTTAAACATGATTCTAAGTGTTCAATAACATTATATCCATCTCACTTTATGATACATGACATTCTTATGAAATAACGAATTGGTGGGAGGAATGAGCAAAACGACATTTACTACGTAGATTATCTGCCCAGTACGTCAGTGACTACTCCTTCCATTTATTGGCATATGAGACTTGGGATCCTCCTTATCTTCCTTACGTACTACATTACCTAATTTATCGGTATAGGAATTTAGTTGTTACGTATTTTTGGAAAGCATCATCACTCCTTTTTCATCCAGTTAATAAACGACATGATTCACTTTTTGTTTTGGTTTATAGTGATATTTGGGGTCCCTTTAAGTTTTCGAGTGTACATGGTTATAAATATTTTGTCACTTTTATTAATGATCACTCACACATGGCAGTTATATTTTTTAGTTCCAGGTCCGATCTTGTGTGCAATGTTCTAAAAATCGGCATGTTCGCTAGGCGCTAGGCGGCCCTAGGTCGAACCAACAATCCCCTGTTCGGCAGGCTTGTATGGTTGTTTGACCCTGTTCGGTGCCTAAGCAGCTTATGCAGCTGTTCGAATTTTAACTTTTTTGATATTTTTTATGCTTAATTGTATTGTGGATATATTGTTTGGATTTTAAGATTAATATTTGATTTGGGTTTAGAACACTGAAATTTGTATTATGGATTTTTGATGCTTAGTTGTATTGTGGATACTGTTGATGATTTCTGTATTAAATGTGTTTCATTATGATATAGCACTATATGAGCTATTACAAGGGAGTAGGAGAGGAAAAAAAAAATCTGATTTCTGTTCGGCGCCTAGGCGCTAGGCGTCCCTCCTCTGCCCTGAATTCGCATAGCGAATTTTAGAACACTGCTTGTGTAATTTTCATATCTTTGTGGCTGAAATTTCTAATCATTTTGATGTTTGCATCAAGATTCTTTGTCCTGGTAATGCTAAGGAGTATGTGAACAGGAAATTTCAAGTATTCCGTCAGATTCATGGCATACTTCATCAGACTTCTTGTTCATATACTCCTCAACAGAATGGTATTGCAGAACGTAAAAATATTCACCTTTTTAAGGTAGTTGCTCTCTTCTTATTTATATGAATGCTCCCAAAAAAATTATGAAATGTCTTAGATGCTTGTTTTTATATACACCGTATATCCTCTCACGGTCTTGAGAAAAAATCACCTTTCTTTATCCTCTTTCGTAGGATAAACCTTTTTCTGTCGCTCAAAAGTTTTTTGGTTGTCTTTGTTATACTCTCATAAACTTGGTCCTTATGTGGATAAACTTGATCCATGAGATACCTGTATAATATTTGTTGGTTATTCTTGGATGCAGAAATGGTATGTTTGTTTTGGTCCCACTACTTCAAAGATGGTTCTCCTCTGCTATTATTTTTTATCGAGGATCATGCTTATTTTGCTTATGATACACTATCTACAACTCCATTGTCCATGATTCATGTTTCTCTTATTCCTTCTTCTGAACTTGATACACCTATTTCTTCTTCATAGGTCTGGGCCTTTGGTTCCCTTCCCCGAATGTATAGGTGTCGGGACAAGGTCATTTTTCTACCTGCAACTATTTTTCTGGGTATCACTGATGATTCTTTTACATGTATTACAATAGTCTTTTTGTTCCCACTCTACCTTTGTTGACTTTAGATGGAGGTTTCTCTCTTTCTATTGCACTTCAAAAGGGTAAACGCTCTTGTACTACTACTCATTATATTTTTAACTTTGTTTCTCATTATTGTTCGACTCCATTTGGTTGTACATTTGTTTCTTCTTTGGCTGCCATCACACTTTCTTCCTCTGTTTAGGAAGCACTTCAACATCCAGGTTGGCATGCCGGCATGCCGCTATGGCTGAGGAACTTGATGCACTACACTCTAATCAAACTTGGGCTTTGGTACCCTTGCCTTCAGGTAAAAAAGTTAGTCAGATGTAAGTAGCATTTACTATTAAACAAAATCCAGATAGCTCGGTTGATTGGCTCAAAGCTCTCGTTTATTGGCTCAGGGCTTTACCCAACAACATGGGTTGGATTATGTTGATACTTTTTACCTGTTGCTAAGTTGACTTATGTTCGAGTTCTTCTTTGGCAGTTTTCAGGAATTTGCATCTTCAGCAGTTTAGACGTGAAGAAAGCCTTCCTTAATGGCGATCTTTCGGAGACTGGTTTTATGCATCAACCTTTATGCTTTGAGCAGCGAGGGCAGTCTATGGTCTATCTCCTAGAGAAGTCCATGTAAGGTTTGAAGCCACGTGCATGGTTTGACAAATTCAACATGTCTTCCAAAGATGCGTTTGTTCATAGCAGCTCAGATACGTCCTTATTTACACATCATATGTGTCCTTATTTACACATCATAGGTATAAGAACATAGTCATCTTACTTGATTATCTGGATGAGATAATCATCACCGGAGATGATTTTGTTGGCATTTACAAGGTGATAGAACACTTAGTCTCTCATTTTCATACAAATAACCTTGGACCATTGAGATATTTTTTAGGTATTGAGGTATCACTGAGTTTCGGACGAATGGAGCTTTCTTAGTGCAAGTAGGCGTTGGATCTTTTATTTGAGACATGATTCCTATGTTGCACACCAGCAGCCATATCTATGGATTCCATAGTCAAAATATCCAGGTTGAGCTATTCATCAGATCCTCCTCTATATGATACATTGTATTGTAGACGGCTGGTTGAGAAGCTAATTTATCATACAATCACACATTCAGACATTATATTATGAGTGCGACTATATGCAGAATTTTTTGACCTCTTATCTTCAGGTTGTTAAAAGAATTCTACGACACATAAAGGGAACTCTTGGATAGGACCTTCTGTACAAACCTTCTACACTGTCACTCACAGTCTTTGCAGATGACTTTGCTGGATTAATTGGTGATCGTCGGTCAACCAATGGTTACCTTATCTGCCTGGGCAAAAGGCGGATGTCATGACTTGCTCCTATAAATGTACCAAGGGTTCTCATGTTTTGTTCGCATCAAGAAATTAAAAGTTCTCTATGAATTTCAAAACTACCAAATCCTCCCGACATTGTAGAAGAAACCGATACTCATAGGAAGGGTCCAAAATAATATCGAAAATCGAGATTTTGAACCTTTCCTATGCACTTCAAGATAGTTGCATGATAATCTTGTTTGAAATCCATTTATTAGATCTATCTGGGATTCTTGCATCCTTGTGTCCGTGAGCATCTATATTAGACCATCTATGGTTACCTTTAGCCGTATCCTGTGTTAATGTGTGAGGTGCAGAGGCTGTGTAAAGACCAACATAGAGAGCTCTCTCTTAAGAGTGACATTTATCTTTGGGTTTCTAAATGGAAAGTTGGAACCAAACCAAAACATAAGCTTAAAGTATACCTTCTTTCTTCTTGTTAGCTATTAAAGTGGTAAACTTGTAGGTGCTACCACTCAAATTGGGAACTTCTTTCGGTTCTCTTTCCATCTATGTAGCTGGAAACTCGCGGATGCTCATGAAAAACTATAGTTGCTCAATTTTGCTTATCTTGATTTATACAACTCACGGAAACCATTAATGACTCCATTGTCATTATTATTTGCTTTTAAAAATGTAACACCTATCTTCTAACCCTCCATTTTTGGTTCTAGCAACCAAACAAGATTTGTAATGGGAAACTTAAGTCTCCAAATGTTTCTAATTGCCAAATACACTCTTTGCCGATCCGTTAAAGATGCCATCAACAATTGTTTCAATAGGGAGAAGTCATAATTCATTCCATACTCTTGATTTCTGTTTCTTTATAGGAAGACACTAAATGTAGTGGGTGAATTGAGGCTTGGCCTTGTTGTTCCACTTGAAATTCCATTCGCAAGTGTTAGTTAACTAGTGTACCTAAAAGTTTTAGTTGATGGCAACGTACCAATATTATAAATTAAAGTAACCTTTAACATACCCCTGTTACGTGGTGGCCGAGATTAGGAGAGCCTGGACTGTGGACTGTACCTGCGAGTTGAAGAGCCTAGAGCATGCACTTGGGTTAAGCCCAGTGAATAGAGGATCACATATGGAAATGCGAGCAATATGAACCATTTAATTGGTGGAAGGGGCGATTTGAACTCGGTACCTTTTGCTTTGACATCATGTTAGTTAACCAATGTTCCTAAAAGCTTGAGCTGATAGGAACGGACCAACATTATATATCAAACGGTCAAACCTTTAACGAGCTAAAATGATAGGTCATTTCTCGTTGGATTCATATAAACCCAACCGCAGCCCCAGGTTGTTTTTAAGTTAAAACACAGGATGGATCCCTTTTGTGCTCCCCTTCTCTCTTGAGCTTCTGTTCATGTAGTGGCAGATCTTCTAGGCGGCAAAGACATTAATATGCTTACATGTATATATTCAATCCTCTGGATAAAGCATGAACTTGTTTGTAAATACATTAACGTAAACCTATTAAAAGTATGCATATTCATATAGGTTTCGCAGCCGCTAAATTTTCATGTGTGTTGTTCTTTTTGCATGCATAAAACAATCTATTCACATGCTAATGCACATTTCATTGTTTATCTGCTTGAATTGAGATATTTAATATTTAATTGTGACTATTCTAATCTTAATAGTAGTGCAACCAGTTGTTTATGTATTGGAGATAGTACTACGCAGTACTCTTTTCTACCGTAATTTAATTTATTTGGTTTATCTTCTAGTGTTATAAGGTACTGATGTGCGGTAGTTACAAATTTTATGTTATATCATTGGTCCTTGACAATTTCATGAAGAAATAAGGATTGAATCCTACTTTCTTAGAATAGATGTCTGAGAATATTTATAATTTTTAAAATAGTTTTATCATATAAACCCAACCGGAGCCCCAGGTTGTTTTTAAAGTTAAAACACAGGATGGATCCCTTTTGTGCTCCCCTTCTCTCTTGAGCTTCTGTTCATGTAGTGGCAGATCTTCTAGGCGGCAAAGACATTAATATGCTTACATGTATATATTCAATCCTCTGGATAAAGCATGAACTTGTTTGTAAATACATTAACATAAACCTATTAAAAGTATGCATATTCATATAGGTTTCGCAGCCGCTAAATTTTCATGTGTGTTGTTCTTTTTGCATGCATAAAACAATCTATTCACATGCTAATGCACATTTTATTGTTTATCTGCTTGAATTGAGATATTTAATTGTGACTATTCTAATCTTAATAGTAGTGCAACCAGTTGTTTATGTATTGGAGATAGTACTACGCAATACTCTTTTCTGCCGTAATTTAATTTATTTGGTTTATCTTCTAGTGTTATAAGGTACTGATGTGCGGTAGTTACAAATTTTATGTTATATCATTGGTCCTTGACAAAATTTCATGAAGACATAAGGATTGAATCCTACTTTCTTAGAATAGATGTCTGAGAATATTTATAATTTTTAAAATAGTTTTATCCTTTTTATCAAGATCTTCACATGAATGGATTTTAGTTATTGACATGTATATCTAGCTGTTATTTGTGAAGTGAGTTATAAACTTGGTATTATATAGATTAGGCACTTCTCTTTTGTTTCATCTTGCTGACATCTGTGATTATCTCACTTATAGTAGCCTAGTAATGTTGACAATCTCCTCTCCAATGACTTACAATTTTCTTTAATATAAATTTATATCCATACATATACAAATAAGAGGAATGTTGACATGGTCTATTCCACCAAAGCACATGAACATCTTTTCATTAAAATCTGAATATTTAGCTGAACAATGTGAAGTAACAGAATTTTACAAATGAAAGTACAATGGGCTCCTAACTTTAGTAGCTACCTTTTCATATCTTCATTGTCATATGTCTCACTTAGTCAAAACTGATATATTTGCTTCAAGTAGTTTTATTTTGGTTGCCATTTGTATTGTTAAATACCTATACTGTTTACTATAAAATAGGGGATGCCATTTTCTCCGGGACTTTGCTTGGGCATGCACATGAACAGCGAATATGATTTACCAACTCACTGGAAAAGCTGGCCTTAAAAAGATTCCTGTTATGCTTTAATAGTAAATTTTAGATTATTTTTGTTTTTGCCTTTTCCAAGTTTTTGTGATAGGACCTGCACATTCTGGTTTTGTTCAACTTTACTATTAGCAATTCTATTGGTTTGTCATACGAATAATTATGCTGTGGTTTTGTTTTATTTGGGTTAAAATCAGGCACTATGGTGTGCCATTGCACTTGATCCGTGAGCTATATGAGACATTCCGTAGCTTTAGAAACCGCATTGCTGATTACATTCGTTATCGGAAGGTCACATCAAATATGGACGAACGATTCCCAGACGCAACGCCTGAGGAGATTAATGCGTAAGTACTCTTGATTTATGCTTTTTTCCTTGTGTTTACTGTTCCAGTTATAGTCATGGTGCTGCATTTTGCTTATTGCAATTTAGAGGTGATGAAACATGCATTATATGTCGTGAAGAAATGATCACAGCCAAAAAGTTGCTCTGTGGACATCTTTTTCATGTTCATTGCCTGAGGTCATGGTTAGAGCGACAGAATACCTGTCCTACTTGTAGAGCTCTGGTTGTCCCTCCTGAATCTGGGCCAGGTGCAGCTCCCCATCAACATGGAAATGCATCCAATCATCAAGCTGGTAAGACAACTATTTGTTATTTTATTTCAGTACTTTCTACTTCTATCTTTACATCTTTATTAAAGACCATTATTTCATAATGGTTTAGAATTGTAGTTTTTTTTTCCTGTAACACGAGCAACATTGTCGAAAGATTTATTTTCAGGTGGAAATTTATATACAAAAAAATGATGTATATCCATGTGGTATATGATCCTGTTGAAGGATTGTCATGTCCTGGCCCACGAGCTCGTGAGGGCATGACCGATGCAAGTGCATCCTCACTTGACCTACTTGCCCAAATGGTTAACCCGAAGTTACACATGAGACCCAATCACTCGAGTATAAACCAATAAAATATCATATTCTCTGTGCGAGTAAATTGCGGGGTTTCACAATCTTCTCTACGCAAAGATGCGAAGTCTCCGAATGGAACCCGAATCTACTAAGTATCTCTAATACCACTAAGTCCTTGTTATTGCCCATGCAAATGGTTCAGTCACACCCAGCGGAACCAGAATCTACTAGGTATCTCTAATACTATAAATTGTCATTCCTCCACTTTCTATTGTAAAGCGTGACAATTTCTTTTGTAACGTCCCACGGGGCCTTCAAGACAGGGCTGTCCCTGACATAGGGCAGACAGAGCGACCGTCCGGGACACCAAAAAGAATTTAGGTTCCATTTTTATATATATAACCTTTGGTAGTATTTTAAATATTAGTGCTCACACAACATAATGACTCGGTCAGCAAGGTTGGATTTTACTTACACCTCCTAGTAAAGGTGCACGACCTCCTATGTAGAGGGGCACGACCTACTATGTAAAGGGGCACAAGTTCGAGGCAATTCGAGGCCTAGTGACCCTTTTTTTTCCAGCAAAGTTGGTTTTCACTCACACCTCCTATGTAAAGGGGCACGAGTTCGAGGCTTAGTTGCCTCGTTGTTGTTTTTTTTACAAATCCATCTCCAGTTTTTTTCCAAAAAAATGGGCACCATTTTGATTTTTGTCATGGGCACCAAAAAAAATTCATGACTGACCCTGCTTCAAGGCATATGAATGCATGGCCACACGGGCATCACCACTTGGCCCACTTGTCAAAATAGTTAGTCCGGTTAACCTGGATGATGTACACGAGACACAAGCAATCAAATATAAACTAATCTCACTCTGATCTCATATATGATGTGGAACTAATCTTGGGGGTTAACATGGATGATCTTGGTTTATTAGAAGCCAATTTGACAGCATGGAGAATCACTTGCCCATTTATTCCTATCAGTATTAATTTCAATTGGAGTACTTCATCCATAAATGAAATGATCGTTAAACACTAGGTGAACATGAAGATTAGTTGGAGGTAAGCCTTAGAGATTTAAACCTGACCCAGTGAAACTCACATCAAATACTCGTATACATCAAAAGAAGGGAGAACAACCACCTGCATTAGAGGAGTACTGTGCAATCAACAAAAATATTAAGAGAAGAAAATCATAAGGCCAGCTACACCACTTGAACCTGATGTGGTCTGCCTCACAACCTAACCATACTTTGACCAGTACTTTTCCAGATTTCCGAGATTTAACAGTCTCTGATCTCTAAATCCATCATCAATGATGTGTTTTGTATTTAAAGTTTAAACATGTTTGCAGTGGCCAGCCTTATATACAGTTCCAGAGGCGTTGCGAATAATTATAAATTGCCGCATAACAATTGTAAGAAGTTGATCTGTTGTAGGCCAAAATATTCTCGAGCCCTGTCAATGTTCCCACATCTTGAATCCCCCACTGATAACCAACTGATTGGTACTCATTATCATTTAGCTGAGGTCTTCATTAGAAGTTTTTCTGGAAATGAAGTTTTCATGCCAAAGTCTCCACCAAAGGCTACTTCACTTATTCCTATACTGAAAAAATACGACTATGTGAGATCAAGGTTGAAGAATGTGTTAGTGGATATATAGAGGTGTGAGGTTCTCATGACCAAGGATAGATGGTGTACCTGCAAGGTGGAAAACTGATGCGTCCCCTTTGGTGTATTAGACACTTTCTACTGCGACCAGGTTTCAAAAAAATTGTTTCATAAATAATTAGGAATTACCGTAGTTATCAAAGGCGGCAAGTGCATTTAGGCGCCAAAGATCCTTTGGGGCCTAGGTGCCAAGCGCAAGCAAAACAAGCACATGTATAGCTAGAAGAAAAATAGAGGTCACAGACCTCAAAATTGCTTTGTACTGCTATGTTCTTGTTCAAACTTGTTCATTATGAAATAAAGGAAGCTTCAACAGTGCTTGAACTACAAATGGGAGGGTCAATGATGTTATTGGATCCCTGCATAAGATAGCACATGTTCATAACAAAGCCAAGATGCGTGCCTAGCTGAAGCGAGGCGCAAGCTCCCTTGGTGCTTGGTGCTTGGTGCTGAGCTTTTTACCTAGGCACGGGCCTAGGCATGCTTTCAAAAACAATGGGAAAAAGTAAGATTTAATTTCCCAGTTTCTTCTGCACAACAAAGTTAATAATAAAGAAGCAATCACACTAGGAAACAACCAGACAGTCTACTAATATTTCAAACTATCATAGTTCTAGCGATAGTAGCACTAGTAAATCACACCAAACATGCAATATGCGACCAACTTAAGAACAGATAGGCTAATCGACAGAAACTTGCATGTCAAGGATCAGTACGCATCGGGACTTGTTGGCAGCCTAGGAGTTACCCGGAAGCCTATTACTTTCCGATGCAAGAACCAAGAAGAGATGAAATTGGAGGTGGTTTAGAAAATGGAGGAAATAGTCACAGGAGGTAGAGAGGTAGAAAATTTCGGAGGAAGGTGAAACAGAACTTTTTTTTTGCAATAGCGACCAGCCAAGATTTGTACTGTTTTCTTTGTTCTCTTGCTAAACTCAAGCTTCCAGCTAGTTTCATAATTGCAACCAGCCAAGAGTTGTAATTTTTTCTTTGTTCTGATGCTAAACTCAAGCTTCCAGCTAGTTTCATGCTTTCCAACTCAAGCTGCAAGTCAAAATCGAGAGTAAGAGCAAAATTGGTCTCTTGAACAGGTCCTCTGTCAGAATTGGTGTCTGTTAAGACTTAAGAGTAATAAGGCATGGTTTGGGACGACCACTGCTTTTCATAAAGGTACAGCAGAAGCAACTTTTGACAGCAGCCTCCCACCTGCTGTCAGAAGTTGTCCCATTTTTCACAGGCTTTTCAATTTTTTAGATAAGCTGCTAGTACCAAACAGATTTTGGGACTGCTTTTTCAGAAAAAAAAAGCATTAGCAATGGCAACAGCTATGATAAGCAAATCCCAAACGCAGTCTAAGTAAGCATATCAAATTTTTCGCACAGTTACCCAGTTGTAAACTGTAGGATCTATTGTATGTTAGGAAATTTTGATAAGGAGTTGGAATAGGCTGTCCACCTATGTTGCACGGACAAGGAAAAATGGTGTCCATGTCGTGTGTGTATTCATGCAACATTGAAAATTAAATTGTACCTATTTGATAATACCTGCATCTGTATCATGTCCTTATTTGTATTTGTGTCTGTATTCGTGCAATATAGCTGTCAAAAAAATACTCCTAGAGGGGTTATGATAGGGAAGTCAAGGGCAGAGATGGGTTGTCCAAAAACACTTCAAAGGGGATTTGGCAATTGACTTATTTATATTTCTAAAATTGACTGTCCATAAACACTTCCAAAGGGGGATTTGCCAATTGACTTGTATATATTTCTAAAATTGACTGCTGCTTCAAGTAAGTTCGTTGGCAACAATTAACCACCTCAGTTTTTTTCTTTAGTTGGGATGTTTTAAAACAGATCAACGTCTGCCTGATGTCCCCGCAGCTTGGGATCATTGCCTACACAATGCCTCTCCCCTAACAAGCGCATCTCTCTGTCACGTCCCTGCAGCTTAGGATTGTTCCCTACTTAATGCCCCTCTCCTAATATGTGCATCCTTTCTTTGTCAGTTTCCCTATCCATAATATTGTTTACTGCATATCTCGTCTGTAGATAAGGTTAGGTAGAAAGGGGATGGAAAGAAATCCCTTACACCATCCGATACATTGGTATATTTTGTAGGGATTTGGTGTGTGTGTTGGAATTTCAATGGGATACACGACAGTCCACGAGATAGTCGAGTGATTTCCTTCTACTTTCCTGATTTAAGGCTAATTTGGTTCCAATTTGAAATGACAAAAGTTCCATTCCGTGCGGAAAATGGCAATTGATACCTACCCGTGCTTTTGGTGTTTGCCAATTTTGGTCCTTATGTCAACAAGGTGTAAAAGCCTAAGCGACACGGTGCCAAGTGTCTTCGGACTACCGCTAGCTGGGATCCGGCCCCTACAGCTAACCCAAGGTAATGGATATTAATTAATCAATGATTACGAGTTTCTGAGTCATTTTTATAACTCATAACTCAAATATGAACTAAAATTTAAGTGGCCGAGTTCGGACCGAGTTTGGGCCGAACTCTGTGGGGACATGTTATATAATCAGAATTCGAAACAACAGCACCCCTACTTCTTCCTCCCCAAAACAGCCGACCAAGAGCTCCAAAACTCTAATTTTCAAACACTAGATCCTAGAACTCCTTTTCAAGCTTCACAACTCAAAATTCCTCGGATCTAAGGCGTTCTGAAGGCATTCTCTTCCATCTTTGATCGTTTTTGAGGTATAACTCTCCATTTTCTCTCTCAATTTCGTAATGGCTCCTAGAATTTTTAAGAGAAAGAAAACTAGGGATACTGCCTCATCTTCCACATCTGAATATGAACCAATAAATCTATTCAGTACCTCTCGTCCTGATGACGATGAAGATTATGATCCAAACCTATGTCTCATTAGAAAGATCTACTAATTGGTTTGATCATTTTCGATACCGGAAAATCTGTTTGGGTAAAACGATTAACTTTACCGTTTTCTTGGAATATTCGACCACTTTTGAAAACCTAGGACTTCGTAAATTTTTAGAAGTTTCCAATCATATTCACGATAATGCAGTTCGTATGTTTTATTGCAACATGCAAGAATCAGACGACTGTATCCATTCTTCTGTCTGCGGGATGAAATTTGAATTCAATTCTGTCGACTTGTGTCACGACCCGCACCCTAGAGTAAGGGCACGAGACGTGGGTACGTCCAGCCTACGCCGCAGTGTCGGCGGTAGAACGCTGTCCTAGGTCAATCATCTAACAATATAAGGTACCTGTACAGTATATACTCTCCGAATGGAGGTGACATAACAATATACAGTCTCAATCACATCTAAGGTAGAAGAATGAAAGACAGAAAGATAGATAGATAGATAGTAACTCAAAGAGAACAGTACAATAGATGAAATAAGTCAAAGTGTCTAGGATAACATAACATACAGAATATCAACCCAATATACAAAATAAGTCTAAGGGTCTATACATCTCATCATCTCAAAATACAACTCAGAATGTGAGACAAAATAATAATATGAAATGACTGTCTAGCTAAACTAGCCTAGACTACTGGGGCAACATCCTCAGCTGCAGGTGGATCCTGCTGAGGGTCCTCAACACAAGTGTCATCTAGTCCTGCTCCATAATATGTAGTCACCCATGCCTCATCCTCGTCCTCTGTAATATTTTCAACAGGTCCAGCCAGGACAGGAACGAGCACAATACATCTCACACAGTTCATATCAGGTTAGGAAATACGATACAGGCAATAGAGTAAAATACAGGAAGTGCTGAAAGGAAATATACGCTGTAAAAGAGATAGCTGTAAAGGAAATATCTACTGTATATAGAGAACTGTAAGTGGCTAGTGATGTAGAGTACAAGATAGGCATGTGAATGGCTAGGATTTATACATGATTACACTACTGAGTTTATACATGATTACACTACTTTGGAATTATTCACATGTCTACTTCTACTCCCCCGTTTTCCCAATCAATACACAAGGATCTAGACAGGTTACGTTATTATACATTACTTCACATGAGGCTCATAAATGAGTATACGTGAAGTTATACATGAGGGCTCAGTGAATCATGAGAGTACATGATCACATGAGTGCACATGCATGATGGAAGCATAGGAGTACATGATGAAAGTGAATCACACGTAACATGAAGTACCCGATGCTCCCGAGGGGGATAACATCTCATGTAAAGATCCATATAGTACCAATCTGTGTTACCAATGTGACAGCATCAAGTAAAGTAATCTAGAGCGAGAAAGTAAAGCCTGAACAAGTATGAAATGGTCAGAGAATGTACTCGCCTGATGTATGAATGTCTGTAGAGAATATGCTGTCTGAGGAGAGGTGTCTGGCTCCTGATCAGAGCAACACAAGTCACAATGTATTCTAAATAGTAAAAATAAAGTTTACTATGCATACTACATGATTCTAGGTCAATCTGGTCAAAAGTCAACTCTTGGTCAACTCTGGTCAACTCTAAAAGTCAAACTAGGTCAAACTAGTCAAAGTTAGGTCAACCAATGTCAAACTAGTTAGGGTTTTAGTCAAACTAGTTAAACTAGTCGTTTTAGGTTAATCCTAGTCAATTCTAGGTTAATTCAAGTTCAATCTAGGTCAACTAGGTCAAGTTTGACCTAAGGTTGACTTTGGTCAA
The DNA here is from genome assembly GCA_029216955.1 of Iris pallida. Classification (NCBI taxonomy): domain Eukaryota; kingdom Viridiplantae; phylum Streptophyta; class Magnoliopsida; order Asparagales; family Iridaceae; genus Iris; species Iris pallida. The sequence goes on from JANAVB010013200.1 coordinate 9,834,466, forward strand.
CTCTAGTCAAACAAGGGTCAATAGGCCAACCTAATAACCATAGGCTCGTAATTAGGTTCCATAGGCTAATAGCATATAGGTATCTATCTCTATACAATATATATATATATATATACACATATATATATAACTTTATATATATATATATATATATATATATATATATATATATATATATACAAACATTACTACATAGGCCTATAGCCTATGTAATAGTCATATATCATATAGTATATATATACAGATACAATATATAATCTAATACAAATACAAATATATATATATATATATATATATATATATATATATATATATATATAGAGAGAGAGAGAGAGAGAGAGAGAGGGGAAAATGAGAGAGTGAAAGAGAGAGAAAGAGAATGATATTGCTAAAAGGGGGCATGGTGTGTGTTCACAGGGAAAGGGGGGGTGTTCCAGATTTCTGGAACCCAGAAATCAACGCGCACACACCACACAGTAACACACACACACCTATATATATACATATATGTATATACATATGTACACACATGTATATACCCCTAAATTCCACCTACACACACACAAACACATACACTATGTATATACCCTATATACACAGATATTTATATAAAGAAATAACATCAAAAATCATTTTGAAATTGGATTTAAATAACTGGAAAATACCAAAAATCAGAAATCCAGTGCACAGTGCACTCGAGCAATGGGTAAACCCAAACCCGAGTCAAAAATGACCTAAGGTCCAAAACCCTAGGTTGGTAATCGTGTCCCACAGTGTCCCCTAGCATCTAGGGTGCCTGACACGAAGTCTAGACACGACACGACGTGTCCAACTCACTGGAAACCCAATCGGGTAAACTGACACAGGCCACACTCTACACTGTGTCGTGCACGTGTGCAACTCACTCTAGGACACGTCACACACACACACGTGTCTCGTGCTCGTGCACGAAGGTGCGCCTGGGGGTTGTGCACGTGTCCAAGTGCCTGTCCCGTGTCCACGTCACTCCAGGACACGATACGAACACCGTATCAGTCGAGGAAACTCGACTGATATACGCTGCTATGCGCAGCGTCGTGCAGCGATTCACGTGTCTCGTGGACACGACACGAGCGACGTGGGATCTCGTGGTCATGTCCACGTGTAGCCCACATGTTGGGCTACACACTCGTGCAACCACGAGGTGTCCAAGTGTCGTGTCCGCGCGACACGACACGCGCGAAGTTGGCCCCCGCGCGCATGTGCACTGTCAGTGCACGACCAGTGCACGTGTCCTCGTGTCCTCGATACGACACGAGAGTGTCTCAAACTCGAGGGAGGGCTTGTCAGAGGTTGCCCCCTCCTCTGTGCCAAGTGGCACGTGTCCACGTGGCGTGGACACGAAGGAATCCGTGTCGGGTAGCAGGGCATTGTGCGTGCACTGTCGCAGTGTGTCCGTGTCGATTTTCGACACGAAATCGACACAGTGTCGTGCTCAGTCAAGTGTAGATGTGAACAACAAGTCTAGGGCTACATGAATATGTAATTTGTTTTACAAAATATTGAAATTCATTTCTTTGTGGCATTTCAACAAACACAGCTTTTGAAACATGGATACGTGTCCGATACGGACACCAAACCAACCCTAGATTTCACCAAATTTGTCCCACAGCTAGGTAGACCTATATGCATGCATTTATGAAGAAAAAACACAATATTAACTAAGTTTATGGGTATTTACCTATTGAGTGAAAACTCAAGTTTTTCAAGAAAAGGAGGGGGTGTGTCCTATCCACTTGGTGATGCCCAAAGCTTGTGAAATCTGGATTGCTAGCCTCCCTTAGCACCCTTGATGTTGTAGGGTCCCAATGCAAAAGACTAGAGTGAATTTAGATAAAAAATGATCAAGTTATGGTGGTTTGAAGGTAGAGGATTTTCTAGGTTTTTGAAACATGTAGATTGGTGTGTAAAGGGTTGATATGGTTAAATAGGAAGGGGTAGTGCTAGGGGGGTACCCTTTGGCCGGCCATGGCAAGGGGGGGTGTCCTTGGCCTTTCTTCATGGTAAAGGCAAGGACTTTGGTGCCAAAAGTGTTGATCTTTTGAGGGTTTTAAGCAAAAAATCTAATAAATGCATTCTAAGATATTTTCACCCCTTGACTAAAAGTAAATATCTATCCCCTTAGCATTCTAGGTTAGTAACTAATCTCTAGATTAGAGTAAACTAGGTTAGGGGCTCTCATGACACTTAATAATAATTAAAATAATATTAAAATCACATAATTCCAAATAAAATCTAGTAAATTACCAAAATACCCTTTTAGGCTAAAATCACTAATTTGATGTTCTAAGCCTATGGCTAGGCTCACATGGTCATGGTAAACTTCTAGGTTAAGAAATAACTAGGGTTTCCTTAGTTTAACCCCCAATTCACAAATCAACAAATTAAATGGTTTACACTAGCCAAAAATCATCTAAAATCATAACATGCATTAATTATCCTTAATAAATGATTATAAATACAAAACTTCAAAATTATCCTATTTTCAGAAATGTGGGTGTTACAACTTGAGCGAATAATTTCTAATGCCAAACAATGGTGCGCTCTTGTCGACATTACGAAGGTTCAATTTCCTGACGACATGACTCTTGAAACATTCAAAGTTTCGTTGTGTCATCCTGATCCGGTTCCTCGAAAATGGTTGTTTGCACGTAACTTAAACCAACACTTCTATGAGTTACATCGTATTGTTATTTCATCTCTTTTACCAAAGACGAGATCTACTGATGAGATTACGTACTTGGAATTATCTGCGATGTATCACATTCACTTTGGGATTTTTTTCCTTTCCCAAGACTATGTTAGCTCTCATGATCAACTGTCGGAGGGCAGGCCGTAACCTCCTCTATCTTATGTATCTGATGACAATCTTTCAGAAATTTGCTATTCCTTTAGAATCTTGTCCCATCTCTGGAACGCCTTCAGAGCTACTTAGGTCTAGGAGATTCCCTCATCCTCCTGGTGATGCTCCACCTCCTCCAGCTCTATTCGTAGTCCCAGTAGACGCTCTAGCTGATCCAGCCCTTGCAGTCCCGGGTCACACTATTGACGAGCTATATCAGCGGTTCGATACTTTTGTCACTCTACAGGGATAGCAGCGTCAGGCCGATCTGACTCGCTATAATGACACCGAGTTCCGTCACATTTCTCAGGTTCAGGTCTTGAGAAATGTTATGGCTGACATTCAGTGGACGATGGCTCATCATCCTACTGCACCGACGACTATTATCCGTCATCCTGCTTTTGACGGACCGAGACTTGAGGATGATCCGACTTTTGTCTTCTTTGATCCGTCGACTGCCTATTTTGATCTGACCGAGCCACCTGTTGATGCTCCACCTGCTGATGCTCCGCCTGCTGATGCTCCTGGTGGTGCTGATAGCTGATCTGATGTTTTGGACTAGTATTTTGTGGATCTGGTTGATGATGATATGATATGTAGTGACATTTTATTTTCTATGTATTTTGGGCTTATTTACTTCAGTTGTAGTGACACTTTCATCTTTTATGTGAGTTGTTAGTTTTCATCTACTGCTGATGTTCTATTACTGCTATTGCTGATATTTTAGTTTACTACTACTTGAGTTGTTGACTTGTCATTTCATATCATATTTGGTATCACTCTATTTTTTTTGCTCATAAATTGCGGGGGAGCCATATTTTAAGTAAATGACAAAAGGGGAGAAATGAGCATACCAAAATCAAAATTTTCAAGATTTCAGACAAGTCAGGTATAATTTCGCAGTTTCAATATTATATTGGTTATATTTTGGTATAGACTCAAAGTTTGTCAATTATCAAAATCGGGGAGATTGTTGGCCCACTGGTCATAATCATACCTGATTTTGATAATCGTCAACTTTGGTCGATATATATATATATATATATATATATATATATATATATATATATATATATATATATATATATATATATATACAGGTTTATAGGTTTCAAATCTGCACCTACTACTGCTACAAGCTATAAACGTCTCGTCGTCATTAAGAACCAAAAGCGATGGAATCAAGATCAAGAATTTTATATATTTCTTATGTATTTTTATCTTTATTGAGTCTAGAAAAAATATGTAAGATTGATCAGGATCGGTACTGACTTAGCTATTCTCAGTCCACAAAAATATACTCTACCTATCCACATATTCATATCCAAATTCCACAATAAAAAATAGCCCAAAACTCAACAATTTGGTCCAAAACAGTTCTGTCAGAACTCAAGCAGAACTCGGCGAGTTCGGTCAGTGCAATTTCAACAATTTTTTTGAATTTCCTTGATATTTGCATCCAACGTTCGAATGCGAGATTTCTGCATCCGAACTTTGTCCGAACTCTGTCCGAATTCGGTCTAAAAAACACTATAAATAGAGAGGAACTTTCACATTTTCAAATCACTCATTTATTCTCTTCTCTATTTCCTTTCAAGTGTTTTCTACGAGCTACATTTTCAAATCTAGCCTATACTACTCTTAGCCAAGCCAGTACAGTTTCGGTTTAATCTAGAGTTTGGTTTTGAAGAGTTGTATCGGAGGCTAAATTCAGAAAACGTTCCAGTTTTCAATCGCCTTATGGAGTCGGTCGTGCACTTGTCGCCAAGCACAGTGTTGTTGAAGTTGGTCGTGCACTTGTCCCCAAGTATGATGTTGTATGAGTTGCAATCACTCAGTTAAAGCTTATGCCATAGTGGATTAACATCGAACAGGAGTACTCGAGACTGGATTAGTACTCCACGAGGGAAACCAGTATATATCGCTGGGTCACTGAGTTTGATCTTCGTAACTCTTGCTTCTACTGCAACTTATTTACTGTTATTTTCATTTGCTCTTACTTGCCATAGTTCATAATTTTTACTGTGAGATTTATTCTGCTGTATACGCACACACTCTATTCAACCTCCCCTCTAGAGGTGCTCAATGGTCCTACAATTAACTTCGTTGAAAGCTAAGCTAATAATTAGCAGAGGCCTAGTCTCGTCGTAGATATGTCTGATGCATATTCGAAGATATGCCCGACACTTATTAGACTCGCCATATGAATTGAACCCGAAGTTCATAATAATAAAGAACATGAAGTTCATAATATGCCTGGAACTTGTAGTTATCTTTAAAAAAAAAAATCAACATTGCATGTCGGGTGTAATGTCTCGTCCTGCTTAGTTCAATCGGAGGTATCGAAATGCAACGTCGTTTGGATTTGGCTATGCAACGACTTGCTCGAAGGCCCACTCGGTCGGCAACTACTCGTTCAGGTGTATGGCTTCGATGAACTTGCCTCAGCTTGGTTTTCACATTAATAAGATGGAGTTTTCAAATGCACTAATTAGGCTTTTGATAATAAAATGAGTTGAATCCACATAGTTAAGGGAATAATCCCACTTTGGGTCAGGTTAAGTTAGAATATGGAAAGGTCCCACGGTTGGCTTAGAAATGTTGCACGACGTACTTTCAAGTTAACACTCGGTCCTTCGTTCTGCGGCTTGGGAGAAGGGAAGTTTGTTTATGTTGCCACAAGGCTATTGACTTAGCATAGTCATAAGCGTTGCACGGTATAGATGCTTGGTAAAGTATACACTGTCCCACCGTCCTACTGCTTGGTATAGCAAAATTGTTCCACGGTCTCAATGCACGTTCCTACGGTCGCACGGCTTGGCATAGCTTTTGCTCTTTCTACGGTTTAAGTTGTATCACATGGTTTATGGTACGGTCGTGGCGCTAAAATGGAACACGGTGGTTCAAGTTACGTTGAAAGGCTATTAATTAGTCATTCCTGAGTTTGAGTCAAAAAGGGTTTGGAAACACTGAGAATTCTCAGGACTGTAGGTCGGTCGTCGAGGCAAATCCTTGTATTGGACTCTGCAAGGAAGTATAAAAGAGGAAAGAAGTGAAGTAAAGGTTTTAAGTTGTACTGTCGGTTAGGCCATGCATTTACATTGAGTCTAGAAGTTCTCGTAGGTGCGTGGTCATGGACAACTTGTGCACAAGAGCGAGCATCCTCGATTCGGCAGTCTGGGGCCACAGGACCGTTTCGGCCTAGGAGGATAGCAAGATAGCCGAGCAAGAACATGCTCAGGTGATTCGAGGACTTCAGCAGTCAAGGGTCTCATCTGCACCAAGCTATAAAAGTCCAAGATAGCTTGAATTGCTAGTGACCTTCATATAAATGAGTCAAGTATGCTGGGCGGCAATCTGCATGCACGACGTCGATTAAGTAAAGAAGTATCGGATGCACGACATGCATCGTACTGAAAAGTCTAAGATTTGGCTTTGGCAGAGACATGAGCTTCGGCATAAAGTATGGTGTATTGGTCTAGTGTTTAGCACCGAGTTTCCATATTTTAGGGCTACGTCACTGAGTCCTACGTTTTGGGTTACGTTGCAAGTCAAACAAGTATGTGCCATAAGGCAAGTATGGGCCAAAGGGCCAGCACGAGTCGATGCGTTACTGTTGTTGGCATGGGAATGGTCTAGAGGCACAAAAATAAGTAAGTTATTGATGTAAGGGACGGTGATGGTCTAGAGGTATAAATATGGCTAGTAGTCTATGCCATTAAATTGATTCTAAGGCAAGACTAGAAAGATAACTAAATGCATAGTTCGCACTCACTAAATGAAAACATGTTGGTTTTGCATGGGTGGACGAGGGGTTTACTCACCAGTACGGTTGTGTACTGACAACCCACCAGTTTTCATTAGCAGGTTATAGGTACTTGTTCGTTCGAGACGAAGCTCGCTTGGACGCGCTGATGCATGGAGTTTCTTGGCGTTTCGAGGCGTGCGACCTCATTGAAGACTTCACCTATGCAGGACATAATGTATGGACATTACCTTCTTTCAGCTGTGTGCCTCAAGGTAGGATCTTATTATATTTAGAGAAGAGAGAGAGAGAGAGAGAGAGCTGAGTGATTGTATTAAGAGAGATTGTGAGTTTGAGTGATTGTAATCTTGGCCACATGCCTTTGTAAATTCCGCTGGTTATTAATAAAAGTTCTGATTTTGTTTGAATACTTGTGTTTTCTCCATTATTCAATGCTTCTACTTTAGGACTTATGTGCGACAATTCCGTCGCTTAGTCTGAAATCGACCATTATGGAAATAGTCTTGTGCGAGCGCAACCTGGACTCGCGCGACATTATGTTCTAGCGAGGACGATCAGTTCTGCGAAACCGGGGCGTGACATAGTGGTATCAGAGCACGACTTTACGTCCTTGGACTATCGATTGAATTCATAACTCTGATGTGTTCGTACTAAATACTGTTTCTGCATTCGATATTGGTAACGCTCTCTCCCAATGTTCCACAGGATGTTCTATACAATAAGCCTATATATTTTGTAAAATATTGCGAGGAAAAAATTTGGTTGAACAAAGATGGTTTCACGTAAGACACGTTGACTGAGTTGAGCTGGCAATATACACCTAGACTTGCGTCGATATTAGCAATTGTGTGCGGGATCAAAATGTTTCGGTTGGAAATGAGTCGGACTCGATTTATAAGATGTTGGGTAGATAACGATAGAGGTGCTATTGAAAGTTGATATCGTCAATACGATATAGATGGAACGTGTATGAATTTTGAGGAATGATTAGCCTTGGAGATGTTGAACGATTGAGGATCGGGGTACCAATGAGTCTCAGCAAGCATTGCGGTAGTGCAAAGCCTTAGAATGAGTTTTACGGAGTTAGTAGTGATCTTCATGTCTCGTGCGAGATTGATCCAGGCGAACTAGAAGCGACGCGTATCGGATTGAGATTGCACGGAGTATGAAATGTAAAGTGATAGAGTAGATAGACTGAATCGAGGAAAAGCTAAGATGTAACGAATGGATGACTCGGTCGAAAAAATCGACATGAATCGTATATGAAAATGTTGATACAGAACTGAATGGAATTGGAAATTCGGAATTTGACTAAGGAAAGATAGTACGATGGAAAGATAGCGTGCATGGAAATGTTTGATTTGAAGATACGAGAATAACTCTAAAGATCTAAGAAGAAATTGTTCGATGATTTGAATTAGTATAGAACGATGCGATTTGAGAAAATATGTTGCTCGATGGCTTAAGATAGACAGATAGACGAACGTGATTTTTGGTCTTGAACAATTGATGACATAATTAAATTGATCTTGAATGTCGAGGAACGGATCGTATATCCAGTTTGGATGATAGCGTTAGTTGCACGACTCGGAGTTCGTTGCAAAGGAAGATCATCAGGTTATGTATATCATCGATGGTATTGAGGCATATCAAAGATCGTAACCAGAAGTTCTACATATTTAATTCAAAATTTGTCAGTCGTAGAACCCGGAGTTTTCATATAGTTGCTTGTGGATGTTTTATTTATCCAACGTACTAACATCTTGGTCTCTCCATGCAGTGTCAAATATGAACAAGCTTGATTTTACTGCATTGGAAGTCTCTGGACGAAACTACCGAAGTGGGCCCAAGATGTAAAGCTCCACCTCATTACTAAAACTAAGAGCCACCATTGAGGCCAACAATTAAGCGGACGAAGCTGAAAGGGCAATCACTATGATTTTCATCCGAAAGCACACGACTGAACCATTGTGGAATACCTCGTTGAAGAGGATCTTAAAACTCTTTGGGTTGCTCTTGAGGAGTGTTTTGACCATCAAGAATGATTTACTTACATGAAGCAAGATATGATTGGCAAAACCTTTTTAGGACTTTAAGTTCGTGAATGAGTATACTTTGAAATTTGTAGAATTTGACCGCTCCTTAAATTTTTTAAGGATGACTTGTGAGAATGATCTCCTAGAGAAGACTTTCTCAACTTTTATGCCTCTAATATGCTCTTGCAGCAGCAATCTAGAGAGAAAGTTTACCAAGTTCTCGAATTTGTTTACTACCATGTTGCTCGTCAAAAAGAACGGCGGTCTTCTTCTAATGAAAAACCATTAGGCTCGTTTTACTGGCGCGAATGTCATCCCCTTACCTCAAGCAAATGTGGTATATTCTAGACGCCAAAACCTACGAGGTCGGAATAGGGGGTCACGACAAGAGAGGCAATCCCAAGCCTGCGAAAAGAGGTAGAAATCAGAAGTGAAAGCATCTCGTTTGTCTTCCTAGTCCGAAAACCTCAAAAAGAGGAATGCTTTTTCTAACTTAGTGCTACTGTTGTGACAGAATAGACCATTGGTCTAACACCTGTCGTGCTCTTGCCAATGTAGTTAACGAATACCATTACTATCACCCAAAAAAAAATTGTTAATTTAAACTTGTGGATGCTACTTTGGAAATAACTGATTTCCACCAGACGATGAAAGAGTAGACGTAGAAGGTTTTGATGTGCTGAAATTTCCTAGAACATTTCCTTTGAAATTTTATTTCCGGATTAAGTATTTTTTTTAGTGTGAATATTGTTTATTGTTAGGTAATTATTTGGGATAATTAATTGAATTAAATTGTATGCATGTGACCAATTCAATTAGTTTGTTCTTAAGTATGACAAGTGAGGAAGTTAGATGTCGTTGCTAGTGCGACTATGCATACTTTTGTGTAATCAGAAATATTTCTCTAACTTTATACTTGAGCCCAATACTTTGACAATCCTATCAGGCCCATCAAACCAGATCGAGGGGCATAACATAACCTATTTCATATTGTCCAATGATACTGGATTTACCATTAAAGATCCTTATATTCTCCCCGTTCTAGTAGAATATTATCGAGTTTTAAGGACATTCGAGAGAATAATTTTCATGCTGAAATTACCAATGAAAATGGAGTGGAGTATTTTGCATAACTTCCAATACATACGACCATAAGCGAATATTGGAAAAGATGGCTCACCTTCTGAATGGTTTATACTAACAACTATTTAAGCCATACAGGCCCATCAAGTGACTGATTTTTTTTCCGGCCAAGATAAACACGTTTATGCTCTAACATAACCGTCTGAGTCTCCCGGGTCAAGACATGATGTGGTATCCTCAGTTCTATACATGGACATCACCTTACCCATAGTAAGAATCTCGCCTATTCTAGTACGCTTTGATAAGCATGTTTATTATGGAAATTAAATACTAAATCGTCCTCTGCAAAGATAAATTTTGACCCTCCTCTTTTCTATAGCAGGTTCAAGAAGATATTTGTGAACCTATCCAACCAACATGCGGACCATTTAAATATTTTATGGTTTCAGTTGATGAATTGACTCGCTAGTCATATGTATTCTTGTTGTCTACTCGAAAAGCTGCAGCTCCTGGCTCAGCTACTTAAGTTGCGGGTTCAATACCCAAATTATCCCATGAAGTCTAGAAGATGTGATTATTCCGGAGAGGTCACATCAAAGATATTGATGGTTATTGCATATCTTTTGGGATTGAAGTTGAACGTTATGGTCCCTATGTTCGCACCCAAAATGGTCTTGTAGAAGCGTTTATTAAACATCTTGAATTGATTGCAACGACTTTAATGTGTACAAAATTTTCTATTTCTGCGTGGGGCTATACAATTTTACATGCAACCATATTGGTCCACCTTAGGCCCCATTGCCACCCAACCCTATTCGGCGTCATAGTTGGTAATTGGGTACGAACATGACGTTTTGTATTTATGAATTTTGGATGTGCAACCTATCTACCAGTTGCGTTGCCGCCACGTACCGAAATAGGCCCTTAGAGAAGGATGAGACTCTATGTCGTTTATTATTCGTCATAGATTATTCACTAGCTAGGGCCCTTGATAGATTGATCTCTTTTACTGCATGATTTACGGATAGTTACTTTGATAAGACATTCTTCCCATCATTGGGGGGAATATGAATGTCAACATTCTTGAAGAACAACACGAATTGACGTGGCATATGCCTACTTTGTCTTATCTTGATCCGCATATATTGTGATAAGGAAGTGTGAAAAATTCTAGATCTTAGTGTAGTACAAAATATACTAGTTACTTCTCTGATCTTGCTAAAAGTGACAAGATCATATATACTAGTTGCAAACTTGCCTGCAGGGATATACGTACCAAGTAACTAAAAGCTTTTCTTGAAAGAAACACGACCCTTGACGGACGACATGCGGAACTCGAAGTGTGGTACGGTACACCGGCGCCAAGCTAATCTTCTGCCCTCGGTCTGAAGCACGACAAACCTCTCGGTTCAATGGATTCCCTACCTCGAAAGAGGAGCTTGGACCCCCCCCCCCCCCTAATTTGTTACTATCAACAGTTCCAACTCATGAGATCATTCGAGTTATGGAGGTATCTTAGTAGAGACATGTGCACAAATTCTCATTTTCGAGAATCAGAAATATTTCGTCTAGTATACTAGCTTAGACGAGTTGTGGAATAAAAATGAGGTAATCATCGATGATATTTTTGCATATACAATAACAACTGAAATTATAAGTGCAATGATATTGAACCATAGAAATGAATATGTTGAAGAATGTCAACATAGAACTGATTGATCAAAATGGAAAGAAGCAATCTAGGCCGAGTTAGACTCCTTAGCGAAGAGAAAAGTGTTTAGACATGTCGTTCCAACACCACCATATGTAAAACCTGTAGGATACAAGTGAGTCTTCGTAAGAAAGTGTAATGAAAATAATTAAATATTACGGCCTTCAGACACATTGTTTCTCTCTAGGTACTGAGATTGATTACGAGGAGACATGCTCTTCCGTAATGGACGTTATTACTTTATGCTACTTAATCAGTTTGGTGGTTTTCGAAAAAATGAACATGCAACTTATGGATGTGGTTACCACGTAGTCTTATGGGAACTTAAATATCAAAAATCTATATGAAGGTTCCTGAAGGATTTCATCGAACTTATTTAAATAGTTTTAGACCACTGAATACACTCAATTATATTGAGACGTTCACTTTACTGATTAAAGCAATATAGGCAGTGTTCTAAATGGCGGTCGAGGCGGCCACCTAGGCGCTAGACGGCCTCTCTCCGCACCGCTTTGCCGTAGGCGGTGGAGTAGGTGGCCAGCGGAGGTTTTGTGGTGTAAGCGGATGTGATACGGTGTAGGCGGAGGTGAGGTGGTGTAGGCGGACGCCTAGGCGGATCGATACCTGAGTAAATGTTTTGACAAAATAGTTTTGCAAGTATTATGGACCTATGGTTCACTTTTACAAGACTGAAACTTCATAAATTTTTGTTCTACAACTTAGTCATGCATAAAATACCCTTAAATATGCATATTATGCAAAAATACAGTGGTAAAATAGTAAAATGTCATAAATTAGTCAAACGCCTAGGCGGTAGGTGGACTCTCTCCGTCGCGCTCCCGCCTACCGCCGTTTAGAACCTTGAATCTAGGTAGATATGGTATAAGCGTCTAACTTCATCAGTCAATGATATGTGAATAATGAGATATGCTCCTGCATATTTATCAAGAAATCACGTTCCAGATTTGTAATTATAGCAGTCTATGTCAATAATATGAATCTCATCGGGACTCCAAAAAGAGTTTGAGAAAACTGTTTTACACATGAAGCTAGAATTCGAGATGAAAGATCTTGGAAAAACTCGATTTTGTCTAGGTATACATCTTGAGCATTGTATGGATGGTATCTTGGTTAACCAATTGAATCACACCCAGAAGGTGTTACATCACTTTAATATGGACAAGACGAAGCCTTCGAGTACACCTATTATTGGATGTACTATAGATGCCAAACGAGATCCGTTCCGAGGTGCATTAGACTGTACATTTCATTTGTTGTGAGTCTCTTGGCTAGGTTTAGCGCTGCACCAACACGTCGTCATTGGAATGATATTAAAGGCGTCTTTCGTTACCTCAAGGTTACTACAAATATGGGCTTATTCTATCCCGGTGCATCTCGGAATGGATAACACCCCTTGATTCTCAGAATGATGTTTGCCTTACTGGTTATACTAACAACAGTTATTTGTCTAACCCGCACACGACACGATCTTAAAGTGGCTATGTCTTTACCATTGGGGATACCGTAATATCTTGGAAGTCTACAAAATAGACTATAGTTGCTACTTCAAAGCATGTCGAGCTCATCGTCCTTCATGACGCTACTCGAAAATGCGTATAGTTACGAGCTTTTATTGAACATATTCAGACTACTAGCGGATTTTCTTCCTATCAGTAACGTCTCGACAACGATATATGAATCTAACGCGACTTGTATTGACCAAAGAAAGGACTACATCAAAGAAGACAACACCAAGTATATTGTGTCGAAGTTCTGTTCCCATCAACAACAAAAGAATCAAAAGATTGAATTCAGACAAATACGGTCCCAGGACAATATTGCTGACTTGTTTACAAAGTCCTTGCCAAAATTCACTCTTCACAAGTTTGTTTGAAGAATTAGTTTGCGTAAATTGTCTGATTTGCAACGCTAATAGTTTATTTGGGATAAAATGTGAAAATCAGGAGTAGCATTCCAAAGTATACTCAGTTGACCTTATTCCAAAGTATACTCACTTGACCTTAATGAAATCTTTTTTTCCTTTAATTTAGGACCATTTTCTCCATTGGTTTTTTAGTTTCCTAAGAAGGTTTTAATGGGGCGCTCATACTTGGATGGTCATATCTTTAGATTTTTTTTTATGTTCTGGAAACATATATCGACATTAACTTACTTTTTCCCTTCAATTGCAATTTTTTTCACTTGGTTTTCCGAATCAAGATTTTGGTGGTTCACATTTTCGTTGTACATCCCTATAAATTTGCATTCTCATCAATTGCTCGAAGACTAATGCAAGTCATTTCTTGGTTGTGCACACAATGGAAAATGTTGAAGTTAGTTCTAACTGCTAGTTTATTATGCCAACTAATAGATAAGAGTTATATCATGTCCTTATCTTATTATGATCTGGTTAAGATCTTATTGTAATCTTGTTAAGAGCCTATGACTATTATAAATAGAGAAGTATGTAGATCCTTTACAAAGTTACACACCACAAATTATTTTGTCAATTGTTCGTCCATCTTTTGACTACAAAACCTCTAGTCAATATTTGATTACAACATTCTAGAATTTGTTTCTCATTTATAAGAAAGTAATTTGTCAAAATATTTTATGCATGAATTATTCCAATGTGACTTTTTTTTTTCTCATGACATAAAAGAATATAAGATAGAAAGGCAAGTTAAATTTCTTACATCCCTTGTATACTCAACACGTCAAATAAGCATCTTCTTATAATAAAAGATTCTAACTCACTTTTCTTGCATCCTAGATAACTGTTACATACTCAATATATATTTAACGTTACCAAGGTAGTCAAAGGCGCAAGGCGCACTCGAGGCACAAATGGTCTATATCGTCCGAGGAACAAGCCACACTTAAGGCGCGCCCGAGTAAAGTGAGACACAAAATGAAAAATAAAATAAATATATACATAAATAAATAAATAAATTAGTAACGTAAGAAATAAAATCAAATAACATATTACAACCAACAAAAACATGTTAACATAACCAAGTGAACTAGTAGAGCAACAATAGCACTCAACAAAACTAACAAGAATTTGTGTTTTTTCTACTATGCTTTTAGTTAATTTTAGTTTTTCAAGTTCAGCTGTTGGCAACCGTGGAAAGGGCTACCTCCCTCTCACTTGTATGAGGTAAGGGCCATCTCCCAGCCCTAATTTTTTTTGTAAAAAACAAAAAACACATAAGGCGTGCCTAGGTGTGCCTTTTGTTGGTTGTGCCTTGCTGAAAGGTGCACCTTGGGTGCGCCCGGAGAAAGGTGCCTCGTCTAGTGAAGTGCGAGGCGCAGATGTTGTGCCTTGCTCCGAGGCGCGCCTTTGACTACCATGAACGTTACCATGTTTAATGGTTTTATAAAGAAATTACACCATATATATGTGTGTGTGTTTGTGTATCTTACAAGTACTATAGTTGAAAGTTTCATCAAAAATATATTTGTGGATCAGTAATGAATTTCTTTGGACTATAAATTGCAATAATATTTATTTTGGATGATACTTTGATGACATGCACCGACGTTGGGCATTGATGGAAGTAGGACAAAGTTGGTCAATAAGATGGCATTTATATTGGACTAACAGATTCTAAGGGGAAAGGAAACCATTTAATAGGTGTTATGATCAGTACCTGAGGTTGTTTTAAGTTTTAACGTTAGATATTAGTGAACTTTTGTGATCTACCATTACATTTAAAACTTCTTAACGTTGATATATATTTGCTCCCCCTTAAAAATTATCCTACGTCAGCCACATCCACACACAAAAGTCTTGTGACAATTATTAATAGAGTGCTGTTCTTCAGTGGATATTTGGTCTTTAAAATTACTATAATGCATTACTTTGTCTCTGAAATATGCAACATGCTCTGTGTCATTTGAATATCTTACCCTTTTAATGCACACATGTTCTGCTATATTGTTTGAGTAACTTAAAAGTAGGATTTGACTTACGTGTGCTCTGGTGGCATATTGATTGCTTGGTTGAAGGGAATGTAGTTAGAAGATTTTGAAAATTATACTTTGGAAAAAGCTGATGTCGGCAGGAACCATTCTTTGCATTTTGATTTAAGCAGGATCGTCAGAGGCAAGCACGTCCATGCAAGGCTCTGACGGTGGTGTGCCAGGTGATTACTTAAGCCAGCATCAAGTAAGGCTTAGAGCTGCTGCTGCTGCTGCCTCAATATATGAGAAGTCGTTAAGTTATCCTGCAGCAAAATCACTGATGGGGTATGCATATTTCTATTTGACAATTATTATTGGACCTGTGAATGTTACCATGTGTGCAGTTTCGATTGCTTAGCTAGTCACATGAAACTGCGTTGTGTTTGTTTAGTCTTTAGACTAAGTTCTCTGCTACACATTATCAGGTCTCCAGGACATTCCTTGCTGCACCCAAAGGTAGATGCCTCTAGACAATTGCAGCAACCTTCAGTCTTTAGTGGGTACCAACGTATTCTCATGCCTTCTCGGGTACCTGCTTCGGGTTTTACATTCAACCAGAATACTGTGGGCAATCCGGACCTGAAAGTTCCTATCTTGAAAGCACAGCAAGCATTTATCCAGACCCAGATTGAGGTAAAGATTTGCTTGGGTTGTTCATCTATTAGTACTTTGCTTTTCTGCTAAAAAACTATACCTCTTTTTCACTCATTAAGAGCCTTTTTATATTCCATATCCACAGAAAAAATCATGACATTGCATGTATTCACAAACAATCCATTCTATAGTTGAAATAATCTCATCTGGTATTGATAAGTTTTTGTATTTCTTTCTTTGCAACTGAGTGCCCTTACTATGAGTCTGCTTAATTTTTCCTGAGTTTACCCGGTATGGCTATACCGAGAGCTAAAGTACATACTATACCCAGGATGCCATTGATTTTGATATTCCTCGTGTTCTTCAGCATCCTCTTCTTCTTTCAAAATATCTACAAGTCTACGTTGATAAAAGTATCGTATTCTAATACTGTGTCACTAAATGGTCGCAGACTTAAGCATGTTCACACTAATTAAGACAATTAGGTTTCTCTGAGCTGCAGACGTGCAAACTTCTCAATCACAACCACTTATTTATCGGTAGATTCTGATGAAAGGTGCAGACCTACTTGTAACTGAAAATTGTTACATATTTACTCGACAGGAAGTGGTAGTGGATACTATGTTTAATTCATCCTCTATATTATGAGAACTTTTAATCTTTACCAGTGGGTTTAAGTCATGACCATCTATGACAGATCCTGCAAAGCGAGTTGCAGTCACTACAGCAGCAGAAGGCAGACCAGCCCAAGGAGGGTAGTGGAACTGGAGAACGTCCTGAATCTGATGTCAAAGAAAAGGGTGTTGTGGCCGTTGTTGCTGCTGCATCAGATTCCACTGCATCTGCATCTCTTTCTGATCGCGATCAGGACACAGAAGTTCATGATGCTGGTGGAGAATAAGAAAGCTCATAAGAGAGACCGGCGAAGAACAGATGCAAGAATTGGAAGAGGTCCCTATAGAAAATGATTAGGCTGCAAAATCTGAAATAGTATAGTCGACTGTTCACCTGTGGTGTTTCTCATTAGTTCTTTTGGTAGTCAACTAGTAACTTGTACATGCATAATATTATCATAGTACTGTACTGTTATCGTCCGAGACAAGCACCAGTAAGGCCCATGCTGAACCATCATGCAACTAGAAACTATGAGTAAAAGTTCAGACCTGCAAAAGGGCAAGTTGGATAGATGTGCCACTGATCTTTATATTATGTTCTACCGTCGGTGATCTTCTGATTGCTTGCTAATGGTGACTCCTTACATTTGTTCTCTCTCTCTCTCCGATGGAGTGTCTCACATCCAATAAGGTTGATGGGAAGGCTTAGAGCAGAAATCAGATATGTTGACATTAATTTAAAGGTTCTGGTCTTAATTTAGTTAAGGATAACCTTTCGTGGGCTGGGCATATATCCTTAGCTATTCTGCATAGAGAAGTCCTGATTGTACTTCTGGACTTGGAGCCAATGTTTCAATTGGATTTTGGGGGTATTAACCATTTGCTCAAACGCCCATTTTCTGGAATGTACCAGCAATTGTTGAACGCTGCTCTAGCTCGCTGCATTTGGGCCTCAAATGGCGGCCAGATAAAATGCAATGCAAACTGGCCCTTAATGAGCTACAAAGGGGCGGTTTGGCACACCACACGTGTAGTTCTCAAAGGGTCAGTGTTATTGGCACCACTTTCTACCTCTGGGCGATAACTTTTTAATCCTCAAGCTGCCTTTTGTTTTTTGTTTTTCTTGGAGGCTACACAAGTTATGGATTAAAAAAAAAATCATTGACTTCTTCCTTCCCAAATTCCAAAACATTCTGCAACCATAAATCCTATATTCAGACCACCTCAAGCGAATCTCCGGTCATGTTTTTTTAGTCCCCTGAAAAGTATCTCAAGCTTTTGGCTCCTCTCTAATGGGAACGAATCTAAAAAATGAAAGAAGAGACGATAAAGTAATTTGATGAACTCATTGACTAGCCGAATCCATTACAAATCAATCATTGGGGAAACTCCCCAAGAACCTTATGTCGTTTCTCTCCCCCTTTCTTTTCTCCATTGTCACAAACAATTTCTCAAACCCGCAATCGATGCGTTGGGATTGCAAAATTTTGGCAGTCCTATAGTATACTGGGACTGAACAGTCATACAGTTAAGGACTTCATATTTATTTATGAAGGTTTGTTGTTTTTTTGACTTATAGTCCTATAGTTACTAGGACTGAACAGTCATACAGTCAAGGACTTCATATTTATTTATGGAGGTTTCTTGCTTTTTGACTTGCATATTTTTTTTTTTCTATTTTCAGTTGAAAAATATTTCGTCAACACATATGGTCGTCCTTACTCTTACTAACGGCTACATAGCTCATTTTTTCGTTACACTTTTGGCACGATAAATTTAATGTTGACTACCACTACGAATGAGATCAAGCCATCATTTGATATGAGTTTCAATATTGTCAAGCATGAACAGAAGAATGAATCACTCTTAGAGACGTTACTTCATGTCGTATCTTAAAAGGCATCGGGCTTGTTGTTTGAGGAGATTAAAAAAACCGAAAAAAATGGGTTATGATGCTGAGGTTTGTGGTTGTGTGTATCTGTGAGGCTCGGCTCACTACATCGATATTTTTTTTATATGGATACATGTGTATATTGTATTGTATTGGATTTCTCGATTTTCATAATTTTGGTATCGTAGTCAAGGGTAGTGGATTTTCGTATATGAGTCCTTCACTATTTATATCGTGCCATGATGGCATTGTTGGATTTGTGGTATTAATGAATTTACTAGATTTATAAGATTTTCTCCTTTCACGTGCACCGAGGATCTCATGGGCCATCTCGTGGGATACTCAAGTTTTGGAAACTATTAATGACAAATGCAACAAGTATCTCTAAATTTTAATAAGCAACCTTGCTAGCCTGCAAACCACCCTAGACTAGCAAAGACTCATGGTATGACTATTTACCCCAACTAGGGTCCAACGTAGAATGACCTTGACATTAAGGCTGCTTCCAATTGCAGAAGGTGCCCAACACCGATTGTTGTTATTCACTCTCGTGCAGTGCAATGAATGCTTACCATGTGGCTGGCTGCATTAATGATAGACATTATGTCTAATCATGTGGCCAACCCTTAACATTTATGATAAACATTAAATCTTCATTCATTCGACAAGGTATTAATGATAGAGTTAATGCCTAATCATGTATTCAGTCAACGTACGCGGTTGACATGATGTCTCGTGGGGGACAGCATCCTCCCTTTGTCGATCCCTTATTAATGAAGGCACCGTACGCAGGCCATATAGTTGGAGCTTCTTGTTGGTTTCCAACGATTGGAGCAGCAGGGGGCTGCCTGCTGGCTTCCAGTGGTTAGAGCAACATGGAGATGTTTGTTAGCTTCAGCAACTAGAGCAACAAGGAGCTTCTTGTTGGCTTCCAGCAGCTGGAGCAACATGGAGCTTCTTGTTGACTTCCAACGACTACAACGAGCCTTAAAAATTGATGTTTGCTTCTAGAGGGGGGAAGCATGTCTTGCATTACTTTCATTATTTTTGTATGGATCTACAAATAGTAGTACATAATTGGATGTGTTTGATTTATGATTCTAATACTTTCCAACTGTTGGGAACGAAGCGCGGAAACCGTTCCCCCAAACCAGAAAGTCCTGCGAGAGAACCGAACAAAAGCACACAAACCAAAAACGCCAAACACAATCGCAGACGCAAAGATTTTTGACGTGGAAAACCCTTGCAGGAAAAACCACGGGACGATTAGAGTCCAACCCTGAAGAACCTCCACTAATGAAATAAAGAGAATACACCCTCTACAAGCTCCTCCCGATCCAACACGGATCACCACAACTCACTTGAAAGAAGAAATTTTTTGATTGCGGACTCCGAAGAACAAGAGATGCCGAAAAATTATTTGAAGTAATCTCTCCTTCACAATAGTCCTTAATCCTCTCTCTCTCTCTCTCAAAGATTGTAAGCACTCTTGTTTTGAGATGATTTTACAACAAGCATGTATCACCCTTTTATAAGCCCTTGGTAATCCATACATGGAAGGCCAATATATATGGAAACTTCCAATATGCATCAATCATATATTTAATGAAAATTCAATCATAATTGGCTTGCCATAATTGGAAGCCCAATTATATGGAAAGCTACTATATGAAGGATCAAATCATAAATATATGATCAAAGTAAATATGGAAATCCAATCATATATTTTCTTACCATATATGTTCCAAAATATGATCCATGCACTCCCCGAGCTTCTCCTACACACGGATGGCGCTCGTCGCTCTCCGGGGTATTCTCCACATAGGTTGGGAATCCCATCCACTCCAACAAATCTTCCCCTTCACAACTAGGTGGAGGAACTCGTCATCCTGACGATCCGCCTGCAGTACTCAAACTTCCTCCTTGGTAGAACCTTCGTGAGCATGTCCGCTCCATTGTCATCAGTATGGACCTTCTCAAGCATCGCGTCCTTCTTCTCAACCACATCCCGTATCCAATGATACCGAGTCTCGATGTGCTTGGACCGACTATGAAAGGTCTAATTCTTCACAAGGTGAATATCACTCTGACTGTCGCAAAGAAAAGTATACTGCTCTTGTTTCAGCCCCATTTCATACAGCAACTTTTTCATCCACAGCAACTCCTTGCAAGCCTCCGTCGCCGCAATGTACTCTGCCTCTGTCGTCGACAAGGCAACACACTTCTGCAACCGCGACTGCCACGATACCGCTCCTCCAGCAAACATCATCACATAGCCCGAAGTCGATCGCCTCGTGTCTACATCTCCAGCCATATCAACGTCGGTATACCTAACCAGCTTCGGCTCGTCACCACCAAAAGAAAGTCTCCAATCGGCAGTGCCGTGAAGGTATCGTAGAATCCACTTGACCGCACTCCAATGTACCCTTCCAGGATTTGAAAGATACTTGCTAACTGTGCCAACTGCATGAGCGATGTCTGACCTCGTACACACCATAGCATACATAAGACTTCCCACAGCTGAGGCATATGGAACCCGCTCCATATCTTCTTTTTCGTCCTCGGTAGATGGATACTGCTCCTCAGTGAACTTAAAGTGAGCCGCAAGGGGACAACTCACTTTTTTCGACCCGTCCATACCGAAATGCTGAAGTACCCGATAAATGTACTTCTTTTGGGACAAGTGTAGCAGCTTAGACTCTCTCTCTCTCGGCTGATCTCCATCACAAGAATAGTCTTCGCTGCGCCCAAATCTTTCATAGAGAAGGCCGCGTCCAGTTGGCGCTTCAACTCCGCTATCCTAGTGGCATTCCGACCCACTAATAGCATGTCATCAACATAGAGCAATAAAATGATAAAATCATCCTCGGCAAAGTACCTCACAAATACGCAGTGGTTCGACGTCGTCCGTGCATAACTATGCTCCCCCATAAACGACTCGAACTTCCTGTACCACTGCCTCGGAGCCAGCTTCAGACCATACAAGCTCTTCCTCAACCGGCAGACCAAATGTGACTTACCCTTCTCACAGAATCCCTCTGGCTGCTCCATGTATAACTCCTCCTCAAGATCACCATGGTGGAATGCCGTCTTCACGTCCATCTGCTCGACCTCCAAGTCGAAACTGGCTGCCAATGCTAGCACCACCCGAATAGACGACTGTTTGACGACTGGCGAAAAGATCTCATCATAATCCACGCCTTTCCGCTGTATGTAGCCTTTAACTACCAGCCTCGCTTTGTACCGAGGGCGAGTAGCATCATCCGTCTGCTTCACTCTAAATACCCATCGATTCTTCAAAGCCTTATTGCCCTTTGGCAACCGCACCAGCTCATAAGTGGAATTGGCGTGTAAGGAACTCATCTCCTCCTGCATAGCCTGCATCCACTCCTGCCTGTGTTCGTCTTCCATAGCCTCTGCAAAGCTTTCGGGCTCTCCCCCATCAGTCAATAGCATATACTTACTCGGTGAGTATCTCGTAGATGATCGACGCTCTCTTTCGCTCCTTCTCGGTGGAGCCACTGGTGCTGGCTGTATACCAACAGCCTCCTCCTCTTCAGGAACCGCCTCCCTGGCATGCTCATCCTCCTGAGGGACACCCTGACCACTATCAGCAGGCTGATGATCAAGGTTGGGAGCAACTCCATGTACTGGCTTCCCCATAATTGGATCCTCTGCGATGTCCTCTGGAAACTGCTCGAAGCGAAATGACTCTAACTCAGGCAATTCCTCAGCCTCAGAAGGCGTCTAGGAATCCTGAGTGTTGGTCATGGTCTGATCCTCGACGAATACCACATCCCTGCTTCTGTAGAGCTTTCTTCCCACTGGATCGTAGAGTCTATAGCCAAACTCATCCCGACCGTAGCCGACAAAGACGCATCGCCTCGTCTTCGGCTCAAGTTTGGACCTCTCGTCTTTTGGTACATGTACGAAGGCCTTACAACAAAACACTCGTAGGTGATTGTATGACGGCTCTTTGTCGTACCATACTTTGTCAGGCACATAACCCTGCAAAGGAGTACTAGGAGATAAATTAATAACATAAGCAGCTGTGAGAAGAGCCTCACCCCAATAACTGCCTGGCAAGTTTGCTTCTGACAGCAAACACCACACCCTCTCCATCAGTGTCCTGTTCATGCACTTCGCTACACCATTGAGCTGAGGTGTCTTGGACGGAGTCTTCTGGTGTCGTATCCCCTGCTCTCTGCAATAAGCATCAAAGGGACCAATGTGTTCGCCACCGTTGTCGGACCGAACACACAATAACTTCTTGCCTGTTTCTCTTTCAACAGAGGCCTGAAACTCTTTGAAAGTAGGCATCACCTGATCCTTGGTCTTTAAGGCATAGACCCAAACCTTCCTGGAACAGTCATCAATAAAAGTTACAAAGTAAGAAGCACCACCAATAGATTTTACCTTCATAGGACCGCATACATCCGAGTGAATCAACTCTAGCAACGCCGGCTTCCTTGAACTTGGGTGACTTTGGAAAGACACCCTATTTTGTTTCCCAGCTAAGCAGTGCGTGCACTTCTCCAACTTTGTAGACTTGAGCCCTGGAATCACCTTCTTATTCACCAAATAACTCATCTCCTTCTCGCTGATATGGCCGAGCCGCCTGTGCCACAACTCGGTAGACGCATCACTGACTGCGTTCACCTCCTGTGCTCCCTGTGCACTCCCCTCTATATAGTAGAGACCGGACTTCTTGCTTCCTCTGGCAATCACCATCAAACCTCTGGAAAGCTTCCACTGACTATTCCCGAAGAGACTGAAGAATCCTTCGTCATCCAACCTTCCAACCGACACCAGGTTGAAACGGATGTCAGGGACATGACGAACATCTTTGAGAACAAGAACTGCACCCGTCTTCGTTCTCAAATGCACATCTCCAAAGGCAACCGCCTTTGACACATCTTTATTGCCCATCTTCAACACTCCACAGTCGCCTGTCGTGTAAGTGGCAAATAGTGTCATGTTGTGAGATACATGCGCTGAAGCACCTGAGTCCACCAGCCAAGAATTGTCATCGCAGGCGAGATTTGTGATAACCTCATCACCTACGATGATCACATCGCCTCCATGTATCGAAACCGTCGCTGTAGTGTTCTCATCTTGCTTCCCCTTGTCGCCCTTCTTCTCTCTCTTCCGAGCGAAACAGTTCCGCTTGATGTGGCCCTTCTTACCACAGTGGTAACACTTCGAGTCCTCGTATCGACCCTTGGACTTCCCCCTTCTCTTGTCTCTGCCACCACCTAGATCCCTGCTTTTGCCCCTTCCGCGGCTCTCTGAAACTAATGCCTCTGAGTGGCAGAATATGGATGAGGTGTCCTGAGAACGCCTCCGCATCTCTTCATTCAGCACCCCGTTCTTGGCAAACTCCAGACTAACCACGCCTTCTGGAGCATAAGCGATCATAGATACTCGTACGGTCTCCCACGAGTCTGGCAATGTACATAGC
The DNA here is from genome assembly GCA_029216955.1 of Iris pallida. NCBI lineage: Eukaryota > Viridiplantae > Streptophyta > Magnoliopsida > Asparagales > Iridaceae > Iris > Iris pallida. The sequence continues at coordinate 9,858,469 of JANAVB010013200.1, forward strand.
AACCAAAGTCCTTGAACCTCGTCGTCGAACTTGACTTCCATCGAGGATAGCTGGTCCACCACGCCCTGGAACTCACTCAAGTGATCCGTAGTGGATGCACCATCTTTGTATCGCAGACCCATCATCATCCGGATCAGGAACAGTTTGTTTATCCCGATCTTTTTCGCGTACAAAGATTCCAGCTTCTCCCACAACGTCTTCGCATGCTCAATATTGGCAACGTGATTGTACACGTTCTCGTCAACAAACTGTCGCATGTACCCACACACCTGTATATGCTCGAAGTTTCAGTCCTCATCGGATTTGTCATTGGGCTTCTCGGACGCAAATACTGGAAGATGCAGCTTCTTGACGAACAGCAAATCCTTCATCTTGCTTTGCGAATAATGGTAGTTGGTACCGTTCAGGTTCACCATGCGCACCGGCTTCGCGTCCATCTCTGCTTCCTGGTTTGACTGTCAACTCCTGACACTTCTTTGAATCCAAAGCTCTGATAACACTCTGTTGGGAACGAAGCGCAAAAACCGTTCCCCCAAACCAGAAAGTCCTGCGAGAGAACCGAGCAAAAGCACACAAACCAAAAATGCCAAACACAATCGCAGACATAAAGATTTTTGACGTGGAAAATCCTTGCAGGAAAAACTACGGGACGATCGGAGTCTAACCCTGAAGAACCTCCACTAATGGAATAAAGAGAATACACCCTCTACAAGCTCCTCCCGATCCAACACGGATCACCACAACTCACTTGAAAGAAGAAATTTTTTGATTGCGGACTCCGAAGAACAAGAGATGCCGAAAAATTATTCGAAGCAATCTCTCCTTCACAATAGTCCTTAATCCTCTCTCTCTCTCAAAGATTGTAAGCACTCTTGTTTTGAGATGATTTTACAACAAGCATGCATCACCCTTTTATAAGCCCTTGGTAATCCATAAATGGAAGGCCAATATATATAGAAACTTCCAATATGCATCAACCATATATTTAATGGAAATCCAATTATAATTGGCTTGCCATAATTGGAAGCCCAATTATATGGAAAGCTAATATATGAAGGATCCAATCATAAATATATGATCAAAGTAAATATGGAAATCCAATCATATATTTCCTTACCATATATGTTCCAAAATAGGATCCATGCACTCCCCGAGCTTCTCCAACACACGGATGGCGCTCGTCGCTCTCCGGGATATTCTCCACATAGGTTGGGAACCCCACCCACTCCAACACCAACTTGTGGTTATACGTCGAGTCCAATATTATAATTGTTGTCAATTTCTTTCTTTTTTCTTATTTCAGTATTGCATTTATTTTGAATTGCTTGCATGCTAGTTTTAGCATACCTTAGAGCTTTCCTCATGGTACTTGATATTTAGGGTTGACCCCATTAGTTTTACTTGGTCAGATCGTGTAGTGGAGCCAAATGATCTACCATATCTCTCGCTTGATAGTTCACACCTGGAGGACCGATTCCCAAGAACCTGATTGGGTTTCTGATCCCTTCACCGACATGTATATTTTATATACCTTTTTGAGGTATCTAGCCATCGAGCATGTATTATATCGTGTTCTGGTAGCTTGTTCCCACCTACGGAAAACATGGTTGTATATGTTGGTGTAACTACCACTTTTCAAAAATAAGAGTAATTTTGAACTTTTGTAAAATTGATCATGATAGTTATTAAATAATAGATTTAAATCATGTTAATGATTAATTGGTAAATTTTTGATTATTTTATAAATATTTAAATTGATTGATTGTGATTGTGTCCCTTGCTAGTGAAACCTTAGAACTACTTAGCCTAAAGACTAACCATGACCATGGAGACCTAGCTAATGTAATTAGATTAGTTCACTACCACTTTTTAGGTTAAGGATATTTTGATAATTTGTGAATTATTATTATTTTTGAATTTTATTTAATTAATAATGTGCTAAGTGTTATTTTAGGTCTAACCCTAGAATTATCCTAATCTAGATGTTGATCATGAACCTAGAGGTTTAGCTACTAGATTTGAACTAATTAACTAAGTTTTAAAGTATCTAGATATTATGTTAGGATCAAGATATTTGTAGAAAACCTAATCTAGTTGGGCCTTTACTAAAGAGGCTTGAACTACAACTATAGAAGGCTTTAAAAACACAATTGGACCTAACCAAACCCTACCCCAACCAAGTGACCAGCCAAGGGCAGCCCCCTCACCCTATATAACACATCATTAGCCTCCCTCCTTGCCTCTTTCATTGAAACCCTAACCCTAAAAGTATTCTTCCCAAAATTTTCCCCCTTTCACCAAATCAACTCCAAATTGAACCAAATCAATTGCAATACACTCCCCTTGTGTAGAGGAGGTCTCTATTGGCTAGCTAGCAAGGATTGGGAGCAATTTGGCCATTGGATTTGGTGTGCGATCTTTTCAAAGGACTTTTTATTGAGATTCCAACTCTCAATAGGTAATGACCTCTAAACCCTTTCAATTCCTGTTTTCTTTCCATAGATGCATTCATTTAGGGTCCCCCTAGCATTAGGCTAAGTTTGGTTCGAAATCGAATCCATTTGGGGTGCGTTTCGTAAGAGTATCGGATACATGTCTCAAGTGTTCGATAAAATGCCCCATAGGCTGTTTTGTTCACTAATTTCTAAACTAATTATATATTTGGATAGCTCTTTATCTGTGGATTTCATTTTTATTTGACTGAGATAAAATATATGTGGTTTGATATGTGTTTTTGGATACGGGGACTCTGCACACTGAGTTTGGCTTGAACTGTGCTTCCCCTGCTGCTGCCGTGTCCATACTCACTGGACACGACACGTATTCGTGTGCCACCAGTTGGTATGGGTAGGGGCAATCACTGACATTCTACCTACGAAGTTTGGATGGAATTGGTTAAGTTTTCAAGAAGTTCTCTCACCCATAATTGTCTGTCGAGCACTGCACCTTGTGATTCAGTCTTTGACACTTGCTCTGTTGCTTGGACACTCTTCACACTGACCCTGACACACTGTTCGACACTTTGTACACTTGTATATATCACTACGTCACTCACTCACTCATGATCAAACACTCACACACACTCGAACACATTAACATAACCACACACTAGTTTTGCTCTGTAATGACACACACACATGGTTACCCACCCTCTCATTCACTGCAATTGACACCCACATCATACATTGCTCAGCACACACTCTTCACTTGGACTGCAACACTCCATGTGACACTCTCACTCACCTGCATTCACTAATACTGTCTGTACAAACATACATTCAGTTCTTCATGGTCTTGCATTCAAACACTCATTTGCATCCTCTGATACAACTTGATGTATCAGAGACACTCTGAAACTTACCTTGCTCTGAACCATCTGCATTGAGTCACATTTACCTGTATTCACCTTCACTGCATTTCTTCACATTCATATTACATTGCTCTGATACATGTGGGCACATGCATTTGACACTTGAATTTGACACTACTACACTTCACTAATTTTCTATGATACAACACTCACATGTTAACCCTTGTTACACTCATTCTTCCGGCCACCATTACATGGAGTCGAGCCCAAATTGTTCTGTTCTTGTTCTCACATGCATATCGATCTACTACCATGAGTCTGTCCTGCATACATACTTCTTTCCTGTCCAAGTTTGGTTTTGGTTCAGACCACTTGGGTAGAGTTAGGTTTTTAGCCACATCCCTATCATATCTTGCATATGGCTATAAGTCATGTCCCATATACTTCTTAGCTTTTGTTCCTATAGTGTATATCAGACCTTGTTTTGGTTCCAAATAACTTAGCACAGTCTTCCTTCTTGATGTTGCCTTGTATTTGCTTTGCTATGTTCTGCCCCTTCGTCTAGAGCTTTAAGCCCAGCATTCCTTGTTCAGTCCTATAACCAATAGATAGATTAGTTAGTCTGCTTGGAGTTAAGACCAGACATGTTCACTACATAGATAGAGTTCAGACCCATAAACTCTTCACATGTGTCTTGCTTGGGGTTAATGTATTGATGATTGCATTATATATATATAGAGATACTTGAGTATTAGACCTCCTTGGCTTAGCCATTCCTTTACTGGAGTATAAATCCTTGTGTCATGAGCCATGGGATTATAAGTATAATCAGAGCCTTCTTTTATTCAATCAGAACATATCCAGATGTGGATCAATGTTCTGCCTACTTGTCACGACCCGCACCCGGTATAGGGGTACGAGTACGTAACAACGCTCAGCCTACGCCGCAGAATCGACGGTAGAATGCTGTACTAGGTCACTATCTAAACAACTCATGCAATTATATAATGTACCTGTCATAGATCTCAACTTTGAATGAAGGATAAGTAAAGTTATAGTAAAACTCAATCACAGTCTAAGCACGATAAGATAACACAGAAGTCTAGATAACTAATAAGACTAAACAAAACTACTAAATAATAATATCTCTACTTATTACAATTCAGGTTCTAAACATGAAATCTAAAATAAGTCTACTAAGCTAGTCTCCCATCACTCCTGAGAGTCGGGACCCAAGGTAGCTAAACCATCTCCGGATCCATAGCAGGTAGGACATGTAACATCTGTAAAATTTTGTCAACGTATCCAGTCAAGATTTGAACGAGCACATCTCATCTAGAAATCCCAAGTAAATGGCAAAGACTATAAAGCAGTTATAGACAGTTATATTGATGAACATGGCAAGCTTGTGACAGGTAATAAAAATAGAACGACAGTTAGAACAAGGAAAGTAATGTTATGAAACAGGAGATAATGGCAATGAAGACTGTAAAATAAAGCTAGCTGAACTAGAGTAATGTGATATGAGTCCAGACAGTACAATGTAAGTCAAGTGTGATTCCAGTGTGAATCTAGTAAGTGATTCCAGTCAATGATTCCAGTAGGTGATTCTTGTAAGGTAATTCTGGTAATGATTCTTGTAGGTGATTCGAGTAATGAGTACGGCACATCGCACGTTCGGCCAAGCGGCGATGGCTATCGTTCTTGTAATACGGCATATCGTACGCTCGGCCAAGCGACGACGGCTATCATTCTTGTTTAGACGAGTAAATACGGCACATCGCACACTCGGCCAAGCGGCGATGGCTATCATTCTTGTTTAGACGAGTAAATACGGCACATCGCACACTCGGTCGAGTGACGATGGCTATCATTCATGTTTAGACGAGTAAATACGGCACATCGCACACTCGGCAAAGCGGCGATGGCTATCATTCTTGTAAGGTGATTCTTGTTGAATACGGCACATCGCATCTGTGCCCAGCAGCGATGGCTATCTTGCTTTTAATGATGATTCTTGCATGATTTTCACATTTAGTACTTGTAGATGTTTCGAGTAGATGGTTCTTGTGAGTGGTTTGAGTAATAGAAGCTAGACAAGTCAAGTAAATGTATTGCAAGTGAATGAATCTAGAATACCAATACGTGTTATGACAGAGAATCAAATAGAACTAGAACTGAAATACAGTAATCATCAAGTAAATGAAAGAACTATCAGAGAATGTACTCGCCTGATATCCTGTGCGACTGATGAATACAGATGTCTGAACTGGAGTAATTGAGTCCTATTTAGAGTAATACAGGTTATAATATGTTCAATAGGTAATAATTGAAGTTTACAATGCAATCACATGATTCTAGGTCAATAGATCAAAGTTAACCCAAAGTCAACTCTAGTCAACTTGGTCAACTTGGACTATTGGGTTAAATCTTGGTCAAGGTCTATCTAGGGCTAGCTATTAGAAAAACTCTTATATAAAGCTAAACTCACAAGTATCCTAGTCAAATCTACAATAAACTAGACTCAAATCTCTAATTCAACTATAACACATACACTAAGGTATCATACATAACTAATTCTAATTTATCATGAAGCCTATCTCTATTTCAATCTATCAAACAACATACATATATGTCCTAATATTGAACTTAGCAAGGAAAGGACTGAACTCTAATTAAACTAAATAATATGAAGTAGGAATGAACAAGAGAATCTGGGACATGGCAAGATGTATGGTTGAATATCTCTACAAGACTGAACTTATTATATATAAAGGATACAAAGGTGGGCCTACAACTAAAGATTAAAAGAGGGATGAATAGGGAACTGATCTATAAAAGGAAAATGGTCTGCTACTAAAATGTAAGTGAAAGGACATCATATTATGACTGAACAGGGTATAGGACAGGATATAAAAACATGAAATGATACTATTATATGCATTATAGCTAATACACTATCAAGTAAGGTCGAAACTTAAGATTCGTGGCCTGTCATTACCTATACTCTCCACATCCACCCATTGCATTGCCTTGAAGGCCATCCCAGGCCCACAATCCTGTCATGCTTGTCAAGGCCAAGTAGCCCACTCTCTCTTGCCAATAACAACCCCTGCATTCTTCTATTTCTGATACAAGCCCTATCCCCTTGCATGATAGTTAGATGAAACATCAAAACTCATCTATAGGGACTGATACCATTCACCTAGGCACACACCAATATACATCCAATTTCTTATGGTACATGCTCATCCTCTAGGTCATACTACATTTAATAAGTTTCATTCTCATAGATACATATGAAGACAAAACTGGACTGATACTTTGGCCAGGGCATGAATATCCTGGGGTCTGAATGAAGTGGACAACATCTGGACTCATAAGCATATATATACATATATCCAACTATATATATGAATATACACTAGGATGGTTACATGAATGGACAAGGAAGAACTATTGGACTGAACTCACCATCCCTACCTCTTCTCCCATATATATATGTCACGACCCGCACCCGCTTTTCGGACGCGAGCTCGTGAGCAAGCCAGCTACGTATCGAGCGGACTCCAGCCCGACTCGAGTACGTATAAGCTGTCAAGATCATGGTATACTGCCAAATCATGGCAAACAAATCTATATCTCAATCCACAATAAATATACGAAACACGAATGAACAATTATGGGTCATGGTCTGCAGTCCATTAGCATATTGTCCGATTAGACTCTAAGAATGATATGAGTCCATAAAGTAAGCAGAATATATCATGGTACTGAATGTAAAGCACGAGAGGATAAAAGAAATAACACCAGCAATACCTATATCATACATCGCAATCCTCTACCATCTCGCCCTGCTAACTAACTCCATGCAGTCGCTAAACCTGAAGAGATCATCAGGTCCTCAGAGGACTAGCAAGATACATAATATACAAGCCAATATGTAACAGCACAAATATACTAAGAAGTAAGGAACAATCAAGGAATCCAACGAGACTAAATGAACTGAGACACAAGATCTAAACGCAAGGATCCTAAGACACTGGCATGCCATACTAGAAATGGCTGGCTATAAACTACAGTCAAGGCAAGTACTCACAATCTATAGTATCTCAATCGCTGTCAAGACAAGTACACACAACCAAGACGTAGCCAATCCTAGTATAAAATCCTATAGACCGTAGTCAAGGTAAGTACTCACAATCTATAGAATGTCAAAGTCAAATCCCACTCAAGTTATGTCAAGTCAAGTCAAGTTAAGTTATAATCAAGTCAAGGAAATCGTGGTGTGGGACTAGACGACTCTATCAAGCAATACGTATGAGACTAACATAGTGTAACAGATAGAAATGTCATAACAGAAGGAAACAAGAATGTTCAGACAACTAGAATCATGTAAAGTAAAACTATAACAGGAAAAGTGCACTAGACATGAAAAAAACAATCACGAATATAAGAAAAGAACCACAACGAGATGATGAACATGCAGATAAATTATACTGTACAAGTTGGCAAGGTATACTTGCCTGGGGGTTGCATGGAGAACCAACAATGTATCGCCAATCACAAGTCAGAAAGTCCAAGTCATCACAAGTGTCTCCAAAATCTGAAATAAACGTTACCAACATTCTCAGAATAGTCAAATTAGCTAGGATTGCCTGTCCTTAAGTCCAATTCTGGATACAGGGGCAAAACAGTAATTTTGGGCAAAAACGATGTCCGCCATTGGACCCGCTTTGCACCGAAAAGCGTGCCAAAGTCAATGGTCTCTAAAGTCATCAAACTACATGTCTACGGATCTGGTTTTCTGATACAAACCCAACCGCATGTCCAAAGTTGGATTTCGGCGGACCGTGCACAAAATCACCCGTTGAGTCGGACCGTAGGGTCCGCGATACGGCAATTTTGTCAACTGTCTCAGAATCGGACCAAACTTGGCATACAGGACCAGAAAAATGATACGGTCCTGCTGGCGCAAGTTTTATCTCGATCTGACAAGCGTGCACAAAGTAATTCGAGAATTTGCAAAGTGTACGATACGGTGAATTTCGACGGATACGCATCAAATTCGTCGCGTACACGCGACCAATTTGAATTTCGTCAAAGCCCACACGACCACGAAGCCGATACACAGCTTTCGATGCTTTCGATTCGCGACCACGTCGCCCGGAATGGCGAAATGCACGTCGTCTCGGACAGATTTTCCTATTTTCTATATTTTTGAAAACAGATTTTTGTTGAACTTCATCAGTGATTTAATTAATGCTCACACATCGAAAAATAGAACTACCAGTTGCATTTTGATCTTGGTTGTGTTAACTATAATTTTGTTCAAATAGTTTCAGACACTAGTAAAGCGTAGATCGAAATCCAGCTTCCAAGTATGGGATTTGGATGATCCTATACCCTGTTTTCGAACAGGTATCGATCGATTTTTGGATCGATTTTCTGGGAATCCTAGCAAGCGGCGATCAAAAGTATTTGAAGGGAAATAATGTCGTATAGGTTAGGAACATACCCCAAAAGACGAATTGCAAAACCATTGCTCGTGTGCGACGACATGTCGCTGCGAACTTGCTCCCCGCGCGGCCTGTGCTGCTGCTGTGGGTTCTCTGTTTCGTGCAGCCTGTCGCCGGTCGCCGCCCCGACGGTGGCGCACAGCGGCGTGCGCGTGCGGGGTTTGGAGGCGCGCGCAGGCGAGGTGGAGGTTAGGGTTTACTCAAATAGAAACTCTCGATCTCTTCGTTTATATACTGTTTTGTTTGGCCGACAGAGCGGGGGGTCGGGTTCATGTGGGGAGCTGGCTTTGCTCAGCTGAAGTTTTAACTGGGCTGATATTGGGCGGGCTGGCCTGGCCTGAATGGGCTTTTATGTATCAAAAGCTGTACAAAATTTGATGTGATTTACTATATACTAACTGACACGGGAACAAAACAACAACATTAATACTTCTCGAGACAAGGACTATTCCTGCTGCTTTGATTTCAAAAGTGCAATTGGTCAACCTCCAATAAGAATCTCAACCTCAAGTACATTATAAGTGAAAGCTTGCTTCTACTCCAGCCAGGCAGCCAGATTCTAGATATAAATACGCATGATACATTAGGCATGGTTCTTAAATTGTCAAAAGGGCGTCCCTTGGACAAAGGCACGTCAGATTACAAAGCTAACAGAAGCAAAGGTATAATCCTATAATGTTGAAAAACTACCAGGCCTATAACATTTTCAAAATACGTGTCAGGATTCGAACTTGGGTTGCTCTGATACCATGTTGTAGTCCCTCTCACTGTACCAAAACTCTAGAGCTGTGGTGAGGATTGAGGCTTAAATATCTATATATACATATATATATATATTCGTATAGATATACACATATACGTCTACGTATATTCACATATACATATATATACACGTATACCTTTACATATACATTTTTTTTTATACATATATATGTATAAAATATATATATATATATATATATATATATATATATATATATATATATATATATATATATATATATATATATATATATATATATATTATATACATGAACATGCACACATATGTAATATACAGTTATATGTATTTATACACATACATAATATATATTTTCATATATATTCATATATATTTATATACACATGCACACACACATATATATATTTTATACACACATAATTATATATATATATATTTTTATATATATATATATATATATATATATATATATATATATATATATATATATATATATATATATATATATATATATATATATATTTATATATAATCATATATACCTACACATATACACATACATATATATTTACTCTATTTTATTTATACATACCAATACACTCATATATAATATTTATAAATACACACATTCCTATATATAATCTATACACACATATTTATACATATCATTTATAAAGTAATTGATTTAATAAATATAAATCATTATCATTAATAAAAATAAAGTAATATTAAAATAAAAATCCTAATAACAATTAAAATAGTCCAAAACTCGTTTCTGATGGATGTAACATGCACCCTACTTATATGGCTCCAGAAGGTCATACAAATTCTGTAAAGCCCTATTTAATAATAATAATACTTATAATCTACCTATAACACTATTTAGAAAATAATTGTCAATTCCGAAAATATATACAAAATACTTACACTTACCAAACATGTCTACAAGGTCGTACTTGGTCCCACTACATGCCTACCTGGGGCTTGGATTCAGTTCGGGTCCAGTTTAACTAGTTCGGTACGACCGGGTCACTTAAACGTCAAATAATATTAATAATGAATAATTAACTATTTATAATGGTCATGTCACAACTTGGCCTGGTTTTCCTAGTTAGGACATCTCCATGGCTAGGTTTCCCCGGGCATGACTAGTACACTAGTCAAGGCACACTGCTACATCTCCCGTGCCACAAATCCTAGTCGTCTAGTACTTCAAAACTCAACTATGGCTAAAGTCATATACTGTAATAATAACTAAATAATTAATTCTAAAATTCTAAAAATCACAATTTAAATCAAATGAATAATAATAAAAAAATAATTCAAGATTTTCGGGAAGGGAAGCTACATTTATATACATTTATATATATACAATTAAAAACTTTATGTATACATTCAAGTAGTATATAAATCAAACTAAAGTCTGCTATACACTTATTCATCTGATACGCACCCAACCCAGATAATGGCTGAACACAAAACACTCAACCTGAACTTAAATAAGGACTTCACAAAAACTAAATATGATACAATATGATGTGGTTATCAAAACTGATACAATGTGAAGTAGTTGATACCATATCCAGTTGAACTGAACACCATTATACTATGCAGTACAACAAAGGTAGAACCAAAACTTGGCAGGAATTGAGCCAAAGGGTGTGTAGGACAGAACATGTTTTGAGATAATCCTCTTTCCTACATTTCTGAAGCAAAATAGATAAAGGGAACTGAACATCTAACCTCTGGATTAAATAGAGATAAAGGGGACACAACAGTGATGAACATCATGAAGTGTATAGGCAAATGAAGAGTGAAGGGTATGGAAAATGTATGTACATGTGATTGTGTGGCAGTGAAACAAGTGTGCAGACATATTTGTCGTATTCAGAGCAACCCCATGCGAGAGTGTACCAACCATGTGTCAAATGATGTGTGTGTGTGTTCGAGTGTGTCAACATGTGTCTAGTGTAGTGAGTGTGAGTGTATGGCATGGTATATCGTGTGAGCTAAAGTGTCAGACGTATCAGAGTGTATGTGTATGGCTAATACCGTGTCAAACATGAATGTACAGCTATCTGAGCATGGTATCAAGTGTACAGATAAGTGTCGAGCAATGTAATGTATCGAATCCTATGTCTAGTATCATGGCAATGTGTCAATTGTGTCAAGTGATGTCTAGGTGAGTGTCTAGCATGTGTCCAGTGTCTAAGCAGTGTCCAAAGTGGATAACAAAGTGTAACAGTAAGAGAACAAGTGAAACTGGGTGTGTGCGTGTGTCGACTGACACTTGTGAGAGAGATTTCTACTCGAATACCCAATAAAACCCAACCAAACTTCGTGAGCCCCGTGTCAGTGACTGCCCCTACCTGCCCAACAAGTGGCACCCAAAATCATGTCGTGTCCAGTGAGTTTGGATACGACAGCAGCATGGCAATGCACTGTGCCTGTGCAGTAAGTATCTCCGTGTCCAAAATCGACACATAAAAACCCTAAAATCGACTCAGTCAATTTGATATTAATCTACACAATATTAGCTACATAAATATGTAATTAGTTTTGAAAACCAAGATTAAAAAGTCCTAAGAGGCATTTCATCGAACACATTGAATAGTTCTCCAATACTACAGGATTGGAACGAGCACATCTCATCTAAAAATCCCAAGTAAATGGCAAAGACTATAAAGAAGTTATAGATAGTTATATTGATGAACATGGCAAGCTTGTGATAGGTAATGAAAATAGAACGACAGTTAGAACAAGGAAAGTAATTCTATGAAACATGAGATAATGGCAATGAAGACTGTAAAATAAAGCTAGCTGAACTAGAGTAATGTGATATGAGTCCAGACAGTACAATGTAAGTCAAGTGTGATTCCAGTAGGTGATTCTTGTAAGGTGATTCTAGTAATGATTATTGTAGGTGATTCGAGTAATGAGTACGGCACATCGCACGCTCGACCAAGCGGCGATGGCTATCATTCTTGTAATACGGTACATCGTACGCTCAGCCAAGCGACGACGACTATCAATCTTGTTTAGATGAGTAAATACGGCACATCGCACACTCGGCCAAGCGACGATGGCTATCATTCTTGTTTAGACGAGTAAATACGGCACATCACACACTAGACCAAGCGGCGATGGCTATCATTCTTGTTTAGACGAGTAAATATGGCACATCGCACACTCGGCCAAGCGGCGATGGCTATCATTCTTGTAAGGTGATTCTTGTTGAATACGACACATCGTACCTGGGCCCAGCAACGATGGCTATCTTACTTGTAGTGATGATTCTTGCATGATTTCAAATTTAGTACTTGTAGATGTTTCGAGTAGATGGTTCTTGTGAGTGGTTGGAGTAATAGAGGCTAGACAAGTCAAGTACATGTATTGCAAGTGAATGAATCTAGAATACCAATACGTATTGTGACAGAGAACCAAATAGAACTAACTAGAACTGAAATACAGTAATCATCAAGTAAATGAAAGAACTATCAGAGAATGTACTCGCTTGATACCCTATGCGATTGATGAATACAAATGTCTGAACTGGAGTAACTGAGTCCTATTTAGAGCAATACAGGTTATAATGTGTTCAATAGGTAATAATTGAAGTTTATAATTTAATCTACATGATTCTAGGTCAATAGGTCAAAGTTAACCCAAAGTCAACTGTAGTCAACTTGGACTATTGGGTCAAATCTTGGTCAAGGTCTATCTAGGGCTAGCTATTAGACAAACTCTAATATAAAGCTAAACTCACAAGTGTCCTGGTCAAATCTACAATAAACTAGACTCAAATCTATGCTTCAACTATAACACATACACTAAGGTATCATACATAACTACTTCTAATGTATCATGAAGCCTATCTCTATATCAATCTATCAAACAATATACATATATCCTAATATTGAACTTAGCAAGGAAAGGACTGAACTCTAATTAAACTAAACAATATGAAGTTGGAATGTACAAAAGAATCTGGGACATGACAAGATGTATGGTTGATATCTCTATAAGACTGAACTTATTGTATATAAATGATACAAAGGTGGGCCTACAACTAAAGATTAAAAGAGGGATGAACAGGGAACTGATCTATAGAGGGGAAATGGTCTGCTACTAAAATATAGGTGAAAGTGTTGGCCCATTCCATGGTCACACTCGATTTTAATAATAGACACTAACTTAAGTCAATGCCAAAATATACGAACTGCTGCTAATTATTTCAGGTCTAGTGAAATCAATATTAAAAAGCGTACTACTACATCAACAAGCGTGTGAATCATCATTCTGAAGCTCCTTTTTCATTGGAATCAAGTCCGAGTCATTTTACAATTTATTATGTATTTTATCTTTATTGAGGCTAGGATATAAATTGTAAGATCGACTGGATACTAGTGGCTTAGGTTAATCATAGTCCACTTTTCTATACAGCCTACCCATCCAAAGTCTACCTATCAAAAATATCATTCATCTTCTACATCAAATTTAAACAAATATTTTACATTTATACTGAGACAAAACTCAAGCCGAGTTCGGTTCGAACTATGACCGAGTTCGGTCAGTTTGAATTTAAACATTTGTTGCCTCCAAATCTGCATGCAACGTTCATTTGCAAAATTTTTGCATCAGAACTCTGCCCGAATTCTGTCCGAGTTCGGTCCTCGAAAACACCTATAAATAGAAGAGAATTTCTCATTCCAAATCACTTATTCAATTCATCTTCTCTTCTCTCCTTAATAAGTGTTTTCATCTGATCAAAAGCTTTCATATTTCACCTACACATCTCTTAGCCAAAAGCCAGTAATATCTATTTGATCTAGAGTCTTTTGGTTCTCAAGAGTTGTAAAAAGGTTGTTCAAAGTTCAGAAACTATCTCTGTTGTGGAGCCGGTCATGCGCTCGTCGCCAAGCACGGTGTTGTGAAGTCAGTCGTGCACTTGTCACTAAGCACGGTGTTGTAAGAGACTGCAAGCTCTCAATTAGCTTGTGCCTTAGTGGATTAACATCGAGCAAGAGTACTCGAGACTGGATTAGTCCTCTCAGAGGGATACCAGTATACATCGCTGTGTCACTGAGTTTGATCTCTCTATCTCTTGCTATATTTATTTACTGTCTCTTATTCACTGCTATAGTTATCTATTTTTAATTTTAAATTGGTGATTATTTTTTGCTGCATTCGCACTTACTCTATTACCCCCCTCTAGAGGTGCTCAACGGTCCTACAATTAGTATCAGAGCAGGTTATATTCTAATATAACAAACCTCAGAGAGTATATATGGCAGCCATAAAATCAATATTCAACGGTGAAGGGCAATCCACAAATAGACCCCCACTATTTGATGGTACAAACTATACCTACTGGAAAATACGGATGATATTCTTTTTAAAGTCTCTTGACTTTGATCTTTGGTCTATAGTAGTTGACAGTTATAAGAAACCGACACCTACAGTAGTTGATGGCGTGCTTGTAGACAAGCCTCATGTCAAATATACAGAGGCTGAAAAAGCAAAGGCAAGTCTAGATGCTCGTGTCATCAACGTACTGTTCTGTACAATTAATAAAATGGAGTTCAACAGAGTTTCAACCTGTAAGACGTCTCATGAGATTTGGAAACTTCTTGAGGTAACTCATGAAGGTACTTCACAAGTAAAGGAATCCAAAATCAGTAGACTAACACAGGAATATGAATCTTTTAAAATAAAATCCGGTGAGTCAATTATATAGATGTTCACTCGTTTCCTTGATATTACTAATCCTTTGCAATCTCTTGGTAAGGATTACAGTAATCACGAGAAGATCAGAAAAGTGATACAGGCTCTAACCAAGAACTGGAACCCAAAGGCAATAGCAATCATTGAAGGAAACGATCTCACCACCATGTCTCTGGAAATACTGATGGGCAAGCTCATGACCCATGAGCTTGATCTGCAAGAGTTTGAAGAAGCGACCCTAAAGGAAAAATCTATCGCCTTTAAAGCTCAAGCCAGAAAATCAACATACAATAATTCTGAGGAAGAATCATCAAGTGGTGATGAACAAGCCCTACTAGTGAAGAACTTCAAAAAATTCCTAAAGTTTGAGAAATCAAACAGAAGAAAGAGAGATATCCAATAAAGCAATGAAGATGAAACAATATGCTTTGGATGTAAGAAATCAGGGCATATGAAGAAGGACTGTCCGACTTCAAAGAAAATCAGTCCATACGATAGATCAAGATCAAGCAAAAAAGCAACAACTAGTCGAAAGTATGCAAATACTAGTATCTGGCATGAAAGCGACGCCAGTGATACAGAGGAAGAAGACAGACCCTGCGGAAATGCCAATGTCTGTCTTATGGCTTTTGATAAGGTATCCTCAAACCCTTTGTATGACGATTTTACTTTCGTTGAATTAGAAAATGCCTTCAACGAACTACTTGAAGAACACAGAAATGTGCTTGACAAGTATAAGAAATCTCGAAAAGAGATTAAGGCATACACAACTGAAGTAGCTAGACTGTCCAGTCTTATTGAAGACATTAAAGAGACGTCTACTACCGGTAACACGGAAGAGATAGCCAAGCTTAAAGTAGACTATCATGAGGCTATCCTCAAAGTTGAAAAGAAAGAAAGAGACTATGTCAAAATAGAAGAGTTATATGACATAGAGAAGAAGAAGCACTTAGTCACAGAACAAAGACTCATAGACATGACTGCTAAATATGAAGAGTCTTTTGCGGTTTCTAAAAAATTAGAAATCAAGTTAGGAAAAAAGGCAATACCTGTAACACAGCCTAAGTTTAGTCCTAATGCTAAGCATACACCTAAGAGAACTAAAACACAGAAAGCACGAAAGAAACACGAATATCACTATACTTTCACTTATAGGTTTTCAAAAAAATCACATATGCATGTCAACACAGATTCCACTGACACATTTTCAAAACTTACCTGCACATACTTAGTACTCATGGACACATATCTCAGTATTGTTTAGCAAAAAAACTTGTTGACAATCGCACATTATTTTGGAGACCTAAGACTAATCAAAATGGACCATTCAGTAAATAGGTACCAAAGGATTCATCTACTTATTTTGTAGGTGGACCCTCAACCCTTTCATGCTAAAAGCAAGTGGATCCTCGATAGCGGATATTCGCGACACATGACTGGTGATGCATCTTTGTTCGCCACGCTATCGATGAAGAAGGAAGGATACGTCTCCTTCAAAAACAACCTGAGAGGTGATATCATTGGAAATGGCACTGTTGGTATATCTCCTTATCCTATAATAAAAGATGTTTGTCTAGTTACAGAATTGAAACATAACCTATTAAGCACAAGTCACTTGGCTGATAATGGTTATGGTATCAACTTTGTAAAAGATAAATGTACCATATATGATATGTCATCTGGTAATCCCGTATATGAAGGGATTAAAGAAGACAATATTTATGTTTTCTTTCTGGAGAGTACTAACAATGCAGGAAGATACCTAGAAGCTAACCTAGATGAAAGCTGGCTATAGCATATGAGACTAAGACATGCTAAAATGGATACTATCTCACGACTGAGCACTAAGAAGCTGGTAAAAGGACTCCCTGAAATACCGTTCAAGAGAGATATGGTATGTGCTGACTGTAAAAAGAACAAAGCACATAGGTCTATATTTAAATCCATCAACGTTGTAAGTACTTCTAGAACTTTGCAATTGATACATATAGATTTATTTGGTCCTAGTAGAGTCGCTAGTCTTGCCAGTAAGCTCTACGCATTTGTTATTGTTGATGATTTCTCTCATTTTACTTGGGTTTATTTTTTATCAAACAAAAGTGATGCTATTTTTGAATTTTAGTTATTTTGTAAAAAGGTACAAAACGGAAAAAGCTTCATGATTACTTGTATCCGAAGTGATCATGGTGGCGAATTCGTAAATACTGATTTCAAAAAGTTTTGTGATGATAGTGGATACTACCACAAATTTTCCTGTCCTAGAGCTCCTCAACAGAATGGTATTGTGGAGCGAAGAAACCGTACTCTATGCGAGATGGCTAGAGTCATGCTAAATCAGCATAATCTTTCTAAATATTTTTGGGCAGAAGCGGTTAGCACAGCCTGTCATATTTTAAATAGGGTGTTAGTTCGACCTATTTCGAAGAAAATACCTTATGAACTTTGGTTCGGAAGGATTCCAAACATTTCTTATTTTAAAGTTTTTGGATGTCGTTATTTTATCCTGAACACCAAGGACAACTTGGGTAAGTTCGACTCTAAAGCAGATGAAGGGATATTTCTCGAATATGCTGCTAAGAGTAAGGTATATAGAATTTTCAATAAAAGATCTATGATTGTTGAAGAGTCTATTAACATTACTTTTGATGAGCTCAATAGTCACAGATCTAGCGACAGTGATGATGAAGGTGTACAAGCAAGAACCGATAAGAGTCCTATGGAAGATCTGACTCATAAATTTGAATTATTAAAATTCTTACCAGATCATCCAAAGACACTCATTATAGGTGATGTATCAAAAGGTGTAAGTACACGTTCTTCTCTTAGAGATTCTGAAATAGCAGCAAATGTAGCTTTCATTTCTCAAATAGAACCTAAGAATATAGAAGATGCTTTTTATGATAAGTTTTGGATTAATGCCATGCAAGAGGAACTTAATCAATTTGAGAAAAACCAAGTTTGGGAACTCGTTCCTAAACCTATTGGTCAATCGATAATTGGTACCAAATGGGTGTTCCAAAATAAACTAAGTGAATATGGACAAGTTCTATGCAACAAAGCATGTCTAGTGGCACAAGGTTATAATCAAGAAAAAGGTATTGATTATGACGAGACATATGCTCCTGTTGCTAGACTAGAAGCTATCCGCATGTTTTATGCATTTGCATGTTTTAATAATTTTAAATTATTTTAAATGGACGTAAAAAGTGTATTTTTAAACGGATTTCTAAAAGAAGAAGTTTTTGTGAAACAACCCCCTGGCTTTGAAGATTTTCAAAAACCTGATCACGTCTTCAAGCTTAAAAAAGCACTCTATGAACTCAAACAGGCACCTCGTGCTTGGTATGAATGCCTAAATGCCTTCTTACTTGATAATGGTTTTTCAAAAGGAAGAGTTGATACAACTTTGTTTATCAAATCTTTAGATGATGATATTCTTCTTGTGCAAATATACGTTGATGACATCATATTCGGTTCTACTAATGAAAATCTTTGTCAAGAGTTTGCTAAGTGTATGCAGAGTGAATTTGAGATGAGTATGATGGGAGAGCTAAACTTCTTCTTAGGACTCCAGATCAAACAACACTCAAAGGGAACATTTATCAATCAAGCCAAATATACGAAGGACATACTAAAAAAGTACGACTTCGAAAATGTAAAGCCTATCAGAACTCCAATGGCTACATCTATAAAGCTTGGCACTGATGAAAGTGGCAAACCTGTCGACCAGCATAAGTATCGAGGTATGATTGGTAGCTTATTATATTTAACTGCTAGTCGCCCTGATATTATGTTCAGTGTTTGTATTTGTGCATGATACTAGATAAATCCTAAGGAATCACACCTAAGTGCCGTTAAGCGTATCTTCCGATACCTTAAGGGAACTTCTACAGTTGGCTTGTGGTATCCTAAAACCAAATTATTTGACCTGATAGGTTATTCAGATGCAGATTTTGCAGGATACAAAGTAGACCGTAAAAGTACCAGCGGTACGTGTCATTCCCTAGGAAAGGCCTTAGTCTCATGGTTTAGTAAGAAATAAAATTTTGTAGCATTATCAACTACTGAGGCTGAGTATATCGCAGCAGGACGTTGCTGTGCTCAAATTTTGTGGATGAAGCAAACCCTAGAAGACTATAATCTGTACTACACTAAGATTCCTATTTACTGTGATAACACTAGCACTATTAACTTGACTAAGAACCCTGTATGTCACTCACGCACAAAGCACATTAAAATTTATCATTATTTTTTACGTGATCACCAACAACACGGGGACATCTACTTAGAATTTATTGACACAGATCATCAACTAGCAGACATTTTCACAAAACCACTAGCTGAAGACCGATTTAACGTTATGTGGCGAGAGCTCGACATACTTGAATTTTCAGATTCATAATGTAGTATGTTTATTAAATTTATTGTATAACTCGAAACTTTGTAATTTATTAACGAAAATTATTTTGGGTATAAGCCGAAAGGGTCCTTCTGTCATATAGGTGTAAATAGCCTGAAGCGACACGGTGTACTAGTCTTCGGACTACCGCTAGCTGGGATCCGGCCCCTACAGATAACCCAAAGTAATAGAAGTTATTAAATGAAGGAAGTGTAATAGTTATAAATTCAAATTTTAAACAAATACTGCATTTATGACATTGGAAATATAAGCAGCCGAACTCTGACCGAGTTCAGACCGAGTTCGGTCGGCGCTGTGCGGATTTCCAAAACCGAATAGTCGGCCCTAGCTCTATATATTCATCATCTTCCTTTCATTTTTCTTCACCCCTCTACCTAGATTGTCACTCTCATTTCCCGTTATACATATTTTTCAGGATACATATACGAATTTCTGATATTTGTCAGGTGGATCGTAGTTAGACTTGTCTTGCTTAGCCTAGTCTTGGTTTAATCTTGACTTGGTTTATTTTGGTTTGGTTCAACATGTTGGCTTGGTTTGGTTTGAGATGGTTTGGGCTTAATATATAAGTCAACCTCTCTCTCTCTCCTCCATTTATTTCTCATAACTTCTCCATCTTCTTCATTTACTCCTCTCCACCTACACCTAAGAGCTCTAGGCAAGTGCAACTTGCTTCATGATGGATCTTGGATTTTGTTGTTCAAATGTCTTCCTCTCCTAGTTCTAAGCCACTTTAGAACTTGTCATTTTTGGTTTTGATGGATATATTTTTGTAGATCTAGGTTTTGCCCTTTTTCATGATTTTCTTGGTTTTGATCTATGAAAACTTGGTATTTTTGAAAACTAATTGTTCCATGTTGTAGAAAATTTTATTCTATCCAATTTTAACCTTTAAACAGTTGGATTTGGACTTGTTTTGACCAAGTTATAGACTTTTGAAGCTATGGGTTCAAACCATGGAAATTCTTGCTGATTGGAGAAGACAGTGAGTAGTGTGCGCAAGTTAACACTGAGTTGTGTGCGCTCTTTAGCGCGATGCAGCATGACCCAGTGCGCGCGCTCCTTAGCACGGCACAACCTAAGTCAGGCGCAATCTGAGTCAGGCACAACCTAAGTCAGGCACAACCTGAGTCAGACGCAACCTGAGTCAGGCACAACCCGAGTCAGGCGCAACCTAGCCTCGCGCAGTCTAGTGCCTGGCGCAATATGACTTGGCCCGACTCGTTCTGGCGCAACTTGACCCGACCTTGTGCGTTCTAGTGCCTGGCTCTAGTGCCTAGACGCAACCTGATGTTTAGGCACAACCTATGACCTTGGCACCCCAAGTGCCTGGCGCAACCTATTACCCTAGCGCAACCTATTACCCTGGCGCAACTTGGCTAATGCCACTTGTTGGCCATGGTACCCCTTGCCCCTCCCCCTTGGGCGCTTGATGTCTCCAATTTTTCCCTTTTTTATGATTTTTGCACCCATTTTATATCCTTATGCCTTTTTGATATGAACTCAATATGAACACGATGTGAGCCTGACATGTTAATTGACATGATAAATTCTTGATGGTGGTCCGTTGTGGCGCACCCTTGACAAGCAATATTGATATGATAATCTGACACGACATGATAAGTAACTTGATAAGACATGTATAATCTTGATAGTGGTCCGTCGAGGCACACTTCTGACAAGCAATCTTGACAAGTAACAAGTAACCTAACTTGACATGATAATCTTGAACGCTGTTGCGACAGCTACCTGGTCTTGCTAAGTAACTCTCGTCTTGATACCGTGGTTGATTTTCTTGGTTGTGCCTGTGCAAGCTACATGTCTCTTTTTGCATCATGTCTAGGACATGAATTCCTGGTTACCATGGTCAGGGATTCATACTGAATCTGACTAGGATAATTTCTAGATTGATCAAGTAGTTCATGAAGAGATTTTCCAGCTACAGGTAGTCCCGTTATCTGGGCGCTCTAATTGGACTTGTAGCCTGCCGTCGAGTATGGCACATTTCCAGCACACTGTCATGTGTTTCACCCCCCAAGTTACCTAATCCAACTCTCTCAACTTGTGACCGGATAACCTGGATTGAGTCTGCAGGGCTTGTGGCTGCTGGAACATCTCATTGCATCTTGCTAGTAACTAGGTTTGTGATAACCCTAGTTAGATAAAGTATCAACCCGTACCTTTTGCTTGGCCGTAAATGTTGGATGAAGTCCAATCTTGACTAGTCTTGTCTCGATCCAGTACATGGCTATCTCAGGACATGCTTGCTTACGCTTTACTTTTAGCATTAAATGGCTAGAGACCTGGTTCTGTTCAGGCGCAAGGTTACAACCCCCGTCCTTGTTCGGTTTAAGGATTGTAACCTGGCTTCCGGAATAGTTCCTCGTCCTCTCGTCATTTGTTGCCTTATTTACATCTCATGTTTTCCTACTATTATTCTTGTGACATGCTGGTTTTAGTTATTAAGTGAAGCCTCCCTTATGGAACTTGCTCTTTCTAGGGTCTGACCCAGCTGGTTTTGTATTGCCAGATTTCAGAGTAGCTTCCGAGGATCTTCCAGCCTTTCAGCCAGATGGTGAACACTAGACGCAACCCTGGCAACGAGTGGGTTTTATTTTGCTCTTCCATTCTATTGTAAATTATTCTTTTGAGGCGTTTAGCCTCCGAGCAAGTGTTAGCTCATGTTAAATTTACATTCCTGTCTGCCTAAGGGCTGTAACATGGTTGACAAATCCTAGGGTTGATCATGTATGACTTAAACTCTTGCTAGTCTTCGTATTTTGTAGGACTAGCTTCATGATCATCTGAATATGTAATGTATGGGATGCCTTACTTTGTATGTCTGATGATCTACCATCTTGTTATATTTACTTACTTGCTTGAGATTGAGACACTAGGCTTATTCTTGACCTTAAGAGACTATTAGCTTGTAGTTAAACCCTTATGTATCTAGACAACTATGACCGTATAACAAGGTGGGATTCACTTCAATATACGTAGCTAGCTGTGTCTGTCCCCTGCTCTCCAGTATTCGGGTTCTGGGGCGTGACAGAGATTAACCCACAAAAACTCTATAGAGCTTCTCCTCCTCCTTCTTTTCGAGCTTTCTCGGAGTCTAGTGGGCCGTCCTCTCCGCCATTTTCATTCTTTCTTCACAGGTATTCTACTTCCTTTCCTTCTCATCCATGGCACCTAAACATCGAAAGAGAAAGATTGACTCCTCTCAAGCAGGATCTTCGTCCTCTGACTATGTTCCCATAAATGTCTTCAGTCCAGCCTGTCCTACTGGATCTGATGATTACGACTCCAGACTCTTTCCCGATAGGGAATTTTCTGATCTTTGGTTTGATTCATTTTCGGGTCATAAAATTTGTGTTGGATCACGTGTTAACTTTAATATCTTTTCTGAGTATGCCTCCACTTTCAACAGTCTCGGTTTTTGTGATTTTTTCGAAGTTGCTCAGAATATTTATGATAATGCTGTCCGTATGTTTTACTGCAATCTGCAAGTAAAAGATAACGGCAACTTCTACTCATGTGTAGCTAGGCAGGAACTAGAGTTCAATGCCACAGACATCAGTAAATATTTTCATGTTCCTGATGTAGGTGAAGGTTTAGTAGATATTCATCATATTCAATTCACTGAAGGTGTCACCCTTGACTCCTTCAAAGAACTCTTGTGTCACCCTAAACCTGTTCCAAGAAGAGTTTATCCCAAACATCTAAATCAAAACTTCTATGAACTCCATAGGTTTATATTTTCTGTTCTTCTTCCAAAGAAGGGATCCTCTAACGAGATTACCTTCATGGAATTATCAGCCATGTACCATATTTACTTTGTTATTCCATTTTCTGTTCCAAAGACTGTTATGGCATGGATGCTTAACTGCAGAAATGCAGGATGCAACCTTGTCTACCCTATGTATTGGCTTCCATCTTTAGGAGGTTTGAAATTGATCTTCAAACTTGTCCTTACTCCTCCACCGCCATTGAACTCAGTAGGTCTAGGTTATATCCTACTCCTCCTTGTGTTGAACCTGTTCACGATGATGACCCTGAGGCTCCTCCTGCTGCTGCTGCTCCAGCCCCCGCTTCGGGTTTTGATCCTGGCTTCTATCAGCGCTATGATGATTTTGTTCCCCTCTCAGCGCAACGACATCAAGGCTATCTTGATTCTGAGTTCCGCCATATCACCTAGGCTCAGGTGTTGCGGAACAGCATTGCTAATATTCACTGGAGTCTCTCTCATGACCCCACACATCCAGTTACCATGCTTCATCACCCCAGCTTCCTTGGACCTAGGTTCGATGATGAGACGACATTTTCTCATTTTGATCCTATTGCTGCATACTTTCCACCGGATGCTCCTGGAGGTGACGACACGCCGATGTAATGAGGACTTGAGTTAGTGGTTACTTTGGATGTAGTATGATAGATGATGATCTTATGTAGTTTCTTTATGTCTAAACTTTACAATTAGACATTTATCAGCAGTTTGTGATGGTTGTAATCCCCCAAAATTTTGGAGGATTATTTTATTATTTATAATTGGTTACATATTTTGTGTTGAATTATTTTTATATTTTTTATACAAGTTTGGTATTAAATTTTGTAATTTTCTTTTATAGCAAAACTAGCAACACAAATATATGATTAGTATTTGTTGCACGATTTCACTCAAAATATGTTTTAAGTGGTTACTGAATTTTAGAATTTTTTGATTTTAGTCTAAAATATTTTATGGTAGTTTATATTAATCAAACTATTTAGTAAATATCTATATATATAGTTTGCTATTATTTAAATCAAAACTGGCAGTAATTTTTTGGTTCTATTGTTTTGCTTTCAACAATTGATACTAAAAGTATCTCTATTGAGTCATTAAATTTTCATGATTATTTCTGTCATTATATGGTGTGTATATATATATATATTTTTTTTGGGTGTGTGTGTGTATATATATATATATATATATATATATATATATATATATATATATATAAGCTATACATGTATACATATAAGTGTATATATTTAAAATAAATTATGATAGATATCAAATATTTGTACATGGCTTAGTAAATGAGAGTGTTACATAAATAAGTTATAATCAAATTGTAGATTTTTTGAAAAGGTTGGTATAATTTTATTTAAATTCTTTTTAAAAGTTTTGCATTAAGTTCCTTACATATAACTATATCTTAGTTTAATAAAAAAAGAAAAAAAAGACTTGGAACAGTGCGTAGCACTGTTCCTTCACCCCCTCCCAGAGTGGAACCCGTCCCCCCTGTAACTCAACGAAAGAAGAAAAAAAAATCAGTTCACTAATTCAGTTTAAATCCAATTTCCATCCGAATTTGATGAAACCAAATCCAAACCAATCCCTGTATGATTCTCCTCCAATCAAGATCGACCCTATTTGTATTTGAATCCAAATTCGATAAGAAATTGGATTTAAACACTCAGTTTATATAACAAATAGGTTCGACTTTTTCGTATAAAAGGCATATTTCAATCGAACCAAGCAATCCCTATACGTTCGCCCAACCACCCCCATCTTCGCGACAGCCTGACATCCTTCTCCCACTGTCTGCAACCGCCGGGGGGTTCGCCGGAGGCCACTGAGGAGTCTTCTGAACCATTAGGATCAACCAAGAACAGAGACAACTTTGTTTTAATCCAGTTCCAGGTACTCCTCACCCCGATCAAATTTCCCCACCTACGTTAGATGATTTCCAGTTCTATTAACTCCTACGAATAGCCTATATGACCTTCTTAAAACCCTATTGATTTGATTGGGATGAATCGTATTGTATTCAATGGAAACTCGAACCAAAATCTAGGAAAAATAAGTAGTTTGGTAAATATCCGAAAACAGAAAGTAAATCAACCACTGCTGCTAGGAAGGCTGATTCTAGCCGATACACTTGAAATCTTAGAAACCCTATTTCAGTAAACCTGAAGACCACCTAACCAGCATCGAAACCCTTTTTACATATTTGAATTTCGTAAATTGTGTGCATAGAAATCTGTTTGTAAAAATCAAGAAAAAATAGTTTTGAAACAATAAAAAATTAGAAAACCTTCCCGATACGGCGTATGCTCTGACAAACCGGGCGACGTGGTCATGCACTATACGCATCGAATGGCGCGTATGGATGTTGTCGACGTATGGAAACTGACGGAACTCAATTTCGTTGCGTGTGCGCAACAAAATTAGTGCGTATCCGTCGAGATACCCCCTTATCGACCTTTTGAAAACTTGGCTATAACTTCATGTACATTCGTCATATCGAGACGGAACTTGCACCAGCAGGACCGTATCATTTTTTTGGTCCTGTATGCCAAGTTTAGTTCGATTATGAGAAGGTCGATCGGAACGCCTATTTGGCGGGCCCGCGACCCGCTCTAACGGGCGAATTTGTGCACGACCCATCGGAATCCAAAATTGGACATACCGTTGGGTTCGTCTTCTCAAACCAGATCCGTAGACATATAGTTTGACGACTTTAGAGACCGTAGGTACTGGTACGCGTTTCGGTGCAAAATGGATCCAACAGCGGATATCGTTTTGACTCGAAATTACGATTTTGCCCCTGTTCCAGAATTGGACTTTTGGACAGAAATTTCTTAGACATATCTTTTATACCAAACTCGTTCGTGATGTTTGTTTCAGCATCCGGAGCTCCTTGTGGATTTTGACTTTCGTGTTGACGATTCTGACTGTTGGATTTTGCTACATCTCGCACCACCCTCAGGCAAGATACCTTGCCATTATATTCTGCTTATTTACTGTCATTTAGCATGCTGATTTAGTTTTATTTTCTTACTTATTATTTTTCTGCTTTGATATATTTTATGCAATTAACTGTTTAGTTTTATTCCTATTACATTAATATTATGCATCGACTTAAAGTTAAGAAGACTACCCTATGTAGTGATGCATTCAGTGGCCTTGACACATGTGTTACACGAGTCACGAGTCTCATATAGGTCTCGGACTTGCGTAGTTGGTTGGCCACCGATACGTGAGGACGTGCGTTAGGAAATAACTGCTAATAGAGTTGCATGCTAGAAGACTTAGCAGTTATGAGTTGGCATTGGGCGGTGAGAACATGATTGGAAGTTGACTACCACCCTATCTATCATAGACTCGCTCGCTACTGACGAACGATAGGTAGACTATATGCTATAGACTCGCTCGATACTAAGGAATAGTATATGGTATTGTGACTCGCTACTGAGGTACTGTACTGCATTGGTATTTTCCTGACTTTACCCGGTAGTCATGTGACTATGAACTATTCTTAAAATGCATTCCACTTAGAATGGTTAGATGACCTTTATCCATAGGTGTATATACTTTTCCATATGGTTCTGTACTATACCGTTCATGGCTTGGAACAATATTTTGTCACGAACTAGTGTGCACACCTTGTCCTTGTTTGGTTGTAGGTGTGGTTCACTACTTCAATGATAAAGTGTTGAACCATGTTATGATCCAAATTTTTGTGAGCAGTTTGTATTCAGTTTATACGACATATTTTTCTGTATCTTGTTATGTACCGCTGAGGACCTGGTGATCTCTCCAGGTGTAGATGGTCAGGATTGCCCCAGGAGTACGGACTCGGTTTAGCTTCTTCGTTTCCTACCGAGGATATCTTACCCTCTGACGATGCCTGATTCTTTCCTTACTTGTATCTTTTATTTATTTTTGGAGGTTGGACTCTAGTATCTTAGATTATATTCATAGCAGTTTGGTAGTGGATTTGTTTCCACCCGGCTATCTATCTTTTGACTCTTTTATTCGATACTATCTGGACTATTATTTTCTCTTGTGATTTTTGTGGATGAGATATAGTTATCTGTGATTGGCCTATAATTTAGTATTTATAGCTTATGTATGCGTATGAGGATTCCACATATTGGAGTATTTTTTGTATGCATGTAGCTGGCATATTTCGTATGCCTAGTCCTACGTATTTTGGGACGGGGGCGTTACATATTTTTGTGGTTGCCCATGCAGGTCAGAGCATATCGTATCGTCTACATAACTGTGCTGATACAAGCCTGCATATAGTATTAGAAATTAGGTATCTCAACCACATGTTTGATACCTTCCTTGATTCCCCTTCAAACTCTCATTGACTGCTTAACTCGTATCTAGCTTGAAATTATTCTAACAAAATTCTTATATCTCGTGCCAGAAAATGGATCTTCGCAGCGTTAGCGTTGCCCTACTTGCCATCACCTCGGGTGACTCGGCAGCCCAAGAGAAGCAAATTCACTCACAGCATCCTATAGTAACCTCAACCATGCCTTCTCAGCTAGACCAGACGACCCCATCTACTCATCAGCATCCCCAAGCCTCTGAACCACATTTAGTTCATCCTGATCAGCAGACTACTGCACCCCAGGGAGGGTATACTCCACCACCCCTTCATCATACCACAAGCTGGACCGCAGATGCCTATGCCCCCGATTGATGGAGATGATACCAATCGGTTTCTTTATACTTTATTACGGGCTCAGTGGCAGCAAAATGAGCTATTGATACAAGACGTGATGGTTCCACTTAATAGACCCCCATCTCCACCACCAGCCCAAGTACCAGCACCTCTACCAAGGCCCCATTCATACGTAGGCAGTATTTCGGATTTCACCCAAATGAAGCCGAAGACTTTCAAAGGTACCAAAGGCCCACTAGAAGTCTCTTCGTGGCTTATTAGCACTGAGAAGAAGTTACGGGCATCACAGTTGCCTAAAGAGGATTGGATGACCACAGTTGATTTATTACTCGAGGACAATGCCCATCATTGGTGGAAAGCGGAGGAGAGGCGCTTGGGTACCAATCAGTCATGGGAAGAGTTCTACAAACTCTTCAACGAGAGGTACTTTCCAACCGCTGCTCGGAATGTACTGTATGATCAGTTCCTCCACCTCAAATAAGGCGACAAGTCGGTTGACGAGTATGATGCAGAATTTAGCCGACTAAGCAGATTTGCCGGGGGACTGATACCGACAGAGAAAGAAAAGGCGAAAAGGTTTCATAGTGGATTACGACCCGAGCTTAAAATACACACCACTGTGCAATCCAGAATTTCGTACGCCGTAGTATTAGAAAAAGCTAGAAGTCAGGAGATCCTTCACGAGGAAGCACAATAAACTCAAAGATACTATGCCCCAGCAGACTTCCCAGTTCAACTTGGTTCAGGAGGCCCCGAACGATGACTTACTACACAATATCAACAGCAAGCCGTGCCCTACCAAATTCTAAATGCAATAACCTGCCAGTTTTATGGAAGGAGAGGGCATCAGCAGAAGGACTGTCGTCGGCTACTAAAGTGTTGCTTCAATTGCGGTTCCAGTGAGCATAAACTTCGAGATTACCCCAACCGACATGCCACACACAGTTTAGCTCCAGAACCATCACTGTAACAGTTACGAGGGCCAATAACTCTCGGACTAGGTGCACCACAACCACTTTTCCTAAAGGAATATCAGGAGGGACCAGCCTTGGTGGGCCAGACACCAGATTATAGGCCTGCTAGAGAAGAGATGAATAATCTGAGGCAAGGATGAGCATTCACCATGACAATGCTAGACACCCTTCCCGAGTTGACAGATATCATATGTATTATTCTAGTTAATACATTATTAATGCACCTTCATTAGTGTCCTATTCATGCATAGAATAGTTATCCCTTTCTTCCTAAACACATTGGGATTAAAAGTTAGAAATTGTACCGCAAGGTACTACCTACAAACATCTTTAGTAATCCCATAAACCGTAGCATAGCCATACTTGCTTGGAATAGCGATTAAGAATTTGGTCAAAAAGGATTTCCAAGACATGCCTTGGAGTTAGATACCTTTTTGTAGACCTTGTATAGGTGAAATGGCCCATGTCCCCTGTTCGTGTGTCATTATAGTGTCTCATGCCAAGAGGATTCCCACGAGAACACAAGTATGAAACACGCAATCGTCTTCCATCTATTTGAAATGGAGAAACAATCTTTGTACTTGATTCATTCTACCACATCATAGTTTCTATTACGTCGTGTAGTATTTGTTATTAATCATTTGAGGTACTACATCACGACTTTGAAAATTCTTCTAACCTCATTAAACCTAAAACCGTGTTTAGCTTCTAGAGTGGGTAGATTATAAGCCTTCTAAATCTTAGGATATACTAGTATAACAGATTAATTAGATAAGTACTTTCTATTAGGGTAATAATTAGTGGCTCATGAACTCCCACTTTCTATTTAGATCATTTGGTGTCCCCGACCGTGACATTGCTATTCGGAGCACGAGACCAGCTGTTACCCTCCAACAAACTCCATATACAAGACCTAGACGAGTCCACCTTCATGTAGACATATCATGTCCCACTAAAACACATCCCCTTGTACCCTATTTTTATGATGCGACTTTCGTGTCTAAAAGGGCTAGCTATAACCCCTACCATAATACCATTGACCCTTCTGACTTCAATTAGAGACTCAATCTCGACTCAAATCTTTTGACCCAATATATGGTTGTGACCCACTCGAAGCCCACTGCGCACATGCCACTAGTATGCCACTTTATGGAGTTCCTTTGCGCTACTTAAACACAAGTCATGGAAGGCGCACCTCAAGACTTACAGAACCTTCTTAACCAACTCGACGGACAAATAGGCCAACCATTTGAGATAAAACCTACTCTAGGCCCCATTAACCTAATAGGAATGGTTTACATAGATTTTGGAATCTTGTCCGACCAATATAGGTTAAAATCCAAGACCTAAATTAATCGAAAATTGGTCCCAACGGGACTAATAAATCATTGGTTTATAACGTATAGTTCTATACGTATTACTTTGATACCCTACCATGACTTTGGTATTTGGAGCACGACACTAACCATTTTCTGCCAACGAATTCCACCCTCATGAACTAGACGAGCCATTCTACACTCATGCTCCACACAAACACACCTTCTTGTGCTCCATCTCAATTATACCACAGGTATGACACATTTTTAAGATAGATGGCCACCTTTCGTTCCACTTATTTTTTACCATGCACTATCAGCCCATTTTCTCAAACGAGCTAAATACCCATGATCCACGCAAGACTAAGAACACCCTATCGTGTAGAATATGTTGTCAACTTGATTCCTTCTACAACTACTCCCTCCATCTTTTCGGGAACCGACTTATGGTTTGATGTACTTACTCTCCCTCCGTATTCGACCTCTTTATATTATATTAGTTGTTATATTAAGTTTCATTTTAATTTCGAGGACAAAATTTTTATAAGTTGGGTAGGATGTAATCCCCCAAAATTTTGGAGGATTATTTTATTATTTATAATTGGTTATATATTTTGTGTTGAATTATTTCTATATTTTTTATACAAGTTTGGTATTAAATTTTGTAACTTTCTTTTATAGCAAAACTAGCAACACAAATACTACGATTAGTATTTGTTGCACGATTTCACTTAAAATATGTTTTAAGTGGTTACTGAATTTTAGAATTTTTTGATTTTAGTCTAAATATTTTATGGTAGTTTATATTAATCAAACTATTTAGTATATATATATATATATATATATATATATATATATATATATATATATATATATATATATATATTGCTATTATTTAAATCAAAACTGGCAGTAATTTTTAGGTTCTATTGTTTTGCTTTCAACAATTGATACTAAAAGTATCTTTATTTAGTTATTAAATTTTCATGATTATTTCTGGTATTATATGGTGTGTGTATGTGTGTGTGTGTGTATATATATATATATATATATATATATATATATATATATATATATATATATATAAATATATATATATATATATATATATATATATATATATATATATATATATATATATATATATATATATATATATATATATATATATATATATATATATATATAAGCTGTACATGTATCCATATAAGTGTATATATTTTAGATTTAAAATAAATTATGATAGATATCAAATATTTGTACATGGCTTAGTAAATGAGAGTGTTACATAAATAAGTTATAATCAAATTGTAGATTTTTTGAAAAGGTTGGTATAATTTTCTTTAAATTCTTTTTAAAAGTTTTGCATTAAGTTCCTTATGTTAGGGTTATATACTAAAAGCATCACTTTTGTAGTAACCTTATTTCCTTAAATTTTGAATGAGAATCATATGGGCAAATGTTTGCATATTGTATTTGTTGCAAGTGTTAATACAAATGTCTGATATTCTATATTGTAGATAATATGGTGTGTGGTGTCACACAGAAGATCATATTATCAGTTTTCTATGGAGTATATAAATAGTTCACAACCTAGATGGACTTGGACAATCTATTGGAAAGGTTGTAGTGTAATCTGGTATTAGTCTATCTTGACTATAGGTTTACACTAGTACACTTTGTGTGTATTGAACATGACCACTTGAGGTTGTTCTCTTTGTACTGACTACATAAGAGAACAAACACCTCTGTTATTATGGATGCTTGTACTCTTAATCCAGATATAATAACGGACATGTATATGCAATGTGCATTACTTTGACTCATAAAAGAGTGAGATTCATTATGGATCAACAACCTCTATGAATTGGATAATAACATTGTATGTATGATGGGCTGTTGATTATAAATGGAATCCATGTCCCGATACATCGGGTTGATGATGTCCTCTTAAGGAGCTCATAAGGATTGTCATGTAAACCCTGCAGGTGGATTATATCCGACATGACAAATAAAGTTGAGCGGTACTACTTAAGGATAAAAGATGTCGAATCAATATAGTTGTCAGTAACTTAATTTGATCGACGGACATACGATATCTTAACATGGGGAGCCAAACGAGCATATAATAAAAGGAGCCC
This sequence comes from Iris pallida, assembly GCA_029216955.1. Classification (NCBI taxonomy): domain Eukaryota; kingdom Viridiplantae; phylum Streptophyta; class Magnoliopsida; order Asparagales; family Iridaceae; genus Iris; species Iris pallida. The sequence continues at coordinate 9,891,083 of JANAVB010013200.1, forward strand.
ACAAACATAATTTAGGATTAGGGAGGTAGTGCAACAATAGCTCATTAGTGGACCGAGCTATTGTTAATGGGCATGGATTGTGTGTTCGGGCTGAACACGGGATATCCAGATCCGTTAGGAGGCCTAACCCTAATTTCTCCTCATGGTCCCTGCCGTAGCCTATATATATATCCTCTATTCTCTGGCCGCCAGATTACTGATAAGAAATCTGAAATTTTCTCTAAATTCATGATTCACGTAAGGAGAGAAAGAGAGTGCTGCCAAGGAGAAGAAAAAGTTGGGAGATCGTCGCCCACACGACGTCCAACTCGAGGAAGGAATATGTGCAGAAGATCTTGGGGTCGTCCGCTCGAGATTGTCAGGAATTACTTGTCTCCTTTTCGCCGTATGTATAATTCGTGAACCCTAGTTTCCGCCTATGAAGGGTTAGAACACGTATTAGATCTGTTTAACTTTCTATCGATCAATACGCACACCAAAGGAAGGGTCCTCGGAATCCCCAGTTCCATCACCTTACATATAACTATATCTTAGTTTAATAAAAAAAGAAAAAAAAGGACTTGGAACAGCTTCACCCCCTCCCAGAGTGGAACCCGACCCCCCTGTAACTCAACGAAAGAAAAAAAATCTCTTCACTAATTCGGTTTAAATCCAATTTCCATCCGAATTTGATGAAACCAAATCCAAACCAATCCCTGTATGATTCTCCTCCAATCAAGATCGACCCTATTTGTATTTGAATCCAAATTCGATATGAAATTGGATTTAAACACTCAGTTTATATAACAAATAGGTTTGGCTTTTTCGTATAAAAGGCATATTTCAATCGTACCAAGCAATCGCTATACGTTCGCCCAACCACCCCCATCTTCTCGACAGCCTGACATCCTTCTCATACTGTCTGCAACCGCCGGAGGGTTCACCGGAGGCCACTGCGGAGTCGCCTGAACCATTGGGATCAACCAAGAACAGAGACAACTCTGTTTTAATCCAGTTCTAGGTACTCCTCATCCCGATCAAATTTTTTCTCCTACGTTAGATGGTTTCCAGTTCTATTAACTCTTACGAATAGCCTATATGACCTTCCCAAAACCCTATTAATTAGATTAGGATGAATCGTATTGTATTCAATGGAAACTCGAACCAAAATCTAGGAAAAGTAAGTAGTTTTGTAAATATCCCAAAACAGAAAGTAGATCAACCACTGCTACTAGGAAGGCTGATTCTAGCCGATACACTTGAAATCTTAGAAACCATATTTCAGTAAACCTGAAGACCACCTAACCGGCATCGAAACCCTTTTTACAGATTTGAATTTCGTAAATTGTGTGCATAGAAATCTGTTTGTAAAAAAAACTAGTTTTAAAACAATAGAAAATTAGAAAACCTTCCCGATACGGCGTGCGCTCCGACAAATCGGGCGACATGATCGCACACTATATGCATCGAAAGGTGCGTATGGATGTTGTCGACGTTTGGGAACTGACGGAACTCGATTTCGCTGCGTGTACGCGACGAAATCAGTGCGTATCCGTCGAGATACCCCTGTATCGACCTTTTGTAAACTTGGCCATAACTTCGTGTACGTTCGTCGTATCGAGACAAAACTTGTGTCAGCAGGACCGCATCATTTTTCTGGTCCTGTATGCCAAGTTTGGTCCGATTCTGAGAAGGTCGATCGGAACGCCTATTTGGCGGGCCCGCGATCCGCTCTAACGGGCGAATTTTTGCACGACTCATCGGAATCCAAAATTGGACATACCGTTAGGTTCGTCTCCTCAAACCAGATCTGTAGACATATAGTTTGACGACTTTAGAGACCGTAGGTACTGGCACGTATTTCGGTGCAAAATAGGTCCAACGGCGGACATCGTTTTGACCCAAAATTATGATTTTGCCCCTGTTCCAGAATTGAACTTTTGGACAGGCATTTCCTAGGCATATCTTTTATACCAAACTCGTTCGTGATATTTGTTTCAGCATCTGGAGCTCCTTGTGAATTTTGACTTTCGTGTTGACGATTCTGAAAGTTAGATTTTGCTACATCTCGCACCACCCTCAGGCAAGATACCTTGCCATTATATTCTACTTATTTACTGTCATTTAGCATGCTAATTTGGTTTTATTTTCTTACGTATTGTCATTTTTCTGCTTTGATATATTTTATGCAATTAACTGTTTAGTTTTATTCCTATTACTTTAATATTATGCATCGACTTAAAGTTAAGAAGACTACACTATGTAGTGATGCATTCAGTGGCCTTAACAAATGTGTTACACGAGTCATGAGTCTCATATAGGTCTCGGACTTGCGTAGTTGGTTGCCACCGATACGTGAGGACGTGCGTTAGGAAATAACTGCTAATAGAGTTGCATGCTAGAAGACTTAGCAGTTATGAGTTGGCATTGGGCTGGGAGAACATGATTGGAAGTTGACTACCACCCTATCTATTGTAGACTCGCTCGCTACTGAGGAACAATAGGTAGACTATATGCGATAGACTCGCTCGATTCTGAGGAATAGTATATGGTCTTGTGACTCGCTACTGAAGTACTGTACTGCATTGGTATTTTCCTGACTTGACCCGGTAGTCATGCAACCATGAACTGTTCTTAAAATGCATTCCACTTAGAATGGTTAGACGACCTTTATCCGTAGGTGTATGTAGTTTTCCATATGGTTGTGTACTATACCGTTCATGGCTTGGAACAGTATTTTGTCACAAACTAGTGTGCCACACCTTGTCCTTGTTTGATTGTAGGTGTGGTTCACTGCTTCAATAATAAAGTGCTGAACCATGTTATGATCCGAATTTTTGTGAGCAGTTTGTATTCAGTTTATACGGCATATTTTTTGTATCTTGTTATGTCCCGCTGAGGACCTGGTGATCTCTCCAGGTGTAGATGGTCAGGATTGCCCCAGGAGTACGGACTCGGTTTAGCTCCTTCGTTTCCTACCGAGGATATCTTACCCTCTGACGATGCCTGATTCTTTCCTTACTTGTATCTTTTATTTATTTTTGGAGGTTGGACTCCAGTATCTTAGATTATATTCATAGCTGTTTGGAAGTGGATTTGTTTCCACCCGACTATCTATCTTTTGACTCTTTTATTCGATACTATCTGGACTATTATTTTCTCTTATGATTTTTGTGGATGTGATATAGTTATCTGTGATTGGCCTGTGATTTAGTATTTACAGCTTATGTATGTTATGAGGATTCCATATATTGGAGTATTCTTCGTATGCATGCAGCTGGCATGTTTTGTTTGCCTAGTCCTACGTATTTTGGGACTGTGGCGTTACAATGGTTGTATCTTTCATTTTGTACGACATTTCAGTATTCCACAACTAGTTATTTTTGCTATGCACTTTGTAACTCCACCTTTCTGACAATTGAAATTTTTTAATTATTTTATATTAGAATTTATCAAATGGAAATTTTCACATATTTTAAAATATGAGAAGCAATATATATAAACTGTGTTATTTTATTATTATTCTTTTTCCATAATTTCCATATATGTGGTTCCTTGAAGTTATTGGTAAGCCCATTCTTTTGTAATCAACTAAACCATTCTTTTGTAATCAACATAGCCCATTGTGAAGCCAACTCTTATTTCGAATCATTGAGGAGGAATAAAATCCTCAGCTCTCTTCAACAGCTATTCGTTTCAAAAATTCTCAAACGGTTACAAGTTCTCCTCTGCCATGTGCAGTGCCAACCAATTGGCTTTTCCGCCAACCTTTGCCTCTTTCTCACGCTACTAATTGCCTATTTAGGACAATTCTCCTTCTCCATTGTTGAACAAATTTTTATTCACAACTTCATCTTCCCCAAGCTCCGTTCTGAACCGGCCATGGCGGAGGAGCTATGAGGATCGATCGATCACTGCAATCGATGGGGCAAGCTCAGTGAGAAATTCCTTGACCTTCATTGTCTTCTTGACCAATTTGATTGACCTGGAGATTGAACGTGATCGAATCAACAACTAGATTGTTCTGTCCAACTCTGGATCTAGTCGATCGATTTCGATCGAGAGTAGAACAGATCGACCTCTGTTCATGGTTCGACCATCATCTTCAATGAAAAATTTATCTTTGGTTTTAGCATTTAAAATTCTGATCACTAGGTGTTTGTTAGTTTTCCTCTATGAATCAGTCGATCCTACACGAACTCAATTGGAATTAGTTGATCATTCTTACATTCATCAGATCTGGATCTATTCTCCTTTCGAACCCTGATTGCATTATAAAGGTGAGTTAATGGAGTTTTCCATTGACACAGACCTTCTCCTTATTAAATTTTGAATTATTTTGATTGGCAGATTGTTGGATCAATAGAATACATTCTAAGTTTTGTTGTCGAGTTGATCCTTAGTTTTGGTAAGTTCTTTTTAGCTCGATTTTCTTTATTAGGATGGATCTAATCACCCATTAATCCCTGTTTGAACTGCTCAATCCTTGTTTCAGAGGATTCCTGGATCCATACATTGTGTTCAGTCGATTTGAGCATGAGGTTGGACTCGATTTAGTGTTGTGGTAGCACCATCAGGTAACACTCAATATCCTTGAATAATTTAAAATTCATATTGTAGTATAGATGGTTCTGAATGTTTAAGTCTCGTAAGTTGGAGAGATAGGTTAGATGTATTGGTGATGGTTAGAAGGAAATAGGAAGGATGGTTGCACCTGGGTTTATCAGATGTTTTTCTTGTCAAATATGTAGCAGGGGGTTGGATGCACTGTGTGAGTTGGCAGTGTATTCCAGTTGCATTATTTTTCTCATTGCAGTTTGTTTAAGCCATTTCTTATTTCAATTTAGTTTTAGAACTGTGTTTCCTCTATGTCCCCTGCAGTTGTATTGATTCTAATTGATGAATCTATTACCAGTATCAGTAATTGGACCAGGACTGTATAAAAACATATCAGGATGTTTTCCTGAACTTGATGCTCTTAAATGCTTCATGGTTATCTTACAAAATCTGGGATGGCATGTATCACTGATTCTTTGAGTGATGAATTGAACTGCACATGAACTTTGGGTTTTAACTGAGAAATTAGTTAAGAACAAAAGGTTAATCAGTCCTGAAATATTCAAGGTTTATTCTCAGTCTGGCTTAACTTGATATATATGTTAATTCGAGTTTGGACTATGACTGAGAATTTGTTCAGTCTTGTGTGAGTTGGAGTATCAGTATTTTGATTTGGCATCAGGACAAGGATACTCAGTTCAGTTGTAAACTGAACAAGAGTATCCCTGACCAATGAATGGTACTGATCATTGGAGAGGAGGGTATTGTTTCAAGTGCTGTGAATTATTGCAGGCAGAGATTTACCTTTGTACTTGGGAGAAATCTAAGGAGAACTGGGATGTTCAGTGAGATGGAAAGTTCAGAACTGGAATGTTCAGTGTTATGGAAAATTCATAACTGGAATATGCAGTAATTTGAATTGTTCCATAACTTGAATATGCAGTGATTTGAATGGTTCAAATAACTTGAATGTCCAGTGACTGTTGTCCAAGACCTGTTCTGTTCAACATTTATGGACTGGACTTGTACACCCTTACCTGAAGGTATAATGCTCTGTCTCTGTAAGAATTTGCTGGTTCATGAGGCTGTCACCTTGAATAGAAGTGTTTGAGTTTTAGCTGGATGCTTAGTTCAGTCCAGTGTTGCCCTGTTAGTACAAGTCAGTTGTTAGCAGTGAACTGAATTCTGGTAATTCATTATTTTTGGGAAGTCAATGAACTTGGGTTCCCTGTTATAACTGAGTCCTATTAGGTTCCAAACCAGTCAACCCTCATCTTTAGAAGACTTCATTGAGGTAGGTTTATTAGTTTTACTTGTGATATTAGAAAGCCTTGATTAGAATTAATCCTTTAACTAAAGTGTTAGTCAAAACTAGATAGTTTTATCAAGATTAGCACTAAGAATAATTATTAAGATAACTTTTCTAGATTAGGAAATAGCTATTTTAAGATTATTGACTTATCAATTGTTAATCATCATTAATTACAGGAGGATATCTAGCCCTATTGCCTACCTGTACTTTCCTGGAGCAAGGCAAGTACACTCTACGGTCTTGTGTATTTCATTATATCCTGTGCTTTCTTGATTGACACACTGCAACACGACATGTATTTTCTGGTGCTCATGTTCCTTGTTCTTATTACTTGTACCTGGGGTGGGGAAATAGACTATTTATGTGACCAAACCCAAGAAACAACTCAGGTGTGTTTAGCTTAGACTCCGCATCGTGCACGCGGGTCCTAAGCCGTACCATTCATGTGCTTTCATGTGCTTACCCCTAGCCGGTCACATACTTAGTTATATTTCAAATATTGTACACATATGTTCAGGAGATATACCTTGTACATATTTCTTGTGATTCCTGAGATACCATGTTCTTTCATGTGCTTACATATCATGTTCTTTCATGTTCTTACATATCATATTCTTTCATGTACTTTACACATCATGTTCTTTTATGTGCTTATTTACCATGTTCTTCCCTATACTTTACATACCATATTCTCTTGTACTTTATATCATGATGTCTTGTTCATTACCTAGAACTGTGCTTTGCTCCGCTCCTAAATAAGATATATTGCAGGTGAGTTGGAGGCCCTGTGCGACACCAATTATGGACAGGATGTTGCTATCTTTGCTGAGCCAGCTGGAGCTGCTTGTGACTTAGAGGCTGCAGAAGTCTAGATTTTACCTTTAGCTTTTTATATTTTCCTGTATTGAGACTAGTGGACTTACTTTATTTGCTGGAATGTAATAAATTCTGAGTTTGTACTTTACTCTAGTTGGGACACATTTATAGATGCTGTGTTTTCATACTTGTCTTGATATCTGGTTAGTTTCCCTAGATTGGTACAGCTTACTTTGTTGTGTCTAACGATAAAGGCTGGGCGTGTCCGACTCATGTCCGATTATTCGGGAGCGGGTCGTGACATGTTTTTAGTGGTGGCCCATGCAGGTCTATCCTAATGGTACCTAGGTCTTAGCGTACTATTGGGGGACTTGATTAAATAGGAAAACTTGATCACAGCATAGGAAAATCGGGAAATAATAGTATATCAGGTATATCAGGTATTTTAATATTCTATAAACACTTGTTGTATTTAGGTCTAGGTTATTTTAATAGTTTTCTATTTTTCAGATAGTTCAAAAGTACGCGACACCAGAACAATCGATCCACCTGCACTTGAGGGTTACAAGCTCCTACTATCTTCTATCATTCTACTATCCCCATGGGTAGTACGCAGTTGACGAAGATGTTTCAAGAGTTCCTTGACACCAGCAGGCCGTCCTTTTCCAATCCAGACTTGCAAATGCATTTTCCGAGTTAGAGAGGACTTCTGACTTCCAGACTCTCAGACCTTGGACTTCCCCGACACAGAGCGTATATCTTGCACTGAGGAGCAGATCGAGAACCTGGAAGCTGCCACTAAAGATCATACAAATCCGTGAGGAACCGACTTCTCTGAAGATTGGAGCCACAAGTCAGGAGATCCAGAATGTAGCACAGACAATAGGACATAAAATGGGAAGCTGAAGCCCATGAGAGACATGAAGACTTATGACGAAGGCATCAACTACTATGGATCCGCAAAGCGTCATCAGACTCAGACAGTGTTTCTTCAATCGCATCATCAGATTCAGACAATGACCAATTGTGCTTTCTGCCGCCATCCAGGACATCGCTTCGAGGAGTACCACAAAAGACGGAGGCTATACTTGTAATACGGATCGCCTGCCCATCAAGTCAAGGATTGCCAGAGGCCATTGATCACACTGCCCAAGGACGAACACGAAGAGCACCAGGACTACAACAAAGGAACCAGCCTCTCTAGATTCAGCAACCACATGGATCACTACCGCAGGGATCAGCCTACGCCAGGACAATTGAAGGAGGTTAGAGAGATTTCTGTTCCGGAGGAATACTGAAGATAGACTGAAGATAGAAGATTTCTTTTGCATGGTTGGGAGAACCATGTATCTTGATTAGCAATCCAGTTTTTCTTAAATTTCTTTTAGCATCTAGACCATTTCTTGGAACTTCTTATTTTCTATTTTGGAATCGTGGTTGGTATTCGAAACTTAATTCGAGATATTGTTTCCTATTCGTTGATTGATACTCCTCCATCCATTCTTCGTAACCTTGCTCTTTTCGAGATTCTACTCAAGAATTTTGTTTCCTATTTAGGACTAGTTACAATTTGTAAATTTTGTTTTCTTTCCGAAGTTCATTTTTCTATTTGGGGCTTGTTGGAATTTGATTTTTATTCAATACTTGTTTCTATTCACCATTCAAGACATCGTTTGAAAACTTCGGATTCGACCTGTTCCCTATGTGAGATTTTGTTTCCTACGTGGCTTGTTTTCTATTTGAAAATTGTTCTGTTCATAACTTTGCTTCGATCTTGTTCCCTATTTGAGGTATCGCTTGTTCCATGGATATTTGTTTTATTCACCCATTGATTCTTTTTTCTACTCGTAACTTGATTCCATTCGAGATTTTAAGATCATGTTCCCTATTTCTAGACTTTGTTTTGTTCGTGATTTTGTCTCCCATTAAAGATTTACCAGACTTTGAATTTCAGTTCCTACTCGTGACTCGTTGAGACCGTGTTCCCTATTCAAAATCTTGTTTCCTCGTTGAGATTTTTCTATTCGAAAATTTGTTCCTTATTCACGACTTTGTTAATACTTGATTTTTTATTGGAGAATTCATTTTCAATTCAAGTTTTTGCTCGAGATTTTATTGTTATTCAAAATTTTATTGAAACTTGTTTCCATTACGAAATTTTAATTCTTATTTTGAAACTTGTCTCCTATCTAATACCTTGCCTCAGTTCATCCTTCGAGACCCTGTTATCCTTTCGGGATAACGTCCCATATATGGAATCTTGTTACCATTCCAGATATCAGTTGATATTCCGTCATCACTTGAAACTTTGCCCTATCTGAAATTTTAAATCTCCCTGGTTGCCCTTCGTACTCACCGATGGGATCCCTTGTCGTCCCTTAGTACCTAATAAATCCTTGTATTCTAACAGTCAGGTAACTTCACCATTTCCGTGACTTGGACTATTGAAACTCATTTTGAATTCCTTGAAACTCTTTTGAAATTCCTAGGGATAAAGTCGAGAGGCTATTCGATGACCTACTATGGCATGACAGTTGCGCGCTGCAGCCATTAGCTGGATTATGAAGACTGAGGGCTCACTGCAGCCAGTAGCGCACTGGCGAGGCAGGAACTCTAAGTTGAAGTGATTTCAGACAATCATAGGTTTTCGAGTACTGTCGAGAATTGTCATATTCTTCATACCTTGATATCTTGGGTTGCCTCGTCAATGATTGTTGGAAAATGGATAAGGTTGACAGATTATTCGGTGACATATTGTTATTTGAGTCACGGAGCCAAAAGTCCACTGCAGTCAGATATATACTGGCGGGGTAGGGATTCTAGGCAAAGTGATTTTAAATAGCTATATATTACCGGACACCATGGAAACTATATCCCTTTTTATATGATTATTGGTTTTCGAGAATCCCAGATCCTTGCACGTTCATCCTGATTTGATACTGTATCTCCCGAGTCTTGCGTACGTCTCCTCAATCAACCCTTGCTAAATTTTCCTTCTAGCATTTTATCGTTAGATCTTTGAATTTCTCAAAATTATACATTGCCAGAGTTTGATTCCATGCTTCGTTTGTGTCTTGTCTAAATTTCAATCTTAAATTATGTCTATTTGACCATGCTTTTCATATCTTGTCCAAGTCCACTTATGTTAAACTATCGATTTTTGATCGTACTTAGTAGTTGTGTCTTCATGATTTTTGCTCCTCAAAGTTTTAATTGAAATTTCATTCTATTTCGTGCCTATTTGATTCTTAATCATTGTTAGATCGTGTTATCCCAACTTCTTATGTGTAATTATCGTACAGGGTCTCAAGGCTCAGGTAGCGTCTCAGAGTTGCACAGGATCGGCAGAAGCACTGGGCGGACAACAGCAGACGGCCACTGGAGTTCGTGTTTGGAGATAGAGTATTCCGGAAGATCTCACCAATTAGAGGCGTCATCAGATTTGGCAGAGGCGGGAAGATCAGTCCAAGGTACACCGGGCCTTTCGACATGACGGTGCAGATTGGCGAGGTGGCATATTGACCAGCGCTTCCAGTTAGCTTGGAGGGAGTGCACGACGTTTTTCATGTGTCCCAGTTTTGATGCTATATTCCAGATCCGAGTCATGTGGTGGACTATTCAGAACTAGAGGAGGGTCCGAGATTGACTTACGAGGAGCAGCCAGTGGAGATCCTTGATCGGAGAGAGAAGCGCTTGCGGAACCAGACTTTTCCACTTGTTCGCGTCATGTGGAGACACCACTCTCCGGGAGAGTCCACATGGGAACGCGAGGACGAGATGCGGGAGCGCTATCCCAATCTGTTTGATTGTACTCTATTTCTTTTGGAAATTCTATTTTCAATAAATGACTGGTGTTTGGATCTTTTGTGAATTGCTAAGAATTATTTTTGGGGTCTTCGAATTTCGAGGACAAAATTTTTCAAGGGAGAGAGATTTGTAACTCCATCTTCCTGACAATTAAAAATTTTCAATTATTTTATATTAGAATTTATCAAATGGAAATGTTCATATATTTTAAGATATGAGAAGCAATATATATATATATATATATATATATATATATATATATATATATATATATATATATATATATATATATATATATATATATATATATATATATATATATATATATATATATATATATATATATTGTGTTATTTTATTATTATTCTTTTTCCATAATTTCCATATATGTGGTTCCTTGAAGTTATTAGTAAGCCCATTCTTTTGTAATCAACTAAACCATTCTTTTGTAATCAACATAGCCCATTGTGAAGCCAACTCTTATTTCGAATCATTGAGGAGGAATAAAATCCTCAGCTCTCTTCAACAGCTATTCATTTCAAAAATTCTCAAACGGTTACAAGTTCTCCTCTGCCATGTGCAGTGCCAACCAATTGGCTTTTCCGCCAACCTTTGCCTCTTTCTCACGCTACTAATTGCCTATTTAGGACAATTCTCCTTCTCCATTGTTGAACAAATTTTTATTCACAACTTCATCTTCCCCAAGCTCCGTTCAGAACCAGCCATGGCGGAGGAGCTATGAGGATCGATCAATCACTGCAATCGACGGGGCAAGCTCAGTAAGAAATTCCTTGACCTTCATTGTCTTCTTGACCAATTTGATTGACCTGGAGATTGAACATGATCGAATAAACAACTAGATCGTTCCACTACAACAAAAAGACCTATTAATGACGCTTGATAAGTGGATTTTATGACGGCTGATAAAGAAGCGTCATCAAAGTTCGAAATACCTTTTTTTTTATGACGGTTTAGGCTAATTCTGGGCTTTTTATAACGTTTATAAAATAAAGTATTATTAATAATTTAGAGCGGTGGCAAACTTGTAATATTTTTTAAGTTTAATTGTTGGCAAAATTCTTGCTATAGCCCGCCTCTCCTCCAAAACATTTTTGTCTTCTCCTTATCCTCCTTTCTTCTCCCTCCTCTCCCCCAACTCTAAAACCCTAACCCTAGAACCCAAATCTTCGAGGAGGGCCTCACGCTCCTCGTCGCCCTCCAGGACAAGCTCGAGGCCGCCGCGCACGCGATCGACAAGAACGCGAAGGAGGAGCGTTAGGGTTCTGCTCGTCCTCTTCTCCGCTCTATACTATTTTGTACGCACTTCCTCACTTCCCACCTCCTCACTCTCCCATTGGTCACTCTTACGGATCTGGTGGATTTTGGTACTGTGATTGTTGTTTGGTCTTTCTGGAGGCTAATTTATTCTTTTAATTTTCTATTGGATCCTTAGATAAGGGTTTTAAAATTGTTCTATTGGATCCTATGATTAGGGTTTTAAAATTGTTCTATTGGATCCTAATCTAAGGATGCTCTCCGAAGGAATGAAAGGCACCAGAGGAAGGAAACGAGAGATAGAGAGAAATTTGAGAGATGTGAAGAGAGGGAGAGCGGCGGGGAGTGAGGGAGAATGAGTGCTCGTGATCGGGAGAGGGGAGGCGCTCGGCTCACTGGGGACTTGCCTTTCCTGCGACAGAGGCGGTGCCGGACTAGGCGACGAGAGGTGTGTAGGTACTGGCGGTCATCGACGCTGCTCTCGAAGACGAGGCACGGGGCCACGGTGAGGGCTGGGTCTGTGACACATCGACGGTCGGGGCAGTCGGTCGTGCCGGAGCGGAGGTAGGGTTTTCCTTTTTTTCTTTTTCTGGTGGTGTTTAGGAGTAGAGGTGGGTGATGGTGGTAGTGGTACTGATGATTGAGGGGTTGTGGTCTCCTGGGCTCGATCGACAGGTGGGGGTGGTGACTATGATGTCGGGGAACAACGATGGTGGGTGTAGAGTTGGTGGTACAGGTGGAGATGGTGGCGCTCGAGTTCGAGGCAGCATGGCACTAGTTCGCTAGCCGGATGAGGTAGTCCGGCAGAACATGGTAACCAAATGATCCGATTCTTTTTTCTAATAATTAATTAATTCAAAATCAAATAATCATATGTATCATCTTCTAACACAGAGTAAATGATAGGTGTGTTCGTATTACTACTAACACTGGAGTGATACCTATTGCTCAAGGCTGCAGATCTCTTGAATTTCTTAGGTATCTCAAGAATAACTGGAGTTTTAAATACGTTTCTTGTTATGATAGTCCACTTTCTACCATTGTCCTATTTATTTATATGTGCAGTTTGTTCGGTATTGTTGGTTTAACTGATGCGTGACACTCTTACTGCTCTTGATGTAAATGGGTGTATCGGGATTAAGGTCTTTACTGTATCATTATGCAACTTAAGCCTCAACCTTAATTTTTGTGCTTATCAAAGCCATTCTATGCTCCATTTTTGTCCAATTGTTTCTTTTAGAGAAGGAGCTGCGAAGACTTGCTGCAGTTTTGTTATGCTTCTCTTCTTTACGAGTATTGAAAGATTGTTCTGTAAGTGGGAAAATTGTGCAAAAACTAAAAGCCTGGTTAATAACGTTTGCAGAAATGTAGTGGTTAGAATAGTCTTGATTGGTAGACTCTTAACCTCTTATTCTTGTCTGGATTGGAAAAATTAATGCAAAAAGGCCTAGTTATTGATTAGTAACATTTACTAAAATGTAGTGGTTAGAATAGTCTTGATTGGTCAGACTTTTAACCTCTTGTTCTTGTCTTTTCCCTAGCCCCATTCTTATAGAAGATCTGGGAAGAGTTTCTTATTCCCAAGTGACAACAATTTGAAAGTCTATACTTTTGTGTATTTTTGTCAATGGCAAGCATATTGGTGGCTCGGATGGTTTGTATTCTATTGTTCAAAAGCCTCTCTCTCTTCCAACTAATTCACCTTTTTTTTCTGATACCATTTTAGTCTCGCAGATACTCTGAAAGCTATTGCTAATGGCCACATTTAAGTCTCTAAAAGCCTCTCTCTCTTCCTTTTTTTTTTTTTCTGATACGATTTTAGTCTCTGAACTTGATGTATCTCTTCTTTCTTTATCTTCTCAATTCAGTTCTGTTTATAACTTCTTTTTGTTTATTTCATTGTTATTTTTTCTCTCAGGATGTTAATAGGGCACAAGTGCAACCTTATTTTTTTAGTTACATAAACCCAAAATTTAAAGGCATAATCCATAGCTGATAAGCAAATAGTAGAAACAAAATATCCATTTTTTTCATATTGTATCAGCTTTGCATACTTTCTTATGTTTCATTTATATGCTTATTGTATTTTTCATGTTCTTGTTTTGATTGGTTGGTTAACTTGGGACTCGAGTCTTTTGGCAAGCGGGGCGATACTCCTCTGCATGCTGCTGCGAGGGAGGGAAATTTGGATGCGGCAAAGGCGATTCTTTCGGAAGTCGAAGACATAGAGCTAGGTGAAATGCTATCTAAGCAGAATCAGGCAGGAGGAACTGCTTTATATGTTGCTGCCGAGTACAGACATGTGGATATGGTGAAGGAAATGCTAAAGTACTATAACCTTGTGACTGCGAGCGTAAAGGCTAAGAACGGGTATGATGCGCTTCATATAGCAGCCATGCAGGGGAATTTAGGTACTGCCCTTGTCACAAAATGCTGAATTTATTTAACGTTCTTAATATGCTGCAAGAATTCTGCATATATTGGGGGGAAAAAAGGATGTATATGTAAGTATTCAGTGAAATGGCACCCTTTCTGTGATCCTTTTCATATTTATTTCATCTTCTTGAGTGTTCTGTTTCAGAGCATAGTTTCAGTTCTTACTCAAGTGTTTTGAATATCAGTATTTCGTTTTTAGCTACTTACCTGCAGATCTTTTAAGTTCTACAGCTAATCTGAAGCAGTATGCACTCATTTTCTTTTGTTCTGGTACTATTTTATCTTCTATATTTGTACTAATGTGGTAGCTTTCCGTGTAATTATTACCTTTCACGGTAGATTTCTAGAAAAAAACGTTAGTAATAAAGACGGATAGCTGTTAAAGAGTAGTAGTAGTACTAGGGATTAGTCCCGTATCGTCTGGGAGGAATGCCTCCCTCCGTCTGATAGGGTATATATACCTATTGATGGCACAATGCCCAATCTATCCATTCTATTTTCTCTTCCTCTTCTTACAATAGCTTCATCCCTATGATATTGTCATCCTCCTAAATCTTTCCGTTAACATGGGATCGATATGGAGCATACTGAATTATATAGCATCTCAAACGGTAGGTATCCTCATATCTTTTGTTCTAGTAAACTTTTAACTTTTGTATCTGTACTAATCTTGCTAGTATTGACATGGCCTTTAACAGAACTGAGTGGAATAAAAGGATTCAAATTGCCGGCTCCAAAAATTTGGGATAAAGGATCTGATGAGTTTCCATAATGAACTATAACTTTATCATGGTAGCTTTCTTGAAAAACAGGTCATAAGACTTTTTAACTTCGTTACAAAGATACTGTCATTCTTTAGGTCTTTTCACGTTAAGTGGGAATAGCTATGGAGCATACTGATTAGGGAATGCTGATAAACACGACGGTGCCTGTTACCCTTTGAGTCCAAACTCAAGGCTGAGGAAATTGTGGGCAAGAGCAGAACATCACTTAAGTTAGAATGGGAAATTGGTACAAATCATATATTTTTAAGTTCATGTTATGATATGAGACAAACATTGCCTGAGAATCAATATCATCGATATAGCAACATCTGGCAGTTCGGCTTGTATCAGGATGTAGTAGCTGTTTTAGCATGTTTTTCTGTTATTTGAAAATTGCCTCTGCATCGTTGAAGAAAAACAATGAAATCCTGAACTAATTGATTATGAATACTTTGACCAGGTGTGCTGAAGGAGCTTCTCAAGGCTCTTCCCGAACTATCAATGACTGTTGACATATCAAACACCAATGCATTACACGCTGCAGCAGCAAAAGGCCATATTGAGGTAGTGAGCCTCCTCTTTGATGTTGATGGGACTTTAGCAAAGATAACAAGGAGCAATGGTAAAACTGCACTGCATTCTGCTGCAAGGAATGGATACCTAGAAGTTGTGAAATTTCTTTTGAACAAAGAACCTGGACTTGCTATAAAAAAACGATAAAAAGGACAGACTGCTCTTCATATGGCAGTCAAAGGGCAAAATCTAGAGCTGGTTATGGAGCTTCTCAAGTGTAAATCTTCTCTGGTGAACATTGCATATAGCAACTAGGAAGGGCCGTTCTCCGGTGAAGATTTCTAGCCCCTGCGATACTACTTCTCTTTGGGACTCCCGATATCTTCAAGAGATGGCAGAGAGAAGACCCATGGTCAGAATCTACTTAAGTAAATATTTCTAATAATTTGGTTAGCAAAAGAGAGATTTATTCCTATTTTTTGGGTACATTCTGTATTTGGATATTCAATGTAATGAAGATGTTGATATGTACTTTATTTTGAGAAATGTAATAAAGATGGTGATATATAATGTTAAGTTTTTGGAATGTAATACACTACAAGAAAAATCCCCTTTTACAACGTTCCATCTACAACACTTCCTAAAAATGTTGTAAAAAATGGGGGTCTTCTACAACCTTTATTGTAAAAGCGTTGTAAAATACATGTGCAAACAACGTTTTACATTCAAACGTTAAGGCTTCTACAATGGTCATTCACAAAAGTTGTGTATTATTATTTTTAACAACGTTTTATTAACATTGTAACATTTATTAATTTTGACAACGGTTATTTATTGTTTCCAAAGTTACTAATTTTAACAATGTATTTAAAATATTGTAAAAATGTCATGTTCAACAACGTTTAACAATAGTTGTACATTGTTTATATTGCACAATGTTTGTTTGATGTTGTAAAATTAATTTTATTTTACCACGTTATGTAAACGTTGTATATGTAATATCATTTTGCAATGTTTATGAAACATTATAAAAGGATTTTATTTAACAACTTTTATAAAATGTTATAAAATACGTGTTTTTTTACAATATATAGACAACGTTGTAAATATATTTTTAAAATATTTCTAGGATAATATTATTCGAAAAGTTGGTCATATTAGGTCAATACCCCACTTGGTAGCAGTTCATGGTTAAATGGATCTGTCACATGTTGAATCATCCCTTCCACGACTTCGAAAGACCGACCTAATATATATACTTCTTGCATCAATCCCTTCCCCCGCTTCTTGCTTGTTATAATATTCTTTCTTGTAAAAATTAGCTCTCCTCCACCTCTAGTTTACTATTTAAAATGCTGCTTTAGCTTAGGGTGTGTCATATATTCAATTAATAAATTATTAAAAATATCTAACAAATATTAGAACTTTTAAAGCGTAATCATCGAGATAAATAAGTTTTTTTGTTTACATGTTTTTACAACTTACTTTGCTTTTACACCCTTGATTGTTAGTCTTTTTTGTTCAATTAACTTTGATAATTGTTTAATGTTTTTATATTATTCTTGTTGGTCCCAATCTTGATTTTTCTCATGTTGGTTCAAGAATTATGTTTTGATAGTGGCATATGTATAACTTACTATGAAAATATATCACTCCCCATAAAGTGTATACAAGGATTGGAGATTTCAGTTCTATCAGTTTGCTCAATTTACTTTTTGGGTTCCCTTTAAGATCTTATAAGTGCATCAACTAAATAATATTATGAATTTGTTTAGAAATTTGTTGAAAATAGCTCAAAATTTTGAAATGTGGTAGTTACCGTAGCCGGAGCGGGTGCCTAAGGCCCAAAATTTTAGAATATTTAAATGTCATATTATATTATCAAAAGACAAATCAGTTAGTCAGATGAAGAAAAAAATTAGTGCATCGCTGTCAAATTAAATCCTCTCCCTCTGTTGCTGATCTAACATTATATGCTACAAATCTTCTTATACCCTTTAGTCGCTGCCAATCCCCTTTTTTTCCTTCCGTCGTTGTCAACATTCTCTCTCTCTCTCTCTCTCTCTCTCTCTCTCTCTCTCTCTCTCTCTGCTGTCTGTTGGATTTAATTGAACAATAGACACAAGTTACAATTTTTTATTATTTTATTATTTTCATAAGAATTATTTGAAACATTATTAGTTATTTATTTGTTTAGAACATCAATTTTTTTGCTTGGATATCTTCAATTTTTTAGTATTTCATTAAAAAATATATTATTTTGGATATTATATTGTTTATTATTTTTTTTTAAAATTTGTGTTGATAATACTATTTTATTGTTGTCCATAAAAAATTTGTATGAGCATTAAGCCTTGAGGGCACAACTTTTAGGGGGCGTTTGGTATGTGGAACATTATATAGCCGGGAATTCTATATTCCGAACTAAATTCCAAGGAATTAAATTTTCTAGAAAATTACATTCCTATGTTTGGGTTTGGTGACTATATAAACATTCCCGGAAAAAAAAAATAAAAATGATAAAAAAAAACTAAAAAATGAAAAAAATGAAGAAAAAACAAAAACAAAAAAACGTCAAAAAAGTAAAGGTAAAAAAAGAAAAAAAACGATTAAAAATGAAAAAAAACTCGACCAAAATATATAAAAAGAAAAAGACAAAAAGGCCAAAATAAGACTAAAACAACAAAAATAAAAAAAAACCAAAAATCCAAAAAACAACAAAAAAATGATAAAAAAGACCAAAAAATAACAAAGCGACAAAAATGAAGAAAACAACAAAAACGATAAAAAGACCAAAAAATAACAAAAACAAAAAAATAGAAAAATGAAAAAAACCACAAAAAGAACAAAAGACAAAAAAAAACGACAAAAAGGAAAATAATTTAAAAAAAAGACAAAAAAGACAAAAAAAAAAAATGACAAAAAACAACAAAAAAACGACAAAAATGTCAAAAAATAACAACAAAAACGACAAAAGACAACAAAAAACGACAAAAGACTAGTAAAAACGACAAAAAAAAAGATAAAATGAGACGAAAACGACAAACAAAAAGGAGAGACAAAAATGACAAAAAGCAACAAAATGACAAAAAATGACAAAAACGACTTAAAAAGACAAAAAAAAGACAAGATCAACAAAAAAAAATACAAAAAAGGACAAAAATCGGTTAAAAGAGAAAAAGGATAAAAACGACAAAAGATAACAACGACAAAAAAGAGACAAAAAATAACAAAAAAGAAACAGAAAACTACTAAAAACGACAAAAAAGCCAAAAACGACATAAACCGGTAAAAACGACGAAATAATGACAAAAAGAGAAAAAACGACAAAAAAATCAATAAAACGACAAAAAGGACTAAAGATGACAAAAAGCGAAAAAAAATTGATAAAAACTGACAAAAATGACCAAAAAGCGACAAAAACGACAAAAACAACAAAAAAGGGCAAAAAAGGGCAAAAACGAAAAAATGATCAAAAAGTAGAAAAAAGTTCAAACAAATATTTTTTTGGACCGGGCAAAAGAAAAATACCCACCGGATAGGCTTCCCATGTTTTATGGGTAAACTATTTACCCGGGTATTTTTAAACCCCCGGGAATAATTTTTCATAGCCTAAACAAACTTGTTAATAGATTCCCACCCTAAATTTTTTCGGGAATAAAAAAAAAAATACCGCATACCAAACATGGTATTAGAGTTTGTCTCATGACTCAAAATTTAAAGTTCGACATTGGTAGCTACCTCTTGTAATTTCAACAAATGACAGCTGCCAATCCAGCATCTTTCCCTCTGATACAATTAAAACCTATTGATGATAGTTGGCTTTGAAGCAACTAAAACATATGAGTAAACATACATTATGTTAGTAAAGGCTATCATTGTTCTTCATGCGATATTCTGTATAAACTCCAGTAAGACTGAAAGGTAGGAAACATATCATACTGTAATTTTGTCAGATATGATCTCTTTTCGTCTAGCAAAACAATAACTTACCTAAAGTATAAAAAAAAGATTCACACTAATCTAGTTTAGGTACATTGCACGTACAAAAATAATCTATGATATTATTTTATAAAATAGATAAAGATTTAATTTGTATTATAATATTCTAAATATAATTTAATTATGATTTATTATAAATATATTTTTTGAATCTTTGTTATGTGTTTAATTAGATAATACGATGCAGTTAGTTTAAATATAATTTTAATGTTGAACATATTATTATATTTTCATGTTATTATTTTTTTTTAAACAACTACATAAGAAGAAAACATATATAATAGTTATTTTTAAAATTTTTATCTATTAATAAGTGAAATATACATACTATTTGGAAAAAACATTTTTAACCATTCTAAGCCGTATTTAATATAGAGAACGATCATTTATGTATTAATTCTAATCTGAACCCGAATCTAGAAACCGAATACAACTTGTCTGTATTCTGTCTCACGTTTTCTTCTTTTTTTGTTCTCTGTCTCGATTAGAGGTTACTCATGCCTTCATTTCTTTATTTTATTTAGGGTTTATAGTGATTCCAAATTTATGAGAAATTATTTAGAATTTTTGATCATTAAATAAAAAATGCACTAAATATTTTAGTTGCTTTGAGATAAATATTTGGTACTCCTTTTTCCGTCACTAATAATAAAATATTTTTATACTAAATAAATTTAATAAAATAATAATAATTTAATAAGTATAAATATTTGCTGGACTTGGTCAGCAGAAATAGAAAGTAGGTATAATTTTTTCTGTTGTACGCCACTTTTTTCTCTCCAAATATTTTCCCCACTTCTAAAATATTTTCCCCCTTCTAAACTTTTCCTACTCCCAACTAATAAAATGAACGAAAGCCCCCGCCCCCTCTAAAATATTTCCTCCCACCCCCTCTAAAATTTCTCCTCTCCCTCCATCGGTTTACTGCCGTTCTCCTCCTCTCCTTCTCGGTGTCAAAGGGCTGCTCTCCTCCTCGGTTATCTAGGTCAGCGATTATCCTTCTTCTTCCAGTTCTCTATTTTCTATTCCCTCCTCTCTTCAAATTATTTTCTTCTCTAATATTTTGTTTTTGTTTTACAGCTGCTTATCAAGTCCTTCGTTCAGGGAGAGAAGATCCTACCCCGCCGGCACCGGTATGTTTGAAAACCTAACCCTTTTTTTATTATGTATTTTTCACTTTTTTTTAATATTTTTTCTGCGGGTTTGCTTCTATGCTCTATTTAATTTTTTTTTACTTTTTAAATCTATTATAGAATTATTATTTTTAGGGGCTAATGATTTCTTTGTTATTAGGATTATTGTTATAGAATGATTGTTTTTAGGGTTAATGATTTCTTTGTTATTAGGATTATTATTATAGAATGATTGTTTTTAGGGTTAATGGTTTCTTTGTTATAGAATTATTGTTTTTAGGGTTAATGGTTTCTTTGTTTCATATTTTTATATAAGAGATTATAGTCGACACTGTACATAAAAATCCAAATCATCATTTGGGGAGGGGGTTGCATTTATAGATTCAAGCTTTGCTTTGTTGCAAGAATCTTTCCTCATAAGTTTGGGATAAATTCTTTCATGTTGTTGTTATATTGTACGAATCTTTGCTTAAAACTGAAGAAAATATTTGTCATATAAATAGGATTGGGAAATAGGAAGAGGCAAATCAGATAATGGAAGTTGCTGGACTCACTATGCACTTGAACAAAACTGATGTTCAAATGTAGAGCGAGATGGAAATTAGTATAGTGAGTGCAGCGAGTTTCTTGTGATTGATCGGAACTTTCAGTCTAGTATGGACTCTTACTTTCCTCGTTCATCATCTTGATCTGACTTCTCCTCTCTTCTACAGTATTTAGGAGGTTACTTAATTTGCACTTTTGTCATTTACACCTATATTTCCTATGCCCATGTCGTATTATATCAGAGCTTTTCCATCTCTACATAAGATACTCTCACCAAAACAAGGGGAATAATTGTATATGGTAATCTAACCTGGTTCAAATCAATGAACCAACTTGATTTGTTTGTTGTGATCTTCTGAAGTTTATATATAATTTTACATAGCATGTTGACATAACATTTCCATGGTTTATTGGAGTTGGAGTATATGAATAAAATCAAAGCACATAGTAGAAGAAAAAAACTCCTTTCTGAGATCTCTTAATTTGTGATATATTTGTGCACTTACTTGAGAATTTTTGGAATTTAATATTTGTCTTGTGTTTCTGTGCATTACGGCAGGGTTATACACCAGGAATTGTGGTGTCTGGTTCTAATTTCTATCGCTTCTCGGCTACTAACTTAACGTTTTAGAAAGCTCTGGTCCTGTACGATGTGGTGGACATGATATGGACTCAAAAAAAATGACATTTTACACCAAAATACATGTACTATGTTGTTTCATATTTTGTCCATACAAATGGGCGGATACACTTTGTGTTTATCTATGTTTAGTTATGTTTTTCAGAGCATTAAATATGTTTTTCTTATGTTATTCTGTTATCTTTTGTTTTATAAAGTACTAGCTATGTTACATGGAGATGGATACAATGCGAAAAGGACACAAAGACATGGAGATGGATATAGTGCGAAAAGCACACAAAGACATGGACACGATACTTTGCTGTGTTATAGCATATTATGGAGTGATCGGGTTGTGTCCAATGCGTTTTCGACTTGACATGACCCACATTTTGCAGTGACAATACTCATCTCCCTAGAGCACTAGTGCATCCTATAGTATTAGAACATACCGGATTAATTTTTATTTTCACTGGAAGTATAGTTTAAAATATCTTTTTTGGGGGAAAATATAATGCAGTTAGTTTCTACATATATAGGTGTTTAATGTGGTCATTTATTCTCACGTAACTTTTTGTGTGATTGATATACTTTGATCTATCGTCCACAAATATTGTTTCAACTGATGTCAGTCAAAAGTGTACATATTTTCAATTTATGGGGATCAACTACATGATATTTTTTTTGTTCTTTGTACTATCATAAATCAAATTATGTGTCAATTTCTACTAATATAGGTGTTTAATTTTTGTTGTTTGTAGGAGGAACGCCAAAATAATAAAAACTTAGAAGTAGATTAGTATGTGATTCTCTTACTTATATATTACTTGTTTATAGGTATATTAGTGTGTTTCAGCTCCATGATTTTTTTTTCTGAGTTTTCCTGCTTTATCTTATAAATGTAGCTCGGAGAATGTCCGCTTGTGACCATCTTATTTACTTTTTCTACCTTAAAATAGGAAGCATACAAACTTCTCTTTTCATCTGAAACTAAATATCCAAACTTGTATTTTTATTTCAAAAACCTACATATTTATCTTTGTACTTATATTTCGTAGTCCATGGTCTCAATATTGGAACTCTTGACTTAACCTCAAATACATGTTGGAATTCAGGTACTAAGAAAATTCATCTTCATTAACTTCTTTAAGAACTTCCATATATACAAGCTTCAAATATAAATACCTGATTAAGATTTTGTGTTGCATATACTCTTTTTTATGTGCCCAACAAATGAAGTGACTTACTTCTCTCTTTCCTAACTTTTTCAGAATTAGTGGGGATTTTCCTCACCTATGAGGTATGGCTACATGCTTCTCACTTCCTCAAAAAAGCCTTGTCTTGCTCCCTCTAGCAACAGATAAACTTCCTCAAGAGAGCCTGTCAGATAAATAAATTTGAAATATTGGATGGTTTGTGGTAAATGATTCAAATACTGGTTATTAAAATGTATATTACTTCTTGTAGAAATTATGTGCTTTACTAACTTGTTACTCAAATATTATATGATGAAATGATATGATTCAATACTGGTTTAGCTCTTCAAATGTTATATGGAATAGTAGAAATGTTATTAAACATGATACGTTGCTTATGGTTTAACTGATAGTTGAATGCAAGTTTGTGGTTCAAAATTTTATTTTTAAAATATTTGTATTTGTATTTGTATTTGAATTTGAATTTGAACTTGAATTTGTATTTGTATTTGTATTTGTATTTATATTTGTATTTTTATTATAATTGAAATCAGTATTTTTATCTATAAATTTTATTTTTTTAAAATGGAAACATAAACAATAACGTTTCAAAACTGTTGTAAGCAAACATTATAAAAACTTTTCTAAACATTGTAAAATTTATTTACAATACTTTTAAATCATTTTTGATGTTATAATTAAAACATATAAATACATATTACAATGTTTGGCAAACATGATTAAATTAAAGATACAACATTTGTTAAAAGTTGTATAAACTTTTTTTACAATGTTTTTCCACTGTTGTAGAATATCTATGTACAATGTTTACTGAATGTGGTAGATATAGTTCTTACCACAGTTGGAGAACATTGTTGAAATTATATTTACAAAACTTGTAATATGTTTTAAAAAAGGGAAAACGGGATATGAGCCATAGGCTCATACTCTTAAATGAGCCATCCCACGTGGCTTCCATGTGGACCAATAAAATATAGTGACTTGGAACAGAAAATTTAAATAGATGGAAATAAAAGATCTCATAAAATATTTGATAAATAATAACTTACCATATTTTTTTTAGAAACTTACCAAAAAAATTTAAATAGGAATAATACCATTTGTCCCTCCAAATCAAAATTAAAATTAATATTAAAATTAAAATTAATATTAAAATTATTATTATTATTAACATTAAAATTAAAATTAAAATTAATATTAAAATTAACATTAATATTAACATTAAAATTAATATTAACAATAATATTAACATTAATATTAACATTAAAATTAATATTAAAATTAAAATTAAAATTAATATTAACATTAACATTAATATTAACATTATTATTAACATTAATATTAACATTAACATTAAAATTAAAATTAAAATTAATATTAACAATAATATTAACATTAAAATTAAAATTAATATTAATATTAACATTAAAATTAATATTAACATTAACATTAAAATTAATATTAACATTAATCTTAACATTAACATTATGGGATCTTTTATTTCTATCGATTTAAATTCCTAGGTAAACATATTTGGTAAGTTCCTAGGTAAATATATGATAAGTTATTATTTATCAAATCATTATGAGATCTTTTATTTCTATCTATGTAATTAATTTTTTTTTCAAGTTACTATATTTTTATTGGTCCACATGGAAGCCACATGGAATGGCTCATATAAGAGTATGAGCCTATGGCTCATATCCCGTTTTCCCTTTAAAAAAATACTTTTACAATACTGGCTAAATGTTGTGGAAACTTTTTTGTTAGATTTTATAAATTTTAACAATGTTTATAAATTATTGTGGTAAAAATATCTACAATATTTTTACAACGTTCAAACAAACATTGTGGAAGATGCCCCCCTTTTTACAACCCTGGATATAACAACCTTCTATTAAACGTTGTAAAAGATCTTTTACGATGTTTTTGTAACGTTATAAAAGTCGTTTTTTCTTGTAGTGATATATACTGTGCAGTATAGAGCATTATAAATATGCTAATTTGAATAGTATAAAGTGTTATAAATGTGCTGCATTGAGCCTATACATATTATCTATTCATGATGTTTTAAAATTATTCTGAATTGTGCACTATATATTAACTATTCATAACGCTTTTATAGAAACTATTCATGATGGTTATTTTATGACGCTTTTAAAAAACATTTATAACACCCGTTTTCATAACGGTTGCTGTGAAAAAAAAAAGCGTCATGGTTCGTCATTAATGTCGCTTTTTAGCCGTCATTAAAAGGGTTTTTTTTTGTAGTGTTTTGTCCAACTCTGGATCTAGTCGATCGATTTCGATCGAGAGTAGAACAGATCGACCTCTGTTCGTGGTTCGACCATCATCTTCAATGAGCAATTTATCTTTGGTTTTAGCATTTGAAATTCTGATCACTAGATGTTTGTTTGTTTTCCTCTATGAATCAGTCGATCCTACACGAACTCAATTGGAATTAGTTGATCGTTCTTACATTCATCAGATCTGGATCTATTCTCCTTTCGAACCCTGATTGCATTATAGAGGTGAGTTAATGGAGTTTTCCATTGACACAGACCTTCTCCTTATTAAATTTCGAATTATTTTGATTGACAGATTATTGGATCAATAGAATACATTCTAAGTTTTGTTGTCGAGTTGATCCTTAGTTTTGGTAAGTTCTTTTTAGCTTAATTTTCTTTATTAGGATGGATCTAATCACCCATTAATCCCTGTTTGAACTACTCAATCCTTGTTTCAGAGGATTCCTGGATCCATACATTGTGTTCAGTCGATTTGAGCATGAGGTTGGACTAGATTTAGTGTTGTGGTAGCACCATCAGGTAACACTCAATATCCTTGCATAATTTAAAATTCATATTGTAGTATAGATGGTTCTGAATGTTTAAGTCTCGTAAGTTGGAGAGATAGGTTAGATGTATTGGTGATGGTTAGAAGGAAATAGGAAGGATGGTTGCACCTGGATTTATCAGATGTTTTCCTTGTCAAATATGTAGCAGGGGGGTTGGATGCACTGTGTGAGTTGGCAGTGTATTCCAGTTGCATTATTTTCCTCATTGTAGTTTATTTAAGCCATTTTCTGTTTCAATTTAGTTTTAGAACTGTGTTTCTTCCATGTCACCTGTAGTTGTATTGATTCTAATTGATGAATCTATTACCAGTATCAGTAATTGGACCAGGACTGTATATAAAAGCATATCAGGATGTTTTCCTGAACCTGATGCTCTTAAATGCTTCATGGTTATCTTACAAAATCTGGGATGGCATGTATCACTGATTCTTTGAGTGATGAATTGAACTGCACATGAACTATGGGTTTTAACTGAGAAATCAGTTAAGAACAGAAGGTTAATCAGTCCTGAAATATTCAAGTTTTATTCTCAGTCTGGCTTAACTTGATATATATGTTAATTCTAGTTTGGACTGTATGACTGAAAATTTGTTCAGTCTTGTGTGAGTTGGAGTATCAGTATTTTGATTTGGCATCAGGACAAGGATACTCAGTTCAGTTGTAAACTGAACAAGAGTATCCCTGACCAATGAATAGTACTGATCATTGGAGGGAGGGTATTGTTTCAAGTCCTATGAATTATTGCAGGCAGAGATTTACCTTTGTACCTGGGAGAAATCTAAGGAGAACTGGGATGTTCAGTGAGATGGGAAGTTCAGAACTGGAATGATCAGTGTTATGGAAAATTCATAACTGGAATATGCAGTGATTTGAATTGTTCCATAACTTGAATATGCAGTGATTTGAATGCTTCAAATAACTTGAATGTCCAGTGACTGTTGTCCAAGACCTGTTTTGTTCAACATTCATGGACTGGACTTGTACACCCTTACCTGAAGGTATAATGCTCTGTCTCTGTAAGAATTTGCTGGTTCATGAGGCTGTCACCTTGAATAGAAGTGTTTGAGTTTTAGCTGGATGCTTAGTTCAGTCCAGTGTTGCCCTGTTAGTACAAGTCAGTTGTTGGCAGTGAACTGAATTCTGGTAATTCATTATTTTTGGGAAGTCAATGAACTTGGTTTCCCTGTTATAACTGAGTCCTATTAGGTTCCAAACTAGTCAACCCTCATCTTTAGAAGACTTCATTGAGGTAGGTTTATTAGTTTTACTTTACTTGTGATATTAGAAAGCCTTGATTAGAATTAATCCTTTAACTAAAGTGTTAGTCAAAACTAGGTTTTGAAATTAGTCATATCTATAGGTAAAATAGTTTTATCAAGATTAGCACTAAGAATAATTGTTAAGATAACTTTTCTAGATTAGGAAATAGCTATTTTAAGATTATTGACTTATCAATTGTTAATCATCATTAATTACAGGAGGATATCTAGCCCTATTGCCTATCTGTACTTTCCTGGAGCAAGGCAAGTACACTCTATGGTCTTGTGTATTTCATTATATCCTGTGCTTTCTTGATTGACACACTGCAACACGACATGTATTTTCTGGTGCTCATGTTCCTTGTTCTTATTACTTGTACCTGGGGTAGGGAAATAGACTATTTATGTGACCAAACCCAAGAAACAACTCAGGTGTGTTTAGCTTAGACCCCGCATCGTGCACACGGGTCCTACGCCGTACCATTCATGTGCTTTCATGTGCTTTCATGTGCTTACCCCTAGCCGATCACATACTTAGTTATATTTCAAACATTGTACACATATGTTCAGGAGATATACCTTGTACATATTTCCTGTGATTCCTGAGATACCATGTTCTTTTATGTGCTTACATATCATGTTCTTTCATGTTCTTACATACCATGTTCTTTCATGTACTTTACGCATCAAGTTCTTTTATGTGCTTATTCACCATGTTCTTCCCTGTACTTTACATACCATGTTCTCTTGTACTTTATATCATGATGTCTTGTTCATTACCTAGATCTGTGCTTTGCTCCGCTCCTGAATAGGATATGTTGCAGGTGAGTTGGAGGCCCTGTGCGACACCTATTGTGGACAGGATGTTGCTATCTTTGCTGAGCCAGCTGGAGCTGCTTGTGACTTAGAGGCTGCAGAAGCCTAGAGTTTACCTTTAGCTTTTTATATTTTCCTGTATTGAGACTAGTAGACTTACTTCATTTGCTGGAATGTAATAAATTCTGAGTTTGTACTTTACTCTGGTTGGGACACATTTATAGATGCTGTGTTTTCATACTTGTCTTGATATCTGGTTAGTTTCCCTAGATTGGTACAGCTTACTTTGTTGTGTCTAACGACAAAGGCTGGGCGTGTCCGACTCGTGTCCGATTTTTCGGGAGCGGATCGTGACACACTTATTATTTGTGGCAATGTTGTTATTTGTGGTTATCTCTCTAGTATTACTTTGCCTTTTGATGAACCTTGTTGGCTTCACACATTACGGGGGAGCCAAAACCATTTTTTTTATTGACAAAGGGGGAGAAAAAGAGCAATACCAAATCAAAGACAGAACACCACCACCATTCAGATATTTTTTCCAGGTATTTTTATTTCGTTCTATTTAGATATATTTTGGTATAGACTCAAGTTTGTCAATTATCAAAATGGGGGAGATTGTTGGCCCATTCCATGGTCACACCCGATTTTAATAATCAACACTAACTTAAGTCAATGCCAAAATATACGAACTATTGTTAATCAGTTCAGGTCTAGTGAAATCAATATCAAAAAGCGTAATACTACATCAGTAAGCGTGTGAATCATCATTCTGAAGCTCATTTTTCATTGGAATCAAGTGCGAGTCATTTTACAATTTATTATGTATTTTTTCTTTATTGAGTCTAGTATATAAATTGTAAGATCGACAGGATACTACTGGCTTAGGTTAATCATAGTCCACTTTCCTATACAGCCTACCCATCTAAAGTCTACCTAGCAAAAATATCATTCATCTTCTGCATCAAATTTAAACAAATATTTTATATTTATACTGAGATAGAACTCAAGCCGAGTTTGGTCCGAACTCTGACCGAGTTCGGTCAGTTTGAATTTAAATATTTGTTGCCTCTAAATCTGCATGTAACGTTCATCTGCGAAATCTTTGCATCAGAACTCTGCCCGAATTCTGTCCGAGTTCGATCCTCGAAAACACCTATAAATAGAAGATAATTTCTTATTCCAAATCACTCATTCAATTCAACTTCTCTTCTCTCCATAATAAGTGTTTTCATCTGATCAAAAGCTTTTATATTTTACCTACACATCTCTTAGCTAAAGGCCAGTAATATCTATTTGATCTAGAGTCTTTTGGTTCTCAAGAGTTGTAAAGAGGTTGTTCAAAGTTCAGAAACTATCTCTATTGTGGAGTCGGTTGTGCGCTCGTCGCCAAGCACGGTGTTGTGAAGTCGGTCATGCACTTGTCACCAAGCACGGTGTTGTAAGAGACTGCAAGCTCTCAATTAGCTTATGCCTTATTGGATTAACATCGAGCAAGAGTACTCGAGACTGGATTAGTCCTCTCAGAGGGATACCAGTATACATCGTTATGTCACTGAGTTTGATCTCTCTATCTCTTGCTATATTCATTTACTGTCTCTTATTCACTGACATAGTTATTTGTTTTTAATTTTAAATTGGTAATTATTTTTTGCTGCATTCGCACTCACTCTATTCACCCCCCTCTAGAGGTGCTCAACGGTCCTACAGAAAGGACATCACATTATGACTTAACAGGGTATAGGACAGGATATAAAAACATGCAATGATGCTATTATATGCAATATAGCTAAAACACTATCAAGTAAGGTCGAAACTTAAGATTGGTGGCCTGTCATTACCTATACTCTCCACATCCACCCATTGTATTGCCTTGAAGGCCATCCCAGGCCCCCAATCCTGTCATGCTTGTCAAGGCCAAATAGCCTACTCTCTCTTGCCAATAGCAACCCCTGTCTTCTTCTATTTCTGATACAAGCCCTATCCCCTTGCATGACAGTTAGATGAAACATCAAAACTCATCTATAGGGATTGATACCATTCACCTAGGCACACACCAATTTACATCCAATTGCTCATGGTACATGCTCATCCTCTAGGTCATACTATATTTAATAAGTTTTACTCTCACGGATATATATGAAGACAAAATTGGACTGATACTTTGGGCAGGACATGAATATCCTGGGGTCTGAATGAAGTGGATAGCATCTGGACTCATAAGCATATACATATATGAATATACACTAGGATGGATACATGAATGGACAAGGAAGAATTGTTGGACTGAACTCACCATCCCTACCTCTACTCCCATATATATATATATATATATATATATATATATATATATATATATATATATATATATATATATATATACAATTACAAATTTTATGTACACATTCAAGTAGTATATAAATCCAACTAAAGTCTGCTATACACTTATTGATCTGATACGCACCCAACCCAGATAATGGCTGAACAAAAAACACTCAACCTGAACTTAAATAAGGGACTTGATGTATAATGAAGGGGACTAAACAAAAACAAAGGACTTCACCAAAACTTAATATGATGCAATATGATGTGGTTATCAAAACTGATACAATGTGATGTGGTTGATACCATATCCAGTTGAACTGAACACCATTGCACTATGCAGAACAACAAAGGTAGAACCAAAACTTGGCAGGGATTGAGCCAAAGGGTGTGTAAGACAGAACATGTTTTGAGATAATCCTCTTCCCTACATTTCTGAAGCAAAAGAGATAAAGGGAACTGAACATCTAACCTCTGGATTAAATAGAGATAAAGGGGACACAACTGATACAAAAGAGCATGGCAATGCAGTGATGAACATCATGAAGTGTATATGCAAATGAAGAGTGAAGGGGTGTGGCAAATGTGTGTATAGATGAGTGTGTGGCAATGAAACAAGTGTGCAGACATATTTGTCGTGTTCAGAGCAACCTCATGCATGTCCAAGTGTCCAAAAAGTGTACCAACCATGTGTCAAATGATGTGTGTGTGTGTGTTTGAGTGTGTCAACATGTGTCTAGTGTAGTGAGTGTGAGTGTATGGCATAGTATATCGTGTGAGCTAGAGTGTCAGACATATCAGAGTGTGTGTGTATGGCTAATACCGTGTCAAACATGAATGTACCACTATCTAAGCATGGTATCAAGTGTACAGACAAGTGTCGAGCAATGTAATATATCGAATCCTGTGCCTAGTGTCATGGCAATGTGTCAATTGTGTCGAGTGATGTCTAGATGAGTGTCTAGCATGTGTCCAATGTCTAAGCAGTGTCCAAAGTGGATAACAAAGTGTAACAGTAAGAGAACAAGTGAAACTAGGTGTGTGCGTGTGTCGACTGACACTTGTGAGAGAGATTTATCCTCGAATACCCAATAAAACCCAACCAAACTTCGTGAGCCTCGTGTCAGTGAATGCCCCTTGTAGACACTTATAAAAAAAGAATCACCATATTTTCTTATTAGCGCAAGGCACTACAAATCGAGTACACCTGAGAGATCATGTACTGAGAATCCCCGAGTACAAAAAGAATTCTGGGAAATGGGACGATGGAGATCGAGCGGCAGTTGCTCCTTTACTCCGTTGACACTCTGATTTACAAAAGTGGAAGAAAACCTAAGAAAATTGCTAACTCTCGGCTCACTGGCAAGAAGGGCAGCAATTTGGCTCTGAAATGCTCTTTGTTCTCTCTTTTTGAAGGGGCATATGCCCTCTATTTATTGTCATTTTATACTGAAATGACTGTTATGCATACACAGGTAGAAAATACACTAATTTTATTATGGGCGCATAGTGTCCCTTTGGGCGCATAGGACGTAGGCGCATAAAGACTGCATGATCGTGGGTAGATCGTGGACGCATGCTTCGATGCACGACTGCTGGTGGAGACTAATGTAGCCGTATGCCTCGGCCTATGACTGATCGTAGGTGTTGACTGTCATGCCCTGCTCCCGTATGAGCGATTGTCCTCGCTAAAGTGTGATGTCGCACAAGCCTAGATTATGCTCGTGCATGGCGGGTTCCGTAACGGTCGATTAAAACGGCTGTGACGGGGTCGTCGCACAGAAGTTCCAAACAGAGACATTGAATATGCCAGCGGAAATTTAGAACAAAACACAAGTCATTCAAAAGATGCACTTTATTGATATTAAAACAAGGATTACAATGGGGCGCAAGGCCAAGATTATAAGTCACTCAAGCTCAATCTAGTCACATAACAAGTCACTCAACTCTCTCTCATCTCTCAATACTACTTGAACCAGCGGATGCTTCGGAGTGACGATGTTCGTACATTATGTCCCGTATAAGTCTTGACTCCACGCGGCCGCACGCTTCGAATCACCAAGAAACTCCGTGCCTTGACGCATCCAAGCGAGCTCCACGCCACGAGCTTCTACTATGCCTGCACATGAAAACTGTGTAGGTGTCAGTACTCAACTATACTGGTGGCGTGAGCTCCTCGCCCACTCGTACAAAACTGACACGTTCATTTACTTTTGTGTAATATAGTCCCTTTATGATTGTCTTTCTACTCTTGCCTTAGGATCAATTTTAGGACAGATGCCTTGGCCTATTTTGTGTCTCTAGACCATCCCGTGCTTGCAATAACAACGCCAACACATACTTTGCCTTTAGACCCTTCTCGTACCAACAACGTTAACCTATCAAGTCGTATTTGCCTTACGGCCGAAAATCAGAGACGTGACTATACGATAGTACCCAATTTCCTTGTGATCGTGCTACAAGTCCATTGTATCGTGCCTCGCAACTCAGTGGGACTTAACCATATCGCCGTCTCGCGGCCTTTGCTACTTTAATCACCAACTGACCCAATCAAGACTTGTGGGCTAAATGTCACTCGACCGACTTTACTTTGCGGTGTTTTCTGACTTAAACTCAAGTGACTCAAATCCAAATTATGCAACTTATATGTCGACAACTTAAGATTCGATGCCACATCTCATGCCGAAGCACGGTGTCTATGTTACAGCCAAATCTTAGGCCCAAACATTATCTTTCGATCGTGCACATATTCAACTCGACTCATTGATATAGTGCACACAATACTTGACTCAATCCAAAGGCATACATGCGGATCGCCGCCCATGCCGACTCATCTATATGAACTAGTCACTAGCGTCCAGCGCTATCCTAGACTACCGTAGCTTGTTAGACGGATGCCCCTTGCCAGCATGAGTAGCGAGCTCCGTTGCAAGTTCTCGTCTAACCCGTGCGGTCATCCAGCACTGCTAATCATGTCTACCATCGAAACGGTCCCATTGGCCGCCTGGGTCGTCGTTCAAAAAATATTATCTCCCTTGTACAAGTTAATCCAATGACCATGCAAGACTCGACTCTAACTGACGCCTCACACAGTCATTCTACTTCTAGTGTTACCATCTCTTTCAAGGCCAAGTTCAATACTTCTCACATCTGAGACTGCCTCGACGACCCATGGTCGCGAGCATTCTTCTTTCTTGCCCTATCTTTTCATTCAACTCATGAACGACTATTTAAAAGCTCTTTTTCCAACTCAATGAATCAACCATGGCCCGTGTCTTAGAAACACTAAGTTCGTGACATCCTGCCTTACGATAATAGGTGTTCTGAATAATACTACCGCCCAAGACATACCTATACAACGGGCCTTACGGTCGTGGAACCAAGTAATTTCGACAACCGTAGAAAACATGAGACAATACTTAGAAAAGACTTAGATAGCCTATCATAACTCGGCCTAGCTTAATCGTGCAACAAATTGACGAGCAAGAACTGCATCAAGCCTTGGACGATGGGACCGTGCATGCTTTATGAAGCATTTATGCGGACGACGTCTATGACTTAGGCTAACTCTTAGCTTGTGGCGAAGACCAACTTTTCCTTCTCCAAAGCCACGGGACAAAGGACCGAGTGTCATTTTTCAAAGTACACCGTGCACCAACTCTAAGCCGACCGTTGGACCTTTCTATATTCTAACTCAATTCGACCCGTCGGGATTATTCTCTTATCTATGTGGATTCGTCTCTTTTATTATCAAGCCTACTTGTGCAAGTTGAAAACATGTGATTTATTATGTGAAGGCTAAGATAAGGTGAGTTCATCGAAACTACCCCACCTGAGTGAGGGGTCGCCTCGACGAGCGATATCTTCGAGCAAGCCGTTGCAAGGCTAAGTCCGAATGCCGTCGGCGTTTTGATTCCTCCGATTGACTAAGCGGGACGGGGAACTACATTGACCGAGTTGTAGGATTGTCTTTGCCTTGGGCGCATAGTACTAGGAGTAGACTATGAACCCACACTTGTGTGCATAGTGCTGGGAGCAGACTATGCGCCCACACTTGGGTGCATGAATTAGTATATGAAGAAGTTTTCTGTAGGCACATAGCCCCCTTTATCATGTGGGCGCATAATAGCTCCTTCTATGTGGGCACATAGTCCTTCATTTTTATGCTTCTACAAGACCCCCTTCAAAGTTTTTGATACTCGAACGAGTTCAGAATACTTTGAAAGAAGCATGGGAGACTTTCTATAGCTTTATGGGTGCATGAGGATCATCTTCTTGGGCGCATAAATGTTGTCAGGCTGTCAAATATGGCTATTGAAAAAAAAATCTGAATCGACAGATTTGTTGGAACAGAATTTGAAGAGGTCCACTCTCTGTGTGATGTCTATGCGTAGCCCACATCAGTAGAATGTGGGCGCATAATACCCAACATTTGAATTTGTGTGGGTGCATAGCCATGTGGGCGCATAATTCCCTTCTTTGCCTATAAATAGGTCCGAGGAGAGAGAAAATTCATTCTCTCCTCTTTTCAGAAATTTCTAAGAGTTTTTTCTTTTTCTCTTTCTCGTGAAATCATGTCTCCCAAGGCTGCTTCGACTCCCAAGAGGTCTACGAAGGCTAAGGACAATAGCGAGCTGTTCTTCTCCTTCGACAATGTCTTCATTGGTCCAAGACCCCATTCTGGGTGAGGCAATGTCCTTAAAAAAAGTCCAGAGCGTTAATTTGCGATGTCGGACTGATCTCTGCTTGGGCGCATAGCTATTGATATGTGCCCAAAGCAATCTTCCTCTGTCTCACATTTTTATGCGCCCATAGAGTCATACGCACACATACTTGTTGCTTTTGACTGCAATATGTTATGCGCCCACACAGAAACTTTCTGTGTTCAAGAAGGAATTCTATGCGCCCAAAGCCACTATGGGCGCATAACTCATAGGCGCATAGAAAGTTTTTCCAGGACTTAGTCATTTTTTTGACTTTTTGTTCTATTTTTGCAGTTGACATGGTTGTCCCAGCTCTTGGTAGGATTCCTCTCAGCTCTGCTCGTCAGGCTCTGGATTCAAGCCTCGTCACCGCCATGATCAGGAACGTTCAAGCTAAGATCAGCCAAAACCAGCCTTCGGTGCGGATGATCGCTATGCTTGAACAGGACAAGACATTCCTGAAGCAGATAATGAACAATGAGAAGTTCGTACTCGGAGGGGCATGGAGCTTCAAGAGACCGTACTTTTTGTTCGGTGACAGCCTGGAGTTTGAGGATGACGAGCAAAAATGTCTAAGGGGCCCTCTGGTGGTCAGATTGAATGACCTGAGGATATAGTTGTCGATTATGGAATGCCAATACCCCTTTGTCGGCGTTTACTGATTTAATTGTCTGGAGACAGATGAAATGGAATCTGACCCCTGAACTTCATGGAGTCGTCTTTGGCAAGATCTAATTTAACTTCGATAATCGGAAGAAAGATACCTTCAAGTGTGTCAAGGGCTCCATATCCTATTCCACGAGGGGGCTGCACCCTGGGGCCATAATAAATGACGTTCCGACTGATCTTTATCCTTATGTTGCCGAGACCCTCTCCAATCTGATGATGTCAAAGAAGGAGTTGTATCCGAGAGGAAAGCTGCGGATGGAAGGTTGGAGATACCCCATCCCATTCTAGAGTGACCTCACGGGATGGGTGCTCTCGACCTACGAGGATACCCTAAAAGCTGCCAGCCTATTTTATGTCGTTAGAGCCACCCAATATGGCATAAAAGTGAATTGGCCTATGTTTATCGCGTTGTTGGAGTTTTTTAATCATTACACCTGTACTTTCTTCACTCCGGATGGGAAGATGGGTTTGGCTCTACATAAGATGCAGGCAATATCAAAGCTGCCCTGGGGAACGGAGCCGTATGAGGAATACATTCCTTGTAATGAAGAGCTTTTAGACTTGGAAAAGGAAAACCCTGAGATGGTGGGAGTGTACAGAGAGTTACTCTATCACTTCCTCATCTGTTACAGGAGCACAAAGAAGGGCAAGATCGAGGGGGCCATTCCCCATACGAGGTCTTGGACTAACTACGTCTTCATTAAAAATGAAAAAAAGATGGCCCGGTCTTCTTCTCAACTCGCAAGCCCTCAACGAAATCTGAGATAGAGTAACTAATGATAGATCACGGGACAGCAGACACCGACGATAACGATGATCCTGAGGGAAAGTTTCCGATTTATCACTTCTTCCGGCAAGCTGAGTTCAAGTTGTCGGAGAAGGCTGTGCTGGCCGCTTTTCTGATGACGTGGCTCCGCGACTGTGTAGTCCCTGGTAGTTCAGGGTCTATCGAGAGGATGAGCCGGGGTATGATTCTTCCGTCTGTAAGACTGGTGTTCGGATACCGGCTCGCCCAACTTCCTGTAATGGTCTGTGCCATCCAACGAGGTTTGCGGGACTTTACTGCAAGCGCGATGGCGCCTGATGGTATAAGAGACTTTGCCAGGACTGAACTTCCATTTTCTTACTTGATGGGAGGGCTGGTGCTGCACTGTCCCAGATTAATGAATGTCGGGCTGATGGCAGACTCTTTAGCAGGAGATGACTTTCTTTGGAGGTTCAATGACGCAGACTGGGCCGTCACCGGGGTGCTTGCTTGTAGGAGGGCTTTGAGCTTCCTACAAAATTATGAGTTCTTTATAGTGTCCCCTCCATCTGGCAGTGGTCGTGCAGGTGGTACTTTAGTAGATGAGGGAGCACTCACTACGACCTTGACTCCTGAAGTATTCCATTGGCTCCAGTCTATCAGGCCTTCTCATCTGGTGCTCAGGGATAGGAACCACACTTTCCTGGAACCTTATCTGCCAAGTCATTTTGCACGACAGTTTGGGTATAGCCAGCTTCTTCTGGGCAACCCTAGCCCTCATCTTTAGTGATAGAAAGCCTGATTGACGGGGCGGGTGCATGGGGCTATTACAATGCCGGATGCACAGGGGCAATTTTTATTTTGCCAGAAGATAAACTTGAAACTCACCTGCTCTTTGCTGCTGCAAAGTTTTATACTCAGGTCAATACCCTTAATCCTCATTATGACCGCGAGCAGAGTTTAGTATCAGGGACTAGGCTTGCCGCCACTCTTGCCGATATAGTACAAGCCCGAACAATGAGGGGCCATAGAAGGGAAGGTGCCGCACCTGCAGTGGAGCCGGCTGCTGCACTACCACGGAGGGCAGCTATTGAAGAGCTGGCTGCTACAGCACCACAAAAGGAAGATATTGAAGAGGACACTTCTCTTCCTGATCTTCCTAAAAAAAGAAAAGCATCGACTGAACTAGCTCAACAGTCGACTTTTAAAAGGAAGAAGAAACTTGTTGTCAGAGGTGTAAAGATGGTCAAGGATGTGGGTGCCGGCTCGCCTCCTCCAAGAAGATCTTCCCCGCAAACTCAAAGGAATAAAATGGGTCGTTACTATCCCAGAGGTAGATCCCTCTCCAGATTCCATAGCCGTTTTGGTAAAACCAATACTCGTGCAGTCTTCAAATAATGCTCTCTTACCCTTACGTTTGTCCTTTACACAGGACGTTGAAGTCGTGACCGAGGCAGGTGCCTCTTCATCTGAAGAGGTGGACGTGACGACGGTGTCCCACATTCATCCTCAACCGACGGATGAAGCCAGTCCCTCTTATGATATCTCTTTAGGAGATATGTCTGAGCTTGGGGCTCTAATAAAGGAGTTGGACGAGAGTCAAGTCCAATCAGCCCACCCTCCCATGTGTACGTTATTCTTATACCTTACTTCGGATGAGATTTTTTGACTTCAATTTTGTATACTTCTCGTGAGGCTGACTTCCATCGTGTATTCCCTTATAGACGAGAAAAGGAAACAAAGTACAGAGGCTGCCCCAGACACTAGGACAAGACAAGAAGTTGCCCCCAGTTCTTCCGAGGTAGTAGGTGCAGAAGGTTTTGTCAGTAAATCGGCATCGGTTGCTGAAGAAGTAGTTGAACGCCACGTTGAGACGGTCGCTATTGAATCCGCTCCAGGTCCAACTGGGGCCCTTGTTTCTGAACTGTTTTTTGGTGAGTTGGTATTGGTAGCTGAAGAAATTGATCAGCGCACCGAGGTGGCTGTTACCGAATCTGCTCCAGGTCCAGCTGGGGTCGTAAAAGATAAGCAACCTGCATCTATTTCGGCTGAAGTTGACATTGAGGGACCTGGGTCTGCTCTTGTTTGCCTAGCTCAAGTTGACATTGAGCAGGCAGGAGGTATGAAATTACAACTCTTTAAGTTTTTCTTCCCGTTACTGATATATATATTGCTTTATTGTCAAGTTCGGCTTCTTTTCAAGTATTTCTTCTTGGGGCGGAAGATCCCGATCAAGCTCCCTCTCCAACGACTTCCTCTGAAGATGATGAAATGGCTCGGGAAGTCAAAAAAGCTTTCTACTCTATCCTGAAAGTGAAGCTTCCTGGAGTCTTGAACCGGAATGCCACCTTCAGGCCTGTAAAGGCTATTGCTGAATGCCAGGTGGCGGTCCTTGAAAGCATTGCTGGTTGCGAGGAGCGGACAAATGCTTTAAGGAAAGTCCTAGCAAATTTGGAAGACCGAGTGGCCAGATTCCGTGAAGCCAGTCGACGAAGCCCAACCTCGATGTTTCTTGAAGAAGACGCAGCTTTGGTTGCGGCTATTAAAGAGGAGGAGGCTACTTTCCAAGCGAGAAAGGAAGCCCTGGCTAAAGAGATTAGTGAGCTAGCTGATCAATATGAGCAGTTCAATGCTACAAGCCAAGCTCGTATTTTTTCAAAGAACAAGCTGGGCGCCCAGATCACTGAAAAGTACAATCAGATTGCACGGCTTTATAAGGAGATTGCCCAGCTAGAGACCAACTTAAGAGCGGTTGTGTCTGAACATGAGGACTATACAGCTCAGGCTGTTGTGACTGTCATAACTTCAGACCAATTGAAAGAGCAGCTGGTGAAGTTGGAGGAGGAGCATGCGAGACTAGTTCCCTTCAGGGATGAGACTACCCGGCAGCGTCGTGCTCTTGTCAAATCACAAGCTGAAGTCACGGCTTTCAGGGATAGCATCAATCAATTGTGTATCCCTTAAGTCTTCTTATTTGTAATTGGCTCATTTAGCCGTAAAACTCTTGTATCCTGCTTTTTTGAGAACAATTCAATGAAGAATCTTTTGGCTTTCTGAACTCATAAATGTGGTTTGTGAAATATCAGAACTAGAGGTAATATGGATATAGTAGAGATATTTTTGGTAGGTATTCCTCTGGGGAATTGGATGTGGACTAATTATCCATTTTTTATTCAAGGGTCTTGAATATAGATAATAAGTTGAAAGAAGCTGCTAATAGAGGTAATATGGACATAATAGCAGAGAATGTTTTATATCTCGACCAGAGGTAATATGGACGTGGACGGGTATATAACATTTAAGTAGGAGTCAGTAAATAATTCAGAGGTAATATGGACGTGATTATTTCTGATGAGTGTTTTGCTCAGAGGTTATATGGACGTGGCAAAACATTTCTTAATTATCCCACTAGGGAATAATTATCGAAAAACAGTTCAGAGGTAATATGGACGTGACCGTTTTCATAAGATTGAGTTTAAACAGAGTTCAAACGAAGACAATTTTTAGAGGACCCATTATCTGTGGCGTATTCAAGACTCTTGAAATACGAATAATAGTTAGATGATTCTCTGAATCACATAAATATTATAATGTACATTTACATGATTAAAGTAGGGTATCTGTAAACGTTGAAGGTTATACATAATATTTCTTCAGGAACTTGTTGTTGATTGCCATCATAAGCAAGTTACCATCAGGGTTGGTTAGTCGATACGCACCGTTAGAACGCACCGATTCTATAATGAAAGGACCTTCCCATTTAGGTTAGAATTTTCCTTTTGTCTTATGCATCATGACC
Organism: Iris pallida; assembly: GCA_029216955.1. Lineage (NCBI taxonomy): Eukaryota > Viridiplantae > Streptophyta > Magnoliopsida > Asparagales > Iridaceae > Iris > Iris pallida. The sequence goes on from JANAVB010013200.1 coordinate 9,931,229, forward strand.
ATTGGTCTTCTCACTGCTAAGACCAGATCACCGACTTGAAATAATCTTTCATTCACCTTCTTATTAAAGGCTCTAGAAATGCGTGCTTGGTATAGCTCAATACGCTGTTGAGTTAATAAGCGTTTTTTATCTAGCGCTTCCAACTCTTGTAGTCGCAGACGGTAACATTATTCGGAAGTCAACTCACTGGCTAAGGCTACTCGAAGAGAGGGAATCTAAATTTCTAGGGGAAGAACTGCTTCACTTTTATAGACCAGAGAGAACGACGTACAACCTGTTGGAGTCCGAACTGTTGTACGGTAGGCCCAGAGGCATTCACCGAGCTTCTCATTCCAATCGCGCTTGTTTGAAGATACGAATTTCTTAAAAAGTTTGATGATAGTCTTTTTGAAGGCTTATGCTAACCTATTAGCTGCTGGATTGTAAGCGGTAGAAGCTACATTCTGAATTCGATTCTTATCGCAGAACTGATAAAATACATGGCTCACAAATTGAGGTCCATTATCATGGATGATCCTGTGAGGTAGGCCGAAGCGATAGATGATGTGATGTTTGACGAAACTGATCACGTTTGATGTCTTTACTTCAATGAGCGGTATAGCTTCTGCCCATTTGGAGAAGTAATTGGTTATAGCTAGAATACCCTGGAAGATGGCGGGCTGATTGGACCTATGACGTCCATACCCCAGGCTTCAAAGGGCCAAGATGACACCGTCGGATGTAGAAACTCTGAAGGTTGGTGAATGAAGTCAGCGTGCAATTGACAAGCCCTGTACTTCTTTGCATATTCAACAACATCTGATATCATATTGGGCCAATAATAATCCATTCGTCTGAGGCGATCTTGTAATTTGGGGCCTGGTTGGTGTGCAACACAAATTCCGTCGTGAGCCTCACGGAGTGCATGTTTGGATTCTGTGTCTAATAAACGTCATAATAGTAACCCATCATAAGAACGTCGGTACAGCATTTTGGTAGCTATATCATAGTAAAATCTGAGGGATAGACACTGATTCCTTCAGGTCATCAAGAAGGATTCCGTAGACGGCGTAGTCTATGAAAGGAAATCTCCAACCTTTGGTGTCGACATTCGTCTCTGCTGCGTAGCTGTGATGAATATGCAAGGCATCTTTCATACAGAATAACTCTCGACCAGACACTGTGATCGAATGCTGAGTATTGATAGGAACGGTCAAGGAAGCAGCCAGACCGGCTAAAACATCTGCTTCTATATTCTGTAATCGATGTACGTGCTCGATGAAGAATCCAGCGAAGGTAAAAGCTAACTCAATCGTCGCTTTGTGATATGTGATGAGATCTTCATGACAAACTTCATAATCCCCTCGAACCTGACTAACTATTAGCTTAGAATCACCAAAAGCTTCAAGATAGTCAACTCCCAGTTGCCTTGCCAGTTGAAGGCTAATCAGTAGGGCATTATTTTTGGCCACATTGTTGGTGTAAGGCTCCACAAGAGAATACGCATGGTGTATAACCAGATGATCGGGTGAAACAAGCACGATCCCTACTCTGGCCATAATATTTCCTTTAGGTCCTGTTCTTGACACACCGTCAAAAAACATTTGCCAAATGGGGATTTTCTCAGTTGCAGTGTTAGACTCAACCACTTTATTGGGATTTTATCATAGAGTTTGGAAGATTCTGGCAATGGATGAGCTGTTAAGAAGTCAGCTAATTCTTGGCCTTTTAGTGTCTTCTGAGAAACGAACAACATATCGTATGGAGTCAATAGCATTACCCATGTAGCAAAACGGAAATTAAGAGAACCTGGTTTAGTCATGAGTATTCTGAGAGGATTGACTCTAAATATGATATGGATAGTCTGTCCAGACACATAGTGATGTGTCTTCTGGATAGCAAATACCAGTGCGAGATATTCCTTTTCAACAAGTGTGTATCTGTGTTCGGCACCAACCATCGTGCGGCTGAAGTAATAGATTGCTTGTTCATGACCGCCTTCATTCCTTTGAGCTAATAGGACACCAAGAGAATGATCCATAGCGCGAACATATAACAAAAAAGGCTTTTCGACTATTGGAGCCACCAACACTGGGGGGCTTGTGAGATACTTCTTGATGTCGTCAAATGCACGCTGACATTGTTAAGTCCATACGAAAGATACTCTTTTCTTCATGAGATGAGTAAACAGTTGACACCTTCCAAAAAGATTTGAAATTAATCGTCTGATGTAGGCTAACCTTCCTTGGAGTCTGTATAGTTTTTTGAGATTTCTTGGAGGACGCATATCGAGGATAGCTTTAACCTTCTCCGGGTTAAGTACCCTTTGAAATGATAACAAAACCAAGGAACTTGCCGCTGGAGACTTCCAGAAAAGACTTGGTTGGATTCATCTTGAGTTGGTGTGTACACATCAGTTCGAACACCATTATCAAATCTTGGAGGTGGTTGCCCTTGAGACGACTTTTAACTACAATATCATCTACATAGCGTTCTACTATTTTGTGCAAATGATCGCAAAAAATTATGTTCATAGCTCGCTGGTATGTCGCACCCGCATTTTCCAATCCGAAGGGCATTACCGTATAGCAGTATACCCCCAACGGTATTCGAAAAGATGTGTGTTTCTCATCATCGGGGAACATCTTGATCTGGTTGTAGCCTGAGAACCCATCCATGAAGGACATTCGTTCAAAGAATTACGTCGGTGATCGGTAGAGGAAACTCATCTTTTGGGCATGCATAGTTCAAATCACGGTAATCGATACGGACTTGAACTTTAACATTCTTTTCCATGACCAGAATAATATTAGCGACCCAGTCAGGGTGTTGTTCTTCACGAATGAAACCACTTGAAATAAGCTTTTTGACTTCACTTTCGATGGCCTCCATAATATTTGGTCGGAACCGTCGTTGCTGCTACTTCACTGCTTAGCTTTAGACGAGATATTTAGGCGGTGTATAGCAACTTTAGGGTCTAAGCTTGGCATGTCTTCATAGCTCCTTGCAAAGACGTCGATATATTCTCTTATAAGCTGTATAAGAGATTGTCGTTCTTCACGAGACAGACTTTTGCTGATAAAGATTGGTTTAGGAGATGATTCATCTCCTAAATTAACTTGGACGACTTAGTCTTCAGTAGGTGGTTCACGTTGTTCGAAACGTAACTCCCATCTGGTGTCCATCTTTTGAGCATATTGTTCGAGCTTGATTGATTAGACATCTTCTGTAATTTAGTCAACTGACACCATGTTGACGGATAGAGTTGCTTTGAACCTGTCTCCAATGCTGGACTCTAAATCTCAGAGGCAGGAATCAAAAGAATGAGAACAATGATAAACTTCATCGTCTTATCCTTCAGGAGTTGTTGGAGGAGTAACATAATCCAAACCAACACCGTTTCGTTGATAATAGTTCTCTGGTTTGCCGGGAGGAGCAAAGTGCCGTATTGGCAATCGTCGTCCTCTATCGTGGTTTAGTTCGTGGTCGCTTTTTATATCATATCCCATGTTTTGTATGATATTCTTGGCCTGCCAACTATATCGGTAAAGATGTATTGTACCTGAATCATAGTCAGCTTTGGCGTTGTAATTGGGAGTATTAAAGTCTAGAACGAACTTTCTTTCGCCAAGCATTCGACCGAAGATGATTAGTTCTTCACCCTTCTTTCTCCTTGAAACGATGAAGTAGTGGATATCCTCTGGCCAGACTATTTCCCGCAGACGGGATGTCATGACCAGCATGCAGAGATGTGGTCTTATGCCATGCACTAAGGCATACAATATATCTACGTACTGGTTTACAGACTGGTAGACATCAGAGTAATTCAAAGATAAACCTTTACTCAGAAAATATACAAGTTTTTCTTTAGGGATAACATCATCCACTGAAGGTACATTATTTTGAGTATTGATATACTCATTAAGGACGCCATCATCCGGGACAAGAGTCACAGACTTGGTCAAGTTCACTACATAGGGTAACTCATCAGGATTAGGAGGATGGGCTTCAGCAGGGTTCACCCGAGTTGTTTTGCGGAAGGTGATGGTTAATGGTACGACAACATCGGGACGCTTCTTTTTGATCCAGATTGTGAGAGGCTTTGAAGTACTTTATGGAGTAGTACGTCTTTTGACTCGGATAACCAGGAGACCATTACTAGCGGATGAATTAACTTCAGCTTCATCGTCAGCTTCGTTGTCGTCATCCTTGGGAGGCTGAGATTGATAGAGTACCGAATCTTTATAGTAGGCTTCAATACCCTTGAAAGGATCGACATCGGCAAATTCTGTCTTCACGATGCCATCACTGTTGACGTACTTAAAGCGCTAGTAAAGGGTAGAAGGAACAATCATGTTCTCGTGTATCCACGGACGTCCTAACAAGATGTTGTAGGACACATTGGCATCGATTACATAGCAAGCAACCTCTGTCCGGAGATTACCAATCTGGCACTTGAGACGGATCTTCTCCAGAGGGTGACTTCTCCCAGCATTGAAAGCCATGATAGTTGTATTGGTTGTAGATAGCTTGTGCAAAGGGATCCCTAGAATTTGGAGTAAACTTCTAGGGATGGTGCTGAGGGAGGAACCTGGATCGATATGCATCTGATCCACCTTAATCGCCCCAATATACCCTGTATAGTACGGAGGTCTATCATGATGATTATTTTTTAGTAGCATGTTCTCTTTTGAAAAGGTGATGTTGGGAACCACTTCCATAGTGCTATGGCAATAAGGACAAGAGATCGGATCTTCAGCGGGAGCATTGACTTCAGCGAGATAAGAGTCAGCATGTAGTATTGCCTCACTTAAAGCTTTATGCGTCTCTTTGAAGAGCCACAGTAGATCGAACAATAACAATCTGGCAGCTGTATTGCCAGTTCTGCCAGTATGTCAAAGTTGTAAGGCCTATCCATGCCTTCGAGAGCTGGTGACTTTAGAGATTTGTCAAATCGTGTCTCCTTCTGCTTAGCTTTGTCGACAATTAAGGACTTAGAGAAGGGGGCAGCAGGAGCTTGAGAAGGGAGACGCGATTTGACAAATCTAAGCAGAAGGAGGACTTCAGAGATTTGTCAAATCGTGTCTCCTCCTGCTGCCCCCACAAGCTCCTGTACCTTCAGCCAAGTGCATTTAGCTCTTTGGGCAAAATTTATTTCATCTTGTAGAGTAATAGAACGCACCTCATCAATAAGAAGACGTTCCTTTGCCGCGGGCTCCACATTTTGGCCGTCTCTTTGAAGCTGGCGTTGAACCTCCTCTAACTCAAGCTTCTTCAATTGACAAGATGCTTTGGGCTTCCTCATATTCTATAGTTTTAACATGGACTTCACCGCTTTAAGCTTCTAAACAATTCGAAACTGAGGACAACCACATACTTCCAATGAAAGGCCCTCCTCTACAGCCTTCTTATACCCATCCAAGAGAGCCAAGCATTATTACATCTAAATGGTCGTGCCCGAGGTGCAGTGATCATCCACCAACTGTACGTGAATTGGTGAATGATCACTGGTGCCTGGTGCAAGGCCCTCTGCTACCACCGAAGGCATATGAGAGAACCATCTATTATTACCCAATACCCTATATACCCTGTATATATATATATATATATATATATATAATATATATATATATATATATATATTTTTTAATATATATATATATATATATATATATATATATATATATATATATATATATAGAGAGAGAGAGAGAGAGAGAGAGAGAGAAACCCACTATTTGTATATATAAGTTATATATATATATATAAAAAAAAATATATATATATATATATATATATATATTTTTTATATATATATATATATATAGTATTTTTATTATATATATATATATATATATATATATATATATATATATATATATATATATATATATATGGACGCGGATTAAAAGCCCAGCAGGGGAGCCCCGCCCCTCCTGCACTACCGGATCAGGGGGCCCGCGTGCGCGCTTGCTAGATCCAATGGTCGAGGACGACGAGGCTCCATATATCCCTCCCTCAGTCAGCCCTAGCCGCTGGACTCTGCTTTGCCCATTCCCACTTGTGTGGGCACGACCTACATGTCCGAGCCTGCTGTAGAAGCATGAAAATTTCAGCAGTCTTGACAACCATGTGCCCAAGCGAGAGAAATCATATGCGCCCAAGCCAGAGAAGTCATATGCACCCATGTGACCAGAGCATGCTATACACCCAAGTCTCCAGAGCATACTATGCGCCCAAGTCTCCAGAGCATGCTATGCGCCCAAGTCTCCAGAGCATACTATACGCCCACTCTGGACCCCTCCAGCAGGGGACGTATAGCCCTGTTTCAGGCTATGCATCCAAGTCAGGACATTCCCCGACTCAGTCAAACACACGATCAATCGTGCACCGAAGCATATGGCCACGTCAGTCTCCATGAGCAGTCGTGCACCGAAGCATGCGGCCATGTCAAAACCACGATCAACCCACGATCACGCAGTTTGCATGCACCTACACTCTATGCATCAAAAGCAGGACCATGCGCCCACATGAAAACCAGTATGTTTTCTCATGTGGGTGCATAACATCATTTTTGCATGGAAACAACTATAAAAAGGGGTCTCATACCTCTTCAAAGGACAGAACGGAGAGCATTTTCAAGAGCCAAATTGCTGCACTTCTTAGGTTTTCTCCCACTTTTGTAATCGGAGTGTCAACGGAGTAAAGGAGCAACTGCCGCTCGATCTCCATCGTCCCATTCCCCAGAATTCTTTTTGTACTCGGGGATCCTCAGCGCAGGATCTCTCAGGCGTACTCGATTTGTGGTGCCTTGTGCCAATAAGAAAAGACAGGGTTTCTTCTTTTTTTTATGCGTCCACAAAAATGGCGACTCTGCTGGGGACTAGCTTTTTCTCTGACGAGAAGGTGGTGAGGCAATCTGATACCGACAAAGTGGAGAGCACTCAGAAGATGTTGATCGTGAAGTTCGATCAGCAGGCGTTCAAAGAGATGCTCTCGAGGGACAGCTCTATTCCCTCAAAATCAGTGAAGCCAAACAATTCTCGCAAGACTTGGCTTTCGAAGGTTCGTGGTGCATATCATGTCGGTGTCTTAGAAGATATGCAACCGAAGGACTCTGTCACGTGGGCGCCTCCTCTGTGGGCGCATGGCTCTGCCACAGAAGCTCCACAAATGAAAAAGCCTCATACTATTTCAGGCTCTACTGGCCCAGCGACTTCTCTCTTGTGCAACCAACAACAGAGTGTTCAACGCTCGAGAATTGGAAAAGGAAAACACTACGATACCAAGAATCGAAGTGTTCGACACTCTGGGCAAACTCAGCGAGGCTCACAAATGAAGGAGGCGAAGCTGGAAGAAAACAACGCCGCTTCACCAAGCATGCGCCCAAAGCTATGCGCCGAAGAGGGTGTGTGGGCGCATAACTCTGGCCAAAAGACTTCTGTCTTCGACAAATTATGCATTCAGGGTCATGCGCCCAAGGCTATACGCCTAAGCTCTACTGACCCATACTATGTGCCCACATCGAGGATGCTTAGGCATGCTGCCAAGACTTATGGGAAGCATGCGCCCAATGGCAGACTCCAGGGTCTATGCGCTCACCGCAAAAAGACGGTCCCCAACGCGTATAGCACGGGGATGTCTTCAATGTCATCACAGAACTTAGGTGTGGGGGTTGCCCCTGTATGTGAACTAAGTCTGAATGCACCAACTCTCCTTACAAACCCATATGCAAAGCTCGACGATGCATGTGACATGGGTTTTAAGGCAAAACTCCCTTCCGCTGACTTACGCGACATGATAAATCATAAGCGTAAAGCGATGGAGGATGCAGTAATTCATGGCGTACATTCGTGCACCAGTATTGTTATCAACTGTTGCTGCTCCAAAGCAACGAGAGTGCCTCTGAGGCAGTCCTTATTTCGACGACTGCATTGCTCTGATGATGAAAAGCCGCTGTGTGTTTCGTCCAACATGGCTTCATAGGGTCCCCCTTACGGGAGCCCCAATCAAAGAAGGTGGACTACGAACCCAACTTTTCCTCTCAGTTCCACGAACAGAAGGAGAAGAAGTTTGCCAACAGATAGCTAGCAGGCTATCACATCTGAAGGAGTATATGGGTACTCGGTCGAGGATAAGATTCCGTATAGATGACGAGGACTCCCAAGCTGGGGGTAGTATTCCATCAGAGTCTGAAGCAGATGACCTTCACACCGGGGGTAGCCTTCCAGATGACGATGATCTCTCCGAGTCTGACGGCGACTATCTACCTCCCCTACCTGAAGACGAGGGACTTTTCAACTCAGAGACAGGCAGTATCAGCACCAGTTGTACTGTTTCCTCTGTTCGTCCTCGCATGTTATCTACATACATGGCAGATGGAGAGAGACATGAAGAAGCCTGTGATCAGACTAACAAACGACTAGAGGGTCTTGAAACAATATTTGCCAAGATCACTAATATGCTTACCAGTATCATGGTGGTCCAAGCTGCTGGGGCTGTTCCTCCACCTCAACAAAACGTCTCGGCACACGTTAGTCTGGCTCATAGCAACAACCCTCCTTCTCTACAGAAAGAGTATTATTCCGTTGCGTCTCCTCCAAATCTTACAAATGCTGGGGGTGGTCCTTCACCAACGACGCCTGACAACCGTACAGCAGCCGTATCTCAATACCTGCTCAATCAACAAGATGCAATTGATTCTTTTGTTGTCCGTCTCGATACCATCTCACACAAAGACGAGCTTCAGAAGATGGGGATATCTTAACCTTATTCCCCTGAATGGGAGAATGCTACTTGCCCTCCTAACTACAAGCCACTAACGCTAAATTTATTTGACGGGATGACTTCTCCTCGTCAACACATGACATACTTCAACACGCAGACTCTACACTTACCCAGGGACGATCCGTTCTTATCAAAGCTGTTTATTAGCACCTTGCAGGGGGTAGCTTTTGAATGGTTCTGCAGTCTGTCTGACGGTTGTATCAATTCCTTTAAAGACTTGGAAGGGTTATTCCTCAACAGATTTTACGAGAGTGGCATACATGTTAGTATGTCCACCCTCATCGAGACCAAGCAAAGGAGGACTGAGTCTGTCATTGCTTTCATCGAACGCTTCAGGCGACTAGCATTGAAGATGCCCTTCGGTATACCAGACTCAGAACTTATGGATACTTGTTGACATAACTTTCTTCCGACAGTGAAGTTCTGTCTGGGTATACATAAGTATGATACATGGCCCGCTTTCATTGGGGCCGCTGATGCTGCTGAAAATGACGTCCCTAATCTGAAATTACTGGGGTTGAGAACACCCAAATCTGAAGACAAAGGCAAGCACCCTCAAACTATTCATGTCCGTGGGGGTAAAGGGAAAAAAGTCTTGAAAGTCGACACTTCCAAGGGAGCTTCCAATTCTCAAGGCGCTCCTGACAAACCTAAGAAGACTTTCTCCTTTGATGAGGACGATGTTATTACCATTTTTCACACATTGACGAAGGGTAATAAACTGACATTGCCTCCACCACAACGTCCTGCGGAGGCAAACCAACTCAACGATCCCAAGTACTGTCTTTATCATCAGTACGTGCCTCACTCTACCAAGGATTGCATCGTCCTGAAGAAGAAGATACAACAGCTTATCGACAGCCAAGTGATCAACCTCGAAGCTAAAGACAAGATCGTATCTTCTAACTTGATCTCTCTTCAATTTGGTGACTTTCCTCCCACAGAAGTCCCAAACGGCGTAGTTCCAATCTCTAAGGCAATAATGGAAGTCATCAACCTGCCGCCAGCTCGCAACTCAACCTTGGTGCCACTAATGACTGAACGTGGTGAGATCATGTGGGTCCATCCGGACCTTGTGCAAGAAATGACACAGGGGGTGGTATCTCCCAAAGTAAAGAGGGGCAAGAAATACAAATCATGTCATATGGTGTCTTCTCCCATTTACGAAGTTCTATCTGGCGAGACGCGATCTGGGAAGGCTTATCTACGGACTTATGACCCTGCGCAAGAAGAAACAGTACCTTTCCAAGCTCCTACTGTCCCTACAAGTTCAGAAGTCGGCCCGTCTAAGCCTTCAACTACCGACAAAGCCAAGCAGAAGGAGACGCAATTTGATAAGTCTCTGAAGGTGCCAACTCCTGAAGGTATGGATCGGCCTTACAACTTTGACATACTGGCACAGCTGGCCAATACACCTGTCAGGTTGTCTCCGTTCGATCTATTGTGACTCTTCAAAGAAATACGGAAGGCCTTAGGTGAGGCATTACTATATGCCGATTCTTATCTTGCCGAAGTTAAAGCCACCGTTGAAGATCCTGTCTCCTGTCCTCACTGCCACAGTACTATAGAAGTGGTACCAAACATCTCCTTTTCACAGGAAGACATGCTACTCAAAAATAATCGTCATGATAGACCTCTGTACTATACAGGGTATATCGGGGCGATTAAGGTGGATCGGATGCACATCGATCCAGGTTCCTCCCTCAGCATTATTCCTAGAAGTTTACTCCAAATTCTAGGAATCCCTCTGCACAAGCTATCTGCAACCAATACAACTATCATGGCTTTCAATGCTGGAAGAAGCCACCCGCTGGGCAAGATCCGTCTCAAGTACCAGATTGGTGATCTCCGAACAGAGGTTTCTTGCTATGTAATCGATGCCAATGTATCCTACAACGTCTTGCTGGGACGTCTGTGGATATACAAGAACATGATCGTTCCTTCCACACTTCACTAGTGTTTCAAGTACGTCAATAGTGATGGCATCGTGAAGACGGAGTTTACCGATGTCGATCCTTTTAAGGGCATTGAAGCCTACTATGGAGATTCGGTACTTTACCAATCTCAGCCCTCTAAGGATGACGGCAACGAAGCTGACGACGAAGCTGAAGTGAGTTCATCCTCCAGTTATGGTCCCCTGATTATCCGAGTCAAAGGACGTACTACTCCAAAAAGTACTCCAGAGCCTCTCACAATCTGGGTTAAAAAAAATCATGATAAGGTCAAACCATTGACCATCACTCTCCGCAAGACACCTCGGGTGGAACCTGCTGAAGTTCGTCCTCCCAATCCTAAAGAGTTACCCTATGTGGTGAACTTGGCCAAGGTTGTGGCTCCTGTTCCAGACAATGATCCTCTCAATGAGTATATCAATACTCATAATAATGTACCTTCAGTGGATGATGTTATCCCTGAAAAAGAACTTGCATATTTTCTAAGTAAAGGTTTATCTTTGAATTACTCCGATATCTACCAATCTGTAAACCAGTATATAGATACGATATACGCTCTAGAGCACGGCATAGAACCACACCTCTACATGCCGGTCATGACGCCTCATCTACGGGAAAAAGTCTGGCCAGAAGATATCCACTACTTCATCGTTCCAGCAAGAAAGAAGGGTGAAGAACTAATCATCTTCGATCGAATAATCGGTGAAAGAAAGTTCGTTCTAGACTCTACTTCTCCTAATCACAACACCGAAGCTGACTATGATTCTGGAAAAATTCAACTTTTCCGATATAGTTGGCAGGCCAAGAATATCATCCAGAACATGGGATATGATATAAAAAGCGACCATGGGCTAAACTACGACTGGGGACGACGGTTGCCAATACGTCACTTTGCTCCTTCCGGCAAACCCGAGAACTATTATCAACAAAACGGTGTTGGTTTGGGTTATGTCACTCCGCCAACAACTCCTAAAAGATCAGACGTCGAAGCATATCGTTATCCTCATTCTTCTGATTCCTGCCTCTGGGATTCAGACTCTAGCATTGGAGACATGTTCAAAGCAACTTTGACCGTCAATATGGTATCAGTTGACCAAATTGCAGACGATGTCCAATCAATCGAGCTTGAACAATAGGCTCAAAAGATGGATACTAGATGGGAGTTACGTTTTGAACAACGTGAACCACCTACTGAAGACAAAGTCGTCCAAGTCAATTTAGGAGATGAATCATCTCTTAAACCAATCTTCATCAGCAAAAGTATGTCTGGCGATGAACGATAATCTCTTATACATCTTATAAGAGAATACATTGACATCTTTGAATAGAGATATGAAGACATGTCAGGCCTAGATCCTAAAGTTGTTATGCACCGCCTAAATATTTTGTCTAAAGCTAAGTAAAGCAGCAGCAACGATGATTCCGACCAGATATCATGGAGGCCATTGAGAGTGAAGTCAAGAAGCTTATTGCAAGTGGATTCATTCGCGAAGAACAACACCCTGACTGGATCGCTAACATTGTTCTAGTCATGAAAAAGAACGGCAAAGTTTGAGTATATATCGATTACCGTGATTTGAACTCTGTATGCCCGAAAGATGAGTTCCTTCTACCGATCACCGACGTAATGATCGACAATACCTATGGCTTCGAGCGGATGTCCTTCATGGATGGGTTCTCAGGCTACAACCAGATCAAGATGTTCCCCGAAGATGAGAAGCACACATCTTTTCGAACACAGTTGGGGGTATATTGCTATCCGGTGATGCCCTTCGAATTAAAAAATACAGGGGCAACATACCAGCGAGCTATGAACACAATTTTTTACGATCATTTGTGTCACGACCTGCATCCAGTGTAGGGGCACGAGAAGTGGGTACGTCCAGCCTACGCCGTAGTGTCGGCTGTAAAACGTTGTTCTAGGTCACTATCTAATCAACAACTCACGCAATTATATAATATACATGTCACAATCTCAACTCCGAATGGAGGACAAGTATAAGATACAATAATACTCATTCACAATCTAAGCAAGATAAGATAACACATGAGTCTAACAACTATATGAAACTCAAGCAACTTAAATAAACTTCTAAACAACATCTCAAACAATCTCAAATACAACTCAATTTCCACTTATTACAAATAAGTTTTAAAAGTGAAACTAAACCATAAACTAGTAATCTACTCCAAGCTCTAGTGGTCCTCTAGGCTAGTTGTGAATCTCTAGGTTACCTGTAATATTTTCAACAGGTCCAGTCAGGACAGAAACGAGTACAAAATCTCAAACAACAGTTCTAGTTATATAATATTGAAAATGTAGCAGTAGATAGAGAGAATATACTAGGTAAAATAGAGCATACATGCATCCTGACAGGGTATATCAAAACTGTAATAAGATAAGGCAAGAGAACAGTGTATAATATGTACGAAAATCTGGAACTGCTATCTATGTGAGTTTAGCACTAGTTTCAACATATGATCGGCTTAGAACTTGATATAATGTTTAGCCTGGCTAATCATACGTGAGTGTATGATTAATACTATACAATGAGGACACAATAGTAATACAATGATGATACAATATAATACTGTGGGGTATTGATCACATATCTACACTAACAACCCCATCCCTGACTAATATAGTGGATCCAGTCATGACACGTCATGACACGCATTCTCTGGGAAGTAGCACTCCTTTACAGGAATCGTGTCTATACAATGAACAAGGAAAAACATGGAAGTCTTGCACAAGGCATACCATATATAAGAGGAATAACATCTTATGACGGGATCCAGACAAATATCAATCCATGTGAACAATGTGTCAAAAGAACAAGGATATCTACACTAAATACTAGAAACAAAGACGATATCATAAAACAGAAATATTATCAGAGAATGTACTCGTTTGTCACCCTGAATGACTGAGATGAATATATGTCCGAACTGGTGTCACAGAATCCTATTTAGAGTAAAACATGTTATGATGTATTCAGAAATAAGGTAATTAAAGTGTATGATGCAATCTATATGATTTCTAAGTCAATCTAGGCCAAAGTCAACTCTAAGTCAAACCTGGTCAACTGGCTAGGTCAAACTAGGTCAACAAGTCCATATTGGTCAAACTAGGAGTCCAACTTGGTCATACTAACTCACACCAAGCCAAACTAAGTCACACAAGGTCAATCTAAGCCAAACAAGGTCATGTCATATCAAATTAGGTGACACAAAGTCAACTAAGTCAAGTCAAGTCTAAGTCAAAACAGTCAATCTAGTCTAACCAAGTCTTGGTCAACTAGCCAATCTAAGACCCCACTCTTAGTATCCTAAGATACTAAGATAGGCTACTAACTATCTATAGGTTTCCAACATCTAGACACTAGTTAATACTAACATATCATAGGTATCTAACATATCAAAAATCTAACCAATACCTCAACTAACAACATTCTAACATATAACTTCTAACCATCTATTCTAACTTAAAACCTAACACAACTAACATCCACTAACTAATATCTAACCATAACATATATGTATATATATCCATCTCTAACTCTAACCAACTAACATATGTCATCTCTAACTAACAATAACATAGACTAATACAACTAACCATCTAACTTATATAAGATATCATCATCTAACTTCTAAGATACCTCTAATCTCTACATAGATTCTAACATAACCACTAACATATCCATACATACAATATCTAAATTCCTCTCCACTCCAATACTAACACACACACAAACACATATACCAAATCCACCCCTCCCTCTCTTCTAAGACACCCACATACATCTATATACAAACACACTACCACTCAACCAAAACACAAATCACTCAATAAGCCACACTAGCCTCAAGTTAAATAGGATGGAATGATCATTCTAACTCTTTTACCTTCACAACACACACACTATACTACCATCTATACAACATCAATCACACACTAGCACATCTCCTCTATCAATCTCACTTCTCTCCACTAACCACACACATCCTTATCTCATTCAAACACACACAATATACTAACATATATTACATAACAATAATTAATATATATATATACATATATGTACTATATCATACATATTTTTGACAACCTATGATACCTACATTCACATGATATCCATACTACATAGGCTCATAGGTTACACAAAATGCCTATATCGTATAGTCGCTCTTCTACTTAAAACAAATATTATACCAATTGGGCCTTCACTAAATTATAGGATTAAATTATGTCGTAGCCCTTTGTGTTAGCTTTCCAAAACTTTAAATGGATCGTATTTTCGTGTTCGAAAGCTCCCGAAATCGCAAAAATACTGAAACGCGTTCGTCTTTCGTACAGCTGACACTCAAATAATTTTACCGAAAGTTTCAGAGCGTATTTGGCTTATTAAAATATATATTTAGAAATCTAACTTTGATATGGTTCTTTTAAAAAAAACAGGAGATAAATCAGAGTTCTAACCTAAAAGTTATGATATTTCTAAGTTGCTTTGGTTAATAAAAACGTGGATGACGAATTTGAGTTGTTTTGGACAAAAAAAAACACATGTAGGCCAAGATACTTGGATACCAACATAGGTATCCAAATGAAACTCATTCTAACCATCCTAACTAAGATCAATCCACTCTCTAACCATTCTAAAACTAATTTAAATATCTATTTAAACTATTATCATACATACATATACATGTGGTGTGCTAATTTGGGATCTATCAAGTAGGACACAAGATACATATCTAAAATCCTCAAGAGAGCTCCAAATGGCCTCAAATTAAAATCTAATGGTTGTACATGCATGGGAGTGGATCCTATGGATTCAAATCTAACTAAAATGCAAGGGAAATTGAAATAGAGAGATGGTTATACCTATTAGAAGTGGGATCCCAATGATACACTCAAAGGACACGGTTCCGACATGAAAGCTCCTCCAAAATGGACACCCTTTCTTACTCCTTGCTCCCAATCCTTGCTAGCACCTCCTCCTTGGTTGAATGAGAAGAAATGATGAAAGATTGGAAGAAGAATTGAGGAATTTGGAGATCAAAATCAAGAGGGAAGCTCTCAAGTTTGGGGAAGAACAAATTAGGGTTCTATGTAGAGGTAAAAAGAGGCAAAGATTTTCTTAAGGATTCTTTATAGGAAGGGGAAACATTTGATGGCTGGTCATTAGATGAATTAGGGTTAGTTTTACATGTAGATGAGTGGCTAGGACTTGTCCACCCAATTCCAAGCCTTCCTATTGGTTCAATTAGTCATAAGGCTTTCTTTTTCACAAATATCCCAATAGGTAAATATCCTACTATAAAATATCTAGATATTGTTAATCTAACTTAACCATTAAGTCTCTAACCTTCTAACTAAACCTCCATGAGCATCATTAACATCTAGGTTTAGTCAAAACTAGGTTAGTCTCTAACAATTCAATTAGCACAAAATTAATTAATCAAAATTTATTTTCATTAATAAGTCAAAAATGACCAAAATACCCTTAGGCTAAAAAGTCACAATTAGTCATCCTAATCACATGGTTAGGTCTCCATGGTCATGGTTAGTCTCTAGGTCATGCAGTCTCTAGGGTTACACTAGTTAACCATCAAAATCACAATTCAACATTTTAAATAGTTTTAAAATAATTAAAAATCACCAAAAATCATAACATGGTTTAAATATCATTATTAAATGATTATAATTACAAAATTTCAAAATTATTCTCATTTTAGAAACTGGGTGCTACAAGTCTACCCTCCTTAGAAAAATTTCGTCCTCGAAATTAAGATGGTCGTACTCCTTCTAGGGTAAACTCCCAACAATCAAGGTCAAGAAAACTATATCTAAAATATGCAAATTGTGGTCCTACTGGTCTTGATATCACGGTCTTGATTAGGGTCACTATAATATCAATCACAACACAAAACATCCTGACATGTACTAATGGAATCACACAACAAGATGGTAAGAAGAATAGGAAAGAAATACCTGCTAACCCGTCACCCGTAGCGTCGGTCTACGCGACTGTCAGCGCAAAAGTCCCGCCCCTCTGGGGTGTATCCCTCTGATGGTGCGGGGCACGGTGCTGTGCTACAGGTGGCCTACATCCCTCTATCTAATACATGATACTCAAGTAATATCCATACTGATATCCCACTCCATTATACTAGGGCACCATCTATATGGTATCTATTCTGCAATCTGATAATCATACCCGTCTATCCAGAACCATGTTTCCAGAATCCCCGTCACACCAATAAGTATGTCTACGATAATCCATAGAGTCTGCAACTAATGTACATACCTCTCGAATCATGGTATTTAAAAATTTTGCATTGCCGCTAGCTTGGCGGCAAAAACTTTAAATTTCCACATCCGAGAAATACATCCAAAATCAGACTCTATCTCATCGCCAAACCAACTAATATGGCTGTAGAAGACTCTAGATTCCATGACTGAGGCAACCTAGCCCATAATTTTATCTTGGTAGAAAATTATGTCAATAATGAATACCAAGAATCAAATTCAATGATGAAAAAGAAAGTAGACAAAAACTGTCGAAATTGAATTTCGAGATAGTTTATAATGAGATTCTCAAGGGTCATCCCAGGAATCTTCTCAAGTAGTCCTAACTATGATTGAGTAACTCTTTATACTGCCTAATCCTATATCCTAATAGCAGGCTCGTAGCAGCACTCTAAGTCGAGCACCACTACGAAATCGTACTAGTTAGGACTCTGACCTGCATGGGCCACCACAAAAATGTATCACGACCTGCACCCAGTGTAGGGGCACGAGAAGTGGGTACGTACAGCCTACGTCGCAGTGTCGACGGTAGAACGCTGTTCTAGGTCACTATCTAATCAACAACTCACGCAGTTATATAATATACATGTCACAATGTCAACTCCGAATGGAGGACAAGTATAAGATACAATAATACTCAATCACAATCTAAGCACGATAAGATAACACATGAGTCTAACAACTATATGAAACTCAAGCAACTTAAATAAACTTCTAAACAACATCTCAAACAATCTTAAATACAACTCAATTTCCACTTATTACAAACAAGTTCTAAAAGTGAAACTAAACCATAAACTAGTAATCTATTCCAAGCTCTAGTGGTCCTCTAGGCTAGCTGTGAATCTCCAAGTTACCTGTAATATTTTTAACAGGTCCAGTCAGGACAGGAACGAGTACAAAATCTCAAACAACAGTTCTAGTTATATAATATTAAAAATATAGCAATAGATAGAAAGAATATACTAGGTAAAATAGAGCGTACATGCATCCTGACAGGGTATATCAAAACTGTAATAAGATAAGGCAAGAGAACAGTGTATAACATGTATGAAAATATAGAACTGCTATCTATGTGAGTTTAGCACTAGTTTCAACATGTGATCGGCTAAGAACTTGATACAATGTTTGGCCTGGCTAATCATACGTGAGTGTATGATTAACACTATACAATGAGGATACAATGGTGATACAATGATGATATAATATAATACTGTGGGGTATTGATCACATATCTACGCTAACACCTCCATCCCTGACTAATATAGTAGATCCAGTCATGACACGTCATGACACACATTCTCTGGGAAGTAGCGCTCCTTCACAGGAATCGTGTCTATACAATGAACAAGGAAAACAAAGAAGTCTTGCACAAGGCATACCATATATCAGAGGAATAACATCTTATGACGGGATCCAGACAAATATCAATCCATGTGAACAATGTGTCAAAAGAACAAGGATATCTATACTAAATAGTAGAAACAAAGACGATATCATAAAACAGAAATATTATCAGAGAATCTACTCGCCTGTCACCCTGAATGACTGAGATGAATAGATGTCAGAACTGGTGTCACAGAATCCTATTTAGAGTAAAACAGGTTATGATGTATTCAGAAATAAGGTAATTGAAGTGTATGATGCAATCTATATGATTTCTAAGTCAATCAAGACCAAAGTCAACTCTAAGTCAAACCTGGTCAACTGGCTAGGTCAACAAGTCCAGATTGGTCAAACTAGGAGTCCAACTTGGTCATACTAACTCACACCAAGCCAAACTAAGTCACTCTAGGTCAATCGAAGTCAAACAAGGTTATGTCATGTCAAATTAGGTGACACAAAGTCAACTAAGTCAAGTCAAGTCTAAGTCAAAACAGTCAATCTAGTCTAACCAAGTCTATGTCAACTAGCCAATCTAAGACCCCACTCTTAGTATCCTAAGATACTAAGATAGGATACTAACTATCTATAGGTTTCCAACATCTAGACACTAGTTAATACTAACATATTATAGGTATCTAACATATCAAAAATCTAACCAATACCTCAACTAACAACATTCTAACATATAACTTCTAACCATCTATTCTAACTTAAAACCTAACACAACTAACATCCACTAACTAATATATAACCATAACATATATGTATATATATCCATCTCTAACTCTAACCAACTAACATATGTCATCTCTAACTAACAATAACATAGACTAACACAACTAACTATCAAACTTATATAAGATATCACCATCTAACTTCTAAGATACCTCTAACCTCTACATAGATTCTAACATAACCACTAACATATCCATACATACAATATCTAAATTTCTCTCCACTCCAATACTAACACACACACAAACACATATACCAAATCCACCCTCCCTCTCTTCTAAGACACCCACACACATCTATATACAAACACACTACCACTCAACCAAAACACAAATCACTCAACAAGCCACACTAGCCTCAAGTTAAATAGGATGGCATGATCCTTCCAACTCTTTCACCTTCACAACACACATACTATACTACCATCTATACAACATCAATCACACACTAGCACATCTCCTCTTTCAATCTCACTTCTCTCCACTAACCACACACATCCTTATCTCATTCAAACACA
Source organism: Iris pallida (assembly GCA_029216955.1). Taxonomy (NCBI): domain Eukaryota; kingdom Viridiplantae; phylum Streptophyta; class Magnoliopsida; order Asparagales; family Iridaceae; genus Iris; species Iris pallida. The sequence continues at coordinate 9,950,901 of JANAVB010013200.1, forward strand.
CACACACTATACTAACATATATTACATAACAATAATTAATATATATATATATACATATATGTGCTATATCATACATATTTTTGACAACCTATGATACCTATATTCACATGATATCCATACTACATAGGCTCATAGGTTACACAAAATGCCTATATCGTATAGTCGCTCTTCTACTTAAAACCAATATTGTAGCAATTAGGCCTTCACTAAATTATAGAATTAAAGTATGTCGTATCCCTTTGTGTTAGCTTTCCAAAACTTTAAACGGATCGTATTTTCGTGTTCGGAAGTTCCCGGAATCGCAAAAACATCGAAACGCGTTCGTCTTTCGTACAGCTGACACTCAAATAATTTTACAGAAAGTTTCATAAGCTATTTGGCTTATTAAAATATATATTTGGAAAGCTAACTTCGATACGGTTCTTTTAAAAAAACAGGAGATAAATCGGAGTTCTAAGCTAAAAGTTATGATATTTCTAAGTTGCTTTAGTTAATAAAAACGTGGATGACGAATTTGAGTTGTTTTGGACAAAAGAAACACATGTAGGCCAAGAAACTTGGATACCAACATAGGTATCCAAATGAAACTCATTCTAACCATCCTAACTAAGATCAATCCACTCTCTAACCATTCTAAAACTAAATTTAAATATCTATTTTAACTATTATCATACATACATATACATGTGGTGTGCTAATTTGGGATCTATCAAGTAGGACACAAGACACATATCTAAAATTCTCAAGAGAGCTCCAAATGGCCTCAAATTAAAATCTAATGGTTGTACATGCATAGGGGTGGATCCTATGGATTCAAATCTAACTAAAATGCAAGGGAAATTGAAATAGAGAGATGGTTATACCTATTGGAAGTGGGATCCCAATGATACACTCAAAGGACACGGTTCCGACACGAAAGCTCCTCCAAAATGGACACCCTTCCTTACTCCTTGCTCCCAATCCTTGCTAGCACCTCCTCCTTGGTTGAATAAGAAGAAATGATGAAAGATTGGAAGAAGAATGGAGGGATTTGGAGATCAAAATCAAGAGGGAAGCTCTCAAGTTTGGGGAAGAACAAATTAGGGTTCTATGTAGAGGTAAAAAGAGGCAAGGATTTTCTTAAGGATTCTTTATAGGAAGGGGAGAACACTTGATGGCTGGTCATTAGATGAATTAGGGTTAGTTTTACATATAGATGAGTGGCTAGGACTTGTCCACCCAATTCCAAGCCTTCCTATTGGTTCAATTAGTCATAAGGCTTTCATTTTCACAAATATCCCAATAGGTAAATATCCTACTATGAAATATCTAGATATTGTTAATCTAACTTAACCATTAAGTCTCTAATCTCCTAACTAAACCTCCATGAGCATCATTAACATCTAGGTTTAGTCAAAACTAGGTTAGTCTCTAACAATTCAATTAGCACAATATTAATTAATCAAAATTCATTTTCATTAATAAGTCAAAAATGACCAAAATACCCTTAGGCTAAAAAGTTACAATTAGTCATCCTAATCACATGGTTAGGTCTCCATGGTCATGGTTAGGCTCTAGGTCATGCAGTCTCTAGGTTTACACTAGTTAACCATCAAAATCACAATTCAACATTTTAAATAGTTATAAAATAATTAAAAATCACCAAAAATCATAACATGGTTTAAATATCATTATTAAATGATTATAATTACAAAATTTTAAAATTACTCTCATTTTAGAAGCTGGGTGCTACAATTTGTGCAAAATAGTAGAATGCTACGTAGACGATATCGCAGTTAAAAGTCGTCTCAAGGGCAACCACCTCCAAGACTTGAGAATGGTGTTCGAACTAATGCGTGCACACCAACTCAAGATGAATCCAACCAAGTCTTTTCTGGGAGTCTCCAACGGCAAGTTCCTTGGTTTCGTTATCACTTCAAAGGGTATACATCTTGACCCGGAGAAAGTGAAAGCTATCTTCGATATGTATCCCCCAAGAAATCTCAAAGAGCTACGCGAACTTCAAGGAAGGTTAGCTTACATCAGATGATTCATTTCAAACCTTTCTGGAAGGTGTCAACCGTTTGCTCAGCTCATGAAGGAAGGCGTATCTTTCGTCTGGACTGAACAATGTCAAAGTGCATTTGACGACATCAAGAAGTATCTCACAAGTCCCCCAGTATTGGTGGCTCCAATAATGGGGAAGCCCTTCTTACTATATGTCCGCGCTATGGACCATTCCCTTGGTGCCCTATTAGCTCAGAAGAATGAAGGCGGCCATGAACAGGCGATCTACTACCTGAGCCGCACGATGGTGGGTGCTGAGCACAGATACACACATGTAGAAAAGGAATGTCTTGCACTGGTATTTACTATCCAGAAGACATGCCACTATGTGTCTGGGCAGACGATCCACATCATATCTAAAGTCAGTCCTCTCAGAATACTTATGACTAAACCGGGTTCTCTTAATTCACGTTTAGCTACATGGACAATGCTGTTGACTCTATACGATATGTTGTTCGTTCCTCAGAAGACAGTAAAAGGCCAAGCGTTAGCTGATTTCCTAGTAGCTCATCCAGTGCCAGAATCTTCCAAACTCTACGATGAAATTCTCGATGAAGTAGTGGAGTCTAACACTGCAACTGAAGAAATCCCCATTTGGCGAATATTTTTTGACGGTGCATCAAGAACAGGACCTAAAGGAAATATCGTGGCCGGAGTAGGCATCGTGCTGGTGTCACCCGACCATCTGGTTATACATCGTGCATATTCTTTCGTGGAACCCTGCACCAAAAACGTGGCCGAATATAATACCTTATTAATCAGCCTGCAACTAGCAAAACAACTGGAAGTGGACTATCTAGAAGCTTACGGCGATTCTAAGCTAATAGTTAGTCAGGTCCGAGGGGATTATGAAGTTCATCACAAAGATCTCATCCCATATCACAAGGCGACAATCGAATTGGTTTCTACTTTCGCTGGATTCTTCATCGAGCACGTACCTCGACTACAAAATATAGAAGCAGATACTTTAGCCGATCTCGCTGCTTCCTTGAACGTTCCTACCAATACTCAGCAGTCGATCACAATGTCTGGTCGAGAACTATTCTGTGTGAAAGACGCCTTGCATATTCATCACAGTTACACAACGGAAACAAACGTCAACGTTAAAGACTGAAGATTTCATTTCATAGACTACGATGTCTATGGAATCCTCTCTGAGGACCCAAAAGAAGCAGTATGTATCCAAAGGTGATCCCTCATATTTTACTATGATACAACTACCAAAATGCTCTATCGACGCTCTTACGATGGGCTGCTGTTACGATATTTATCATACACAGAAACCAAACATGCACTCCGGGAGGCTCACGACGGAGTTTGTGGTACACATCAACCAGGCCCCAAATTACAAGATCGCCTCAGACGAATGGGTTATTATTGGCCTACGATAATAGCAGATGTTGTTGAATATGCAAATAAGTGTAGGGCTTGTCAGTTCCATGTCGACTTCATTCATCAACTTTTGGAGTTTCTACACCCGACGGTAGCATCTTGGCCTTTTGAAGCCTAGGGTATGGACGTCATAGGCCCAATCAGCCCGCCATCTTCCAAAGGACCTCGGTTCATCCTAGCTATAACCGATTACTTCTCCAAATGGGCGGAAGCTATACTGTTCACCGAAGTAAAGATGTCAAACGTGATCAGTTTTATCAAACATCACGTTATCTATCGCTTCGGCATACCTCGCAGGATCATCCATGACAATGGTACATAATTTGTGAGCCATGCGTTCTATCGGTTCTGCGATAAGAATCGAATCTAGAATATAACCATCATTAAACTTCTCAAGAAGTTCGTGTCTTCAAACAAGCACGATTGGAATGAGAAGCTCGGTGAATGTCTCTGGGCCTATCGTACAACGGTCTGTTTGCAAAAACAAAAGTATAGAACTTTATTGATACAAACTGTAATAAAGATTACAAGAATTCTGGAAAAATTACAACTATAGGAATCCAATCTTGATGACGATTGCTTTATCCCTTGGACGATGTGAACTGTGAAGACGAAGCCTTTGAAGTTGAAAACAACTCTGGAAACTGAAGGCAAAAGCCTCTGAAGTTGAAGACAAAAGTCTCGGAAGAATGCCGCAGCACTTTGGCAAGAACTCCTGAACTCTCTGATTTCTGATCTCTGATCTTGATCCCCCTAAAATGAAGACTTGAAACTCTATTTATAGAGTTCTAAAAATAACTAACTTTTAGTTATTTTGGGACTGCGCAGGATGATTTGCGCAGCATTGGTTTGCGCAGCATTGATTTGCGCAGACAGTTACTGGATCGTGGGCCAACTATCATGGACACATGGCATCATTTGGTAGAAATGCGCATGATCGTACATAAACAGTTGCCACGTAATGAGCAATTGATGGCATGAATGCCACGTGTAACTTATCAGTTATATTGATGGAGTGCGCAAAGTTGAATTGCGCATACATGGTTTGCGCAGACTCAAACTGCGCAGGATTGGTTTGCGCTGCCAGCTGTCAGTCGCCCTCGAGCACTGTGCGGCACAGGAAACGAACAGACTCCTTGTTATTCGTGCTGTCAGTTGTCAGAAAAGATTTGATTTGATTTGATTTGGTAATGATGACTTCTGCCACGTCAGCTTGCGCAGTTGGGAACATGCGCAAAGCAGCATGCGCAATCGGATTGCTGCACAATCTGTTGTCTGCGCAATTCATCTAAATGATGGGTTTCTTGATTTCTTGACTTTGTTGATTGATGCAACTTGATTTTTTAGGACCTACAAGACCCCCTTCAAAGTTTTCGAAAGTTGATTTGATTCAAAGTTTCGAAATACTTTGAATTTTTGAATTTTGAATCAAGTTGCGCATGATGATGAGCTGTCTGCGCAAAGTGAAGTGCCCCTAAATTTTAGGCGCAATCCAAGGCAGCCGTTTCGTATTTCAAAGGCTATAAATAGCCCACTTCTTCATTTCATTTTTTTACTTTGCCTCCTTCGTGCTTTTGAGAGAAAAATCCCCGAACCCTTTCTGTCTTCTTTCTCCGACGACTTCCATGGCGCCCCGACGATCTAATGTTGTCGCCGCCGCCGCTGCGAAGGGAAAAGCTCCGGCCGAATCCTCTGACAGATGCTCGGCGAGCATCTCGACATGAGTCTGCGCACCCTGCTCTGATAGGTAGTAAAACCGATCGAAACCCCTTTTTAGGGTGTTTTGACTTCCTTCGATCTTCGAAACTCATTTCTTTTTAGAGATGAGTTCAACTTGCGCCACCCCTTTTTAGGGTTTTTGATTGCATAAACAGTCAGTCTTCATTTTTACGAAGACTGTAATCCTGCGCAATCTATCGAATTGTGCTGACAGAAAGTCAGCGCAATCGATTGATTTGTGCTGAATGTCAGCGCAATCGATTGGTTTGCGCACCCTATTATGATGCGCAAACTAATGTTGCGCAATCCATGTTAGCGCAATCTGAGGATTGTGTACTCTTCTATTTTGCTTGTCTAAAAAATAGAGTTTTTGACTTGTACTGATCTTCATCTGTTTTTGATGCAGTTGAAACCAATGAAGATCCAAACTATGAACATTTTGTGGGAACTTTGTCTGAATCTGAATATAAAGAAGATTTGTCTCACGTCCATTATCCTCAGTACGATCTGCCGACTTCTCGTCAGGCAATATTGATTTCTCAGGACAACGAAACTTTAATGTGTCTGATGAATGGACAGCCTCTGGAATCAGCAGATGCTGTTATCCACAAGAAACCCTTATTCTTGTTTGGTGACGCCTTTGAAAAAGTCTCCCAGCCTAGGCCAATGATGGAGGAGATAGTAGTCCACCGGGAAGACAGATCATTCTTCATTCCTAACATTGCTCGATGCCTTCCTTTGTTACGGTACGCTCATGCGAGCTACCCAAGGAAAATGGATTGGAACATCACCCTTCTCCAGGATGCTCGTGCAGGGAAGATTTTTGTAAAGAAGGTTAACGGGAAAGATATGTTTTACAGCTCTTCTGACAGATACAGTGTTATGTTGAGAGGTTTGAGACCCAGCTGCATTCCACCGAAAAACTCCTCTATGCTGATGCCCGTCAGAACCCCTATATTCGCAAATGAATTTGCGAAGGAAGAAGGAAGATACCCTGAACAGGATATTAGAATGACTGGATTAGTGAATCCAGATTACAAACGATGGAATTGCATTGCAAATTGGGTTCTGACAACCTTCCAAGACAAACTTCAACAAATTAACCTGTTTCAAGCAGTGCATGCCACGGTATACGGCTTTGCTCCTAACCCTCATATGTTTTTGGCCTTGGCTGAGCGATACAATTACAGGACAGGAACCTTCATGACCCCGGGAGGAGAGATGGGGTTTGCACTTCACGAGATGAAGTACATCTCATACTTGCCCATGGCGGATGCTCCATATGAGGAGTTTGTTCCCACAAATGACGAGTTGGAGAAACTCAGAAAAGAAAATGCAGAAATGGTAGCAGTGTTTGAAGAACTGCTATGCCATTACAAAATTTGCTCTTTGTACTATAAGAGTGCTACGGCCAACACTTGCTATTCTTCGAAGTGGTTGCCATATTTGTTCTTAAATCATATTGAAGAGAAGAAAACCAAGGAAAATGACAAATGTTACCCTCATTTTTTCAAACCCTTAATTAACACGGAAGTCATGAAGATGATGGAAGAAAGTAAACATTATGATAAGGAAATGAAGGATGATTATCAATGTCCACCTTTAAAGAAAGGTGACATTTTGGAGAGTTTTTTGAGAATGGGTTACAGACCCATGTCCAAAGAAGCCCAGTTAGCAGGGTTTCTGACACACTGGCTCAGACGATTCGTGGTCCCGGGATCTAGTGCAGTGGACCGTTTTCATCGCGGTGTACTTTTTGCTGCCGTCAAGCTAGTCTTCGGTTATAAGGTTGACTTGTTATCGGCAATGACTTGCAGATTGAATGCGAGTCTTCGCTTGTATGTTGACTCGATGCTGAAGGCAAAGGGAGAGAAAGAATTCCTCCGTCTTGAACTGCCGTACACTTATCTCTTTGGATGGTTACTCCTCCACTATCCAACTTTAATGGACCCTGGTATGGGACCAGTAGATGGCAGCTTCTTGCGCAGATATTCTCAGGGTAAATGGAAGTACACCTCTCTGAGTGAGTGCAGATTTGTTTTAAATTTGAACAGAGGATGGAACTTCTGTTGCGCCCCTCTCCCGGTCGGTCATGACCAGATGCCACTCAACATGGTAGATTCAAAACTGCAGCCCTTAAACCGTGTGGCCTTTGAATGGTTGAAGACAATTCGACCATCTCATTTAGTATACCGCTTTGAAGAAGAATGCTTTTTGGAACCATACCTTCCTAGCCGTTTTGCTAGACAATTTGGGTATGATCAGTTCCACGTAGGGAACGCAATCACCTGCCTTCAGGGCAAGGGTTTCTTGATTGACGGGGCCCGAGCTTGGGCCTACTACAATGCCCGTGACACAAAGGCTACCTTCTCGATGCCACCAAAGAGCACTCCTCAAGGGCCTCGGATGCTCTTTACATACTCGGTATTTTACACATCTGCAAATACTTTTGCCGAGAACTTTTATCTCGCCGATAGTTTTGCTTCTGCGATAAGATTGAGGAAAGGAAGGATAGCTTTATCAATCCCTGCCAATGATGAGGCAAACGAGCCGGCAGATGAACCCCTAGAAACTTCAAGAGAAATGATGTTCCAACAAGAGATAAACGCAGCAATGCGGATCTCTCTAAGAGTGGGAAAGTCTCCTGCCAAGAAAAGAAGAAGAGAGGAGCCTCCTGCTCCTGCAGCAAAGAAGAAATTGGTCTTGGAGCATTCTTCTGATAAAGTGACTACAAGATCCCAATCTCGGCAGCTAGCCGAGACAACTCAGGAAGTTGCTACTACACCAACTTCTGTACAGAAGCAAACAGCACCAATAAATGTAGAGAGTCCCGACAGACCTCTACACAGAAAGAAGAAGAAGTTGGTCACCAGAAGAAATTTAGAAGCCTCTTCTTCCAAACAACTCCTAACTTCAGTAGATGCTGCAGCAGGATTTATAATGCCATCTTCCATCCCTGTTTCTGAATCAGGGAATAAAATCCTTGAAGAGACTGAACAAAGGGGAGATCTTGACCCCAGAACTGAAGTTGAAATACTCAGAGAAAACATCATTGAAGAGGAGCTAAATATTACACAATCCCTTTCACCTGTCGCGGAGACGACTCAGCTTCCTCCTACCCCAAAGACTCTTCGTGAAGAAGAAGAGCGTAAAATGATCGAAGCTTTAGAAGATTGTTATAGCCTGCAGGAGGATCTAACCGCAACTGACAGTGGGAATGCAGCCCAAGAAGAAGAAGAAGATAAGGATGAAGAAAGCTCTTCGTCTGGAAATGTTGATAAGTATATACAGAATCCTGAAGGGGACAACGAAGAACACATATCTCTTGAAACCGCCGACGATGCTTCGGATCCTAAAAAGGATATTGAAGTAGAGGCGTTAGTAGAAAAGGTTGTTAACCCTGATGAAGACGTCGAGATAGAAGTATCCCCTGAAGAAGTGGCTGGTGAAGATGTTCAGCAAGAGAGTCCCGCTACCGAACCCCAAGGTATAAAATGAGATTTAACAATCTTCTTTCTTTAAAATAGATTGATATCTAATATCTTCATTTGTAGTTCTTGCAGGTCTTGATACTCTACCAACACCTCCGAGGGACCTGGCTATGGTGCCTATTCCAACGGTAGTTGTTAGTAGTAGCCATCACTTATCTTGCGGCTCTGAAGCGGGCAGCAGCCAAGCTGTCGCAATTGAAGCTACTTCCGTTCAACGGGAGTCTATTCCAGCAGGAAATGCAGTTGTTGTTAGATCCAATCAAGGTAAGACTGCTTTTTTAATTTGATCTTTTTGTTTATTGGAAAATTAGTAAAATAATAATTTTACTTTTTGCACAAGAACAAACAGGAGGAGCAGCTAGTTCCACTCTGGCTCCTTTGTTTAAAGAGCCTATCATTCAGCAACAAAGGATTGAGCAACCGACTACCCCATCCTCAACAGGGGTAGCTTCGACTCCTGGAACTATAGCCATCAATCAGCAAGTTGTACAATCATTTACCAAGTGCTTTTTTGAATCGTTGGGATCTCTTGCCCACAAGATGATAGAGAAAGAAGGAGCTGACTTTATTATGGTTAGGAAGCCAACTTCTTTTTTAATAAGAGCCATAAGGGATCAAGGAGATGAAGCTCAAGCCATTCTTCTTGAACATATATTGGATGAGTTGGAAATATCCATAAAGAAATATAAAGAACTCAAGAAGAAGAATATAGATTCTCTGGTGCAAGCCGAATATGAGCGACTAGCCCAAAAAGCTGATATTGAAAGGATAAACCTTCAGAACCTTTTAGAAGCTCATTCTGCAAAGTCAGCTGAATTCAATTCAAAGATAGAATCAGTTACTTTGGCAGCTGAGAACAAAGGACAGAGGCTTACTGGATTGAAAGCGGAAATTATTCGCCTTCAGAAGGAATTTGAAGAAGAAACTGCCAATCAACGACTTATGATTGAACAACTCAATGCCCTAATTCAGGAGAAAAATGAGTATGAAGAGACTCATAGTGCTGAAATTACCCGCAGGACCATAGATATGCCTGTTTTTGATGAAGAAAAAGGGATGGAAGAAGCAAGAGTGAGAGTAACAACTAGTCATGAAGAAGAGTTGCAGACCTTGAAGCAACAGATCAACAATTTGATTGTTCCTCCTTCCTGATTGAAACTCTTTTGTATCTTTGTTTTTGTTGCTGTGGAAGCATTTTTGTACTGTCTTATATTCTGATTAAATAAAAGACATTTTGTTGTGATTCCATTATTTATTGCATATCTTATTCAGATATAAATAATAGATAGATATTTATTGACAACTTAATCGAAAACGACAAGCTGCTGATGTAGAAGATGAACGATGATGAATCGTCAATGTATATGAAAAAATGAGTGAACAGGAATACCGTCAGATAACAATGAAAGAACGAGTAAATCGTCAAATGATGTTGAAATGAACGAATTAACCGTCAAATGATAATAAATGAACGGGTTAACCGTCACAATAGATGAACGGATGAACCGTCAGATATTAACGAGCGGACGAATCGTCGGATGAGTGTAAATAAATGAACGGATGAACCGTCAGGTGAATGTGATAAATGAACGGATGAACCGTCGGATGAATGTGATAAATGAACGGATGAACCGTCAGGTGAATGTGATAAATGAACGGATGAACCGTCGGATGAATGTAATAAATGAACGAATGAACCGTCGTTTCATTATTTGAGGAACTTCTGTCTATATAAATATAGCAGAAATCTGACAGGAATAAACACTTCTACTCTTCAACATAAAAATATCGTCCGGAGAAGCATCTAAGAAGGCCGAAATCGCCTCGAAGGTTGAGAAGGGTACTGAAGAACGCCCTGCCGATCCAATCCCGCCGAAGGAGGCAAAAGCGGGCGAAGGTTCGTCTACACCTCAGCCACCACGAGACATTCTGGACTTCCTGCTTGAACCTGGAAGGACTAAAGAAGAAGAAGCCATGAGGATGGCTGCCTGCAAGTTTCTTGTGGGATCCAGCAAGGAAGTTCTCGACTCTTTTGCTGACCGTATTTTTGAGAAGGACGGCAATGGCCCTCGTCCAAATGTAGAGAAAGATGATAGTGACTTTTAATATTATGTACTATCATATGATGAAATAAAATTTGCATTTTATTTATGAACTTGATCTTGTCTGATAATTTACAAATATTTACATTTATACATAATACTTCTTTAAGAATTTGCCATTGATAGGCATCATAGCAACTCGACCATCAAGTTCTGAAAGTTGATAAGCACCATTTGAGAAGACTTTGCTCACAACATAGGGACCTTCCCATTTTGCATCGAATTTCCCTTTGCTCATATGAGTCATAGTCATAGGACGTCTGACCGTTAGAACAAGTTCTCCTTGCTGAAAGGCTCTGACCTTCACCTTACGATTAAATGTCTTTGAGATGCGGGCTTGGTATAACTCAATATGTTGTTGAGCCATTAACCGCTTTTCATCCAATGCTTCCAACTCTTGGAGTCGAAGAAGATCATTATTTTATGTGGTAAGCTCATTGGCAATAGCGATCCTTAAAGAAGGAATTTGTAACTCCAAAGGAATGACAGCTTCACAGCCATACACCAAAGAGAAAGGTGTAAAACCGGTGGGATTGCGGACTGTAGTTCGATAGGCCCAAAGACATTCGCCAAGTTTCTCGCTCCAATTCCGTTTGTTAGTGGATACAAACTTCTTAAGGAGCTTAATAATGGTTTTGTTAAAGGCTTCAGCTAAACCATTAGCGGCAGGATTGTACGCCGTCGAAGCAACATTGTTAATCCGATGATCATCACAGAATCTAGTGAACTTCTGACTAATAAATTGAGGTCCATTGTCATGAATGATTCTGCGAGGTACACCGAATCTATAGATGACATGGTGTTTAACGAAATTGATGACACTGCTAGTCTTGACTTCAGCCAGAGGTATAGCTTCGGCCCACTTGGAGAAGTAATCGGTTATCGCCAATATGAACCGATGTCCTCTAGAAGAAGGAGGATTAATAGGACCTATGATGTCCATACCCCAAGCTTCAAAAGGCCATGAAGCAGCAGTCGGGTGTAAGAATTCCGAAGGTTGATGAATGAAGTCTGCATGGATTTGACAAGCACGACATTTCCTTGCATATTCAATGGCATCTGATACCATAGAGGGCCAATAATAACCCATACGTCTAATGCGATCCTGTAATTTAGGACCAGGTTGATGTGCTCCACAGACGCCATCATGAGCTTCACGTAGCACTTGTTTGGCTTCATCACCAGCTAAACAGCGTAGAAGAAGACCATCATAAGTTCGCCGATAGAGGGTCTTGGTAGTTTGATTGTAATAGAATCGGAGAGATCGTCGACGAACGCTTGTAGCCTCCTTAGGATCTTCGGGGAGTATGTCATGAACCACAAAGTCAATGAAAGGAGTTCTCCAATCTTCATCAATAACATCGACTTCAGCAAAATTATTGAATTCAATATTACGATTGTTTTCGATGCAGAACAGTTCTCGGTTGGAGATAACCACGACCTGCTGTCTTTTGATAGGGATGGCTAAGACAGCTGCAAGATTGGCCAAAGCATCGGCTTCAGTATTGCAAGCTCGTCGAACATAGTCAATGAAGAAGGCTTTGAATGATGTAGCTATATTGATTGCCACCTCATGATAAGGTACTAGGTCTTGATGACGGACTTCATAGGTTCCTCTAACCTGGTTTACAACCAATTTAGAGTCACCATAGACTTCCAGATATTCAACATTCAGTTGTTTGGCTAACTGAAGACCGATGAGTAGAGCATTGTACTCTGCCACATTGTTAGAGCAAGGTTCATCTAAAGAGTAGGCCCTTTGGATAGTTAATCCGTCTGGAGAAACGAGAACAACTCCAACACCTGCCACTATAGCACCATTTGGTCCAATTCTTGATGCACCATCAAAGAATAAACGCCAGGTTGGAAACTCTTCGGAGATCATGTTGACTTCTAATATCTCATCAGGAATTTCATCATAGAGTTTAGATGTTTCAGGCACAGGATGAGCCGCTAAGAAGTCCGCCAGCGCTTGACCTTTGACAGACTTTTGTGGAACATACACCATGTCATATTGAGCTAGCAGGATTGCCCATGTAGCCAACCGAGAATTAAGTGTACTTGGTTTCTTCATGAGTACCCGGAGAGGGTTAACTCGAGATATAACATGAATAGTTTGACCAATGATATAATACCTCGTCTTTTGTACAGCAAACATGAGAGCAAAGCATTCTTTCTCGACAGGACTATAACGGTGTTCAGCACCAATCATAGTTCGGCTAAGATAGTATATAGCTTGTTCATGGCCTTCTTTATTCTTTTGGGCAAGTAAGGCACCCAATGAATGGTCCATAGCACGGACATACATCAAGAATGGAATGCCAGAGATAGGTGGCACCAAAACTGGTGGGTTCATAAGATACTGTTTGATATCGTCGAATGCTCGTTGACATTCTTCAGTCCAAACAAAAGATACACCCTTCTTCATTAATTGAGTGAATGGTCTGCAGCGTCCAGACAAGTTCGAAATGAATCGCCTGATGTACGCAAGTCGGTCTTGGAATCCTCATAGCTCTTTTAGGTTGCGTGGAGGACGCATCTCTTGGATGGCTTTGATCTTCTCGGGATCCACGTGTATACCCTTAGAGGTAATGACGAAGCCGAGAAACTTGCCACTAGAGACACCTAAGAATGACTTGGTGGGATTCATCTTGAGCTGATGTTGACGCATGAGATTAAATATTATTCTCAAATCTTGGAGGTGATCTTCTTTTAGACGACTTTTAACAGCAATATCGTCCACGTAACATTCGACTGTTTTACGAAGATGATCTTTGAAAATAGTACTCATAGCACATTGGTAAGTTGCACCAGCGTTTTTAAGACCAAATGGCATCACTGTATAACAATAAACACCACGAGGAGTGCGGAAAGATGTATGCTTTTCATCTTCAGGATGCATTTTGATCTGATTATACCCGGAAAATCCATCCATAAAAGATATCCTTTCGAACCCACAAGTATTGTCAATCATGACATCTGTGATAGGAAGAGGAAATTCATCTTTTGGACATGCTTCATTGAGATCTCGGAAGTCGATGCAGACTCGAACTTTTCCAATTTTCTTCAGAACTGGGACGACATTGGCTACCCAATCAGGATGCTGCTCTTCTCGAATAAAGCCACAAGCGATGAGCTTCTTGACTTCATCATCAATTGCATCCATCATTTCAGGCTTAAATCGCCTTTGTTGCTGTTTGACTGGTTTAGCATTAGGAAGAATATTCAGTTTGTGAGTCGCAATCTTAGGATCTAAACCTGGCATGTCTTCATAACTCCAGGCAAAGACGTCGATATATTCTTTAATAAGAAGAATCAACTCTTGTTTGTCTGCTTCTGGAAGATTCTTGCTAATAAAAATTGGCCGAGGTGAATCTCTTTCTCCTACATCAATTTGAAGTAGTTGATCTTCAGTAGGGGGTTCACGTTGTTCAAATCGAAGTACCCATTGGTTATCCATATGTTGAGTCCAAGGATCTGTTTCCGGACTTTCTTCAACATCTTCATCACAGTCTTCTGGTAGTTCGACAGAGACCATGTTAGAAGATACAATTATATGATGAACTTCACCGATGCTGGTATCGGAATCCCATGATCTGGAATCAGAAGAGTTAGAACGTTCTTCACTATCTGATTCAGAAGCTGCTGGGGATAACAGTGGAGGAGAAGTATATCCGAGACCTTTCTTGGTCCTGTCATAGTACATTTGTGATTTTCCGTTTGGAACTATTGTACGAATGGGAGTTCGTCTACCTTTACCGTAGTTAAGGCCGCTCTTAAAGTCGTAACCCATCTTTCGGAGGATGTCTTTTGATTGTTGACTATAACGATGGAACTGGAGACGTCCCGTATCGTTAACTTTGCTATCATCCGTATAGTTAATCTTTGTTTCTGGTCTTTTATATAAAAATGCTGAACTTTCACCTTTCTTTAAAGAAGGATGAATACGGTAAGAATCATCTGGATCTTCAAGCGAGACTTCTGTCTGAAGAGATTGTACGACTCCCAGTGTAATTGATTGAAAGCTATCTAACATATCCAAATAACTTTTAGTATAATAAATAACATCAGTATACTGGAAAGTAGATGCTTTTTCATTGATTTGTACATCAGTATTTACAACAGGACCTTTAACCTTAGCAGATTTGGTCAAATTGATTACAAGAGGGGGAGAAGAAGAACGTGGAGGAGGCTTGTTACGACGGAGGTCAATAACAAGTGGCTCAGAAGAGGTGAGCTCCCTTTTTTCCTTGTTGCGATTTAGATCAACAACAAGTGGCTCAGAAGGAATGAGCTGCTTTTTGTCTTTGTTGCGACGTAAGTCGATAACAAGTGGCTCAGAAGAGGTGAGCTCCCTTTGATTTTCATCAGCATCAACTGATTTCTTTTGAACTGGTAAGTGAATAACCAGTGGCTTGGAAGATTGAGGATGAGAGACTCGCCCCTTAACAGGTATGATAAGAGTGTCTTGAGGTACTGCTTTTTGATCTTCTTCAGTATCTATAGCCAATACTACCTTTATAAATTCATCCTTGTACATACGAGCATCGTTGCAATAAGCTTCAATACCCTTGAAAGGATAAAGGTCCGCAACTTCCTTATGAACTTGTCCTTTGTCATCAACGTATTTAAAACATTGATGAAGAGTTGATGGAACGACATTGTGTTCATGGAGGAATGGCCTTCTCAGGAGAGCATTATAAGAACAACCATGATTGTCAATGATATAAAAGGTCACCTTTGTGCGAAGATTGCCTATTTGGAGTTTTAGACGAATCTTGCCCAAAGGTTCACTCTTCCCTTGATTAAATCCCAGAATAGTAGTGATCGTGGTTGAAAGACTATGCACTGGTATCTTCAATGCATCTAGCATTGTCTTTGGCATAATACTAAGTACAGACCCTGGATCTATCAGGATGCGATCAACCTTCATTGAATCTACATATCCCGTATAATAAAGAGGACGATCATGTCTATTATCTTCCATTAGCATATCATCCTGAGTGAAGGTAATATTTGGGATCAGTTCCAAGACGCTATGACTGTGATGACAAGAGACCGATTCTGATTTTGGCTTCTTGAGAAGAGTTAAGCAAGTTTCAGCCTGCATCAGAGCTTCACTTAGAGTTTCTCGTGTCTCTTTGGAAAGACGCAAGAGTTCAAAGATTGACAACCTGGCTGGTGTATTGGCTAATTGAGCCAATATATCAAAATTGTAAGGCTTCTCAAGCCCAGTAGGAGGTGACTTCTTTAGAGGTTTGTCAAATCGAACTTGTTGTTTGCCTTTATCAGCCGTTGTTGGCTTAGGAGGAATTGATACTACAACTGGTGAAGATGTAGAAGGGACCTCTTCAGCAGATGTAGGTTGTGCCGGAGTAGGTTCGGAAGAAGAAGCAGGATCCATTTGACCTTCAGAATGATCTTTCAAATAAGCTTTTCCTGATCTGGTGCCTAACAGAATCTCTTCGTCAACAATGGGATCAAAAGATACCATGTTGCAGATTTTGGTTTTGCCTTTAGAACGAGTTTTCTTCTTGGAAGAAATCTCAAATTCTAGAGCAAGATCAGGATGAATCCACATAATTTTACCATTGTCAAGAGACAAGGGAACAAGACTTTCATTGGATGGAAGCGGGAGATTCTCAATCTCAAGGATTGCTTTAGGAATCGGAATAACACCATGCTGTACCATCTGCGGAGGGAAATCTCCAAATTGAACTGAAACCATATTTGCCGTAACAGTCTTCTCATCTTGTTACAAAGTGACTACACCTGCATTGACAAGCTCTTGAATCTTACCTTTGAGCACATAGCATGCTCGAGTAGGATGTCCAATGAATCGGTGATAGACACAATACTTGGGATGATCAGTCTTATTGACTTCATCAGGTTTTTTTGGATCAGGGAGTTGAATTTTGTTACTTTTGAGTAAACACTCAAAGATACTTGCAGTGTCATTTTCATCAAAAGAATATTCTACCTTCGGACGAGGTTCCCTCGGTGGAGGTGCAGAAGGAGTAGGAGTAGATGTAGGTGGGGCCACATTGACAGCCAAAGATTCTTTATTTTTGTTCAAGTTAATGTTTAAAGTCTCTTTCGCTTTGCGATTGTTCTGGCGATTGCCACCACCTGAATTCTGATGCTCATCGCGATCAGGATTAGACATTTGTACCCCCAATTGTTTAAACTTGTCGGCACTTACTTCAGCGGCTTTGGCGTTGACGATGAATGAGGGCCAATCTTGGAATTGGGTAGATCCCATCCACATACTGATAATAGGTAAAAGATTTGCCTTACAAGTATCAATAGTGACAGCAGCTGGAGTCCCTGGAGGCATTTTCAAAGCTTCACGGCGGAATCGTTCAATAAAGCTCTCAGCAGTTTCATTATGTTTTTGTTTGATTTTGTTGAGAGCTGACATCGTCATATCATTAAATCCTTCATAGAACCGTTCCAGAAAGATTTGTTTGAGACCTGAAAAGGAAGTAATGCAACCATCGGGCAAACTTCTATACCAGTCGTATGCTACGCCGGCTAAACAACCGACAAACACTCTGGTAAGAAGAGCGTCATTTGGCTGAAGTTGAACAGTCATTACCTCAAAATGATTGATGAATTGACTCGGGGAAGTACTGCCATCGAACAGAGAGATTGTAGGGATTTTGTATTTTGGGGGAAACGGGACGTCCTTCCATTCAACCGGATAGGGCTGTTTAATCCCCAACCTTTGTAGATTGTCTTTTCTTTAAATGCTTCAAACTGGGTTCGTAAGAGTTTAACAGCTTCATTGGCGTCTTCTGATGAAGAAGAAGGAGCAGGTTGAATTGTAGTGGTAGGAGGAGGAACAGCGTTGTAAGCACTACCCCCAGCTCCTGAATGGCTAGGCGTAGTTTGTACTTGCACTTGTACAGGAGGTATTTGGGGAGGCACTACCCCCAGCCCAGTATTGACAGGTATTGAAGACGCTATGATCTCTGGACTAGTAATAGGTGCTGTTGGTGGTGTAACATGCTGTGCTACAATAATGGAATGCATACTAGCGACCATTTCAGCCATGGTCTTTAGCTTATCTTCAAGTACAGCAATTCGCTGTTCTTGATTTGCGGAGGTTGAAGCATCTGGATCATCGGTGACAACATAAGCCGTCACTTCTCTTGGCACAGTGGAAGATACTGTTTGTTCAGAACTTTCACTATATGCATCATAATCAGAAAACGAATCATCTCCTGACTGAGAAATAGGGAGATGACTTGAAGGATTTTGAAGAAGATTCCTTTGACCGATTGTATCTCGGCTTCGGGAACGGGTATGTTGAAATACTCCTTCTGAAGATTCTTGAAGTAATTCCAAATACCGTTGGCTTGGCTTGCGGAGTCTACCATGCTTAGAGCATCTTTTACCCCCAGTGTCTCGGAAAGTCATGTTAACAGAAGCATACAAAACTTCATCTTCTTCTGACATAGGTTCAGATTTAGCAAAAGTTAAACGATCGAAGACAGATCGTTTTGTCGTTTGACAACAGCATTGGATGATGACTTTATGATTACAGTGATGATCAGATGCTTGAACTGGAGGAGTTGAGGCATTATCCCGTTTTTGTCTGAGATGTTCTCGGAGATCAGAAACCATGCCAGAACGAGGAAAGGTTCGAGGAATATGTTCTTTAACAATATTCGGAACATGGTTCCGATTCTTCAAATGTTTAGTCCCTTGAGTATACAGGGAAGTACTCACTTCATTGGCATAGGTATCAGGATTTTTGTTCCTGGAGGTTTGTCTTTGAGGCTTGACCTTCGGCATAGGTTGCTTACGTTTTGCCGAAGTTGGCCTGTTAAGATATGTTCTTAGATCTGCAAATTCACCCCCAGGAGTTTCTGTTTGAGACACTAACAGTTTTCCTTGTCTGGAACGAGAAATTTGTAGAGTCGGGAGGTCCTGGAATTCTGCTATCGGAGTAGGCAGAATACCTCTTTGATTAGTACAAGTACTCTTGTTATAAAGGAAAGAAGAATCCTTGTTTGCCAGAGTTCTTGAATTGATTGGAGCCGAGACACATTGAAATGGATCTTCTTCAGTAAAGACTGAAGAAGACTGAGAAAAGACTAAAGGGCCTTTTCTTTGTTTTGAGATGAAGGGTTAGCTAAAGAGCGTTTCCCTCTGTTATTTTCAAGTCATGAGACAAGGAAGTTTGAGAAAAGACCAATGGACCTTTTCCTTTGCTTTGAAGAGAAGGAGGAATAGTCAAAGGACTACCTTCAATGAATTGCGCAGGGGCAATAGGGTGTTTGGGAAGAGGAGTAGAATCTCTTCTTTTATTGTGAGAAGCCGGAAATTTAGCCAAAAGGCTATTTTTCTTGGATTGCGCAGACTTGGTTTGCGCATGGGTGGAAGGTGCACTAGTCATTTGTGCATTAGAAGCTTTGGTAGGAAGTACATCAGGAGTTCTTGTCTTAGAGTGCTTGGGATGCACTATAGTTACTGGAGTACTATTTTGCGCAGGAAAAGCCACTGCCAATTGCGCCAGAGTCATAGAAGTCTTCTGTTTCGACAAGGCAGCATATGAAGTAGCTTGCGCAACAGTTGCAACAGATTGTGCAGTCTTGACTGCAACAGATTGTGCAGCAGTTGCTGAGACAGACTGTGCAACAATTGGCACAGCCGTTTGTGCAACAGTCTGACTAGCAGATTGTGCAACAGTTGGTACAGCATCCTTGGTGGCAAAAATGCCAGATTGTGCAGACTTGGAGACCCAAACTGAGCGCACTTTGCTGTTAGCAGAAGTGACTACAGTACGGGGAGTGGTCTTGGAGTTGAGCATCGCCTCGTAGGCTGTCTGGTTGACCTTAACAACCAGCGTCTTCTGCGTCTTCCCGATAGACGCTACATCACATTGAGTTGCTACTTCCTCGTCGGAGGAGAAAGTTGTCCCCAGCAGAGTCGCCATTTTGTTTGCAGAAACAAAAGTGTAGAACTTTATTGATACAAACTGTAATAAAGATTACAAGAATTCTGGGAAAATTACAACTATAGGAATCCAATCTTGATGACGATTGCTTTATCCCTTGGACGATGTGAACTGTGAAGACGAAGCCTTTGAAGTTGAAAACAACTCTGGAAACTGAAGGCAAAAGCCTCTGAAGTTGAAGACAAAAGTCTCGGAAGAATGCCGCAGCACTTTGGCAAGAACTCCTGAACTCTCTGATTTCTGATCTCTGATCTTGATCCCCCTAAAATGAAGACTTGAAACTCTATTTATAGAGTTCTGAAAATAACTAACTTTCAGTTATTTTGGGACTGCGCAGGATGATTTGTGCAGCATTGGTTTGCGCAGCATTGATTTGCGCAGACAGTTACTGGATCGTGGGCCAACTATCATGGACACATGGCATCATTTGGTAGAAATGCGCATGATCGTGCATAAACAGTTGCCACGTAATGAGCAATTGATGGCATGAATGCCACGTGTAACTTATCAGTTATATTGATGGAGTGCACAAAGTTGAATTGTGCATACATGGTTTGCGCAGACTCAAACTGCGCAGGATTGGTTTGCGCTGCCAGCTGTCAGTCGCCCTTAAGCACTGTGCGGCGCAGGAAACGAACAGACTCCTTGTTATTCGTGCTGTCAGTTGTCAGAAAAGATTTGATTTGATTTGGTAATGATGACTTCTGCCACGTCAGCTTGCGCAGTTGGGAACATGCGCAAAGCAGCATGCGCAATCGGATTGCTGCGCAATCTGTTGTCTGCGCAATTCATCTAAATGATGGGTTTCTTGATTTCTTGACTTTGTTGATTGATGCAACTTGATTTTTTAGGACCTACACGGTCCAGGCTCCAACAGGCAGTACGCCATTCTCTCTGGTTTATGGGAGCGAAGCAATTCTTCCGTTAGAAATCCAGATTCCCTCTTTACAAGTAGCCTTAGCCAGTAAGTTGACTACCGAAGAAAGTTACCGTCTGCGACTACATGAGCTCGAAGCACTAGACGAAAAATGCTTATTAGCTCAGCAGCGTATTGGGCTATACCACGTATGCCTTTCCAGAGCCTTCAATAAAAAGGTGAAGGAAAGAATCTTCCAAGTTGGTGATCTAGTCTTAGCAGTGAGAAGACTAATGGTCATGACACACAAGACAAAATGAAAATTCAACCTAAATGGGAAGGTCATTTCGCTATAGAATCATTGTATTCTAATGGTGCGTACCGACTAACCAAGCCTGATGGTGACTTGCTCATTATGTCGATCAACGGCAAGTTCCTAAAAAAATATTATGTGTAACCTTTTATAAACAGTGTTCACATATTTTCAGTCATGTAAATGTACAGTGCAATGTTTATGTGATTCAAAAAATCATCTAACTATTATCCGTATTTCAAGAGTCTTGAATACGCCATGGATAATAGGTCCTCTAAAAAGATTCTCCAGTGGAATCATTTCCGTTTTTGACTCTGCCCAAACTCGGTCTGACGAAAACAACTCACGTTCCTATTACCTCTGAATTGTTTTTCGATAATTATTTCCCCAGTGGGATGATTAAGAACATTTTGCCACGTCCATATAACCTCTGAGCAAAGCATTCATCCAGGATAATCACGTCCATATTACCTCTGAATTATCCACTCCTACCTAATGTTATATATATCCTTTCACGTCCATATTATCTCTGGTCAGATATAGAACATCCTATGCTATTACGTCCATATTACCTCTATTAGCAGCCTCTTTCAACTTGTTATCTATATTCAAGAACCCTGAATATAAAATGGATAATAGGTCCACATCAAATTCCCCAGCGGAATACCTACCAAAAATATCCTTACTACGTCCACATTACCTCTAGTTCTAATATTTCACAAACTTCATTCATGAATTTTGAAGGCCAAAAGATTCTTTATTAAAATGTCTATCAGAAGACGGAGAAAAAGATACAAGAGTCTCAACGGCTAAAAAAAATAGTTACAAACAAAAAAAAAATCTAAGGGATACACAATCGATTGATACTATCCCTTAGAGCCGCAATTTTGGCTTCGGACTTCACGGTAGCACGGCGGTGCGCCACTTCTTGATGAGTAGCTTCATCCTGGAAGGGGATCAAGTTCATGTGCTCTCCCTCCAACTTCACCAGCTGTTCTTTTAAGTGGTCGGAAGTTGTGGCGGTCATGGCAGCCTGAGCCAAACAGTTCTCCTATTCAGACGTCGTTGTCCTCAAGCTGGCCTCCAGTTGAGCAATCTCGTTTTGGATATGTGCAATGTGATTGTACTTCTCAGTAATCTGTGTAGCCAGCTTATTCTTTGAAGCAGCACGCACCTCACTCGCAGCGTTGAACTGCCCATACTGATCAGCCAATTCACTGATCTCTTAAACGAGGGCATCCTTCCTTACTTGGAAAGTATCCTCCTCCTCCGTGTGGGCCATGATCAAAGCCTCGTCTTCTGTAAGGAACAGTGACGTCGGGCTCTATTGTTTGGCGTCCCGAAATCTGGCCACC
Organism: Iris pallida; assembly: GCA_029216955.1. NCBI lineage: Eukaryota > Viridiplantae > Streptophyta > Magnoliopsida > Asparagales > Iridaceae > Iris > Iris pallida. The sequence continues at coordinate 9,973,140 of JANAVB010013200.1, forward strand.
TGACTCTCCAAATCATTCAGAACCCTTCTTAGAGCATTAGCCCGTTCTTCATAGCCGACGATGCTTTCAAGGGCCGCCACTTGGCATTCAGCAACAGCCTTCACAGGGCCAAAGGCGGCGTTCCGATTCAGGACTCCAGTAAGATTTACTTTCAAGACAAAATAGAAAGCTCTGACGACTTCCTGGGCCATCTTGTCGTCTTCAGTGGAGGTCGTCGGGAGGATACTTGATGAGGTTCTTCCGCTCCAGAAGAGATGCCTGACAAGAAGCCAAACTTGACAAGAAAATAGTATATGCATCAGTAACCAAAAAATGGGAGTGCGAAAGAGTTGTAAATTCATAACTTCGGCATGCTCAGCACCAACTTGGGCTAATTTACCAGTCTTGGCTTCAGGGAAACCGAAAGCAGGTCCAGGTTGTTCAAGAAGAACAATATCAAGGCCTCGAGTAGCATCAGGCCGAGTATCTTCCACAGTCCCAGCTGGACCGAGAGTAGATCCAGCAATAGCCCCCTCAGTAGGCTGTTCAACCTCTCCTTCTGCAGCCGATACCGGCTCACTGACAGCTCCCTCCGCACCAGCAAATTTAGAGGAGCCGGAACAACCTCTATTTCTCCCCCAATGCCATGGGCTATCTCTACGAGTGGTTCCTTCTCCTTGTCTACAAAGGAATATATAATCGTGGTCAGCCTCACGAGGAGCACACAAAATCAAAGTCGAAAAATCTCATCCGAAGAGAGGCGCAAAGATAACGTACCCAGAGGAGGAAGAACATATTGGACTTTATTTTCATCCAAGTCCTTCGTCATAGCTCATATCACAGACATCCCCCAAAGAAATATCATAGGAGGGACAGATCTTTTGATTGCCATCATGGTCTGGGCCTTCCAACGGAAGAAGACCCGCCCTCATCCATCGGTTGAGGATGAGCAGGGGACACTGTTGTTATGTCCACCTCTTCAGACAAAGAAGCACCTGCCACAGTCGTGACTTCAATGTCCTGCGCAAAGGACAAACGTAATGGTAAGAAAACTCCTAATGGTTTGACCAAAACGGCTATGGAGTCTAGGAAGGGATCTACCTCCCGAATGGTAACGGCCCGCGACACCGTCTGCCGAGAAGATCTTCTGGGAGAAGGCGAACCGGCACTCACGTCCGCGACCTTCTTCCTCCCTCGGGAAACAACAACCTTCTTCCTTTTTGGCCGTGGAACCAGCTCGGTGGAAGCTTTCCTCTTATGAGGATTATCAGGAAGAGTTTCTTCAGTATCCTCTCTCCGAGGCGCTGCAACAATAGGCTCCTCAAGAACAACTCTCTGCTGCAACGCTGCAGCTTGCTCAACCGTGGGTGTGGCGCCTTCCCTTTTGTAACTTCCTATTGCGCTCACTCGTCCTATATCAGCAAGATAAGGGGCAAACCTAGTCCCGGATATTAAATTCTGCTCACGGTCATACCGAGAATGAAGGTTATTGACCTGAATATAGAACTTGGTAGCAGCAAAGAGCATGTGGGTGTCAGGCTTATCTTCTAGCAGGGTAAAAACTGCCCCCGTACATCCAGCATTATAGTAGCCCTATGCACGTGCCCCATCGATCAGACTCCCTATCGACTGTAGATAAGGGCTGGGATTGCCCAAGAGAAGCTGGCTGTAGCCGAATTGCCGTGCAAAGCGACTCAACAAATAAGGTTCCAGGAAAGTGTAGTTCCTATTTCTGAACACCAGATGGGAAGGCCTGATGGACTGGAGCCAATAAAATGCCCCAATATGAAGGCTAGTAGTGAGTGCTCCCTCATCTACTAGGGTCTCTCATGTGCGGCCACTACCAGACAGAGGCAAAACTTTGAAGAATTCATAGTTTTGCAGAGAACTCAAAGCTTTCCTAAAAATAGGTACCCCTATAACGGTCCAATCTGTATCTTCGAATCTCTGAAGAAAGGCATCCCCCGCCAAGGAGTCTGCCATCAGCCCGGCATTCATCAATCTGGGATAATGCAGCACCAACCATCCCATCAGATAATGAAAGGAAAACTCAGTCCTAGCAAAATCCTTTCTGCCATCGGGTGTTATCGCGTTCACAATGAAGTGTCGCAAACACCGCTGGATGGCGCAGACCATCACTGGAAGCAGAGCAAGTTGGCATCCAAAGGCCATCTTTACAGTCGAAAGTGTCATACCCCGAATTATTCTTTTAGTAGACCCTAAACCACCAGGGACTACACAATCATGAAGCCATATCATCAGGAAAGCGGCTAGCACCGCCTTTTCTGACAGCTTGAACTCGGCCTGCTTGAAGAAATAATAAACTAGGAAGTTTCCCTGAGGATTATCACTATCTTCGACGTCTACAGCCCCGTGATCTGCCATCAACTGCTCTATCTCAGACTTCATCGAGGGCTTGCGAGACGAGAAAGATACTGGGCCGTCGCCTTCTTCTCTGGTAAAGACGTAGTTGGTCCAGGCCCTCGTATGGGGAAGGGATCCCTCAGTCTTACCCTTCTTCGTGATCTGGTGACAAATAAAAAGGTGTCACGACCCGCACCCTGAAGAGGGGCACGAGCACGTGGTTACGTCCAGCCTATGCCGCAGAATCGGCGGTAGAACGCTGTATATAGGGTCTGTAAATACTACGACTAAACAGATAAATGTACATGTACAGTATATACACTCCGAACGGAGGTGACATAGCAATACAGTCTCAATCACATATATCAAAACTAAGGTAGATAGCATAGAACAGAGATATGATAGAATAAAACAGGAAACGAGTCCAAAATCTATAAGTCATAGCTAACACAACATCCAGAGTCTCAGATAATATAAGTATAAAGATATTACAAACTGAAAATGTACTAGCTGGCTCGCAGGCCAGGCAAACCTAACTAACTAGGCTACTCAGGGTGAGCGAAGTCCAGTGGCTCTACCAATAAGCCATGGTCTAAATCTAGACCATCAGACTCAACCCCGTAGTAGGTCGGGCAGTCAGTCTCAAAGTCATCTGTAAAATTTATCAACGGTATCCTGTCAGGAAAATGAGCAAGTACAAACACCAACAGCAGTTCCATATGAATTGAGAAATACTATAAGAGACAACAATAATGAAATATAAGACAAAAGATATATGCGACTAGGGAACCATTTGAAAGCCGAGTTACAACCCTTGAACCAAACAAGGACCGGAGTTGTAACCCTTCTTCCAAACAGAACTTGGTCACAAATTATGGTACAGTATGAAAGACAGGTAGAGCATGTGAGAAATGAATCATAGCATGGTGAAAGTACAGTAAGTAAAGCTGAACTGGAAATATAAGATATGACAATAAAGTAAAAAGGTGTTTTGAATTATTAGAGCGCTATGTGATCGGCTAGGGAAGCAAGAGATGGTTATCCACTTGGCCCGGCAATCCGCAGTGTACTCAACGGAGAGTCATGCCGTCCAACCTGGATAACTGGTAATGGGGTGTCTGCAACACCCTACGTGAGGTGAGGGTGACGCTAGCAAATTATAGTTACAGGAAGGCTTGATCACGTAACCCCTAATAATTCCCCCATCCCCGAATAGTATCACGGATCCGGACATGGCACGTCATGACACGGGGTTCAAAAGCAGGGGGCCAGCCCACTCCCAAATCAGTGTCTATACAAGTACAGAAACACAGGAATATCTTATACTCATATACCAGGGGAGTCTAGGAATATCATCTCATGACAGGATCCGACGTATACTAGTCCGTGAAACGTCGTGTCAGGAATCAAGTAAAACACTACGACTGAATCGGATATAGTAGATATCAAGACAATAAAAACTATCAGTGAATATACTCGCATGTGGTCCTGAGCTGATAGGGTGAACAGACGCTCAGAGTGATCACAGACCTAAAATAAGATACTATGAGTCAAACAGGGCTTAATACTGAAAAAGAAAACTAATACAAGCCATGAATGCAAGTCTAAGTCAATACTAGGCCAATCTAGGTCAAACTGAGTCACACTAGGTCATACTGGTTCATACTAGGTCATACTAGGTCACTGGGAGTCATTTCAAGTCAAACTAGGTCAATCGGGATCAACGGTTGACTTACAGTTGACTTTTGGTCAAAAAGTCAACTCCGGTCAACTCTGGTCAACTCTAGGTCAACCCTGGGTCAAACTAGTCTAATGTTGACCAATTGTTGACTTTCAGTCAACTGGTCAACTCTGGGTTGGTTTCGGTCAAATCGGATCGCTTAAAGACTAAGTTTGACTCTCGGTTGACTTTTGTTGACTTTTGGTCAAAAAGGTCAACCGACGTCAAAACTAGTCTATGAGTACCATATTCGATCATTACCAACCACGGGAATCAAGTTCTAACTCTATCTTAGGCTTCTAACACCAATATCCTATTTCTAGGCAAAACTAGCATTTACCCTTATAAGGTATATCCCGATACCTTGCCCAAACCCAAGGAAACCCCGTAAATACCCATGGTACTAGCCTAGGTTCCTTAGGGTAGCTAAATATCAACCTATCTAAGGTTTACCTACCAAGAAATTTGGGTATCCTAGGTATCTAGGCCATCTTATGACACATGCTAACCATTTACCCATTACCTTACCTATATCATGAATTTACCCTTTTCTATACCACACTCATCAACACCACTCATACACAACACTCACATGACACACTCCTATATTTATCACTCTCATAGGCTTCTCCTATAGGTTTCCTATTTGTTTAGACAATAGGCTAAACTATAGGTTACTAACTATGCACTCTAGGCTCTCACACACCCACTTAAACTCACAACTACACACACATACATAGGTAATTATGTGGACAGATTTTGGGGGACTTGTGGGGACTGAAAAGTGGGGTTATAGGGCTGTTCTTGGACTGAATTTGTGGGGGTTTTTGGTGGAGTATAGGACAGCAATTAGGGGGTATTTGGTGGTGTGTTAGAGAGCAACAAGGGGGCTGAAATGTGGGGAAATTATGGACTGAATTGTGGTGAAATATGGACAGCCCAAGGGGGTTTATATGGCTGTCCTTTACAGCAGTAAATGGGTCCTTGTTGGACTGTTTTTGAGTGGTTTATGTTAGGGTTTTATAGGCTGTTGTGAAAGGGAAAAATAGGACAGAAATGGAGCGGTTTTGGGACTGTTTTGTGTGGGTTTTTGGACAGCATGTAGGAGGAAAAAATGGGGACAGCCATGGGCTATTTGCACAGCAGTTTGGGGGTTCTTTCCTCCCTCTACTTCACTCTCACACCCCCACAAACTCATCTCTATCTCACCCACAACACACACACACAATTACACATGCTCTCCCACACTCAAACACAATATCAAACACCTCTCCCTCACTCCCCTCTAACAAACACAACACACCCCATGGCCACTTGGCCGAACCTATCAAGCCCCTCCCAACACAACACCACACCACAAATCCACCTATAATATCCACCATATATATATATACATATAGGAAAATGAATATGATACATTAAAATACTTGGAAAATACATTCTAAAACATGTAAAAATCTGGAACAATAGGAAGAACAACACAAAAATCAATACACAACAATATCCATGTGTCCAAATGGGAGGTTTTTCCTATTGGAACACAAACCTACATATTGGACACCTCTAGAATATCCAAATGGACACAAAATGGTCTCTAAAGGAGACACAACTATGGAAAATATTCCTATGGGTTCCTAATCATTCTAAATGAAAAGAAAAACTAATTTGGAGAAGGGATTACCTAGTTTTGGAGAAGAAACAATGGTGAGCTTTCAAAAGTGGAAGGAACCTTTGGAGAAGAAGAAGAAGAAGTGGATGAGAATAAAAGGAAATGGTTTTCTCTCTCCTACCCACCCCCACATGTTGTGGCCGGCCAAAGCAAGCCCAAATCCCCTTTTTCCTAATTACAAGTTTGCCCTCCTATTTGTTCTATTAGCTCTACACAAGGTTGCTTAGGGTTTGGGGGTTAAAAATGTAAATCTAGTGTTCTAATTAGGTCTAACCTAATCCATGGAGTCATGATTAATCCCTCTAACTTTTGATGGTAATTTTGTGGGCCATGGCTAGCTAGTGTGTGGGCCCGCTAAGGTCAAAACTACCCCGGGTCCCCGAAACAAGTCAAAACAAGTCGGAATGAGTTGAAATTCGAACCCGATTCAAATAACCCCAAAATAATACAAATAATAAATAAATAATTCCAAAATAATTTTTAAAGTGGAAAATTACCAAAATACCCCTGTTCATGAAAACTGGGGGTGACAAAAGGTGACAGAGTAACTCTTTGTACACCTCCATCATCTCGGATTTCTCCCTCTCTAAATCCAGGAGCTCCGCATCACAGGGGACGTATTCTGCGTATGGCTCCGTCCCCTAGGGAAGTTTAGATATCGCCTATATCTCGTGAAGAGCCAAACCCATCTCCCCACCCGGAATGAAGAAGGTACACGTGTGATGGCTGTAAAACTCTGCTAAGGAGACAAACATTAGCCAGTTAACCTTAATGCCATATTGGGTTGCTCTAACGTCATAAAAAAGACCGACAACTTTTAGGGTGGCCTTGTAAGTTGAGAGCACCCATCTAGTAAGGTCACTCCAGAACGGGACAGAATATCTCCAACCTTCCATCCGCAGCTTCCATCCCGAATACGACTCCTTCTTTGACAGCATCAAGTTGGAGAGAGTCTTAGCAGCGTAAGGGTGAAGGTCAGTCGGGACGTCGTTTATTATTACTCCGGGATGCAACCCTCTCATGGAGTAGGACGTAGAGCCTTTGACACACTTGAAAGTGTCCTTCTTCCGGTCACCAGTGTTGAATTGGATTCTGCCAAAAACAACCCCATACAGTTCAGGGATCAAGTCCTATTTCATCTGCCACTGCACAGCTAGATCAGTAAACGCTAACAGAGGGTATTGGCGCTTCATCGATGGCAACCATATTCTTTGGTTATTTAACTTAACTACCAGAGGGTCTTCTAGACATATCGTCTCGTCATCCTTGAATCCCACACTGTCACCGAACAGGAAGTATGGCTTCTTAAAATGACGTGCCCTTCCGAGCAAGGGCTTCTCGTCGTTAATCATCTGCTTCAGGAAGGTTTTGTCCTGTTCAAGTATGGCGATCATCCGTTCCGTAGGCTGGTTATGACTGATCTTGGCCTGAACATTGCTGACCATGTTGGTTATAAGGCTTGTACAAAGGACTTAGCGAGCAGAGCCAAAAGGTATTTCACCAAGTTTCGGGACAAACATGTTAACTGCAAGGATGGAAGAGAAAGTCAGACTCAGAATCTGCAGAAAAAGAAAAAAACTAAGTTCTGGAGGAATCCTATGCGCCCAAAGAGCTATGCGCCCAAAACAGCATGTGGGCGTATAACATGCGACAGCATATGGATGCATAACATGAAGCAGCATGTGGGTGCATAACACACCACAGTGTGGGCGCATGCTTCTGTGGGCGCATATGAATGCTCACAGAAATATGTTGCCCTGGACACATGCGCCCAGGCAGAGGAAAAGTCTGAGCATCGCAAATTAACGCTCAAGACTTTGTTTTGAGGCATAGCCTCACCCAGGATCGGGTCTTGGACTGCCGAGGACGCTGTCGTAGGAGGAGAGCCACTCGGCGCAGCCCCCTTGACCTTCGCAGATCTTTTGGCGGCCTTGGGAGACATGGTTCATGCAGAGAAGAGATGAAAAGTCTTTTTGAAAGTTCTGAAGGAAAAGAGGGTAATGAATTTTCTCTCTTTAAAAGCCTATTTATAGGCATGGGCTAGTACTATGCGCCCACTACTCCTATACGCCTATGCGCCCACTTCGTACTATGCACCCACTACGACTTATGTGCTCACATGATGACCCAGTCTCTTGCATATTATGTCACGACCCACACCCGGTTTTCGGACGTGAGCTCGTGAGCAAGCCAGCTACGTATCGAACGGACTCCAGCCTGACTCGAGTACGTATAAGCTGTCAAGGTCATGGTATCATATCTAGTCTATATCTAGTCTAAACTATATCTCAATCCACATGAATCATATAAACAAGAATGAACAAGTATGGGTCATGGTCTGCAGCCCATTAGCATATTGTCCGATTAGACTCCAAGAACGATATGAGTCTATAAAATAAGCAGAATATATCATGGTACTGAATATAAAGCACGAGATGATAATAAGGAAATATCACAAGCAATACCTGTATCCTACATCGCAATCCTCTACCATCCAGCTCTGCTAACTAACTCCATACAATCGCTAAACCTGAAGAGATTATCAGGTCCTCAGAGGACTAGCAAGATACATAAAACATGCCTACTAATATGACAGTAAATAACAGGTGTGGAGGATAAGAACACTGCAAGAAGAACATCTAAGGACGACGAGTCGCGAGAAAATGTAATACTAGACTTGGCTACCAATCAATCGATTAACCTCTATAGCTTGTTGTACAATGCAAGATACTCCCAATCTATAGTAGATTTTGACTGTAATACAATACAAGATAATCCCAGTCAAGATTAGCCAATTCTAGTATCGATCTCCTCTCCTAAAGGATACAAAGTCAAGTAGACCCCTATAAATTGTAGTAAAATACAAGATACTCCCAATTTATAGTGTCGCAAGTCAAGTCAATCAATCAATCAATATATGCTATAGGTCGTAGTACAATGTAACATACTCCCAATCTATGGCATATCTCAAGTCAAGTCAATCAAGTGATATCAAGGTAGAATAATCGGCTATAGGTCGTAGTACAATGTAAGATACTCCCAAGCTATAGTATGTCTCAACTGTAGTACAATGCAAGATACTCCCAGTCGAGAATGGTCAAGGACAGATATAAAACTGACAACACAATCACGAGAAAAGGGCAACACAAGGAGACCAATATTCTAGCAATGTCAACCATCCTATACGTGCACGTATTCTAGAACAAGTAAAGCAATCAAGGACGAATCAATCACAATATAGAATCATGTGACAATATAAAAAGGACTACAATAAGGAAAGAGAAACCATGTAAATATTGTATATGTTCGGCAAGGTATACTTGCCTGGTGGCGGTGCGAAGAACCAATAAATACCATCAACTGGTATGCCATAACGTCCAAATCATCACAACTGTCTCCGAAAGCTGAAACAAACATTGCCAACATTCTCAGAATAGTCAAATTAGCTAAAATTGCCTGTCTTTAAGTCCAATTCTGGACACAGGGACAAAACGGTAATTTCGGGCAAAAACAGTGTCCGTCATTGGACCCGCTTGCACCGAAATGCGTGCCAGAGTCAATGGTCTCTAAAGTTATCAAACTACATGTCTACGGATCCGATTTTCCGATACGAACCCAACCGTATGTCCAAAGTTGGATTCCGGCGGGCCGTGCACAAAATCGCCCGTTGAGTGGAACCGTGGGGCCCGCAAAACGACGATTTTACCAACTGTCTCAGAATCAGAACAAACTTGGCATACAGGACCAAAAAAATGATACGGTCCTGTTGGCGCAAGTTTCGTCTCGATCTGACGAGCGTGCACAAAGTAATTAGAGTTTGTGCAAAGTGGTCGATACGGTGAATTTTGACGGATACGCATCGAATTCGTCGCGCACACGCGACCAATTTGAATTCCGTCAAAGCCCACACGACCATGAAGCCGTTACGCAGCTTTCGATACTTACGGTGCGCGACCACGTCGCCCGGATTGGCGAAACGCACGTCGTGTGGAAGAAATTTCTATAATTCTAATATTTTGAAAACAGGTTTTGATCAGTTTTGAACGTCCGATTTCTCGACGTACAGTCGACGGAATCCGCTTCTACGTAAAAGAGTTTGAAGCCCTATAGGTTGACTTTAACTGCCTTTAATTGGTTTTCGAACACACCTAATGGTTTGTCCACAATCTCTCTTGTAAGTGAGGATTCTGGACTGTTCTTTACTCTGTTCTAAACAGAGTTTGGCCGATTTTTTGGTTCGATTTGTGAAGCGTATAGGGCAAATCAAATCGAGTTAGTTGTTTCGAAGCGAAGGGGGTTAGGTGGTAGTTGTACCTGAACAAGTGGTTCGACGAAGGATCGAACGAAATGGAAGTGGAAGCGTCGCGAAGTTGGCGCGCTGGCTGCCCCCACAGCTGTTGCTGTCTTCTCATCGACCGCGCGCGCGCGGTTTTCCTCCGCCGTCCGGCGACTTTGCGGCGGTACAGGGCCGTCGAGCGGCGCGCCTAGGGTTGTCCTCGAGGTCGGGGGTCGAGTGGCCGCAGTGTGGAAGAGTTTAGGGTTTCGTTCTTTCGAAACTTCTCTCCCGATCTTTGTTGTTTACATATACGTATGTATAAGTGTCTCAGGTTGGTTGGGCTTCATGTGGGAAATTGTTTGGAGTGTATAGCCGCTGAAGAGCTCGGCTTGGGAATACTGGGTTGGGGCTTGGGATCACTATGGGCTGGGATTTATTATTTCTTAGTTAGCTTAGTGTATATATATATATGTATATATATATACGCACATAAATTCCTATATATATATACCCACATGTACATATATATGTAATATATATTTATATATAAATACACACATACATATATATAGTATATACATATTTCTACCTTCTCATACATTTATATATTTTATATATACAGTCTCATATATATATATATATATATAAAAAAAAAAAAATATATATATATATATATATATATATATATATATATATATATATATATATATATATATATATATATATATATATATATATATATTTTTTATATATATATATATATATATATATATATATATATATATATATATATATATATATACATATATAATATATATTTTTATACATATATACACATATGTATATCAATATACATATATTCTTATACAATCTTCATAAAACTCAATTAAATCCAAAAATCAATTATTCCTAGGGTAGGGCCTACCTACATCTATATAAACACATACACTATAATATTTATTTGAATAAAATAGACATAATCAATAATGGCAAAATAGTAGTATCTAATAATAACATCAACAACCTTACCAATAATAATCCTAATAACACTGAAATTAAATCAATAATATATATATTGATGAACTTGTCAGATATGCCATTTATTTGGCTCCAGAAATTCGTACAATAATATAAACGCTATTTAATATTAATACCACCTATATTCTACCTATCACAAATATTTAGAAAATAATTACCAATTCCTAAAATAAATACAAAACATTTGTATTTACCAAACATGTCTACGAGGTCGTATTTGGTCCCACTATATGCCAACATGGGCTTGGATTTGACTTGGGTCTAATCTGGACAGGTTCGGTACAACCGGGTTCCCGTAAACTCAATAATATAATTAAATAATAATTAAAATCTTCGGTACGGGTTAAGTCGTAACTTGGCCTGGTTTTCCTAGTTAGGACGTCGCTATGGCTCAGCCTTCCCCTACCATGGCTAAATACTAGTCAAAGCACACAACTGCACTATCCGTGCCATGATTCCTAGTCGTCTGGTGCTCCAAAACTCAACTATGGCTAAAGTCACCTACCGTAATAATAAACTAATTAATTATTTATAAAATTATAATTCACCATTTTAATCAAATAAATAAAATAAAATAAAAATATTCTAAAAAAATTTCGGGAAGGGGAGCTACAAATCTACCCACCTAAAAAATAATTTCGTCCTCGAAATTCCAATTCATAACTATTCCATAAAAATTAAAGTCTACTATTACCTTAATATCCGAAATTTTAATTCCTCAAAACTTTTTGTAACCGTCTCTTGCCATTTTATAATTTCGAATACTTGGGGACTTCTACCCACCTTTGGTCATACTACTCCTCCAAATATGGTCACTAAAATCTTATAACCTCCAACTAGTTGCTAACATCACTATCCCTAGATATTTATGGCAAATGGTATCGCTAGTACCCTCATATCTATCAAGCAATATTATACTATAATTTAAGAATTTCTATCGAATCCTAGACAGCATGATTGTTCGTCACCTCGAAATAAAAAGGGACGAGAATCAATGGTATGGCAAGCAAGGAAGTATAATCGAGAGCAAATATGGAGTTTTCAAGAACGTAGAGAATTTCTAGGAGAATTTTCAAGGCAGAGTGGATTGAGATTTCTAAGGTCTAGTCAAGGTCGCAGGCTCGTATCAATACAGTTACGTAACCGATACGATATGCTCTGACCTGCATAGGCTACCACAAAAACTTGTCACGACCCGCACCCGGTTTTCGAACCCAAGCTCGTGAGCAAGACAGCTACGTATCGAGCGGACTCCAGCCCGACTCGAGTACGTATAAGCTGTCAAGGTCATGGTATCATATCTAGTCTAAACTATATCTCAATCCACATGAATCATATAAACAAGAATGAACAAGTATGGGTCATGGTCTGCAGCCCATTAGTATATTATCCGATTAGACTCCAAGAATGATATGAGTCTATAAAATAAGCAGAATATATCATGGTACTGAATATAAAGCACGAGATGATAATAAGGAAATATCACAAGCAATACCTGTATCCTACATCGCAATCCTCTACCATCCAGCTCTGCTAACTAACTCCATACAATCGCTAAACCTGAAGAGATCATCAGGTCCTCAGAGGACTAGCAAGATACATAAAACATGCCTACTAATATGACAGTAAATAACATGTGTGGAGGATAAGAACACTGCAAGAAGAACATCTAAGGACGACGAGTCGCGAGGAAATGTAATACTAGACTTGGCTACCAATCAATCGATTAACCTCTATAGCTTGTAGTACAATGCAAGATACTCCCAATCTATAGTAAATTTTGACTGTAATACAATACAAGATAATCCCAGTCAAGATTAGCCAATTCTAGTATCGATCGCCTCTCCTAAAGGATACAAAGTCAAGTAGACCCCTATAAATCGTAGTACAATGCAAGATACTCCCAATTTATAGTGTCGCAAGTCAAGTCAATCAATCAATCAATATATGCTATAGGTCGTAGTATAATGTAAGATACTCCCAATCTATGGCATGTCTCAAGTCAAGTCAATCAAGTGATATCAAGGTAGAATAATCGGCTATAGGTCGTAGTACAATATAAGATACTCCCAAGCTATAGTATGTCTCAACTGTAGTACAATGTAAGATACTTCCAGTCGAGAATGGTCAAGGACAGATATAAAACTGACAACACAATCACGAGAAAAGGGCAACACAAGGCGACCGATATTCTAGCAATGTCAACCATCCTATACGTGCACGTATTCTAGAACAAGTAAAGCAATCAAGGACGAATCAATCACAATATGGAATCATGTGACAATATAAAAAGGACTACAATAAGGAAAGAGAAACCATGTAAATACTGTATATGTTCGGCAAGGTATACTTGCCTGGTGGCAGTGCGAAGAACCAATAAATACTATCAACTGGTACGCCATAACGTCCAAATCATCACAACTGTCTCCGAAAGCTGAAACAAACATTGCCAACATTCTCAGAATAGTCAAATTAGCTACAGTTGACTGTCCTTAAGTCCAATTTTGGACACAGGGGCAAAATGGTAATTTCGGGCAAAAACGGTGTCCGCCGTTGGATCCGCTTTGCACCGAAATGCGTGCCAGAGTCAATGGTCTCTAAAGTCATCAAACTACATGTCTACGGATTCGATTTTCCGATACGGACCCAACCGTATGTCTAAAGTTGGATTCCGACGGGCCGTGCACAAAATCGCCCGTTGAGTAGAACCGCGGGACCCGCAAAACGACGATTTTACCAACTGTCTCAGAATCGGACCAAACTTGGCATACAGGACCAAAAAAATGATACGGTCCTGATGGCGCAAGTTTCGTCTCGATCTGACGAGCGTGCACAAAGTAATTGGAGTTTGTGCAAAGTGGTCGATACGGTGAATTTCGACGGATACGCATCGAATTCGTCGCGCACACGCGACCAATTTGAATTCCGTCAAAGCCCACACGACCATGAAGCCGTTATGTAGCTTTCGATACTTACGGTGCGCGACCACGTCGCCCGGATTGGCGGGACGCACGTCGTGTGGAAGAAATTTCTATATTTCTAATATTTTGAAAACAGGTTTTGATCAGTTTTGAACGTCCGATTTCTCGACGTACAGTCGACGGAATCCGCTTCTACGAAAAAGAGTTTGAAGCCCTATAGGTTGACTTTAACTTCCTTTAATTGATTTTCGAACACACCTAATGGTTTGTCCACAATCTCTCTTGTAAGTGAGGATTCTGGACTGTTCTTTACTCTGTTCTAAACAGAGTTCGGCCGATTTTTGGGTTCGATTTGTGAAGCGTATAGGGCAAATCAAATCGAGTTAGTTGTTTCAAAGCGAAGGGGGTTAGGTGGTAGTTGTACCTGAACAAGTGGTTCGATGAAGGATCGAACGAAATGGAAGTAGGAGCGTCGCGAAGTTGGCGCACTGGCTGCCCCCACAGCTGTTGCTGTCTTCTCATCGACCGCGCACACGCGGTTTTCCTCCGCCGTCTGGCGACTTTACGACGGTGCAGGGCCGTCGAGCGGCGCGCCTAGGGTTGTCCTCGAGGTCGGGGGTCGAGTGGCCGCGGTGTGGAAGAGTTTAGGGTTTCGTTCTTTCGAAACTTCTCTCCCGATCTCTGTTGTTTACATATACGTATGTATAAGTGTCTCGGGTTGGTTGGGCTTCCTGTGGGAAATTGTTTGGAGTGTATAGTCGCTGAAGAGCTCGGCTTGGGAATACTGGGTTGGGGCTTGGGATCACTGTGGGCTGGGATTTATTATTTCTTAGTTAGCTTAGTGTATATATATATATATGTATATATACATACATAAATTCCTATATATATATATACCCACATGTACATATATATGTAATATATATTTATATATAAATACACACATACATATATATAGTATATACATATTTCTACCTTCTCATACATTTATATATTTTATATATACTGTCTCATAAAAATATATATATATATAAAATATATATATATATATATATATATATATATATATATATATATATATATATATATATATATATATATATATATATATATATATATATATATATATATATATCAATACATATATAATATATATTTTTATACATATATACACATATGTATATCAATATACATATATTCTTATACAATCTTCATAAAACTCAATTAAATCCCAAAATCAATTATTCCTAGGGTAGGGCCTACCTACATCTATATAAACACATACACTATAATATTTATTTGAATAAAATAAACGTAATCAATAATGGCAAAATAGTAGTATCTAATAATAACATCAACAACCTTACCAATAATAATAATCCTAATAACACTAAAATTAAATCAATAATATATATATTGATGAACTTGTCAGATATGCTATTTATTTGGCTCCAGAAATTCGTACAATAGTATAAACGCTATTTAATATTAATACCACCTATATTCTACCTATCACAAATATTTAGAAAATAATTACCAATTCCTAAAATAAATACAAAATATTTGTATTTACCAAACATGTCTACAAGGTCGTATTTGGTCCCACTATATGCCAACATGGGCTTGGATTTGACTTGGGTCTAATCTGGACAGGTTCGGTACAACCGGGTTCCCGTAAACTCAATAATATAATTAAATAATAATTAAAATCTTCGGTACGGGTTAAGTTATAACTTGGCCTGGTTTTCCTAGTTAGGACGTCGCTATGGCTCGGCCTTCCCCTACCATGGCTAAATACTAGTCAAAGCACACAACTACACTATCCGTGCCATGATTCCTAGTCGTTTGGTGCTCCAAAACTCAACTATGGCTAAAGTCACCTACCGCAATAATAAACTAATTAATTATTTATAAAATCATAATTCACCATTTTAATCAAATAAATAAAATAAAATAAAAATATTCTAAAAACCCACTACGTACTATGCACCCACTACGACTTATGCGCTCACATGAAGACCCAGTCTCTTGCACATTATGCGACTGCCCCTTGCTGACATGGACAACGCATGAAGGATGGACCTCTTCAAATTCCACTCCGATGAATCTGTTAGTTCAAATTTTTGAGGAAGATCTCAACAGCCATCTCTCTGATAGTCTGGCCAAACTCTATGTGCCCAAAGAAAGAGTTATGCTATGCGCCCACTGCATCACGAGAAGACGGTCCATGCTTCTTTCAAAGTATTTTGAACTCGTTCAAGTATCAAAAACTTTAAAGGGGGTCTTGTAGAAGCATGAAAATTTCAGCAGTCTTGACAACCATACGCCCAAGCCAGAAAAATCATATGCGCCCAAGCCAGAGAAGTCATATGCGCCCATGTGACCAGAGCATGCTATGCGCCCAAGTCTCCAGAGCATACTATGCGCCCAAGTCTCTAGAGCATGCTATGCGCCCAAGTCTTCAGAGCATACTATACACCCATGCGCCCACTCTGGACCCCTCCAGCAGGAAGCGCATAGCCCTGTTTTATGCTATGAGCCCAAGTCAGGACAATCCCCGACAGTCAAACCCACGATCAATCATGCACCGAAGCATACGGCCACGTCAGTCTCCACGAGCAGTCATGCATCGAAGCATGCGGCTATGTCAACACCACGATCAACCCACGATCACGCAGTCTGCATGCGCCTATACTCTATACACCCAAAGCAGGACCATGCGCCCACATGAAAACCAGTATATTTTCTCATGTGGGCGCATAACATTATTTCAGCATGGAAACGACTATAAAAAGGGGTCTCATGCCTCTTCAAAGGACAGAACGGAGAGCATTTTCAAGAGCCAAATTGCTGCACTTCTTAGGTTTTCTTCCACTTTTGCAATCGGAGTGTCAACGGAGTAAAGGAGCAACTGCCGCTCGATCTCCATCGTCCCTTTCCCCAGAATTCTTTTTGTAATCGGGGATCCTTAGCGCAGGATCTCTCAGGCGTACTCGATTTGTGGTGCCTTGCGCCAATAAAAAAAGACCGTATTTCTTCTTCTTTTTGTGTGCGTCCACAAAAATGGCGACTCTGGTGGGGACTACCTTTTCCTCTGACGAGAAGGTGGTGACACAATCTGATACCGACAAAGTGGGGAGCACTCAGAAGATGTTGATCGTGAAGTTTGATCAGCAGGCGTTCAAAGAGATGCTCTTGAGGGACAACTCTATTCCCTCAAAATCAGTGAAGCCAAACAAGTCTCGAGAAGAGAGGACTAAATTAAAGAGGACTTATGAATCAAAGAAGAGAGGGTTGGGTGAAGAAGCTCTGGACTAAATTACAGAGGAGGAGATTGATCTTTGTATCAATCCTTGTATCAATCCTTAAGTTTGATTTAGGGAAAAAACTGATTTAGTATATCACTTTGTGTTGACTGATCTAGTGTATCAGTCGGGACTGATACAAGAAACGGGAATGATATGGGGGCAATGACATATGTTAACTAAAATGAGGAAGGGGTTTAGCATAGGCTCGGGTAGAAGCCAAATGCAGGGCTTGTGCCAATGCACAGTGCAGTACAAGGACTGATATGTATCCGTCCATAAGGACTGATACAGAGAGAGCTCAGTCCAGTCTCGACTGAACTAAGAATTGGGGGTTTGGTTTATTTAGGATTGAACTGGAGGCAGCAGAGAGTTGTGGTGAACAAAGAATAAGGGTTGTGGTTTACTGATGCAAGTGAGAGACAAGGAGGAAGGTTGAACTGTTTGAATGTTTTGAGTGATTGAATGGAAAGGTAGGCAGTTGGGGCATTTGGGGTATGACAGGGACTGATGTAACAGTCTTTGACTATTTTGGCTCAGTCCAAAAGGACTGAGGTTTCAGTCCAAAGGGACTGAATGAGGATTGATCAGTCCACAAAGACTGATTGAAGATATCAGTTTTACAACTGATATCTAAATCAGTTCTAAATTGATTATTGTATCAGTTATCCAAACTGATATGGTATTAGTAATTGCACTGATGGGATGTCAGTTATTCCAACTGATAGAGTATCAGTTAGATTTGGACTGAATAGGAAAAGGGTTAGGGAAAATTAATTTGAAATGGATGGCAGGGCAAGTCGGGCACAGGGAAATATAGTGATGGGAAATTGAGTCAATTGTTGGGTGTATGTGTATAACATAGTGAGTCTTCCTGTGCATTACTTAGATGCAAGACTTGAGGAGAGTTCCTGAGTGCAAGAATAGGGTGATTGACATCATCTTCAAACTGATTTGTATCAGTCCAAACTAATAAGGGCAGAAGATTAGGGAGTTTGAGATTAAGTTCAGTTTAGACTGAACTTGGGGGGCTCTTATCAGTCCAGTTGAGTAAGGGATGATTTTGTATCAGTCTAGAACTGATGTGATGATTAGCTCTTGACTGATATGATGAGCAAATCCATTGAGACTGATCTGGACAGATTATGTTCAGTCTTGGGTTGAGATGAGAGATGTGTAACAGTCTCTACTGATTTGTATATCCTCACATGTGTAGGTTTTGGAGTTGTACACTTGGTATATGTGTATGTGTCTATGATATAGGCATACATATAGGTATTTATCTATAATCCATATATATACTTGAATATATATATATATATATATATATAGTAGTGTATCCTATAATATAGTAGGTTGATATTGATACAACATTCCATATTTAGGTCTTTGAGGCACCGTATCGGACGTTGCTCATATTTCATACTTGATCTTAGGCGAGTACATTCTTTAATAATTTTCTGTTTATGGTATTTTCTATGTTTCATGTATTTAGTGTAGATATCCTTAATTCTTGACACATTGGTCACACCGATCGGTATTTTTGGATCATGTCATGAGATGTTATTCATTGTTATCTTGATGTATCTTGTGCAAGACCCGTTGTAGTTCTTGTGCAATATATGGACACCGATTCTCGAGAAGACTTGCTACCTTCTCCTAGAATCTCGTGTCGTCATGTGTCATAGTTGGATCCAGTGTACCAGTCGGGGCGGAGGAATATTATTCTAGATGTGTGGTCAATACCCTCCTTGTGCAAGTATAGTTCCTTGTGAGTGTTAATCATACACCTCACATATGATTAACTAGGCCAGTAGACCTTATGTAAGTTCCCAAGCCAGCCACATATCAAAGATAATATTCACTCACATAAATAGTATGATTCTTGACTCTTGTACATGATATAACCAGTTCTACTTACTCTTGCTCTAGTTTACATATTTACTCTTGCCATGCTACTTTCATGTACACTATATTATTTCTTATATATTCTCTCTATTTACTGTTATATAGTCCATATCATTTACTGGAACTGTTGTTGGAAATGTGCTTCGCTCCAATCCTGACTGGATATATTTTCCAGACGACTGCGAGGACGAGTGTACTACCTACTATGGTCCTCACGACGTAGTAGGTATAGACCAGGAGACCCTAGTCCAGAATGGGTTATTTCCAGCTGAGGAGGCTCTAGTGGTGACTCAGTTAGACTAGGATTTGACCGGACTCTATCTTCAGCTTATTCAGTTTCATGTTTATTATTTCAGACATGTATAACTATATTTTGATTCAGACTCTGGACATGTATTAAATACTTTGCACTATGGAATTGTCTCTTACTATCATTATCTTTATCGTGCTATATCGTTCTTTCTTCTAGACTTGTGATTGAGGTTATTATATTATTGTTATCCTCCGTTTGGAGATGAGCTATATTGACAGGTTGTTATATCACTGCTAGCTAGTAGACCTACATAGTATTCTGTCACTGATTCTGTGGCGTAGGCTGGGCGCTGTTACACACTCGTGTCCTTATACCGGGTATGGGCCGTGACAGTAGAAGAAAGAGGAGGAGACTCACCTCGGGAAACGTAGTGCTCGGGATAAGGTCACCGGTCAAGAGAGGTGGAGGGGCGCATCGGTGGTCGCCCGCCTGGGAGAGCACGCATCAGCACGGTTACGGAGCATAAGAGGGCGACACGGCGGCACACCTACCGGAGACGCACAAGACCGTCGAGGTGATGGAAGATCGAACGGTCCCGCTGTGCTCCGGCGCTTGGCGACGCGGCCGTACGAGAAGTCGGCACCGACGCTTGAAGAGAAGGACGGGGACGATGGGTCCGACTTCGACGGCGCAGGACGGGGGCGCGGCCAGGAGATCAGCCAGAATCGTGGCGGCGGTAGGAGGTACTGGCAGAGATGTTGGCGTAGAGGTATGTAAGTGATGGTGGGGATTATCAAGGTGTCATGGTGGTGGAGGTTGTGGTTGCAGTGGATCTGGAAAGGCAGGTGGCCTGCAAGGGAGTACAGGAGAGAGGACTATGGTGACCGGCTCAATCACGGCTAAGTGGAAATCGGCGAGGTCGCTCGTGCAGGCAGGATCAACCTCGGCGAGGTTACGGCTGGTGGAAATCGGTCGTGGTAGGCGGTGGAGAGGGATCCCTGGAGATCGGGGCTCCTGCGTCAGGTCGATGATGGTCGGGACGAGGGCTCGGTGTTTGTCTCCGAGTCAAACCCCACAGGGGCAGTGCTCGATTTCTGGGGTGTTGGTATCGATGGTGGAGCGGACAGCGGAGCGGTTAGTGGCGAGGAGGTGGAGAGTCGGGGCCGAAGTTGGCCTGGTCTGAGCACTAGTGGTAGCGATATTGTTGTTGTTAGTGGTGGTGGTCCCTTTGCATGGTGGCGACGCCGGGGAAGAGTGAGGCGAAGGTGTTTACCATTCTAAGGTTCTGGCCAAATTTAGGATTAGGGTTAGGGTTTCTGAAATTGGGAATTAGGATTGGGGATTTTCGGGAATTAGGGTTAGGGATTGTGCCTTGCCGTCGATTGTATCAGACATGTATCCGTGGTTTTGGAATGAAGTGTCGGGGTGTATCCAATACGGCGTAGGAAAATGTATATGTAATAATAATGGAAGGAAAGTAGATGGATACGGATACGATGCACAATGGATATAGTAGTTGATGGTGAACACGGGACACGATGTACGACATAATTGGTTGTGGCTAGGGATTTTGAGTTGTAGTAGATACGAGAAATTAGGAGGAAGATGTAATGCCCCGCTCCGTACGGTGCATTACACTAAGACGTTGACTCAACGAGTCGCGTTGACCGAATGAAATGTATCGATGTGAATCGATACGAGAGTTACATTGTCCCAAGCAATTGTATCGTACTACGTCGATGCGAAGAGTTGTGTTGTCCCAAAGAATGCATCGAGTTGAATCGATGCGAAGCGCCGCATTGCCCCCGAAGGATAAGTGCATTGAGACGGCTCGAAGATTCTAAGAAATCGAATCGACCAAGGCGTAAGTCCGAATCGATGCAAGTATTGATTTTAGTTGGTTTTATGTGCAGGTTATACGTTTACGCTAAAATATTAGAGGTCGACATTTTGCCTTATTCAGTAAGGGGTCCGTGAAACCAATCATCGCCTTGCGATGGACTAAGGTGTTGGCACGGTAAGACAAATTGGACGTATAATTCAATAAAGCACGAAGTGCTCGAATGGCTAAGTCAGGAAAGTTGGCCGTGCAATAAAGTTATGAAATCGAGCCGCATTGGCTCGGCAAAACGACAAGACGTATCGACTCAAGGTGGGAGAATTGACTCTTCTTTTTACTCCTTTATATGTATGCTAAGTTAACCTATCTACGCCACGGGCGTTGTCCGATCGGAAGATAAATCGTAGTGTGTGTTGAACACTAGTTAGAACAATTGAAATGAAACGTGCATCAAATGCATGAGTCGCTATGGAACATTGGATATTCCAAAGGCGAGCGCCTCGGTGCGCAAGCTGCAAGAACATGGGATAACTGTATTCGGCAAGTGCATTCGTGCACGAGCCATTCCGTGCCTTCGCACACGAGTTAGAAGGGCTAGCACATTGGAAGACAATAGGCGAGCGCGCAAGCCATGTACATTGAACACTAAGGCATAGAACATGGAAATACGACTTCGATGCGTGTAGCAATTGCACGACGCGAAAGAAAGATGATATATGTGTCGAAACGTGCCTACGTGCACAAAATCATAAAAGATGACTTTGTTGTGAAAGAATACAGTTGTGGCATGAATGTGACGGAACTTTCGGATATGATATGATGCCTCGAAAGGTGTTCGGGACCTTCGGGTCGTTCGATTGACGAACATTGAGTTGAGGCATGATGCCATTGAACATTGAAACCAAGTATGAAATGTAATAACATAGAAAGTTAATGAAAGAAATACGAGATAATAAAGTCTAAGTCTCGGACTCAAGACTATGTTTGGTTGTTTGATAAAGTCTGAGTCTCGGGCTCAAGACTATGTTTGGTTGTTTGAAAATAGGGCGTTGTATGGTCGAATGGACTTGAGATAATTGTGATAATCTTCCGTGCACAGAATGTTCCCTCCGAATGGGCTGCGCCGGGGCACTGGGACCGTTTGGCCTAGGAGGAATATAATTTTTGATAGACGCACATCCGTAAGACGATTAGCGACCGCTTAGCGAGATATGAAAAGCCACAAATGATGGTATGCAGCGGTAGATCTCCGTAATTGGGATAGCAACCTACTACAAGAGGCACCGGGCTACCCAATTCGGAAAAGAAAATGAAGAGAAAAAAGAAAGAAAGAAAGAAAGAAAAGAAAGAGAGAAAAGAAAGAAAGAAAAATGCCTTTAGTCCATTCTGGCGCGGATACGCCAAGACCTTCATATAGTTAAGGAACGATGGGTTAAAAGTGCAGGCGTGTATGTATCCTGCGCATATAGATCCTGCTTAGAGAGCACTTATAACATGACAGGGAAGGAATACGGCGTATTCGCCTTGCGTCAGTGCAAGGGCGAGTGCGTCGACTTGGTAAGAAGTTCGCGCCACGAACAAACACGAGATTGCTTGCCTGCTTGCCTATTCAATTCGAATAACATGCTTTACGCTTTCGAATATGCCATGAAATCGACCCTAAGGAGAATATAGCAGGATCATAAGCTAAGTTGCATGATTGAATATAAATACTAAAATGTCGGTTTAGAAAGTTGGTCTTTTTGTCAGTACATGTGAGGACGAACGTACTGATCCCCCACCAGCTTTCATGCAGGGTGCAGGGAATGGATTGTTCGCGACGAATCTTCGCTTGATCGCGAAAAGGCAAATAGAATGCCAAAGCGTTTGATGCATACGATCGTATTTACGCTCGAACTTGCAACAAGATTGATGCGGCTGATATATAGAAGGCATAATGTATAGAACGGTGAAATCTTTTATGGGCAAAAGAGAACCTGAGTGTTGTAGCCAATCTGGCATATTTTGTTAGGCTATCGAAAGCCTTTGTAATCTCAGTTCGAATATCAATAAAGAGAATTATTTCGTATACTCTGTTTTCCTTTCGTTGTTAATATCAACTCAAAGATAACCATTTGAGAACTCATCATCTTGCCTTGCACGAGCACAACTCCAGGCTCGTGCGGCATCACGCCCCCTGCAAGTACGATGATTCGGGTGATTTTGGGTCGGGGCGTGACAAATTGGTATCAGAGCTTTAGGCACAATTTCCTCAGGATGCTTGCTTTGTTTCAATTCTAAAGAGTTGTCCACCACCTATCAAATCACTCTTGACTCTACTCGATGTCGCACTGGATGTTCCATACAATAAGTCTAATACAAGCATGTAATTTTTTCGCGTGGTGTTTTGGAAATTATATGATATTTGCTGGAAAAGTCGTAAAAGGTTTGTTGCTGCAAATGCAACAAGACGCGAGATGTAAATTCAAAGATTTGTTGCTGCGAATGCAACACGTCGTGAATTGTGAATTGAGATATTCGTTGTTTGTAATGATCGATATGAGAAATATTGGTTACATCGATACAATGAAAGTCATGGAATGTTGCTGCAGCAATTGCCATGTGTTGATTGTAATGATGCGTTGAAAAGAAAATGAAAGTTGATATTGAATGTGTCGAACGGATTCACATATTGATTTTGAATATGCGTTGCGATGAAAGTGATAAGTCAATATCGAATGTGTTGAACGGATTTGAGCATTGACTTTGAATGTCGAGAGTAAATCATTGCACGAGTGCAATAGATATAGAAAATAAATCGTTGTACGAGTGCAATGAATGTCGGAAATAAGTTGTTGCACGATATGCAATGTGTGTCAGAAGTAAATTGTTGCACGTAGTGCAATACATGTCAAAGTAATCGCTGCACGGAGTGCAAGGTTATTAGAAATAAATTATTGCACGAGATACAACGGAAGAAACTAAAATGTGTAAATCGATAGAAACGAAATTAGTTCGGTTGTGCATCGAACTTGTGTTGTCAAATGAATACATTGGCTGAGTTGCGTCGGATTTTGATTGATCAAAAAGTTACGGTTGTGATCGGCATGATCACTATGAAAATCGTGAGTCGGAAGAGATTGTTGGTTCATAGTGATTATAATACGAGGGAAATGACTCGATTTTCGAACGGTATATGCCATACCACGTATGGGATGAATGACTCGATTCTGAGTGGTATATGATATACCACTTGTGCGATAAATTGCACCGACACGTTGTGAGAATTGTGGGAGATTCGTCCGTAACGGACGGGATAGCACCGAGACTCGATTGAGAATTTGTATGACGGCATGTTTATGCAAGTGTTCTTCGATGATCGGTTAGAACGGTAAGGCGAAACTTGTATCATTGAATGGTACGTCGATTGAAAATTTATGTGTCAGTCGAATGACGAAAACTAGCAAAACGATTATGCCTTGAGGCAACAATCGGATCAGCGGGATAAAAAACTTGAAACGTTGTAATCGAACTACCCGACTTGCGAGCTCGATGAAAATGTTTGCGATACAAATTATAATTGGATCGCACAATGTGCGACTACGGTGAAGAGTTGGTTGATGCGAATAAATAGTGTCCAAGAGATAGTTGGTTACGTTATGGCGAAACTCATTTGAGTACGACTGAAAAACACATGAAACTTAGAGGGCGAGATCGTATGACTTGAGGGTTCGATGTTGGATAATCGGTAACTCAGTTATGCGATCAAAGTATAGCAGGATGTGGCGAATCGGAAAACGAGTTGATGCATATGGAAAAGTTCGTTGCGAACTTGGATGCATGCGATGCGAGTTAAGTTGACGTTGGAAAGGATTCGAAGTCTACCCTCTTGCTATCGAAATTGATATGAACTATAAAAATCGATACGCCAAGAAACGTAAGCACGATATGAGAAAACACAATTGGGTAGGCCTACGATATCGAGATTTTCGAAAATAACTGTACGAGAATGAACGAACTAGTTGATCATGAACTTTGTGATTGATCAAGACGAGACTATAAGTCATCGACGATTGTTCGATGCGTATAGCATCTCGTGTGTCGACCGCAAAATAAGATAGACTCGAACTCTATACGAGTAGATGTTTCATAAATTGCGAAATCATCGACGGTAGTGTATGACTTTACTCGGAGGAGAGTTGCGCATCAGTTGCGCCGATAGAAATAGTTTTGTCCAAAATTGGATAGTCGCATAGAAATCGTCGAAACGTGATTTGGCTCTGAAATAAGATATAACATAGTTCGTAGTAAACTATCCTTCAGTGATGATCCACAATTATCGAGCGTAGCTTCGGGGCAGCTGACCCTAGAAGACTTGATCGCCAAATCAAATTAAATATGCAGACCGTAAGATGATCTATGTGATGTCGTATATGAAATTGCATCGATAACAAATATTATGTAGTGCATGTTGACGATAAGTCTAGGCGATCGAAAATTGTTGGAACAGTTTTCGATTAAGAATGATGTAGCTAGATTTTGAGTATTCGTCGGATGAATGCTTGAATGGTTATGTTGGTCGACGATCGAACTAGAAATTCACCAACGGACTTGGTGATTTGGATAGGCGATTATGAGATTCGTGCTATGCACGAGAGAGAACGATAAAGGAACGACTTATGAGTTATGTTGTTAGAATTGGATTCACCTTGCAATTGAGCTTGCGTGAATCGGACTTATATTCGATGATGCAAGACGAACAAGTTTAGGAATTGGCTAGAAACTTCCTACTCGGTAGGATGTAAGACGCGTCGTAAAGACCTTCGTGTTAAGGCGAATCGTTGACTTGAGCATTGTCGACTCGAATTAAACTTAGTATTGGATAGATTGTGGCCTTTGTACAATGTCAATTTAAAAGTTACGTCGGAAGAATTTAAGCGCGGTGTCTAACTTAGTAACCTAGCGGGTGTAGTCCTGAATGTTGATGCATTTGCAAGTCAACAAAGGAAATTGTATCGAGATAAGTTTCATAGCCAGACTTCGGAAAAAGTTGGGTGGCAAATTCGAATGCAAGGCGTTGTGAAGGATCATTGCGATCGAATGTGCGACGGCTCGATGCAACTTATAGGATTGATAGTCCATACGAAACATACGAAATAAGAAATGCGATTTTAAATCACGTCACGTGCAGAGACTTTATTGAATGAATCACGTATGTATCGAATATATGTATGCGATAAAATTTTGAGAACAGTTGCTAAAGATAAGTCCGATCGAGAGTACGAGATGGCAAGCATAGGATTGAAATTACCTGTTAGCTTTGTTCCAATTTGCTACCACTGGACTTGGTCGAAATACATATATCTTTGGGACGACTTGAATATAGGTACGGATCCAAATCGAGTTGTATAAAATTCAAATCGAGCTGCAGGAAAGACTTTGGAATGTTAATAAAAAGTTTGCAAGATAGTGTGAAACTGAACAACATTGGTGGAACGAGATCATGAAACGATCTATAAAACACTTAATCAGAGTGTTGGTTTTGGTTCGAGGACGAACCATGTTTTGAGTGGTATATTCTTTAATGCCCCGCTCCGCACGGCACATTACGCTGAGACGTTGACTCAACGAGTCGCATTGACCGAATGAAATGTATCGATGCGAATCGATACGAGAGTTACGTTGTCCCGAGCAATTGCATAGAACTAAGTCGAGGCGAAGAGTTGCATTGTCCCAAAGAATGCATCGAGTTGAATCGATGCGAAGCGCCGCATTGCCCCGAAGGATAAGTGTGTTGAGACGGCTCGAAGATTCTAAGAAATCGAATCATCCAAGGCATAGGTCTGAATCGATGTAAGCATTGATTTTAGTTGGTTTCATGTGCAGGCTATACGTTTACGCTGAAATATTAGAGGTCGACATTTTGCCTTATTTAGTAAGGGGTCCGCGAAACCAATCGTCGCCTTGCGACGGACTAAGGCGTTGGCACGGTAAGCCAAATCGGACGTATATTTCAATGAAGCACGAAGTGCTCGAATGGCTAAGTCAGGAGAGTTGGCCGTGCAACGAAGTTATGAAATTGAGCCATATCGGCTCGACGAAACGATAAGGTATATCGACTCAAGGTGGGAGGATTGACTCTTTTTTTTACTCCTTCATGTCTAAGTCAGAATATATCATTCTATGCTAAGTTAACCTATCGACGCCACAGGCATGGTCCGGTCGGAAGATAAATCGTAGTGTGTGTCGAATACTAGTTAGAACAATTGAAATGAAACGTGCATCAAATGCACGAGTCGCTATGGAACATTGGATATCGCAAAGGCGAGCGCCTCGGTGCGCAAGCCGCAAGAACATGGGATAACTATATTCGGCGAGTGCATTTGTGCATGAGCCATTCCGTGCCTTCATGCATGAGTTAGAAGGGCTAGCACATTAAAAGACAATAGGCAAGCGCCTTAGCGCGCAAGCCATGTACATTGAACACTAAGGCATAGAACATAGAAATATGGCTTCGATGCGTACAGCAAGTGCACGACGCGAAGGAAAGATGATAAATGTGTCGAAACGTGCCTACGTGCACAAAATCATAAAAGATGGCTTCGTTGCAAAAGAATACAGTTGTGGCATGAATGTGACGGAACTGTCGGATATGACATGATGCCTCGAAAGGTGTTCGGGACCTTCGGGTCGTTCAATTGACGAACATTGAGTTGAGGCATGATGCCATTGAACATTGAAACGAAGTATGAAATGTAAGAACATAGAAAGTTAATGGAAGAAATACGAGATGATAAAGTCTGAGTCTCGGACTCAAGACTATGTTTGGTTGTTTGATAAAGTCTGAGTCTCGGGCTCAAAACTATGTTTGGTTGTTTGAAAATAGGGCGTTGCATGGTCGAATGGACTTGAAATAATTGTGATAATCTTTCGTGCACGGAACATTCCCTCCGAACGGGCTGTGTCGGGGCACCGGGACCGTTCGACCTAGGAGGGATATAATCTTTGATAGGCGCACATCCGTCAGACGATTAGCAACCACTTAGCGAGATGTGAAAAGCTGCAAATAATGGTATACAGCAGTAGATCTTCGTAATTGGGACAGCAACCCACTATGAGAGGCGCCGGGCTATCCAATTCGAGAAAGAAAAGGAAGAGAGAAAAGAAACAAAGAAAGAAAGAAAGAAAAGAAAGAAAAAAAATGCCTTTAGTCCATTCTGGCGCGGATACGCCAAGACCTTCATATAGTTAAAGAACGATGGGCTGAAAGTATGGCATATATGTACGCACATAGATCCTGCTTAGAGAGCACTTATAATATGACAGGGATGGAATGGGGCGTATTCGCCTTGCGTCAGTACAAGGGCGAGTGCGTCGACTTGGTAAGAAGTTCGCACCATGAAATAAACACGAGATTGCTTGCCTGCTTGCCTATTCAATTCGAATAACATGCTTTACGCTTTCAAATATTCCACAAAATCGACACTAAGGAGAATATAGCAAGATCATAAGCTAAGTTGCATGATTGAACATAAATACTAAAATGTCGGTTTAGAAAGTTGATCTTTTCATCAGTACATGCGAGGACGAACGTACTAATACCCCACCAGCTTTCATGTAGGGTGCAGAGAATGGATTATTCACGACGAATCTTTGCTTGATCGCGCAGAGGCAAATAGAATGTCGTAGTGTTTGAAGCGTACGATCGCATTGACGCTCGGACTTGCAACAGGATTGATGCGGCCGAGATATAGAAGGCATGATGTATAGAACGATGAAATTATTTGTGGGCAAGAAAGAACCTGAGTGTTGTAGCCAATCTGGCATATATTGTTGGGCTATCAAAAGCCTTTGTAATCTCAGTTCGAATATCAATAAAGGGAATTATTTCGTATACTTTGTTTTCCTTTCGTTGTTAACATCAACTCAAAGATAACCATTTGAGAACTTGTCATCTTGCCTTGCACGAGCGCAACTCCAGGCTCGTGCGGCATCACGCCCCCTGCGAGGACGATGATTCGGGTGATTCTAGGTCGGGGCGTGACAGAAGAGGCCTCCTTAAATAGGCAAGCAACTCCTAATCTGATAAGGCTTAATAGTCATTGTGGATAATTCTTGCCTTTAATTTTAAATTCAAATAAACTTTAAAACAAATCAGTTTAATCAAAATCTATTAGTAGATAATAATATTTAATTTAAATAAATATCAAATTTAAAATAATTCAATCTAATTGAATCTATTAGTAGATAAATATACCAATTTAAATAATCATCTAATTTTATCAAAAGTTTAAATTATATAAATTCAAATCGAAATCAAATAACATTTAAACAAAAATTGATCTAATCGCAATCATGTAAATGATTGTCATAAAATATTTAAAGTATATATTCGATATTATCAAACAATTTAAATCATCTACATTGAAATCTAAATCCAATAGTTGATTACTACCGTAATTTAAATAACATTTAATATTTTCAATCTAAATTCAAATAAATAGTCATCCTAGTAATTTAAATATAACGATATTATCAAAACAATTTAAAATATATTTTTATAAATCAAAACTTAATTTAAATATACTTTGATAAAATCTTTTATTGTTTCCAAAAATACTTATGATTTTTAAATCCATTTTTGAACCCAATTCCAATAAAATCCAAAATAATAACCAACTTCCTTCAAAATTCCAACAATACAATTGAATAAAATATTTTT
The DNA here is from genome assembly GCA_029216955.1 of Iris pallida. Lineage (NCBI taxonomy): Eukaryota > Viridiplantae > Streptophyta > Magnoliopsida > Asparagales > Iridaceae > Iris > Iris pallida. The sequence continues at coordinate 10,003,114 of JANAVB010013200.1, forward strand.
ATCAAATAAATTAGCACTTCTCAAAATATTTAATTTAAAACTATTTTTGATAAAAGAAAATATCATTCGCGAAGTCTTGACAAAAATTACCTTTAAACACAATAATAAATAAAATAAATAATTTCTTTTAAAAATTCGGGAAGAGGAGTTACAATTATTAATTTCTGGAAAATTAATATGCTATAAATCTATGTCTCAGCTTTCCAAAATATCAAACGGTTCGCAAAACGGATTTCGTGATCTCCGAAAATTTTGAAAACAGTGCGACATGTCAATTTTTAGGACAATTAGCACTCAAATAATTTTCCAAAAATTTAATTTCATAATTACAGAAAATAAATTATAGATTTGAAAAGCTAACCTCGATACGGTTCTATAAAAAAAATTAGAGGTGAAAGGGAGTCCGGAATTGGTCGCAACGGCCTCACAAAGTTGTTGTAGCTTCAAAATAAAAATGAGGCTGAATTTATGACAAATTTTGGCCTATTCTGGACGAAAAAAAGAGAAGTTTTGGAAAGAAAATATCGGAGACGACATATGTTCAATAGTTATATATAATGGGTAGCAATTATCTAATTATGATTAGATTGAAAGGGTTTTGGTTTTAGGAGAAGAATAAGGACTCTTTAAATAGATGGAGATTGACTCAGTTTCCTAATTAGGTAAGGATCAAATCCAATGAAAAAATCTTTCCCATAAATCTAAATCAAATAAATCTTTAAAACCTAATTGATAAATCTAATCCAATATTTTGTTATCATACATAATTTAAAATCATATTTGTTTCCATCAAAAATATATTTGCATAAATCCAAATCTTATAAAATATAATTTAGCAAATCTTTTTGTTGGTCAATGATAATAATCATTAATTTTAAAACTAAATTAATCAAGTCTAAATTTAATAATATCAAATTTTATATATATATATATATATATATATATATATATATATATATATATATATATATATATATATATATATATATATATATATATAGGTTTTATAAATTCAAATCCAAGAGATAATTGATAATAAATTAAGTATTTCAAAGATATGCTTTCATAAATACAAATCTTGTTTAAAAAATAATTTTGACAAAATCTCTGTCATTCAAAATTACCTATAAACGAAAATATTTTTTTCCAACGCAATGATTTTCAAGAATAAAAATAACATAATAATAAAAAATAATAGTAAAATTTTTGAAAATTTGAGAACATGGGTTACACTCAGGCCAGCGCATCAATGTGAGGAAGAATGTCGTATATGCCCACCATTCCACGAACACCACCAAGAAGGAAATGCTCTCGCAGGCGATGGGCTTTACTGTTAATGATCCCTCATTTTCGTACTTGGGCTGCCCGATGGTGTATGGCTGGAGGAACACCGCTCTGTTCGATGACTTGCTGGGAAAGATCAGGAGGAAACTAGAGGAATGGCACAACCGTTGTCTCTCTCATAGCGGTAAAGTGACTCTTATCAAACATGTTCTAAGTTCCATCCTGATTTACACCCTCGATGCTTACATCCTGCCCAAAAAGGTTATGTATAACATAGAAAAGTTGCTAGCAACTTTCTTTTGGGGCCATTGTGATGGTAAAGACAAGTGCTAATGGGCTAGTTGGAAGATGATGGCCTGGCCGACTACCGAAGGGGCTTGGGTTTTAAAAGAATGGAACATATAGCGGACGCTTTCTCCATGAAGTTGTGGTGGAAGTTGAGGACCCAGAGACCCTATGGAGTAGATTCATGAAGGCTAGGCAATCTAGATACCTTCACCTAGCCCATGCCATCGCCAACAGCCGAGCTTCTTCCTTTTGGTGATGGCTTCTCTACGGAAGACAACTTGCCGAACCCCACATCAGACGCAAAGTGGGATCCGGGGCTTCCAACCTGCTACTCGAACGCTAGGCGGGTAACGAGCTGCTTCTCCCCGTGTCTCACATTCCGCCCGACAATAACATATCTGCCCTGAGCGCAGCAGATGGCTCATGGGACTGGTGGCACCTCTAGATAATGTTTGACGGGGAGGGGGCTACAATTATCGCTAATTTCGAAGCAAAGCTGGGTGTTGGCACCGACGAGTTTTTGTGGTCCTTATCTGCTATCGGTCAGTTCTCTCACTCATCAGCTTGGGAGTCGGCTCAGGAAGTCATACTTGCCGTATTACTAGCACTCGTTCATCCCGAGTAAGTGGTCCATCTTAATATGGCGTGTTCTGGGGAGAAAGATTCCCACTGATGAGGTTCTTTTCTCCATCGACTTCAGTTTGTCTTCCGCTTGCTACTTGTAAAACCCACAACCTGTTTTTCTATAATTTTTGGATAAATTGGAATTATTGCATTTTTGGATTTTGTTTTGTCAGCATAGTCCTGGATTTCCAGTTAGAGTTTAGTATTATTATTATTATTATTATTATTATTAGTAGTAGTAGTAGTCGGGTTAGGAAAATATTTTTAAAAAAAAATTTAATCATTGGATTTTGATTGTGGCCCTGTCCCCGTCCCGTGCCCGGAGTCCAACCCCGAGTCCGGACACCGACCCCGAACTCGAACCAGACCCCGTTTTCTCGAAGCCCGACTCCGTTCCGAGCCCATCCTTATTTCCTTCTTTTTAAATTCTGATTTACTATATACTTATACAAAAAAAAAGAATTAATACTAAAACCTATTTCTAATTCCCCTGACCTGGTCACCCCACGACCAGGCCACTCCCCTTATTCTCCTCACCACTCCTACTCCTTTTCCTCAGCTTTTCACCACAACCACATCTACTCTACTCTCTTTCCTACTCTTCAAATAAAAACCCACCACTACTACTCACCATAACCACCATCACCATTCTCATTCCCATCCTTCCTCTCTCTCTCTCAAACTTCTTCCCCAAAGCTCCCTCCCGTGCCCTAGCCCGACCAGAGCCCCGAGGCCGCGCCCCATCCAGTCGAGACCCCCCCCGGCCAGCATCTCCCGCCGGCTGCCCGCCGTGCCCTAGCCCCGTGCCTCCCGCCGACATCCCTCCCGAGGCCGCGCGCCGCCTCCCGCACCGGCCAGACCCCAGCGCGCCACCAGCGCCCCGGCCAGTGCCTCCCGCCCGGTCATCTCCAGCGCCCAGTGACCCTCCCGAGGCCGCTCGAGCCCCCTGTGCCGTTCCTGCGCCCGCTCGACCCTGAGCGCGCACCCCGACGGCCTGATCCACCCGCGCCCAGCCCTTTCCGACGACCCCCGGCGCCTCCGACCCGAGGCCAGAGACCGCCTGCGCACCTCCCGAGACCAGCGCCTCCACCGTGCGTTGTTCCCGAGGCCAGCGCCTCCCGCCGGCCGCTTTCCCCGGCGAACCCTGCGTGCTGTTCCGCGCCACCTCCCGTGCGTCGGATCCCAGCACTCCGGTGACTCCGTCTCCGTGCCCGTCCGGCCAGCACTGTTCGCTGTTCGGACACTGTCCAGCGCGTTCCTTGCGGCCCGGTCCGCTGTCTGTGCCTCCTGTGCGTTCTTCCGAGCTGGTTTTCCACTGTCCGCGGAATTCTTTCTTCTAATACTTCATCTGAGAGCTCTAGCCGAGCAATTGAGGTATAACTTCGTGTCCCCGTGTCCCTCCCATAGATAGTCTATGATGATGCAGTCCCGACCCCGACACGGGGATCGGTTTTACTAGTTGCGCTAGGGGATGCTTCTTTAGAGTTCGGCTCGGAATTGGTTCTGTGGTTGTTTTCTAAATTAGTATGCTCTATTTTTGGCCGTGGATTTATTATTTTGGGTTGGATATTCATCTTTGGACTGGTAATTAGTGATCCCTGGTTTGGGATATTTATTTGTGTCGCGAGTTGGCATCCTCCCAGGATTGGGTTATCCCAGTTACGGAGGAGGTGCTGCCAAAATTTTCGGAAAGGTTTTCAAAATAAAAGTATTTAATTAAATTAGTAAATTGGTAAATAAAATTCTATTTTCAAATCTGGTCTTTGCAAACGATTTATAAAATTGGTTTTGTCGGCTTTAAATGCGGATTTTGTGAGTTTCGTATCCCCGTTAGGCGATGACTGTATCGGTCGAATGAGCCTCGGCGAAACGCAAACGATACAGGGTCACCTGTACGTTGAGGCGTTAGCCAGCAACATATGATTGCACGACCAAGTCTGAGACTCTTTAGTTTTTATTTTAATTATAATTTATTTTAGAACTGGTGCTGCTTTTAGTATTTATGGTGCAGGGCCTCGGCCTACTGTTTGGACCGTTCGCGGCACTCAGAGCTCACCTTAGGATTATTAATTTATGTAAATAATTTGTAAAGGGCATAAGTCCAATTTTTTCTTTATTTTTCTGTGACCCTTTATTGTGTAGCGTAGCTTTTTCTTATTTTTCTGGAATGTTGATTTTGCCGTTAAACGCGTAGAATATAAAATGGATATATTTATTTTTTAAGAAAATTAATAAGTTTTCTCATAATTAATAACCTGGTAATTTAGCAATTCACATGTTTTCTCATTTAAAAGAAAAAGCCTAGTTATATATATATATATATATATATATATATATATATATATATATATATACTTAAAATACAAATTTTTGCCAAATTAGTCGGTAATTGTTATTTTTTCAAATTAATCAGTAACCGACTTATTTAATTAAAATGATAACGAACATAGATTGCGACGTTAGACATTTTCCGGTAGATTATTAATAACTTAAAATCTGACTAGGGTCTGCTTCTAGAGATTGTAACTAGCACACCTAGAATGGTTTCATTATGGTTCTAAGTCAAGGTTCTCAACTGTAGGATCTCGGAGACGAACTTGACTTCCTCCTCGGTACCGACATTCCCGATCCAGTCAATTAACAGAGGCAAGTTACGGTTATGTTTTCTTGCATTTTATTTAGTAATTATCAAGTTGCATGTTTAAACCACTTTGCTACACGGAACCCTCTCCTAGGGTTCAAATATTGATTGATATTGATTGTGGGGATTGGGGGAATAGTGTAACGTTTATGACCAATACCCCCCCTTCCCCATATTGCATGATTGTGCGAGCTTACCCCTCTTACACACGGGGATAAGCCGTATTGCGTCGCTAGGACGCTATTGTACAACCCAAGTCGGTCATAGACGATTACACATTCAAATCACATTATTTTTAATTATTAAATTGCTGAAAAATATTGTTTTAACTGTTTAGCCTGCACTTTTCCATTATTATTTGAAATGTGAGATACATATTTGTACTTGCTCCCTCCTGACTGGAGACCCACATTTTTAGGTGACAATGAGGATGCTAAGCTATTGTACAATAGCTACTATGACCCGGTATTGTATCATGTGGTGTTGCCAGAGTCCCTCTTGAAGGACGCAGAACCTGAGGTCGATGAGCCGACCGCCTAGCTAGTTGTTTTCCAGTTTTCTAGTTTTATTGTTTTGGAGTTTGTTAATTTGAATTCAGTACTTTATTTCAGTTCTTCCATTTCCAGTTGTACTTTTCAATTGTTGAATAAAATTTTTAAAATTGTCATATATACAAGTTGTGACAAATGTATACATGTGGTTGTGAATACCTGCATATTGAACAGCATACTGCCGTCGTCTCACAACGGTACAGGCTGGGCATAATCCGGTTCGACCCAAATAATTTTGGGATCGGGTCGTGACACTACTGCTGCAATGAGCGGGATTCGGAGACCACATAACACGTTTTCATGGAGGGCGAATTGGCTTTGCGGTTTGGTCCTATTTCAAGGGTAAGTGTTCGGCGGGCTTAGTTGGCCCTGGTCTCGTCGACCGCCTTTCCTTTTGGGACGCGACCAAACACGGGCATCAAATTGTTGCAGCGGTGATCGTCTGGGTCATTTGAAAAAATCGCAAAAAACACAGATACGAGGGGAAATAATTCAGAAAAGAGCAACTGATAAAAGAAGTCAAGCGATAGGTGGCTAAGGCCATTAGAACTCACACTGACAGGTAGCATGAGTTTTGGAACTCCATCAGAGGCTAACAGATTTTTGGCCGCCTCTTTTTGGATTTTAGTTAGAGCCTTTTGATTGTTTTACATATGTTTTGGATTTCCCCCACTTGTAAAGACAACCTCATTTTGGCCTTTTATTTATAAAATGAACTGTTTGCTTTATATATATATATATATATATATATATATATATATATATATATATATATATATATATATATATATATATATATATATATATATATATATATATATATATTATTATATTATGGTATCAATATATATAGCAATGGGTACTTGTGGCGAACTCGCCTCTAGCCTAGTGGTTAAGAGAGATGCATGCGGCCCAAGTGGTCGGGAGTTCGAGCCCCAGTAGAGGCGAGTTCGCCACAAGTACCCATTGCTTCAATACATTTTATGTGTCCGTGCATCCCCATCAACCCCGTGGCCACTGCCACCCCAGCCGGGTTGATGCGGGAGGGGGGGCTCGATCCCGGGTCTCCCCGCCGAGAGCCCCATATATATATATATATATATAAAAAAAAAAAAAAAAAATATATATATATATATATATATATATATATATATATATATATATATATATATATATAGTAGAAGATATTATATATATATATATATATATATATATATATATATATATATATATATAGTAGAAGATATTATATATATATATATATATATATATATATATATATATATATATATATATATATATATATATAATATCTTCTACTATATATATATATATATATATATATATATATATATATATATATAGTAGAAGATATTATATATATATATATATATATATATATATATATATATATATATATAATATCTTCTACTATATAAAGAGGCTTCAAAACGACTAAAAAATGAGCCGTCTAAGCTGTATGAATATCATCAACCATTTAAATAAATTTAAAAAGTAATAATAAATAACTACCTAAATACTCCACTAGTTATTAAAAAAAACTAAGTATTTAACTATCTACTAAGATATATTTATAACTAAATAGTCTAACTCAAGTGGTTAAGGTAGTAGGTATTTTTCTTGGTTGTTTGAGTTCAAATCCTAAGTTTGATAATTTTTTAGAATAAATTTATATTTAATTGTATTTAATATATTTTTTGCACGTCCAATTGCATGTGCACATTACTAATGGCTATTTATAAGGGAACATCAAAAGTTGATATGGGCTAACCCAAATCTAACTTTGGGTTATTTACAAGTTTGTCATTAAAAAAATTACTCAGGGCTAGCCCAACTCTAGGTATATAAGTCAATTTTTTTTATCTTGTCTCCTTCCTCAACACATCCAAAGAAGAACAACAAGAAGAAGAAGAACAAGAATGTGGGATGGGTTTTCTTCTCATCATCATCATCTTCTTCTTCTTCTTCTTCTTCTTCTTCTTTCTTCTTCTTCTTCTTCTCCACCATTTTCATCATCCTCACTGTAACGCCCCAGTCCCAAAATATGTAGGACTAAGAACGTAGACATGCCAGCTGTATTCATACGAAGTATACTCCAATATATAGAAATCCTCGTATAATTACATAAGCTGTAAAATGCAGTAGAACCAAACTAATCTCATCCACACAAAAATATATGAATAAAAGATTTCAAATAATGATTATGAATTGTCTTGATACAATATGTTGGGCGGAGACAAATCCACTACCAACAAGTAAAGGAAAAATACATGAGAAAAGAAATAAATTTGGCGAGCGGAGCGAAGACTATCCAAACGCAACCATCCTCGAAGAAATAGCAATGGTCACGGCTAGAGCTAGAACACCTGCAAAAGACAATAGCACACACCTGGCGAGATAACCAGGTCCTCAGAGGGACGTAACAAGACACATAATATCATGCCATAAACTGAGTAATAAAAGCTCAACAAAAGAGTATATATAACTAAACAAATAAAGGTCCTTAACCATTCTAGGTGTAGATGCATTTTGAAGACAACGTTCCACACAAGGGCTCCCGAAGCTAGAAACACGGCACGTTAGCATTTCAACCAAGGCACTAGTGGCGTCTAGAGAAAAGTAAATGCACGGCCCATTAGCACTCGAGCGAGAACTAAGGGGCGTCTAGAGAAAAATAAATGCACGGCCACTAGCTCTTGGGTGAGTCACTAACGGCAGCTAGAGGAAAGTAAATGCACGGCCCATTAGCACTCGAGCGAGAACTAAGGGGCGTCTAGAGAAAAATAAATACACGGCCACTAGCTCTTGGGTGAGTCACTAACGGCAGCTAGAGGAAAGTAAATGCACGGCCCATTAGCACTCGACTGAGTCATTAAGGGCATATAGAGAAAAGTAAATAAGTGAAAGCCCATGCGCCTAATAACTGTCTTCACCCTCCCCATGCACTACTCGTGTTGAATCTACATCACGACATTGCTAATAACTGCTAAGTCGCTAAGTCTTCTAGACAACAATAACTATTTAGCATTTATTGCCTATCGTACGGCATGTGCGCACCGATGGCCGGTCGATACGTACGTCCGAGATCTATATGAGACTCGTGACTCGTGATACACAAGTGTCAGGGCCAATGAATGTGACACAAACAAGGGTAGTCCCTTAACTCTAGGCCAAATGCAACTAAAATATAATAATTTGCAAGTACAATTTATATTTTCTAGAATAAGTAAAAAAAACATGCATGATATTGAGCAAGAAATTAAGCAGTAAGGCAAGGTGTCTTGCCTGGTAGGACGCCTGGTGCGCTGCGATGATCAAGGTGGCACGATCTGCAACTTCGGTGCAACCACTATGCAAGGTTACCTCGGATGGTGGCACGGACAGTTCCATTGGGTCCAGAACGGTCAACTTGGTTAGGGTGGACATAAGGTAGGCTTGAATTGGCGATCGAATAGGAAAGAGGGGGTTGAGTCACGGACAGAAGGATAATTAAAGGAAATTTGATAAATAATATATTTGATTTCAGAAAACTATTTATATTTTTTTGAAAACTATATTTTAATATCCCGAAATATTTTATAAATAGTAAAATCAATGTAAGTCAAAGACTATAGTTTACTTAGTAAAAATATTTTATATAAGTACTTGAGAATATATTTTATTGGTCGAAATAGTTTTTGGATAGATAATTGAAAATATGAAAAATCATTTCCTTTAGGCTAGAATACCTTAAGTAAAAATATAATTTTTGGTAGCACTATATATTTATTAGTAAACATTTTAGATGAATACTAAAATATATAGAAATCATTTTTAAGAAAAGCTCTATATTTGCAAAATAATACCTATCTTTTTATGCTAGCCATAATTATTTAACAAAATAATAATAATAATAATAATAATAATAATAATAATAAAGATGATAAAAATAATGATGGTAATACTATTGATAATTAATGATGTATATATTCCTACAAGAAAGAAAATAATAGACATATAATAATAATGATGATAATGATAGTAATAAGGATAATAATAATAATGATAAAATGCAAAACACCATTAAAATAAACAATAATAATACTAATAATAATAATAATAAAGATGATGATAATAATAATAATAGTGATAAATACACAATAACAGAAAAAAAAGAAAAAAAATATAAAATAAAAACAATTTATAAACTAATACCATACTTAACAGCACTCTGCTCCCCTTAGTTTTGGAAAGAGGAGAGAGAGTGAGAAGGAATTGGAGAAATCGAGAGCGGGGGAGTCGGCGTCGCGTCGGGCGGCGGGAGGCGGCGTGGTACGGTGAAGGGGGTGAGCGGCGGGGACGGAGGAGAAGAAGAGTCGGAGGAGGTTGAGGGCTGCGGAGTACAGCCAGAGTAGGGGTCGTCGTGGGCTCAGTGGTCCGGCGGGGGTGCGAAGCGACAACTCGCCGGAGCGGCGCTGCGGGGCGGAGAGAAGGGGAGCTAGGGCTGGAGAGGCGGTGGACGAGGAGCTAGGAGCGGGGAGATCGGCAGGAGAGAGGAAGGGGGAAGTCGGGGGAGATGGGAGGTCGGAGTTCGGGCGCACGGCCGCTGGTCGTGGGCGGCGCCGGTGTGGTGCACGCGGAGGAGGAGAAAAGGGAAGGAGAAGGGGCGGCTACGGGCGGAGGGATATCGCCGGCGACGTGGGTTTGCGGTGGAGCGGCCGATCTGGGCTAGGGCGGTCGCCGGATGCACGGCGGAGGGCGCTTGCTGGCTTGAGGCGGAGAGTGGTCGCGGACAGCGGATCCGGCCAGGCGGCGCCGTACGACGGATCGTCGGGGACAGGCGGGGGTCGGCCGGGAAAGGTAAGGATTCCTTTCTTTCCTCCTCTGTGTGGTGGTGGTTGCGCCATGGTGGCGGGTGGTGGTGTCGAAGAACGGTCGGGGAGTCGAGGGGCTAGGAGGAGGACAGGTCGTCGGTTTGGCACCGGTGTCGCCGGTGGTGCCGTATGTGCGGGCAGGGCTGTGGTGGATGACGACTACGGCGAGGTGGTTGTCAGGACTGTGAGTGGCCGGGTGGCATGGTGGCAGTGAATAGGGCCAGGAGGCGGGGAAACCATGGTTAGGGTTAGGGTTAGGTTTAAGTTTAGGGCTTGTGTCCAAGTGTCAGACACGAGGACGGTGATGAGGTCCGGGATTGTCGGACACCAAGAAGAGAATGAATGTATATGTACAAAAAAATAATCTATTGGAGTTGGACACCGACACGATGCACTCTGCGGTAGAAATTTGGGTTGTTGAAGTTTTGTGGAAGATGAATTATGGAGCAAATAACATGGAGGAGTACGTGCCTATTTATAGGATGTGAGAATTCCCATTAGGATAAGGACTAGGAATAATTTAAACCCAATTTAGATAATTTGTAATTTAATCTAAAATCAATCAAATTCAAATCCAATCCAAATCTAATTTAAATCAAATTAAATTTCTAGTATAAAATCAATGAGATAAATCAAACTTCAAATATTTAACTATTTAAATAATTCCAAAAATCAAATCAAGTTTTAAATGGCCAAAATAACTTCCAAATATATTTTTCAAAATACCACTAATAATAATTTTGAAAATAATAAATATTTTTTAAATATCTTTTTGAATAATAAAATATTAATATTAATAAATCTCGAAAATTATATTTTTATTCAAAATAGACTAATAAACAATTACGAAATATATATATGCATGAATAATGCATACATGATTATGCTTTTCCTAGTACACAATAAAATATTATTTATTATTAATAATTGTGAGAAATGAAAGGCCTTAATAATAAAATAACAAACTTGGAAATTTTGGAATAATAACAAAATAATTATTATGTATATTATTTTGAAACTTTAAAAACAGAAAAATAATATTTTCAAAAATATGTACGCTCGCACATAATCGCACTCGTCGAGTAAAGTTTCAAAATAGAATTTCGTGCGTGACGTATAATACGACTACGCGACGTACAAATACAAATTTAAATCAGTACCAAATTTAATTAAAAAAATTAGTAGAAAATTTAGGGGTTTTACATCCTACCCAACTTAAAAGAATTTTGTCCTCGAAATTAAGAATTAGTTAGGGGGTGAGAAGGCACAACGGTAGATAGAAGGGTTCGAAGTTTATATGGTCGTAGTCTAGGTTGAAGATATGATTAAGAGACGATTGTAATCACTCTTAAATTCAAGTGATTAGAAAGTCAAGATTGTAGAATTAGGGTCGAGGGAAAGGTCGAGGAGTTTATGATGAAGACATAGCAACATCGTATGAGAATGATCATAGCCGATAGGAAGGCTAGAGGAAGTTCTAGTATAACGCTTTCGTCCTCCTAAAATAGGTGAGGGCGAAGCGATATAGAGTTCGAAGGAGGCGTTATCGAATACGAATACGTGATTCAAGGACGACCGAAAAATTTCAAAAGGAGTTGCCAAGGCAGTCACGGATGGGACTCTAGAGGGCAAGTTTAGCTATGTCCCCATCCACGTAGAACGATAGATGTAAGCGAACCAAAGTGTACTAGATTGATCAGACCATCATGCACCGGTTCTGAGTAGACAATACGTTAGCGGAGGCCTCCAATAACATATGTCATGAACAAGCTTGATAAAGAATTTAGCTTGCAAAAACTAGGCTACATTAGCATCATTAGTCTAGATAGTAAAAATATAGGCACGAGAGTTTAAAATTGAGAGGGAGTATAGTCGAGCTTCTAAAGGATCTAAGTCATGTCCTGTGATGGTCTTTATACAGTCGTCCTATAGTCTTCTTGTCCAAGTCCTTGGTTGACTAGATGGGTTAGGGTCCTCTAAATTCTAGAATCTAAGTGAACTTACTAATATAGGTCACAAGGACAAAGAGATTACTAGGTCATAAAGCATTCTACCCAACTTAAAAGAATTAAACTAATAATGTTTGGGATATCTAACTATTAGGGTCAATCTCTAGCAAACACGAAGGAAAGATAAGAATAATGATAGGAGGAATCAAGCAAGATGCAATTGATGAGTCGAACGGTAGTTCAAATATGGGATCGAGGAAAGAGGTCAAGTATGTGGATGAGATCCTAGACTTCTAATCCTATACGCAGGCTTGCTTGGTACAGTAAAGTAACCAAACAATTTATCTAGACATGCATGGGCCACCACAAAAATATATAACGCCCCAGTCCCAAAATACGTAGGACTAAGAACGTAGACATGCCAGCTGTATTCATACGAAGTATACTCCAATATATGAAAATCCTCGTATAATTACATAAGCTGTAAAATGCAGTAGAACCAAACTAATCTCATCCACACAAAAATATATGAATAAAAGATTTCAAATAATGATTATGAATTGTCTTGATACAATATGTTGGGCGGAGACAAATCCACTACCAACAAGTAAAGGAAAAATACATGAGAAAAGAAATAAATTTGGCGAGCGGAGCGAAGACTATCCAAACGCAACCACCCTCGAAGAAATAGCAATGGTCACGGCTAGAGCTAGAACATCTGCGAAAGACAATAGCACACACCTGGCGAGATAACCAGGTCCTCAGAGGGACGTAACAAGACACATAATATCATGCCATAAACTGAGTAATAAAAGCTCAACAAAAGAGTATATATAACTAAACAAATAAAGGTCCTTAACCATTCTAGGTGTAGATGCATTTTGAAGACAACGTTCCACACAAGGGCTCGCGAAGCTAGAAACACGACACATTAGCCTTTCAACCAAGGCACTAGTGGCGTCTAGAGAAAAGTAAATGCACGGCCCATTAGCACTCGAGCGAGAACTAAGGGGCGTCTAGAGAAAAATAAAAGCACGGCCACTAGCTCTTGGGTGAGTCACTAACGGCAGCTAGAGGAAAGTAAATGCACGGCCCATTAGCACTCGACTGAGTCACTAAGGGCATATAGAGAAAAGTAAATAAGTGAAAGCCCCTGCGCCTAATAACTGTCTTCACCCTCCCCATGCACTACTCGTGCTGAATCCACGTCACGACATTCCTAATAACTGCTAAGTCGCTAAGTCTTCTAGACAACCATAACTATTTAGCAATTATTGCCTATCGCACAGCATGTGCGCACCGATGGCCGGTCGATACGTACGTCCGAGATCTATATGAGACTCGTGACTCGTGATACACAAGTGTCAGGGCCAATGAATGCGACACAAACAAGGGTAGTCCCTTAACTCTAGGCCAAATGCAACTAAAATATAATAATTTGCAAGTACAATTTATATTTTCTAGAATAAGTAAAAAAAACATGCATGATATTGAGCAAGAAATTAAACAGTAAGGCAAGGTGTCTTGCCTGTTAGGACGCCTGGTGCGCTGCGATGATCAAGGTGGCACGATCTGCAACTTCGGTGCAACCACTATGCAAGGTGACCTCGGATGGTGGCGCAGACAGTTCCATTGGGTCCAGAACGGTCAACTTGGTTAGGGTGGACATAAGGTAGGCTTGAACTGGCGATCGAATAGGAAAGAGGGGGTTGAGTCACGGACAGAAGGATAATTAAAGGAAATTTGATAAATAATATATTTGATTTCAGAAAACTATTTATATTTTTTTGAAAACTATATTTTAATATCCTGAAATATTTTATAAATAGTAAAATCAATGTAAGTCAAAGACTATAGTTTACTTAGTAAAAATATTTTATATAAGTACTTGAGAATATATTTTATTAGTCGAAATAGTTTTTGGATAGATAATTGAAAATATGAAAAATCATTTCCTTTAGGCTAGAATACCTTAAGTAAAAATATAATTTTTGGTAGCACTATATATTTATTAGTAAAAATTTTTAGATGAATACTAAAATATATAGAAATCATTTTTAAGAAAAGCTCTATATTTGCAAAATAATACCTATCTTTTTATGCTAGCCATAATTATTTAACAAAATAATAATAATAATAATAATAATAATAATAATAATAATAATAATAATAATAATAATAATAATAATAATAATAATAATAATAATAAAGATGATAAAAATAATGATGGTAATACTATTGATAATTAATGATGTATATATTCCTACAAGAAAGAAAATAATAGACATATAATAATAATGATGATAATGATAGTAATAAGGATGATAATAATAATGATAAAATGCAAAACACCATTAAAATAAACAATAATAATACGAATACTACTACTAATAATAATAATAATAATAATAATAATAATAATAATAATAAAAAGATGATAATAATAATAATAATAGTGATAGTGATAAATACATAATAACAGAAAAAAAAGAAAAAAATATAAAATAAAAACAATTTATAAACTAATACCATACTTAACAACACTCTGCTCCCCTTCGTTTTGGAAAGAGGAGAGAGAGTAAGAAGGAATTGGGGAAATCGAGAGCGGGGGAGTCGGCGGCGCGTCGGGCGGCGGGAGGCGGCGTGGTGCGGTGAAGGGGGTGAGCGGCGGGGACGGAGGAGAAGAAGAGTCGGAGGAGGTTGAGGGCTGCGGAGTACAGCCGGAGTAGGGGTCATCGTGGGCTCAGTGGTCCGGCGGGGTTGCGAAGCGGCGACTCGCCGAAGCGGCGCTGCGGGGCGGAGAGAAGGGGAGCTAGGGCTGGAGAGGCGGTGGACGGGGAGCTGGGAGCGGGGAGATCGGCAGGAGAGAGGAAGGGGGAAGTCGGGGGAGATGGGAGGTCGGAGTTCGGGCGCGCGACCGCTGGTCGTGGGAGGCGCCGGTATGGTGCACGCGGAGGAGGAGGAGAGGGAAGGAGAAGGGGCGGCTACGGGCGAGGGATCTCGCCGGCGGCGAGGGTTTGCGTTGGCGCGGCCGATCTGGGCTAGGGCGGTCGTCGGATGCACGGCGGAGGGCGCTTGCTGGCTTGAGGCGGAAAGTGGTCGCAGACAGCGGATCCGGCCAGGCGGCGCTGTGCGACGGATCGTCGGGGACAGGCGGGGGTCGGCCGGGAAAGGTAAGGGTTCCTTTCTTTCCTCCTCTGTGTGGTGGTGGTTGCGCCATGGTGGCGGGTGGTGGTGTCGAAGAAACGGTCGGGGTGTCAAGGGGCTAGGAGGAGGACAGGTCGTCGGTTTGGCACCGGTGTCGCCGGTGGTGCCGTATGTGCGGGCAGGGCTGTGGTGGATGACGACTATGGCGAGGTGGTTGTCGGGACTGTGAGTGGCCGGGTGGCGTGGTGGCAGTGAATAGGGCCAGGAGGCGGGGAAACCATGGTTAGGGTTAGGGTTAGTTTTAAGTTTAGGGCTTGTGTCCAAGTGTCGGACACGAGGACGGCGATGAGGTCCGGGATTGTCGGACACCAAGAAGAGAATGAATGTATATGTACAAAAAAAATAATCTATTGGAGTTGGACACCGACACGATGCACTCTGCGGTGGAAATTTGGGTTGTTGAAGTTTTGTGGAAGATGAATTGTGGAGCAAATAACATGGAGGAGTACTTGCCTATTTATAGGATGTGGGAATTCCCATTAGGATAAGTACTAGGAATAATTTAAACCCAATTTAGATAATTCGTAATTTAATCTAAAATCAATCAAATTCAAATCCAATCCAAATCTAATTTAAATCAAATTAAATTTCTAGTATAAAATCAATGAGATAAATCAAACTTCAAATATTTAACTATTTAAATAATTCCAAAAATCAAATCAAGTTTTAAATGGCCAAAATAACTTCCAAATATATTTTTCAAAATACCACTAATAATAATTTCGAAAATAATAAATATTTTTTTAAATATCTTTTTGAATAATAAATATTAATATTAATAAATCTCGAAAATTATATTTTTATTCAAAATAGACTAATAAACAATTACGAAATATATGTATGCATGAATAATACATACATGATTATGCTTTTTCTAGTACACAATAAAATATTATTTATTATTAATAATTGTGAGAAATAAAAGGCCTTAATAATAAAATAACAAACTTGGAAATTTTGGAATAATAACAAAATAATTATTATGTATATTATTTTGAAACTTTAAAAACAGAAAAATAATATTTTCAAAAATATGTACGCTCGCACATAATCGCACTCGTCGAGTAAAGTTTCAAAATAGAATTTCGTGCGTGACGTATAATACGACTACGCGACGTACAAATACAAAAATTTAAATCAGTACCAAATTTAATTAAAAAAAATTAGTAGAAAATTTAGGGGTTTTACACTCACTATCTCCATCAAAACCCTACTTTCCTTCTCATTCCTAATTTTGATGGCACTTAAAGGCTCCTCACAAATAATGTACAAACCCTAATATTGGTTGGTGAACAAACAATGTACAAACCCTTTGGTGGGTGAACACAACATTCTTTGTGAAGCAGTCTCGGTAACTTTTCGGCCGACAAAACCCTATTTTGGCAGTCCAAAGATCGGCCAAGTCGACTTTAGGACTGCCATAATTTCAGGTAGTCCAAAATAATTCTAGGACTGCTAGAAATTTGGGCAGTCCTAAATGGACTTGCTGGACAACAAGTCCATTTTAGGACTGCCCAAATTTTTGGCAGTCCTGGTATTGGGTAGGACTGCCAGAATTTCTAGCAGTCCTGACCGTCCAAAAAAAAAAAAAATCTATTTTAGGTATAAATATATTTTAGAGATAAGTCTCTCAATTTTGTTCATTTCAAAATAAACATATTTTAGAGATAAGTCTCTCAGTTTTAAATCTATTTTAGAGTCTCTCAATTATTTACTAGATTTAAAAAAAAATTCTAAATTTTAAATCTATCTTATAGATAAATCTCTCAATGTTCTTCATTAATAAATATTCATAGATAAATATGTCAATTTTAAATCTATCTTATGGATAAATCTCTCAATTTTTAATTAACAAATAATCTAATTTTGGCCGTCCTATAGTTTAGTACTACCACAATTTCTCTCAGTCCTAGAAGTATTGAGGATTGCTAGGAATTGTAGCAGTCCTGAAGTACAACAAGACCATTTCAGGATGACACAATTCCTGACATGCCTAAAAGTATTGAGGACTGCCAGAAATTGTGGTAGTCCTGAAATGAACTTGCTGTACAGCAGGACTGCCAAAATTTCTTGCAGTCCTAAAGTCTAAATTGTCGAATAAAAAAACATATGTTATGGTTTATTTCCATCTTGATAATGGAGTGAAATATACATTTTAGGGTTTATTTTTATGCATTCTTTGTGAGGAAGAAAGTATTAGGGATTGTACATTATTTGTGAAGAGCCTTGGGTGCCATCGAAATTGGGAATAAGAAGAAAACTAGAATTTTGATGGAGATCGTGAGGATGGAAATGGTTGAGAAGAAGAAGATGATGAGAAGGAAACTATGCTTTTGATGGAGAGGGTGAGGATGGAAATGGTAGAGAAGAAGAAGAATATGAGAGAGAAACTAGGGTTTTGGGAGAGAGAGAGAGTAAAAAGTTGAAATGAAGTTGAAAATTTGGGTTTTGGGGGTGTGTTGGGTTGGGATAGTCCAAAGAGTAAAAAATTAGAATGTCCTGAGTAATTTTTTCTCAAACCTGGACTAGTCCTGATCAACTTTTAATATGCCCTTATAAATAGCCTTATATATATATATACTGGAAATTGCTGAGAAACCCAATTTCGGGGTGGGCTTTTATGAAATGCCCACCCGCTGGATGAGTTTTATGAAATACCCAGAATTAAGTATTTTCACGTTAAATATTCCAAGATTCCCTTTTAGATGCCACCCGCTGGAAACTGCTATTTTTATAATACCGAAACTACCCCTCCGCGCGAATTGGTCATCTATATGTATTTGAATTCAAAAAACTCAGATCTGGATTGCGATTTTCGTCTTCTTCTTCACGGGAAATCTGAATTCTATTGCTCTCATCTTCAGCAGAGATCGCATTCGGTGTGCTTTTCTTCAGTCGAACTCAGATCATCGCTCGTCATCATCATCACCATCATCATCATCTTCATCGTGGAGACATTTGAAGTTTTCTAACGATTAGGTCAATTGTGGAGAGAAGATCTTTCTTCTTCTTTTCCATAAGGATTATCATCGTTTTGAAAGAAGAACGAAACTCTTTATTTCTGACAAAATTTTTCTAAAAAAAAATATTCTCCGTGTTAAAACCACGGAGAATGACCATTCTCTGTGCTAAAATGACGGAGAATGACTATTCTCCGTTTTAAAAACCACGGAGAATGGCATTCTCCGTGTTAAAAACTACGGAGAATGACAATTTTCTATGGGTTTTAACACGGAGAATGCCATTCTCCGTGGTAAAGTGACGGAGAATGGCCATTCTCCGTCATTTTAGTACGGAGAATAGCTATTCTCCGTGGTTTTAACACGGAGAATGGTCATTCTCCGTCTTTTTTAATACGGAGAATGAACATTCTCCTCCATGTTAACACGAGATTGGTCATTCTCCGTGTTAATATCACGGAGAATGACCATTCTCCGTGTCGAAAAAGACGGAGAATGACCATTCTTCGTTGTAAAAAATGACGGAAAATGTCTATTCTCCTGCGTTTTAACACTGGAATGACCATTCTCCGTGCTAAATTATACGGAGAATGGTCATTCTCCGTTTTATTTAACACGGAGAATGTCATTCTCCGTTTTATTTAACACGGAAAATGGCATTCTCCGTGTTTCTAACACGGAGAATGGTCATTCTTGACCATTCTCCGTGCTAAATTACACGGAGAATGGCATTCTCCGTATAAATTAAGACGGAGAATGGCCATTCTCCGTCTAAATTATGACGGAGAATGGTCATTCTCCGTGTAATTTAGCACGGAGAATGACCATTCTCTGTGTAAATTAAGACGGAGAATGTCATTCTCCGTGTTACTAACACGGAGAATGAGCACCCTCATGCGAAATTAATATTTTTTGTGTTCTAATACGGAGAATGGCCATTCTTCTGCATTTTATGGTTAGCTGAAACTTTGGAGGGCCATAACTTTTGACTTGGAGGTCGAAACGAGGTCCCGTTTGTCGCAAAATGAGCGTATCGTCGAGGAGACTGAAAGTAACAGCTTCTCCATTAGACGGCCTTCCAAAATTTTAGAATCGCAAAAAAATGATGTTTGGACCTCCGTTTTAGCACTTTTGCCGTTTGTCTCGGTCTTTCCGAAATTTTCCGACGAGTTCTTGAAGATTTTTGAGGAGAAAACCTAGATTCGAAAGTGAGCAGCATATGGAAGAAGATGAAGTATCGAAACATTTTTTTAAGAGCAGTTTCGTGGGTGTTTTCAATAAATTAAAAGGAAGGGCAAAATGGTCATTTGGAACCCGCTTTGGATAAGTTTCTCTAATTCTGGACACGCGATGAAAGTTTTTTTAGCGGTGGGTTTTACATAAAACTTTTTTAGTTTTTGGGCATTCCATAAATTCTCCCATATATATATATATATATATATATATATATATATATATATATATATATATATATATATATATATATATATATATATGGAAGCGGATCAAAGGCCCCGCCCGCGGAGCCCCGTCGAAGCCCCGCCCCCCCTGCACCATCGGATCGCGCGGGGCCCGCGTGGGGCCCGCCCCCGCCCGTGCGATCCAACGGCTAAGGGAGGGCGGGGCTTCGGCGGGGCTCCGCGGGCGGGGCTCCCGATCCGCTCCCTATATATATATATATATATATATATATATATATATATTAAAGGTATCCCATTATCATCCCTATCTGGTTCGTTGGTTCAAATTAATTAAGGATCTAGATTAAATCTTAATCTACGAATAAGAAACAAAAAGAAAACCTACCCAACCCAATCCGTCGCCTCCTCCATCCCGCAAGGAAACTCCCCTCCTCCTCCAAAACCTCCGCCTCCGCTGCTTCTTTGCCCTCTCTGCCTCCGCTCCTCCTTCGCTGCTCCTCAGCCCGTCCATTGCTCCGTCTCCACTCTTACGCCTCCGTCCTCTCCGCCATTGCTGCTCCTCAGCCCGTCCATCACTCTAGCCTTTCCAACAACTCTCCAGTTGCTGCTGCAATGGTTTCCATTTCTCTTCCGTCCTCAATCGCAACGACCACCACCACCGCTACCATAGCGCCACACCAGCTCCATTCTCTCCCCAGTAAAGTCCGCCCACTCTTTCTTTTCACCCATGTTTTTGTAATTTATGAATCACTGAGGGGGTTGAACTGAATCTTCGTGTAGGAAGGACATTGACGGTGAGAATAACCGGCACATATGCAAATGAAGGTTTGGTTCTCGTGTCAAAATTTGTTCAACTCCTATTTTATTTAGAAGAACAATCTTCTTTCTTAGAGAATTCTATTTCTTTTCTACCACTAAGGCTCGGGCATCAATCGGCTCTTCGGCATAAAGGGCGCTTCTCAAGCAACGGTGAGCTCCAATTCTCAGACCAAATTTCTATTAACTGGAATACTTGGTTAACATTTGACATTTGCAGTTGCAAGTTACCGAAATGAGAAATCTAAGATAGATGAGTGAGAATACACTAAGGGTCCGCTTGGATTGAGGGTTAAGAGAGTTAAGTGAGGGAAAGTTAAGTGAGAGGAAAATAAAACCATGCTTGGTTTGAGGGTGGGGGTTTAGGAGGGAGAGTTATAGAGGGTTAAGTGAGGGTTTATTTCACCCTCTTTTGTCCATTTTTTTAACCCCCCAAATCGAAGGGTTAAGGAGGGTGATTGAGGGATTTTGTTTAAAAAGTCATAAATATCCCTCATTTGTTCTATAAAATATCATGATTTTTCTCCCATTTTTTTGTTTTCAACATGTTGCTCCGTACCTTCCTAATTTATGAAGATATTTTGACAAGTTACAATAAAATTTCAATCAAATTTAATTTTATGACATATGTAATAAGGTTATTTTGGTAACTATCATACTTTTATTAATTCTCTTCTCACTCAAAACCTTCAATCCATGCAAGAGTTATTAAATACCCCTCACTTAACTCTCCCTCCAATCCAAACAAGGTTCTATGTATTGACTCAACTCTCCCTCATTTAACCCCACTTAACTCTACTTATTTTTTTTCCCTCAATCCAAGTAGGCCCTAGGGTCTGCTTGGGTTGAGGGTTAAGAGAGTTAAGTGAGGAAAAGTTAAGTGAGGGGGAAACAAAATCATGCTTGGTTTGAGGGTGGGGGTTTAGGAGGGAGGGTTATAGAGGGTAAGTGAGGGTTTATTTCACCCTCTTTTGTCCATTTTTTTAACCCTCGGAGGATTAACGAGGAGGATTGAGGGATTTTGTTTAAAAAGTCATAAATATCTCTTATTTGTTTCATAAAATATCATGATTGTTTTCTCCTTTTTTTGTTTTCAACATATTAATCCGTAGCTTCCTAATTTGTAAAGATATTTTAACAAGTTTTAATTAAAATTTGGCTTAATTGTAACTTGATATCCTCAACTATTCCGCTTTTTGAACTTGATACCCTAAACTTTGATATGCATCAACTTAATACCATCAACTATTTGAATATTTTCAACTTGATACCCAAAAAATTAAAAATGACAAAATTGCCCTCCTTCCCCACCCAACTTCCATCCCATGGGCTGCCCACCCCCCACCGACTTCGACTGCCCCCTCCTCGGGCTGCCCCCCTTCCCCCCTCTCTTCGTGCGCGACGGTGGCGGCGACGACGACAGCGCTAGCGCGCGCGGAGAGAGGGGGGTCGGGGTGTGGTACCGGGCAGCTGCGAGGGGAGGGGAGAGGGGGCGGTCAGAGGCGGAAGGGGGCGGCCAAAGGGTTGCAGTCGCGGGGGGAGGGGGAGCGGCGTGCAGCAGGCGGGGTAAGATGAGGGGGAACCGAGGGAGGAAGGGGGCCGAGGTGCCAGGGTGGGGGGGGGTGTGGAGTCGAGGGCGGGGGTGGAGTGCAACCGGCGGGGGGGGGGGGGGGGGGTTGGGTTGGTGGGTGAGTAGAGGCTGCTGAGGGAGGAGGGGGAAGGGATGGACAGGGGAAATTTGATCCAATTTATTTTTAGGGTATCAACTTGATGCATATTAAAGTTTAGGGTATCAAGTTCAAAAAGTGGGTAGTTGAAGGTATTAAGTTACAATTAGGCCTTAAAATTTCAATCAAATTTAATCTTATGACATATGTTATAAGGTTATTTTGATAACTATCATATTTTTATTAATCCTCCTATCACTCAAAATCTCCAATCCAAGCAAGAGTTATTAAACACCCCCCACTTAACTCTCCCTCCAATCCAAACAAGGTTCTATGTATTGACTCTACTCCCCGTCACTTAACTCTCCCTCATTTAATCCCACTTAACTCTGCTTATTCCCCCCCCCCCCCCCCCCCCCCTCTCAATCCAAGCAGACTCTGAAGGATAGGATAATAAATGAGTGAATCCGTGGGAAGTTAGAGGTGGTGCCACGAGTGAGAGAAAATCGTCTTTGGTGGCTTGAGCACGTGCAATGTAGACTGATAGATTCTTCTATAAGGAGGAGCAATAGTATAATAGTTAATGGAGCTCCTGGGACTAGAAGCAGGCCTGCTTAAAGTTTTAAATAAGGATGTGGTTTCCAATGGAAGAAGAGGATTCAAATAGCCCGAACCCCAAAACTTAAGGGTAAAGGGGCTTTGTTGTTGTTTTAGTTGCAAGTTACTAGCCCGGGCTATGTAATGTTTTCACCGATTTGCCTTCAAATACCTTCGACTTTCTCACTTTTGAAGGATGCTACCCATTACTATTTTTATTAGCAATTCACTACCATGAACTTTAGACAAGTATCCTAGGTTAACCTTCATTCACATTTGATTCTCAAACATGACTAATTATGACAATTTTGCCCCCAAAATAGGAAAACCCATCCCCATAAAGTAGAGAATGTGTTTAAGGTAGCAAAGTGCTAATAAATATATTATTCGTAGCAATTTGCAAATATGTGAAAGTTGAAGCACTTGCATGCAAAGTAGCCTTTCTTGTGAGAAGATTTGAGCTCCCCGATAAATACTAGAATTAGAGTTTATGCTGCAGGGACACAAATATGCCACGACATAAATAGACATAGCCATGACACGTAGGATGTTGTATAACAACTAATATGGTAGCAAATATGCTCAACTACCAATTTTTGAGGAAGAGAGTAAATGGTTCAATTGCATTAGCATTTCGTTAGAGGAAGAAGAGTATATCGTCGTCATCATCATCATCCAAGCCTTCTTCAATCAGTATGGGGTCGACTATGGAGCATAACAATGCTCCATATTATTTGACAAAGTTTTGTGACCAACTGTCATCCTAATGTCAACCCTCTATATTGTTGCCAACATCCTAGCTAAGATAGCTATGAGCAAGAGAGGGCCATGCCATAATACCTAGGTGGCCATTTGGCAGGTAGACCTACCATTTGGATTGTAGTTTAAGCTCCTGCAACCAAAGAACATCCTCCAAGTTCCCCTAGACTATTAAGAGTCTAAATAGACGAAGAGGTAAGAAGATGCAATTTTCTATAGGAAATTGCATTCGTCTCTTTGACACATTGCACCAAAGAGTGAAGGAATAACAATCCCATGATCTTATAGTTATCTTAAAACATTTTCCTCTCAATCTTACAGGTGTTCTAGGTTCACATACCATCAAATTGAAGGATAATGTTGTAAGATGACTATAAAAGCAGCCATGCTTTCAAGAGTCAAAATATTTGCGATTAAGAAACATGTCCAGTCAAAGAATGAGAACAACCTATTAAGAATGTTGAGATAAGCTAGGTAGTTCTAAGAAACCCTGACAACAACAAAAGCCTTACTCTCAGACATTTGGGGTTTAATCACCGAATCCTTTATTTCATTCAGCTATTCATCAATGACAACAACAAAGGCCATATTTTCACTTCCTTGTAGTATCAACTATCAAATCCTTCTTTCCTGCATCAATACCCTTTCTTCTGGTCTACCCATGGTCCTTGTAGCTTCTCTAACTAAGATACCACCATTCCTAACTAACTGGTGCTTCGTATGCTTTGCACATGTCCAAATTTTCCCCAAAAAAACGGAATATTGCAAATATGAGTTGCTTGGACATGTGGGAAATGCCAATTATTGAAAGACCAAATCAAGGTTTTATATACTTGCTACTTAAATGAAAGATTTCCTGAATCAATCACCATGAAACCTCGAAGCAGACATCAATGTTAAATTGTAACTTCCACAGGACTAAGACTATGTCAATAGAATTCTATTCCTACTATACTGGATTACAATCTATAACATTATACATAACAACCAGTGATTTGTCAGTAACACCATGTTTAAGTTTAATCAAGCCAATAAAAGTAGCTATCGTCTAATTAGCTTGACATTATTATTATTATTATTATTATTATTATTATTATTATTATTATTATTTAACTTGACATTTATTATACATTAACATATTTGCCTATCTTCTCTTAGTCATTATATGTTCTCAGTGAGTAACAAATCCACTGGAAGCATGCCATTTCATGTCAAGAGTTTTAAGTAATTAAGTACAGCATTCAAAATGATTGATACTTAATAAGCTCTAGGTGATGTTCCTAAGCAGATTTTGTTGAAAGAACTATATGTTGTTATGTTGCTGATAGGAACTCTAGATAAATCATATCTTGGCTTGGACATAAAAGTGATTTCCTTGTGACGACACAAATTTCTGATTTAACTTAGAAACCTCGAGTCATATGACATATCCCCTTTCTCAACTGCCACTTTGGGAAGTTGGACTTTATTTTTCCTTAGACACTACATTTTTTATATGAAATCATAAAATGTTTATTATTTTCTCTCCATATTGACAAGTTTGAAAATTCAACAAAAGGCTGTCTTAGAATTTTGAATCCACCTTGATATAAGCTAACAGTAATAGAAATGTTTTACCATCTCCTCAACGATTCACACAGTCGTCGTGACCCCATCATGCATCCTTAATAGTCTCAACCTAGCTACTATATATATATATATATATATATAGAGAGAGAGAGAGAGAGAGAGAGAGAGAGAGAGAGAGAGAGAGAGAGAGAGGTGCCTTGCTTCATTCGAGCGAGCATTATTGCACCTTGTACCTTGGGTGATAAAGGGTTGTAGTGCCCTGCATGTGCCTTTGACTATACTAGACAAACCTGTGCTCCACGAATATGTATAAAACACGATTCAGACATGTGACACAAATGACCAATTTTGACGTGTCCTCGTGTATTCAATGTGTCTAGCCGTGTCGAATATACACCACCTTCTTTCCTGCATCAATCCCCTTTCTTCTGGTCTACCCATAGTCCTTAGCTTCTCTAACTAAGATACCACCACTCCTAATTAACTGGTGTTTCGTATGCTTTGCACATGTCCAAATTTCCCCCCAGAAGATGGAATATTGCAAATATGAGTTGCTTGGACATGTGGTAAATGCCAATTATTGAAAGACCAAATCAAGGTTTTATATACTTGCTACTTAAATGAAAGCTTTCCTGAATCAATCACCATGAAACCTCAAAGCAGACATCAATGTTAAATTGTAACTTTCACAGGACTAAAATTATGCCAATATAATTCTATTCCTGCCATACTGGATTACAATCTATAACATTATACGTAATAACCAGTGATTTGTCAGTAACACCATGCTTATGTTTAATCAAGCAAATAAAAGTAACTATTGTCTAATTAACTTGACATTTACTATACATTAACATATTTGCCTATCTTCTCTTAGTCATGTTCTCAGTGAGTGACAAATCCACTGGAACAATAGCATTCCCTTTCATGTCAGGAGTTTTAAGTAATTAAGTACAACATTCAGAATGATTGATACTTAATAAGCTCTAGGTGATGTTCCTAAGCAGGTTTAGTTGAAAGAACTATATGATGTTATGTTGCTGATAGGAACTCTAGATAAATCATATCTTGGCTTAGGACATAAAAGTGATTTCCTTTGTGACGACACAAATTTCTGATTTAACTTAGAAACCTCGAGTCATATCCCCTTTCTCAACTGCCACTTTGGAAAGTTGGGCTTTATTTTTCCTTATACACACTACATTTTTGATATGAAATTATAAAATGTTTCTTAATTTCTCTCCATTTTGACAAGTTTGAAAATTCAACAAAGGTCCATCTTGAGAAGTTTGAATCCACCTTGATATAAGCTAACAGTACTAGAAATGTTTTTCTATATCCTCAACGATTCGCACGGTTGTCACGACTCCATCATGCATATCCTTAATAGTCTCAACCTATATATTGTTATTTCCGAAACAAGTCTAGATGGAAGAACGATCAGAATTTAAGAGACCTCTTGCAAAATAAATTTTGCTCTCTATTCTGATCTTATAGGATTTCGGAGACTTCATGGGAACAAGTTTGCTCTCATAATTGCCTTAAGTTGGGATTTCAGAGATTTCCTGCAAGCAAGTTGCTCTCCTAATTTCCTTAAGTTGGGATTTCAGAGACTTCATGCAAACAAGTTTGCTCTCCTAATTTTTTGAACTGAGTTTCAGTACTTTGGAGATTCCGGCGAACGAGTTCGCTCTCCAAATGTACCTGAACTGAGTCTTAGGATTTTGGAGATTCCGACAAACAAGTTTGCTCTCCAAAATATCCTGCAGCCCACCAAGAAGAAGAAGAAGAAGAAAGAAAGAGGAGATTTCAACAGCCCTCCTGGGATGATGAAAATCACTTGCTCAAAGCAAGATTTGCCTTATGCGATCCGCTTTCAGGAACCAGTAAGTTCTCAAAGAACTTCTGGAACGCTCGTTAGTCAACTTTTTGTGACTCGAACGGGCTCCTTGGACTCAACAGGCTCCCTTTGCTTTCTACTTTGGTGCATCTTACAAAAGAGGCCATGGGGCTCTATATATATAGAGTGGAGTGAGACTTCACCTTTTCTCCTATCCGATGTGGGACTAAAATACCAATACTCAAAAATAGAGTTTGATATTTGTTAAGTGTTATATTAGAGTTATTAGTTAATGGGTTTTAGTCCCACATTGCTTAGAATAATAGGAGAGGGGCTAGCCTCTCCTATATATGTAGTCTCTCTTCATTAATAAAATTATCATATTATTTCCATCTCTACATGGTATCAGAGCCAAAAACGTAGCCGTCATCCACCACTTTCTCTCACCACAAAACCCTAACCCTAATCACAGCCCCCAGCCCACCCGCCCCCTTCCCCTTTCCCGCCCCCCTCCTCGCTACTGCTGCTGCTGCTCTCCCTGCCGCTACCACCATCCCCCCTTCCCCTTTCACGCCCCCTCCTCGCTACTGCTGCTGCTGCTCTCTACCCCACTGCTGCTGCTCTTCGCCACCACCATCCGCCCCATTGTCAGCCGCTCCCCTCCTTTCCGACCCCCTTCTCCTCCATGGCTCGCGTACAAAACCCTAACCATTTTCCCTTTCCATCAGCCGTTGCCCAACCACTCTAAACCCTAACCTAGTTTCCAAAAAAAATTGTTGGGATTCTCAGAGGATAAACATATGATTGTTTGCTGGAACCTCTGACTCTCAATGATCAATTCTGAAATTTAACAAAGAGCAAACATATGGTTTGTTTTGCATGAATCTTTGTTTTTTTTTCTTGATCTTCACACCAGGATCTAACAGAGGTTAACATGGATTATCTCTCTGTCCTGGCTTTTGATCCACACTCTGCTTCCTATGCACGCGTGCCGGTTCTGACTCCGTTTTTAGCGCATTGGCAGAGTTGATGTGATTATCCAGTTGGAAAGATCAAATCGACAGTCGATTCAGGAATCCTGAAAGATGACAGACACTACTACGAACAGCAGTGCCATCGACACTAGTGTTAGCAACACACTAGCGGGACCAACATGCACTAGCACAACGATTTCCTCTATTCGACTCGTCGATCGACGGTTAGAAGGACCAGAGGGCTACTCGACATGGAGAAAGAAAGTTGAGAAGACCCTTCGAGGAATGCAGTTGTCCAAACATCTGACTGACAACCCTCCAGCAGAAGATTATTCCATATTTGAGCAATGGAAGACAGATGATAGTCGACTGTTTACACAGTTGATGAATTCAATGGAACCATCGGTAGAAGATATGGTTCAGAATACGGACTCCGTGAAGGAGTTATGGGAGGTACTAGCAGCGGCGTTTGATGGAAAATGCGATTTGTCTCGTATCTATGACTCGGTCATTGGTGTATACCGAGCAAATCAGGGAGACAAATTTCATAAGGACCATTTTCGGGCCTTTAAGGCTATGTTTGATGAGATCGACCGCGTACTACCACTTACGTCAGATATTAATGAAGCAAGGGCTCAACGTGAGCAGCTCTATGTCATAGCTTATCTTGCCTCTCTTCGCCCTGATGCGGACTCCGCTCGCTCTTAGATTATTGCTGGATCTGAAGTTCCGTTCCTGTTGGAAGCGCACTATCGTGTCCTTCGGGCAGCAAAAGTCGTAGAGACCACTCCGGGTGATACTCCTGCTGATCGCTCTGCTCTTGGTGCAGCTCGTACGAGATTCCGTGGTGGTCGTGGTGGCCGACGTGGTGGCTGAAATGCTGGTCGAGATGGGGGACATGGCAATGGCGGTCGTGATGGAGGAAGACCGCGCACCTGCTTTAATTGTGGTCAGTTTGGCCATTTCTACTGACAATGCACTAAATCACCTGCTGTTAATATCACAACTGATGCTCCTGATGATGATGTCCGATCTGTTCAGATGACTTCGGACTCGTATACAAAGTTCCTTAATTTTCAGGCTCAACGTCGTGGTGAAGCTTCTACGTCTGGATCCACAGCTGGATAATCAGCAGCGTGCATAGTAAACCCAAGCAGTGGGTAGTTGACTCTGGTGCGTCTTCTCACATGACTGGTGACGCATGTATGATACATAATTATGTCCCCGTCCGTCGTGTTTCTGGCATTACTGTTGCCAATGGAGGTTCCCTGACAGTCTGAGGACGTGGAAGTACCAGTCTTTCTTCTGGACTGTCACTCATTTCTGTGTTGCTCACACCTGAAAACCTGTTCAGTTTAATTTCTATTAGTCAAATTACTCGTGATCTGTATTGTTCGGTAATATTTTTTTTCCTGATGGTTGTTTTTCAGGACCTGAAAACTGGGAAGAGTATCGGTAAGGGACATGTGGCTGGAGACTTGTACCTGTTTGACGCATCTTGTTCGGTGGTCTGTGCCGGTGTGAAACTTGATCCTCTCGAGTTTCATTGTCAGTTAGGCCATCCATCAACCCAAGTTCTCCAGATAAGGTACCCTTCTTTAGATATCTATGCTTCGTTTCATTGTGAGTCGTGTAGTTTAGCTAAGCATCACCGGGTTCCGTATCCGATGAGTCAAAATAAAATTGCATATACTCCTTTCGAGTTGGTGCATTCTGATGTATGGAAACCTTGTCCAGTTGAATTAGTAAAGGGTTTTCAGTACTTTGTTACTTTTGTTGATGATTACTCAAGTGTCATTTTTGTTTATCTGATGAAAAATCGTTCCGAATTGTTTAACATTTGGTCAATTTTCATGCTGAAATAAAAACACAATTTGGTGTTCCAATCAAAATTTTTCGGAGTGACAATAGCCGTGAGTATTTATCTCGTGATCTTGATAGTAATTTGGTCCGCAATGTCATCATCCACCAAACTTCTTGTGCGTACACACTACAACAAAGTGGTGTGGCCGAACGCAAAAATCGCCATCTCTTGGAAACAACACGTGCTCTTATGTTTCAAGCACATACTTTCAAGAGATTTTGGTCGGATACGGTCCTTACTACTTGTTACATTATTAACCGCATGCCATCGTCTGTTTTTAATGGTAGCACTCCCTTCTCTAGGCTCTTTCTCGGACGAGAGCCATTTCCTCTGCTTCTCAGAATCTTTGGCTGCTTATGCTATGTTCGGGATACCCGACCAACTGCTATGAACGAGGAGATGAAAGCTCTCCAGGAGAATCATACTTGGGACTTAGTCGACTTACCTACTGGTAAACAGGTCGTAGGTTGCAAATGGGTGTTCACGATTAAGGTAAAATCGGATGGCACCCTTGATCGACTAAAGGCTCGCCTAGTGGCCAAATGATATTCTCAGACATATGGTAAGGATTACTTCGAGACATTCTCTTCTGTTGCCAAAATGACATCTGTTCGTGTACTAAAAGCCTTGGCTGTTCGCTATGACTGGTCGTTGCTTCAGCTAGATATCAAGAATGCTTTCCTTCACGGGGACCTTGATGAAGAGGTATATGTATTGCAACCTCCCGGGTTCGTTGCAGGGGAGGGTAAAGTGTGTCATTTGCAAAAGGCCCTCTATGGTCTAAAACAATCATCTCGTGCATGGTTTGGTCGATTTACACATGTTGTTACTCAGTTTGGCATGTGCCAATCAAAGAAGGACCATTCGATCTTCTATCGACGCACATCTGTTGGAAGGATACTACTTGGTGTCTATGTTGATGATATTGTTATCACGGGAGACGACAGTCAGGGTATTGTAGGCCTCAAGAAGTTTCTGGAAGAACAATTTTAAACCAAGGATATGGGATCCTTGAACTATTTCTTGGGCATTGAGGTCACACGGAGTAAGCGGGACATTGTAATGTCCCAGAGAAAGTATGTGCTGGACATACTAAATGATGCAGGCATGATGCAAGCCAAGAGAGCAACCTCGTCTATGGATCCAGGGACAAAGTTACTTCCAGACGAAGGGGTCCTGATGACCAATCCAGATCAGTATCGTCGAGTAATTGAAAAATTCAACTACTTGGCGGTCATGACTCGTCCGAACATTTTTTTGCAGTGAGTATTGCAAGTAGATTTATGGTTTCTCCAAGAGTTCCACACTGGCAGACAGTTCTAAGAATTCTGTGTTATCTAGTCAAGAATCCAGGAAAAGAAATTCGAATGAAGAATAATATACACACTCGTATTAAGTGTTTTACTGATGCTGACTGGGGAGCAAGTCTGACAGATAAACGATCTACATCTGGTTATTCAGTATTTATTGGCAGAAATCTAGTGTCATGGAAGAGCAAGAAACAAAATATGATAGCACGCTCAAGCTCAGAAGCAGAATATCGAGCTATTGCTCATGGCACGTCAGAGGTATTATATATGAAGCATCTCTTACAAGAACTAGGAGAAGACGCAGGATCTCAAGCGACAGATCTATGGTGTGATAACCAATCTGCTATTCATATTGCCACCAACCCAGTATTTCATGAACGGACGAAACATATTGAAATTGGTATCCACTTTGTTCGTGATGAGTATACAAAGGGAGTGATAAAATTTTAACATGTGAGGACCGGCGACCAGATAGCTGATATCTTCATAAAGCCTCTTTTGGGTCATCGGGTTCAATTTCTATGTAACAAGCTAGACATGATTGACATCTATGCTCCAGCTTGAGGGAGGGTGTTAAGTGTTATATTAGAGTTATTAGTTAATGGGCTTTAGTCCCACATTGCTTAAAATAATAGGAGAGGGGCTAGCCTCTCCTATATATATGTAGTCTCTCTTCATTAATAAAATCATCCTATTTTTCATCTCTACAATATTTTAGATCATCCCACAATTAGCATAGTCGTGTGCCAGTCCACGCCTACCCCCGAATACGCCCGTGCATGCACGAGGCATCCTTGAATCCGAGTCCGAGTCCGAACGACAAAATGTAACTTGCTTCTTTGTTAGAATTAATCATTTTTTCTTCTAGAAAATACTCCTACATGGCACCCACTTGTGCCCTACCACACCTCATGTGCATACCTCAACACAAGCAAAGCATTGTATTGAGATACTCACCATTTGGTGTAGCCGATGTGGGACCATCTTTCCTAGTCTAAAGGCAAAAACACCAAATATATATATATATATATATATATATATATATATATATAGAGAGAGAGAGAGAGAGAGAGAGAGAGGTGCCTTGCTTCATTTGAGTGAGCATTATTGCACCTTGCATGTTGGGTGATAAAGGGGTTGTATTGTCCTGCGTGTGCCTTTGACTGCACTAGACACACCTATGCTACACGAACATGTATAAAACACGATTCAGACATTGTGACACAAATGACCAATTTTGACGTGTCCATGTATTCAATGTGTCTAGCCGTGTCGAATATACACTACCTTCGACTTGTGAACTAGGCAAAATATAAATCTAACCATAGACAACATACCTCTACCAGTCAATAAAGTTGTATGAGGGAGAAAGGAAATTTCAAACTGTGTATACCATGTTGGCCCAATAAGGAAATTTCTATACCTCATCAAACTTAGTGTATACCATTCCATGATAGGAGAGTATACTTACATTTAATAACTTAAGAAATTCTAAGGCCAATAAGGAACGCCTAGTGTGGACTAGACCATGTTGGCCCAATCACTAACTTCAACACTCCCCTCAAGCTGAGTGTGTATATCGTGCATGTCCAACTTGTTACATAACAAAAATCCAGAAGGATGCGAGCAACTTTGTAAAAGATCGGTGGTCTGGTCCTCTGATAGGGTGGGTGGAGTGCAAATATGTTTCCCCATAATTGCATCACGAAAAAAGTGACAGCCAATCCCAATGTGCTTGGTCCTTTTATGGAAGAGTGGATTGCTGGCATTAAAGATGACAACTTGGTTATATCTGTGCATAAACAAATGATCAGCATATTTGAAACTTAGATAAGCTATTAGAGTTTGAAACCACATTTATTTGAAAAACAACATAAGCCATTCTTCGATATTTCTCCTCCATACTTGACCTGGCTACAATAGTTTACTTCTTGTTCTCCTCTTAAGTGTCGAGATTCACTCCAACATGTGTAGTAACCAGACGTCGATATCATATCGGACATAGTCGATATTACAAGAGGCCTTTCCCTGGAGACCCCTCGATGTATCACAAGATTCTTAGAGCTGCATCCTAGTGGCACATATTGAAATTTTCTATGACTTTGATTCTAGGCCAACCACAAAGTAGATATCTGATCTAGTTACTATCAAGTACATCAACTTCCCAACAATTCTTCAATATTGCGATTTGTCCTCAAAATCCTGATCATTATCGGGCCATAACTTCAGATTTTATTTCAATATCAAGAGATTTAGAAGCAAGCAATCTAGTTTTCAAAGCAACAGGTCCATGGCATGCTTTCTTTGGGTGATAATTATTCCCTCCTTGCTATGGACAAGCTTCGATCCTAGGGATTAGCGAACTCCTCCAGATCTTCAGTCAAAATACTTCTGTAATTGAGCTTTAGTCTCTTCAATACCTGCAACATCGCTAACAAGTAATGAGATATCATCATCACATACCATCAGATCAACAATTCCAGATTGTGTGTTTTGGTAAACATGGAGTGAAGGGTATAGCGTCTGAAACCAACTATTTTATCAACCTAGTGAATTTCTCAAACCAAACACGGGGACTCTGAATGAGTTTGTAGATTGCCATTCTTATGTTTGCATACAAAATTTCTTCCTGAGCAATGAATCTGGAAGGTTTCTCCACATTGATCTCCTCAGCCATGGCACAATAGAAGAAGGCATTTTCTCCATATAAACCTTCTAAGCTAATCATGGGTTACCACGAGAGAGAAGAGAATGCGGATAAAGTTAAGACAAGCAATAGGAGAGAGTATCGGAGTAGCCAACACCATAAGTATAGGTAAAACCATTTGGTACAAGACAAACTTTATAGCGATTAATAGACCAAGCAGTAGGTATTTGAAAGTGAATACCCACGGACGGAGTTGTCAACACCATAGGTACGAGTAAAACCATTTGGTACAAGACAAACTTTATAGCGATTAGTAGAGCCAAGCGGTAGGTATTTGAAAGTTAATACCCACGGACATACATCAACATCACCACGAAGGGGTGCATGAACCAAGTCCCAACTGCAACGAGATAAAAAGAACATCTATCTCCTCAGTCATAGCTTGCTTGTAACTTGTACATTGAGTGCCTCATGGTATTTCTTGGAATAGAAACATTAAAGAGAGTCGAGACAACAAAGTAGTGATAGGAAGACCCAAAACAAGCAAAGAATATAAAGCCATCCACATAGACAAGGTGCGTGTTTACCTTTGCAAAGTTCAATCGGGAGATCCAAATCGGAGGAAGATGGGTTTAACCCTTAATTGTGCTAAATTCATGTAACTCTAGAAGTAGTAGAGCTAAAAGAGTGGCAGAGGCAAGGCAGTGGTAACAAAGGTGAAGCAATACTGCTGATGTGCCCAATCATCTCCTCTTTTTGATCCACAAGGGTTAGAAGCAGATGAAATCTAGGCCTTGGTTGTTATTTCCATTCGTCTTAGGTTCGTATGGAAACCATTATTTGGCAGTTGATGGAAACGATATGGAAGTATTGGTTTAGGTTAGTGGGTTAGAAGCAGGGGATATGGCTATTGTTTCTAGATTTTTGAACTAAAGATTTTCTAGGAATTTTCTTAAACCATTGTTTTGGTGGTTTTGGATTGGTTCATCACTGAAACCTATATTGATTAGATTTCGGCCGAAACCTAAGCCATCATTTTTGGTTTAAGGCTTTTTGTTGTTGTTTATTGAGGTAGTTTATATACTAATATCTAACAGTCACGTCTTCACATATTATATATAATCCAGGATTTATCACATGCAAAGACTATTTAGCAATAATTATTTCAATAACTTTGGTGCCAACTTATGGATGTTTTTCAGTTTTAGTTGTTTAAGGCCACACTGCACTGTCTCCAGATGGATTATGACACTCTAGGTTTACTTCTATATGTAGTTCAAGCTTCAAAGTCCTCGTTGAATGGCATATCTGATGTCCTTAAGGGCTATTTTATTACGTGATAATCTGCAATTATTTCTCACAGGATATATGGAAAATTCGCCTTCAACTTACCAAATCTGTTACATGGCCTCCATTAGTGTGGGGAGTGGTTTCTGGAGCTGCCGCTTCTGGTAAGAATGATGCCATATGTACTGATAGAGGCTCAGTGTCTTGTTTCTATATCAAACAATATTTTTCTTGATGTAACTGTTCACTATAAATATAATTTTGTGCTTAAGTACAGCTTATTAAACTCCAACAATAAATGAACTTTCCACTAATTTTAGCAACATGTTTCCAGACAATCTCCGATGGGGAGCAATCGCAGTCAATTAGTTATTCAGCTGTATTACTTTCCTTTTGCTCTCTAATTATAAGTTTGTAATTTAATATACAGGCAACTTCTCTATGTCACTGAATGGAAGAGGGTTGTAAGCAATGTAGAGTGTGAACCTTGTTACTTAGGACTGAGTGAACCACTTGCTTATAGAAGGCTATAATTGATCTCTAGGCTTGTTTGTTTTGTTACCCAAAATGTTGTATCAAATAAACTTTCTGCAGTACTTTACCTAGATCTAGCGTCATATGTAGTAGTAGTGAAGCTCTTGCTTCGATATATTAACCCTACTACTACAACTATTGGAAGGTTTCATAATTCTGATGTTGAGTAGCACGTATAATCAACTGTTAGTACCGTCCTTTGTATTTTATGCAATCAGCAATGAGTGTTTAGCTACCAAAATCATAGGCATGGGCTTCTATATGGGCAGATGATATAGGGATACACTTTAACAATATATCCCCGGGGGAGTCCTCCGAATAAAGCCCTTGGCTTGGTACATCCCGATAGACGATTCAGATGATTCACAATTGCTTTTCAAGACAATCACCAATCAGGTTAAGGTGATGTTTCTTGGCCGATCTATACCATATATAGGTGAGAATCACGCATCTGTACTCGAATCGGGTAAAGATGACTATTCTAAGCCCAATCAATACCGTAATTTGGTTGATTCACCTATCTATACTCGTACTAAATAATGTTACCATTTTAAGCCAAGTCTATACTATATTTAGCTATGTGAGAATTACCCACCTATACTCGTAGGAATCAGGTTAAATAGACTGTTGTAAGCCTAATCTATATTTAGCTATGTGAGAATCATCTATCTATACTCTTACGAATCAGGTTAAGGTGACCATCCTCAGCTATATCTATACCGTAGATTGGTGAGAATTACCTATCTATACATGCAAATCGGTTTAAGGTGAACATTCTTAGCTCAATCTTTACCGTACTTAGGTGAAAACTACCTATATATACTCGTACAATAGGGTTAAGGTGACCTTTTTTTACCCAATACATACCATATTTAGGTAAGAATTACCCATCTATACTTGTACGAATCGGGTTAACATGACCATTCTAAGCCCAATCTATATCATAGTTAGGTGAGCATCACCGATTTATACTAGTGTGGATCGGATTAAGGTGACCATTCTAAGCCCAATATTTAGGTGAGAATCGACCATCTATACTCATATGAATCGGGTTAAGGTAACCATTCAAAGCCTAGTCTATACCACATTTAGGTGAGAATCATCCATCTATACTCGTATGAATCGGGTTAAGGTGACCATTCTTAGCCAAATCTATATTGTAGTTAGGTGAGAATAACCCATCCATACTCGTGCAAATCGGTTTAAGGTGACTATTCTGAGCTCAATCTGTACCGTAGTTAGGTGAGAACCATCCATCTATACTCGTACCAATCGGATTAAGTTGATGTTTCTTTGCCCGATCTATACCATATTTAGATAATAATCACCCGTATATACTCGTACAAATTTGGTTAACATGACCATTCTAGGCCCAATCTATACCCTAGTTAGGTGAGAATCACCAATGTATACCCGCGCGACGAATTAGGTTAAGGTGACCATTCTAATCCATGAATATACCATATTTATGTGAGAATCATCTATCTATACTCGTACGAATCTTGTTAAAGTGACCATTCTAAGCCAAATCTATATCGTAGACGGGTGAGAATCACCCATATATACTCGTACGAATTAGGTTAAGATGACCATTTTAAGCCCAGTCCACTGTAGTCTGTAGTTAGGTGAGAATATGTATACTTTAAGAGTCGAGTTAAGGTGACCTTTCTAAGCCCAATATTTAGGTAAGGATCATCCATCTTTACTCGCACGAATCAAGTTATGGTGTCTATTCTAAGCCTAGTCTATATTATATTTAGGTAAAAATCACCCATCTATACTCGTACGAATCAGGTTAAGGTGAACATTCTAAACCTAATATATACTATAGTTAGGTGAGATTCATCCGTCTATATTCCTATTAATCGGATTAAGGTAATCATCTAAGACATATATGTACTGTTGATTGGTGAGAATCACCTTTCTATGCTCGTATGAATCAGGTTAAGGTGGCTATTCTAAGCCCAACTATATTTTAGTTAGGTGCACCGATCTATACTCATACGAGTAGGGTTAAGGTGACCATTCTAATCCCAATTCATACCCTAGTTAGGTGAGAATGACTCATATATATTGTACGAATCGGGTTAAGATGACCATTGTAAGCCCAATATTTATGTAAGAATTATCCATCTATACTCTTACGAATCGGGTTAAGGTGACCATTCTAAGCCTAGTCTATACAATATTTAGATGAGAATCACCAATCTATATTCGTATAAATCAGGTTAATGTGAACATTCTAATACATGGACAAAAATTGGCCTAGGCGGCCACCGATCGCACCGAAAAGGCCCTAGTCGGCTGGCCTAGGCGGTCGTATTTTAAAATTTCAAAAATAAATAAATTAATTAATTAATGGTGGTGGTGGTCACGGTAGTGGTGGATGCGGTGGTGGCCGGGAGAGGAGAGGGAGGAGAGGGAGAGGAGAGGAGAGAGGGACCGGAAAGGAAGAGCAGAGGAGAGGACAGGAAAGGAAAGGAAAGGAGAGGGAAAGGAAATGAGATGCATTTTTTTTTTTGACGATTTTTTTTTTGACGAACTGATGAGAGGAAAGGAATGAGAGGGAAAGGAAAGGAGAGGAAAGAGGAAAAAAATTTGATTAACAAACTGATGACTCGAACCATGGACCTTCCCTACACCAATGCAAATAATTATACACAAGATCCTAACTAGCTTCTCAACTTTGAGTTCTGTTTACAAATAACATATATATATATATATATATATATATATATATATATATATATATAATTCAGTTCGGCGCCTAGGCGCTAGGCGGGCGCGTAGCGAAATTTAGAACACTGATTCTAATCCCAATCTATATTATAGTTAGATGAAAATTATCATATGCTCCTACGAATCAGATTAAGGTGGCCATTCTAAGCCAAATCTATGTCGTAGATCGATAAGAATTACCAATCTATACTGATGCAAATCGGTTTGAGGTGACAATTTTAAGCTTAATTTATACAGTAGTTACGTGATAACCACCCATCTATATTCGTACCAATCGTGTTAAGGTGACTTTCTTGGCCTGATAGATATCCCCATTTATGCTCGTAGAATCAAATTAAGATGACCATTCTAAGTCCAATTTATACCCTAGTTAGATGAGAATCACCCATCTATACTCATGAATCTTGTTAAGGTGACATTTATAAGTTCAGTATATACCATGTTTATGTGAGAATCATCCATCTCTACTCGTACAAATCGGATTAAGGTGACCATTCTATGCCCAATCTATATTGAAGTTAGGTGATAATCACCTATCTATACTCGTACGAATCCGATTAAGAGACCATTCTAAGCTAAGTAGAATCACCTATCTATACTCTTACGAATCAGATTAAGATGACTATTGTAAGCCCAACTATATTATAGCTATGTAAGAATCACCTATCTATACTCGTACGAATCTGATTAAGGGGACCATTTTAACCCCATTTTATATCATATTTAGATGAGAATCATCTATTTATAGTCGTATGAATCGAGTTAAAGTGACCATTCTTTGTCTAATATATACCATATTTAGGTGAGA
Organism: Iris pallida; assembly: GCA_029216955.1. NCBI lineage: Eukaryota > Viridiplantae > Streptophyta > Magnoliopsida > Asparagales > Iridaceae > Iris > Iris pallida. Next base: position 10,042,324 of record JANAVB010013200.1, read on the forward strand.
AACACCCTATACTTGTACGAATCGGGTTGAGGTGACTATTCTAAGCCCAACCATACTGTAGTTAGGTGAGAATAACCCATCTATACTTATACGAATTTAGTTAAAATGGCTCGATTTCAGGTTGACCATTCTAAGCTTAAATTATACCGTAGTTTGGTAAGAACCACCCATCTATACTCATACTAATCCGGTTATGGTGACGTTTCTTGGACTGATCTATAAATATGTAGGTGAGAATTACCTACGTATACTCGGACAAATCGGGTTAAAATGACCATTATAAGCTCATTCTTTACCGTAATTTGGTGAGGTTCACCTATCTTTACTCGTACGAATTGAGTTAAGGTGATCATTTTGAGCCCTATCTATACTATGTTTAGTCGAGAATCACCCATTGTACTTGTACGAATAGGGTTATTGTGACCATTCTAAGCCCAGTCTATAGTGTAGTTAGGTGTTAATCATCTATCTATACTCCTACGAATTGGATTAAGGTGACCATTCTAAGCTAAATTTATACCTGGTGAGAATCACCCGTATATACTCGTGCAAATCAGTTTAAGATGACCATTCTAAGCTCAATCTAAACCGTAGTTAGGTGGGACCACCCATCTATACTTGTACTAGTCGGGTTAAGGTGAGGTTTCTTGGCCCAATCTATACTAAATTTAGGTGAGAATCACCCATCTATACTCGTACTAATCGGGTTGAGATAACCATTCTAAGCCCAATCTATACACTAGTGGTGAGATACTCATTCGAAATGGTTAAGATGACTATCCTAAGCCCAATAATTAGGTAATAATAACCTATCTATATACTAATCGGTTAACATGACTATTCTAAGCCCAATAATTAGGTAAGAATCACCTATCTATACTCATACGAATCAGATTAAGGTAACCATTCTAAGCCCAGTCGATGCTATATTTATGTGAGAGTCACCCATCTATACTCGTATGAATCATGTTAAGGTGACCATTTTAAGTCCAATCTATACTGTAGTTAGGTGAGAATCAACCATCTATACTCCTACGAATTGGGTTAAGGTGACAATTCTAAGCCAAATCTATATCGTAGAATGGTGAGAAACATCCATTTATACTCGTGCAAATCGGCCTAAGGTGACCATTCTAAGTCCAATCTATACCATAATTTAGTGAGAATCACCCATTTATACTCGTGCAAATCAGCCTAAGGTGACCAGTGTTTTCAGGCTCCGCAAGGTAGCTATCGCGCCCCACCCTTACAGACACTATTCCTACTGTGCTGCTTGCTCAGTTTGATTCAAAGGTTCTAGAAGCAAGGTCACTCCTTTTAGGAAGATGACTCGCACTACGAGCACTTCACTCGCTGCTCGCTGGCTCGTTCATTCACTTGCTCATGAAATCGCTGGCTTCGTTAATTGACTTGCTTGAGAATTCAGAGGGTTCAGTCTTATAAAGTATTAAACTTCTCTCTTTTAACTCTTTGTTGTTGAAATATATAATATGAGATTTAGCAAGAGGTTTTGTAATTAACTCCTTGTAAAGGTATTATCTGCAGGGCCAGAAGTTTCGTTTATGCTTGCGTTTGATGCCCTCTCTCTCTCTTTAGAGTGCTGAATCTGGATTAGACATTCTTCTATTTCTTTATTAGGTTTGGGAAAAAACACATGAGCTTTGATGACAGTTAGAGCCTTTGTCTTGGAGAAGTTTGGTTGTCCATATGCTGCTATGCTGCTATGCTGCATGAGGTTAAAGTGGTGACCAGGAAGATAGGTTTTCTCTATATTAATGTTTACCAACTTGTTGTATCAGTTTCTTGCTCATAGTTCCTTCTGATCTCTTAAGTGAATTGCTGTAAGTAGTTTTGTTTTCTTTTGCCATTGGCTATGTGAAAAAGTTGTTAGAGGAAGAAAGTCTTAGAGGAAGAAAGTCTTATTAATAATAGTGGTATATACTCCTGAAAAGGCCCATGAGCATAAACTGTCTAGATTCTGTTTGAGTCCTAGAGAATTTGAGATTTTCTCCGTGGATTTCGGTAAGTTTCATCTTGTATTGACGACCTGTCTAGGTTCTACAGAAAGTCCCACTTCCAGTTATAGTTTCCTTGGCACGAACATAGATCGACATTGGTTGTGCACCTACTCACAAGTTAAACACATGCTTGGTAGACAATCCCATTTTGATGGCATGAAAGAAGGAACATTGTCATTTAGGTTATAGCTTATCGAATTGATGGCTCATTCTTTAAGTAACAAATAGTTTGTAATTATTGTACCTCAAGTTCTTTATTTCAAATGTGACAATGTAACATGTTTCAGATGAAATGAAATATCATCTTCACATTTCAACAGTAATAGTGTAGGATGCTCCATATTACTGGACAACTCAAAGTAAGATCTTTGGTTGGTTATATTATCTTTTTTATTTTTTGCATACTTAAGATAGATTCACGCATCATCATAAACTGCTGGTATTTTGTATTTATCAGTTATTCTCTCTGAAAGTTACTCTACAACTTTTATGATTGACAACAAATGTTGACTTCACCCAAAGTTTGTTAATCTCAAAGAAATCCCATCGGAAGTCTTACATATTTAGAGTTCGATGGCAGATTTTATCTGTGTTAGGTTCTATATATTTATTTGCTGTTATACGTTCTTTATAAATATTTTACAAAGCATTGCAAAAGCTGAAAATGTTCAGTTATGGTACATCTTAGGGCGTCTGTCACTTGGAGCGTTTCGGTTACGGTCACTATGCTCCGCCCTTCCATCGGCTAGTGATGCCGCAGTTGTGCCAAGTGACTGTGCTGGTGGTGAATTGACAACAAAATCTGAAGAATCTGACTATAAAACAAGACATGCTAAGTGCCCTGAGGATGAGGAAATAGAAGATGATGGTTATGGTAATAAAATGATCAGAGTCTGCGATAAACTGATTGATGTGTTTATGGTTGACAAGCCTACAACGACTGATTGGAGAAGATTGCTAGCTTTTAGCAAGGAATGGAGCAACATTAGGCCTCATTTCTATAGACGTTGTCAGGAAAGAGCGGATTCGGAGGGTGATCCAGGAATGCAGCACAAACTTCATAGACTCGGTAGAAAACTAAAAGAGGTACTTCCAAACTCATTCTGTGGTGTTGAAATTTATTTGAACTTCCCAGAATTTCCTCAATTTTAGACAAATACATGAGCTGTAATCTTTTTTTTTTCCCCACCAAATTTTATGTTATATATATGCCCACTCGATTAACTATTTATCATTAACAAGCCATACACTTGTTTTATGCATTGTCTGTGAAACGTACTGTCAATGTCTCTTATTATTACAGCTTCTAGTTTTTGTTAAGTTATTTGATCATTTTGTTACTGACATATCAGATAGATGATGATGTGCAAAGGCATGATGAACTGATTGAAAGGATTAGAGAGGCACCATCTGAGCTCACTAATATTGTTGCCAGACGTCGTAAAGATTTCACAAAGGAATTCTTTGTGCATCTTCATACTGTAGCAGAGTCGTATGTTGACAATCCAACTGAGCAAAATGGTAAGATCAAATGTGTTACTTACATATCATTTTTGAGGAAATTCATTTTATTGAAGGCCTTTAAACTGAACAAGATGGTCTGATTTAATGAAGTCATGTAGAAATGGGCAAGTGGAAGTGACATGCAAAATAAAATGGGAGTTAACATACAGTATTATTTCTTTTATGAGTGACTAGAAGGCAACATTATCCATAGTTAGCCAATTAACTGATAATTTGATAACTTTTCTCTTCACATGGCTTTCAATTAATGATGATATTGTACTTAAAATTCTTGACATGTTTAGTATGAAGCGCGAGTATTTTTGTTCTCTGTGAGAACTTTACTACCCGTTGATCCTCAGGTCTTTCGTTGTCTTTCATTTGATAGGCATTTGTCATGCTGAACTATTTGATTATATTCTCGTATGTTTCTCAAATGTGTATTATATATTTATCTCATTTTAGATCCAATGTTTAACTAGCTTTGGCAAAGCTTGGAAATGATTGTCTGGCTGCTGTTCAAGCATATGATAGTGCCACAGAAAGCATTGAGGCTCTGAATGCTGCAGAGTTGAAGTTCAAGGATATCATTAATTCTTCTACTCTAAGTGAAGCATGCAAAAAGATTGACGATCTAGCAGAGAAGAAAGAACTTGATTCTGCTCTGATGCTGATGATCACCAAAGCTTGGTCAGATGCTAAAGAATCAAATATGACGAAAAACGAGGTAACCATTGATAAATGGATAAACAAATTAAATAACATGCCTTTTATAATACTGCTTATAAGCCCATGTGAGTTGGGCAATCACATTAGCTTTCAATTTACTAGAGGGATTTTGAGCTAAACATAACTGAAGCTGTTCGGAACACGAATAATTGGAACTTACTAAATTATCTTCCTGTTTTCTTTTACCTGTCAATTCATCCATTTGTAGGCAACCACAAACAATCTAAATGGGTGGATTCATATGTGAGCCCGTGACATTGTCTAATTTAGGAAAAGGTTTTACTTAGCTCAGTTCAATAGTGTATAGAAAAATAGAAAAATAATATGTTCCTTTGAATTATCGGAAAATTTCAACAGTAGCATAGAAGTTTAATAAAATTGCAGAAAAGGCATGAAGTTTGGGTAATTTGCGAGAATAGCAGCGTCACGCCCCAAAAATGGGGCGTGAAAATTTTCACGGCCCTACTTTAGGTCGTAAAAAAATTAATCACCGTTATTTCCCCCATTAGCTGCTCTTAATCCCGATTTTAAATTAAAAAAAAAAAAAAAGGGCGCCCCATTTAGGGGCGCCGAATTTAAAGCCTGACAGCTACAAGACAAAAGAAAATGAGAAAGAAAGAAAAGAAGGGAAAAGTAAAAAAAAAAAAAAAAGAAAAAAAAAAAGCGCGCCCCATTTAGGGGCGCCGAAATTAAAGCTGCACTCAGCAGCTACAAACAAAAAAGAAGAAAGGAAGAAAGTAAACAAAAGAAGAAAGAAAAGTAGAAAAAAGAAATAAAAAAAAGGAAGCTGAAGATAAAAAAAGAGAGAAAAGAAGAAAGAAAAAGTAGAAAAAAGAAATTAAAAAAAGAAATAAGCTGCACTCAGCGCCCCCCCCCCCCCCCCCCCCCCCCCCCCCCCCTTTTTTTTTCCCTGCTCCTTTTTTTTCTTTTTTTTTTCTTCCATATCATGAAATGCAAATTCGGCGCCCCATTTAGGGGCGCCATTTTTTTTTTTTAAATATGCAAATTTCACGCCCCTCTTTTGGGCGCCCTTTTCTTTTTTATTAATTTTTTTTTTTCCCCACAAACTAAACCGGGAATTAGGAAAAGGAAGCTGAAGATAATTTTTCACGCCCAAAAATTGGGCGCGACGGTGCTCATCCTACAATTTTTCTAAACTTCATGCCTTTTCTGCAATTTTAATAAACTTCTATGCTACTGTTGAAATTTTCCGTTGAATTATTCACAATTTTACATAATGTACATATAACATGCAGGTCAAGGATGTGCTATACCATTTATATAAGACTGCGGTAGGCAATCTGCAGAGATTAATGCCCAAGGAAATTAGGATTCTAAAGTACCTTCTGACGATCGAGGACCCTGAGGAGAAGTTATGCGCACTGCAGGATGCATTCACTCCAGGTGAAGAGCTCGAAGGAAAAGATGTCGACTGCTTGTACACGTACCTTTCCCTAACTCGATGAAAATTGTTCCCCGTCATTTCGTCTTCGAACCAGAGGATGACTCTTTTGTTGATCTAATCATGTCTTAATATATGCAGGACCCCACAAGGGTTGTACACTTGGATAAGGACTGTGCTGGATGCATATCATTTTAGTAGAGAAGGCACTCTCATAAGGGAAGCAAGGGACTTGATGAACCCAAAGATCATCCAAAAATTGGAGGATTTGAAGAAACTAGTGCAGGACAATTTTCTTTAGTGTTCATAAACTGTCATGGGAGTAGTGAGAGATCATATACAGCAAAGAAATCAAGTGGTCAAGTCAGATATTTCTCGACGTTGTGGCCTTGACGAAGGCAGAGGAACTGGATTTATCGATATTCAATGTCGCCTATAAGACTCATCATCATGAGTGTTGTTATATTGTACATCGTAGCTGCAGAACTTTTCAGTAGGATATAGTAATTTTCAGAATAGTAGTATTAGTGCATACTGTTTGTATTGTATAATGATAGCTGCAGGAAACTCACCATCTTTTATAGATTGTGTAAATCCTACTGTTTGGAGAACTGGAGTCATTCGTTGGTGTGTTTACCAAGCTTAGGGTTATCGTGCGGAAATAGTAGACACAAGTTTAATTATTCAACCGGTCTTGTATTACTTATTTGTGAAAGTGAGATTGGTTTGAAACTTTGAATTTGACTTGAGGCTACTTTGCCAAGTGAGAAGAAATGAAGAATACTAATGCTTTGTTTGTTTGAAGAATTTTGTGTAGTGGCAGGAACAAGAACTTTAACTAGCAGAAGTCTCATACGGACTAGGGAATGATGCATCACACTTTCGACCTAACCAAGTAACTTCCCTTTGCGAAGAGACATGCTAGTCATTTTTCTATAGGCTTTTTCTAAGAGCACCACACAAATTACTAGGGGCTATCCCAAAAATTTTCAAAAAAATTACAAGTTTGCCATCAAATTTTTTTACTTGGGGCTAGCCCAAGAATTGATATAAATACCAACTCAATTTTATTTCCCAACTTTTTTTCTCTCCCTCTACTCTTTTCTTCTCCTCTACTCTTTTCTTCTCCTAAAAATTTATAGGTCATAAAATTGTAAACTCTAACCCAAATTATCTCCCAACCAAGACATTGTGAAGATTTAGGGTGCAAATTTTTGTTATAGTGTCATCGACTTCTTCCGTTAATGGGTATGTCATCTAATTAATATATATATATATATATATATATATATATATATATATATATATATATATATATATAAAATATATATATATATATATATATATATAGACTTTCCAACAATAATTTCACATATAAATTATAATTTATATGTGTTTAATTTAGAAAAAAGGAACATGGAAGAACCCGGATCATCGAATGTAGTAGACTCTCGTCCCGATATGTCCGAAGAACACATTTTTGCTTCGGATGCACTCTTGGTAAGTAAAATTTTACATTCACGTCGGGTGAAATTCGGGGTTGTGACAGACAGGACTGCCACTACCAGTCCTGATTATTGCAAGGACTGCCAGAGTGGTGGCAGTCCTGAGTATTGCAAGGACTGCCTTTCCCTCTGCAGTCCTACATATTGGCAGCAGTTTTGCACATTTTTGGTGTTGTGTTATTTACTTTTATTAACTTTAAGTTATATTGTAGGACTTATCTTCTTCCGGTATCGAGCTAGCTGCTTCAATTGGCGTCGATGTAGGCCATTTATTCCGGACTGATATGTGTTTTGAATCAAACGAAGGTGCGCTAAATTGGTGCCGAGAAGTTGGACGGGCAAACAACATAGTTCTTGTGATATCTAGATCGGCCCGAAACCGTCCGGGACAACAAACTACGGTGGTTTCATGTGAACAAGGTGGTGTGTTCAGAAGCCATAAGAAAGATAAAGATATCCAAAGTAAAGTTTCAAAAAGAAATGTTGGAACGAGAAAATGTGGTTGTCCATTCAAAATCTATATTTGAAAGGATGAAGAAGCGAAGTGGACAGTCGAAGTCAAAAATGGAATCCACAACCACGAGATTGCCGAAACACTATTGGGTCATCCGTTTGTCGAACGGTTGAACACTACGGAGAAGAAGATAGTCGAAGACTTGTCCACTTCCGGAGTTGCACCGAGACAAATATATTCCGTCATACGACATGAAGATGAGAAGAACAAGTCTATAATGAAGTCAATATACAACGCCCTATCTTCTTCTAACGCCATTCGGTCGAAATTGAGAATGGCGATGCAAGAAGTGCTGAAGTTGCTTGGAGATAATCATTATGTTGAGCACCATAGAAGACATCCCCAGAGCAATGAAGTCATTTCAATCTTTTGGGCTCATCCCGATTGTACACATTTGGCTCGGTCTTTCGCCGACGTGTTAGTTCTTGATTGCACGTACAAGACCAATAAGTTCAAGATGCCTCTCTTTCATGTTGTCGGCTTCACCTCTACATGGAAAACATTTCCAATTGCTTTTTGCTTCATGAAGAGTGAGAAACTTGAAGACTACACATGGACGTTGGAGAAACTAAAGACACTTTACACCGGTCATAGAGAGCCCTCTGTTTTTGTTACCGACAGAGAGTATGCTCTAATGAATGCTATTCGGATTGTGTTTCCTCAAGCGGATACATTGCTATGCACTTTTCATGTAAATCGTAATATACAATCCCAATGTAAGTTGAAGTTCGAGAAAGTGGATGGTAAACTTGACATGCAAGTTTTTGACGAATTCAACCATGACTGAAATTGTGTATGGCAAGCCAATACGATAGACAGTTACGACGCCGCATGACACTTGTTCAAGGAGAAGTGGGAGGGGAGGGAGCCGGCATGCATTTCTTATATCAAAGAGCCATGGCTTGAATCGCACAAAGAACAATTCGTCTTAGCATAGACGAATGTGGTGAAGCATTACGGTACGACAACTACCAACCACGTCGAAGGAGCACACTCAGTATTAAAGAGGCATTTAAAGTCATCCCAAGGCAACTTTGTTTCGGTTTGGCAAGCGATGCATCTATCAATAGATCGGATGGTGAACGAAATCAAGGCATCATTTGAGATGAGCTTAAATATTGTCAAGCATGAGCATAGAAAGCAAGTCCTCTTGGATTCTTTAATACGTATCCTTTCTCACAAGGCGTTGGCATTAATATTTGAAGAGATTGATAGGTCAAAGTTTGTCGACTTTGATCCTCAGGTTTACGGGTGTGTACATCGACATACACTGGGCCTCCCTTGTGCCCATGAGATTAATGAATATCGTCGTCAGTCCATTCCTATTCCAGTAGTTGCTATCGATGAACGTTGGAGGCAGTTGTCTATAATGTCCGTAGTGAAGACAGGCGATGATTTCTTCTCTTTGCCACAAGTGAAACTTCTCCACATACGGTAGTGTGCCTCAGTAGGAGCAGAGCGGGAGTGCATTGAGGTTAAAATCCAAAAAATTGCATGTCCGGTGACTACTAGAATGCATGAGCCGTCCGTTGTTTCCAATCCTAAGGGCAGGCCTCAAACAAGAATGAGTAGTTCACAGAAGAGAAGGCTTGAGTCAACTAAGAGAGATCCATCATCCTTTGAGCATATTAAATGAAGCTTAGAGCAAGCTCGGCCTGCACGGAAGAGCAAGCTTATCATTCGTCGGAAAAAGAAGAAAACGAATATTGTAAACGAAGATACTGTGGATAGACAAACGTTGGGTTTGTATATCCACCATTTTCATCCTGAGATTCGCAGTTACATCTGGTCTATTGTTGATGTCCCGGGGGATGGCCATTGCGGATTTCATGTGCTTGCAATACATCTTGGTTATTCTGACAAAGACGGATGGAGGCAAGTGAGGCAGGAGCTGTACGAGGAATTAGAGAGTCGTCTTCCATTATACTCCTGCATCCTAAGCGAAGAAACAGTTGCAAGTTTGTTGATAAGTATTCCTTGCACTGACAGTGTTACCGGGCCAGACCACTACATGTCCGTCCCGTCTGCCTTGTATTTATTTTCTAATCGGTACCGAATCCCTGTTGTACTTTATTCGGCGGGGATTCACAATACTTTTTTTTCAATGTACGCTCCTCCGGCGGAGCACAAACAAACTAATCTATGTACTATAGGTCAAATCAAAGATCACTTTGTCATGCTAAGGATGATCGGTCATTCTCCGATTTCTCCACCTACAACAGTTTGGTACAAACTAGCACCGGAAGAAGCGAAGTCCTGGACCGAACCTTTTGATTATCAAATCAATCATTGTAGGAAATTGTTGAAGATGGAGGAGCCAAGAGACTTACCGGTTGGCCACTACGACGTCGAAATCGGCTGATACGTCTACGACTGAAATGAAGTTTTCACACTTTGTATATGGATGACCCTTTTTGTAAACATTAAAGTATATCATTTTGAAATCAGAAGTCAAATATATGTTTTTGTTTTTTACTTTTTCCTGTCTGTTATACGTGTGAAAAAATATCTACTTGTGTGCATTATGTGTGCAATATGTCCCTATTTGTGTGCAATATGTATCAAAACTCACACACAGTAAGTTTTGATCAGGACTGCCAGGCCACTGGCAGTCCTAATGTGAATCAGGACTGCTAGTGGTCTGGCAGTCCTGTTCGAAACTCACTGTGTGTGAGTTTTGATCAGGACTGCCAGCCCACTGGCAGTCCTAATGTGAATCAGGACTGCCAATGGTCTGGCAGTCCTGATCGAAACTCACTGTGTGTGATCCAAACTCACACACAATGAGTTTTGATCAGGACTGCCAGCCCACTGGCAGTCCTAATATGAATCAGGACTGCCAGTGGTCTGGCAGTCCTGATCGAAACTCACTGTGTGTGATCCAAACTCACACACAGTGAGTTTTGATCAGGACTGCCAGCCCACTGGCAGTCCTGATCAAAACTCAGTGTGTGAGTTTGGATCAGGACTGCCAGACCACTGGCAGTTCTGATTCAAATTAGGACTATCAATGGGCTGACAGTCCTGATCAAAACTCACACACAGTGAGTTTCGATCAGGACTACCAGACCACTGGCAGTCCTGATTCACATTAGGGCTGCTAGTGGCCTGGCAGTCCTGATCAAAACTCACTGTGTGTGAGTTTTGATCACACACAATAAGTTTCGATCAGGACTGCCAGACCACTGGCAGTCCTGATTCACATTAGGACTGCCAGTGGGCTAGCAGTCCTGATCAAAACTCACTGTGTGTGAGTTTTGATCACACACAGTGAGTTTCGATCAGGACTGCCAGACCACTGGCAGTCCTGATTCACATTAGGGCTGCTAGTGGCCTGGCAGTCCTGATCAAAACTCACTGTGTGTGAGTTTTGATCACACACAATGAGTTTCGATCAGGACTGCCAGACCACTGGCAGTCCTGATTCACATTAGGACTGCCAGTGGTCTAGCAGTCCTGATCAAAACTCACTGTGTGTGAGTTTTGATCACACACAGTGAGTTTCGATCAGGACTGCCAGACCACTGGTAGTCCTGATTCACATTAGGACTGCCAGTGGGCTGGCAGTCCTGATCAAAACTCATACACAGTGCCAACAAGTAAACATCACAATATTGCCAACAAGTAAACAACACAATTTAAACATCACAAAATACAATTTAAACAAGTTTTTTCATATATTGCCAACAAGTAAACAACACAATTTAAACATCACAAAATACAATTTCAACAAGTTAAACATATTGCCAACGTATCCAAGTTAAACACAATTTAAACATCACAAAACATCCATCGTAATACAAAACACATCATAATACAAAATATCTATGTATCCAAGTTAAACATCCATCATAATACAAAACATAATCTAGTGATCATGCCGGGCCTTCGTACGTGCCTCCCGATTTTGCATGAAAGGAAATTCGACAGTGTCGTCGATGTGCTCCAACTGGTTCACGATATTGACACATTCATCGTTCTGGCAGCCCGATCGGAGAGATTTCGCCAAAGCCTTCACCCGAGTAGCCTGTAAATAACAAAACGTCAATTAAGAGAGTTAAATTTGAAAGTATTTATAAACTATAATTTATAAACTTACCATCTTGACCAATGAAGCATACACGGCATTTTTTGAAGGCATAGGTCCTAGAGCTCCAACGGCAATGGGCCCTGGATTGCTAGGGTTCGACAACTTAGGATGTCCGACTGCCAAGTAGTACGGCATGTACTCGTCGCTGCAGTCGTGCATCTCCTCCACCGGTTGTCGAAGTTCTTCCCCAAGCAAATGTCGTTGTCACTCGGAGTAGCAGTCGATCACCCAGTCGAAATAGGGCGGCTTATAGTTCAAAGGTTGGGTCCCACACGGAGGCTCCAATAACCTTTATGTGCGCTGCGACACAATTTGTACTAGGCCAAACTGACGAAGTAATCTATCAGGCATATAAGGCTCCGTAATATCATAGCATGTGATCATACCATGAAATAGAGATACTGGTTGCAGATGGCGATTTAACTCCCGAAAATCCTGGTATGGGTGCCAAACTATCTGTAGGACAAAAGTTAAAAGAAAATGGTCAACAAATAAACATACCAAATAAATAGTCTACGCTATCTACGCGCTATCTACTAACCTCTTCTGGCACCAAATTATCTAGAGCATCACGAGTGGAAACCAGCGTTTTATGATTTTTAGTTTCCAGCTGAGTTGGCTTCCATTGACACACTCTAGGAAGGTGCTCCTGATAGCGTGGGTTCAGCTCACCCCGCTTGAGCATCGGAAAGTGCTCGTATATCCATGCCTATACAATTTGTAAATGAATAGTCATTAAATTAACAACAAAAATCTAGCTAGTATATTAGTTTAAAAGGTTAAAAATTTTCTTACATGGAGTAGAGTCTGGCATCCCGTCATGGTCTTGGTTCCGACACGGGATGCTATACCAAGCTCGCGATAAAGATTAGCAAGTATACCGCTGCCCTAGGATATAGCTCCTACGTCGTCTATAACAGATAGGTTCGCAAGATACCTAGCATGTATAGAGGTCCCCGACTTGTCTGGAATGGCAACCGATCCAAGTATGAAGAGCATGTATGCCCGGGCCACCCTCTCAACAGTTTCATCATCCGCCTCATGCGGGCCTTTGAAATTCTCCACCAACCATGACAGGAGAATTCCGTAGGACTTCTTGAAGCCCGGCAGTGTTGTAAAGGTAGTGGCCTCCACCCCAAGGTTTTCTTCTACAAAATCAACTATACGATTGTACCACTCAAGATCTTTCTCAGTACATAAATATTCATTTGTTATGGCGCGCCCCTCCACCGGAAACTTCAGTATCTGATAGACGTCGTCCAGGGTAATGGTCAACTCCCCGACTGGACGATGAAATGTGTTGGTCTCCGGATGCCATCTCTCCACAAAGGCCGATATGAGAGCGCTGTCCTGCGTCTTGTAGGCATATTTAGCCAAATTATGTAAACCGGTAGGAAATATTTTTCTCTGGACGTCCTCGGGTAAATGGTTAAAAGACCAGGCAACGCAATTCCTCCCGTGGCTCACGGCCCTAAGAATACGACAGCTCTCCTGTATGTCGGACAACATAATAAAAATACGATTATAAAATACATACATATATATATATATATATATATATATATATATATATATATATATATATATATAAAATATATATATATATATATATATAATATATATATATATATATATATATATATATATATATATATATATATAAAAATATATATATATATATATAAACGAAAACTTACAAACATAATGTACATACCGGGTTTTTCCATATTTCATAAGCAATGTGGTTGTCGAACGACAACAACATTGAGCAACCCGGCGGACGGACAGGCTCCTCAGAAGGATCGACATCGGGCGAACGAACAGGATCCTCAGAAGGATCGGCACCCGGCGTATGGACAGGATCCTCAGAAGGACCGGCACCAGAACCACCTCGTGCTAGAATTTGGCTGATAGGTACGTCGTCCTCGTCATCAGAAGAAGACGGAGGACTAGGAGTAGCTCGTTGCTTCGAACGAGTATCGGGGTGTGGTTGTTCCCATTGTCACTGCGGTTCTGAAATTTGGATTGGTCTCTCAACAGGACGAGGCCGCTCAGTACGTTCCCTGCGCAAGGATGCGGTGGGGGGTCGCTTTCTTTTGGGAGCGGCCACAGGACTGCAGGACAACATAGGGTTAATATTATAGGGTTAGAGTCATTAAATAATTGATGTAAATTAAAATAGACAAGCAAGCCTTAAGGACTGCCATGATCGTGGCAGTCCATCATTCTTTCAGGACTGCCAGAGAGATGGCAGTCCTGTTTTATAATAGGACTGCCAGTCTTCCTACTGTCCTATTTTATAATAGGACTGCCTGGAACATGGCAGTCCATTTTGGCAGCAGGACTGCCCGTTCTTCGACAGTCCTCAGGGATGACGACCACGAGTAGGCTATTTCGTGTTCTAGGGTTAGGTTTAAACGAAAAAACGGAGCATTGTCGAATTCGAAATGTACTTTGAATTATTCTAACCTAATTTATCATAACATTTAAGACATTTAAAAAAATTCTTTGAATTGTAAAATAAAATATACAAAAAATAGGGAAAACATACCCAGATTGTGAGGAGGGTTTTTTCTTTCGTGCCATTGATGAGCTTTGAAAAGTAGGGTTTTGGAGAGAGGGTTTTGGAGAGTAGGGTTTTGAAGAGGGTTTTAAAGAGTAGGATTTTGGAGAGAGGGTTTTGAAGAGAGATTTTTTTTATGAAAATGAAATGAAAGAGAGGGTTTGGGGGTGGGATAGCCCCAAGTAATTTTTGGAACGTCCCCAGTAAAAGTTCCTCAAACCTGGGCTGTCCCCTAGTAAGTGATAGCCCCTAGTAATTTATGTGGTGCCCTTAGAAAAAGCCTTTCTATAACATATCAATTATCACATGCTTTACATAGAAATATTTGTACTGGGTGAGGACTGATATAGTATGTGTTGGGTTTTGGCCTTTTGCATTGGAAACTTTAGTCCCACATCGGCTAGGCTGAAGGAAGTGTATCTCTATATATAAACTATGCTTGTTTAGAGATGCATAAGTGGTGTAGAGGTGCACATGGGTGTGCCATATGGGAGTATTTTTCTAATGGGAAAAATGACAAATCAACAATGAAGCATTCATGCTTTTTGCTCTTGGGAATTAATTTTCAATGGAGCTAAGCCTCGTAGGGACTTAGCGACTCGGATTCGGACACGAACTCGGGCTCATGAGGCGTAATGTTGTGTTTTGTTGGCACATGGGTGTGCCATGTGGGGGTATTTTTCTAATAGGAAAAAAAGACAAATCAACAATGAAGTATTCATGCTTTTTGCTCTTGGGAATTAATTTCCAATGGAGCTAAGCCCCGTAGGGGCTTAGCGACTCGGACTAGGACACATACTCGGGCTCATGAGGCATAATATGGTATTTTGTTGGCGCACTTAGCACGTCAGCATCGTCGCTAGGTGCATAGTGTGGTGGCGCGCTAGTGGGCGCTACCTATTGGCGCAGAGTGCGCAAGTGGTATTGTGTGCGTAGTGTGCAAGGTGCGCGCAGTGTACAAGGTGCGCATGTTGTATAGGTGGCGCGCGCTGGACGCCAGTTGCCTTTGATCATGTCTGTGCACGATTTGAGTAGTTGTAGCACTTTCAGGAGCAGTTTTTACCACGTTCCAAATGTTCTGCTAACTGGGCAGTTACAGCGCGGGCCTATATAAGGTTCTCTCTTCTCTCTCTTTTAGAATATACACAGAATATATAGAAGTTTACAAGTATTTTTTAACATAGTTCCACAAAGTTCGAGAGAGCAGAGAAGAGCAGTACCTGCGCCACTTAGTGCCACAAGAGTCGTTGCCATCCGAGGAGTCAGAAGAGCAGAGTGTTCCAAAGTTCTCCGTCGAACTTGCTAGTTCATGGAAGCTGTTCGTGTTGGGCGAATTAAGCTTTGAGCAACGGTGATCATTCATCCCAACAATCTTCCATCTATCGCCTGTCATCCAAGTTGCTGCTGCCTATTGCAATTCGCTTAGTATCTTCTTTTTAGAAGTACTACTATCGTTTGCTACTGTTACGAAATATTTTTAGATTTTTGTAACTCAGAATCCTTTAAGGATCTCTGTTGCGCACCTTCTTTAAAGTGTTGCGTTGAAACGTTATTTTTACAATTGTTTCATTTTCTCAGTTTTCCATCGAAAATTATGCCCCGACAATAACAATCTCAAAGCTTAATTGCTACGATGGAAAACTTTCGTGCTTCGCTACTCAATCCTAACTTCTCTAAGTTAGAACAATTTGATGGTGAGCACTATCAAATCTGGAAAAGAAAGGTTTTCCTCAATATTCAGTTCTCTGATATTGATCACGTGCTGTCTGAGGAGGAACCTGCTGTTCCAGAAATTGGATCTGCAGCCGCAATCTCTGCGGCTACTAAGAACCAGGCCAAGTGGAGAAGGGACAATAGCATTTCTAGGCTTATTATCCTAAATGCTATGGAAGATTCCCTTGCCGAATCTTATTCAAAGAAGACTGTTGTCAGAGAGATTTGAGAGTCTCTGGAGAAATTGTACGAGGATGATAAGGACCATAGCAAGATATTTCTTGTTGAGAAATATCACAAGTGGTTCTTTGAGGACGAAAAGCCAATGCTGTCGCAGGTGAAGGAGTTCCTGAAACTGTGACAGAAGTTGAAAGATGAGGCGATGTCCCTCCCCAACAAGTTTGTTGTTGGAGGGATCATTTCGAAGCTCCCTGCTGGATGGAGTAATTTCTATGCAAACATGCATAGGAAGAAGTTGGAGGTCAGTCTCGACGATCTCCTGCAGAAAATTTACGTTAAGGACCAGATGAGGGCTCAACTGAAGGTGGACGCACTGTCCAAGCAATTGGCTAACGCCAATCAGGTTCATACCAGGGAACCAAGGAAAAAGCATACGGCTTTCCACATCAAGAAGAAGGACCCTAACAATCTGAACGTGAAGGGAACTACTTTTACGCAAAAGAAGGGAAAGTCTCAGATACCATTTTCAAGTGTGGCAAGAAGGGCCACTTCAAGAATGAATCCAAAGAAAAGACCAAGCAATCAGAGCAAGGAGAGCCTAGCAAGGTATCTATGATCACTGACGTTGTTGCTATGATTGTGCTGGTCGATGCGGTAGGAACTGACTCTGACTGGTGGGTAGACGCTCTAGCCACCTGCCATGTCTGCTCCAGCAAGGAGTGGTTCACCACCTATACACCAACTTCTGAAGTGGTTATGGTGGCGAACCATGTAGAACCCTAGAGGGGGGTGAATAGGGAAATTAAAAATTAACTACAACAATTGATACAATAAAGACAATTGAAAGTAAAGAGTTGAAAGATCAAACGCAAATGCAAGGATGTATCCTGGTATCCTCTTTTGAGGCAGTCCAGTCCCGGAACTCTCTCCGGCTTTAATCCACTATTTAACCAAATAGCACACACGAGTTTGGATCCGAAGAACTCGCCAACTTCAACACGAGTTTGGATCCGAAGACTCGCCAACTTCTACACACGAGTTTTCTTACGAAGGCTCGCCAACTTCAAACAAAAGAGAATGAGAACTTGTTGATCTTCTAACACATGAAGATCGAAATGTACAACTCTTTAATACTCTAGCACTTTGGGAGAGGATGACAATGAAAAGCTTGGAAGAGTATTAATGGTGGAGCTCTTGGTTGTTGGAAAATTTATGGAAGAGTTGGTGAAGAAGCTCAAGAGAGAGAGAGATTTCTTTTATAAGAGAACCAAAAGTAGGTGGCATTTAATGCTCTGAATACAGACAGACCGGCATGCCGGCGGTATGCAGCGGCATACCGTCGGTATACCATGCCCAGCCTGCGCCGTTGATGAGACGGCGGCAGTAAGCTGTAATCCATATTGCAGGTCATTTCAACAACAAGCTTGAATTTAAAAGTTGCCACAACATTTAATTTACGATAATAAAAACTTGTCTTATCTCCTTGGTTTGAAAAGTCGGTACTTCGGGATTTTGAACAGTCACGCTCTTCCTCGAAATCCTACATTCCGGGAACTTGTTTCAGAAGCAATCACCAGAGTTATCTAGTTACAATCTCTAATTGTTTTTCCTAATCAGTTTTAGTTGTTAATTAGCTAACACAACATCACAACGTTTACTAGTGCGTTGAAATTAAGGAAATCAATTTACATTGGTTTTTCGGGAAAACTTGTAATTATCAAATTACGTATAAAACATGATATTTATTTATTTGAAAAACTTTGATATTTTTAATATATATAAAATATATTTATTTTCTTAAAATGAGAAATTGTGAATTATTAATTAATAATTCATAACAATATTTTGATTGTTCCTACGCTATCACACATTCCCAGAAAATAAAATAAAATGCTAATTCCTACTTATTACAAAACCACATTTACTGGAATTGGGCTTATGCCCTTACAAATTTTATTGCAAATTGAAATAAGAAAAGATAGGTTAGTCTTGAAAATTACCTACAATTAACATTAATAAAACTAGTAATTTCTAATTTAAATTTAAAATAATAGGTGTCTCAGACTCTGGTCCAGTCGTCATTTTCAACTACTCTGCCTCAACGTCCGGTCGAACCGGTACGTTTGCATTTCGTTGGGGCCCAGTAACCAATTATGGTTGTCGCCCAAATACCAAAAATCATTTTAAAATCATTTTATTAAATTTTCCGAAAATTCCGGCAGCATTCCCTCTGTTTTTGGTCAACCAAAAAACTGGAAAATGCTTCCGATATACCTGCAAAATAATCCCAAACCCGATATATATAGAAAACATCCACAGAACTGTTTTTCGAAGCAAATTTGGAATCCCGAAATCAACTCGGAAATCCCAAAATTAAATCGGAAACTGCAGAACTGTTCTCCAAGAGCCCACTTCACATAACCAAATCCGATCACAGAACCAAAAACCCAATATACCAACAGAACCAAACTTTGATGTATAAAAAATCTAAATTCCAACAGAGAACAAAGTCTTCCAAAAACAAATTTTATGTATAAAATCAAATTTCCAATTTATTCCCGCAAATTCTCGGAAAACCCGAGAATACAGAACCATATCCGAAAGAGTTCTCGGAAATCCCGAGAATTCTACAGAACTAGGTTCTGTCCTAATCACAGTAAACAAACCACAGCAACCATTTCCGAGAATTTTGAAAAAAAACCGAAATAACAACGTAATTGTTACGTTGTCGAAAAATTGAATTCCCGAAGGAATCGGGGACCAGATTATCATCATTGACAGAAAGAAAATAAACGGGTCAGAGTTTACCCAAACGGAAATCCCGAAGTGAACTCGGAACGAAACTGTCACAGAAACGGAACTCGGGAACTTGTCCAACAGCGAACCGGAAGCGCTCGGAACGAACGGGGGCGGTCACCGGGGGCGAACGCCGGCAGCGAACGGTGGCGCGGGTGGCGGGCGGCCGCTGGAAAGGGGCGCCGGGTCGGGAAATTCGCCGGGAAGCGGCGCCGGGGGTCGGGCACCGGCCGGATCTGGTTCGGCGAGCTCGGCGGAGGGTGGTGATTGCTGACGTCGGGCTCGGGCTAGGGCTCGACGAGATTTGGGGGAGTAGTTTGGGAGAAAAATGGGAAGAAGAATGGAAGTGTTGATGGGAAAAGGATGGTGATGGGAAAGACTTATATAGGAAGGAGGGAAGGGGAAGTTACCAGGAGAAGGAGGTGAACGGCCAGGGCCGTTCGGAAGGGAAAACGACCGGTCGCCGACGTTATAGGAAGAGGGTCGACCACAAACCCCTAACTCTCGGTTTCCAACCGAAACCAACAGTAGAGGAAATGAAGAGAGTCTCTTTCCTCTCTAATGAATGTAAGGAAAAAAAATGGCTTTATTAGCTTATAAGCTAAAATGGGAATAATATTAGAATTGGGCTGTAAATGGGCTTTAGAAAATGGCCAATGGATTTAAATGCAAAGTATGTCTTGGTTTAAAGATTTTTTTTTTTTTTATAAACATGGGCTTTGGCCGAAAATAAATAATTTCTTTTATATAACAAATATTTTAAAAATATTTTATGTCTTAAATCGGTTTTGGGTCTGGGTCAGTCAAGCTAAACAAAATCCAGTATTTAATTATTTTAGAAAATACTTTTCATAAATTCATTAATATTATTTTAGCAAAAATTTATTTAGCTATACAACTATAATATAAAAATGCAATCTAAATTTACGGGTTTCACAACCTTCCCTCCTTAGAAAATTTCGTCCTCGAAATTTAAAGAGTTGGGTTAAAAATTACCTCAGGTCTCGAATAAATACGGGTACTTCTCCCGCATCTCATCCTCTCGCTCCCAGGTAGATTCGCCTGGGGAATCATGTCTCCACATTACTCGGACAATGGGAGTCACTGAGGTTCTGGTCTTCTTCTCGCCTCGGTCCAAGATCGCTACTGGCTTCTCCGGTAGAGTGAGGCTCGGTCCGATCTCCAACTCTGAATGGTCCAAGACGTGGTTCTCATCAGGTACATACTCTCTGAGCTGTGAAACGTGGAAGACGTTGTGCACGCCTTCTAGATTAGCTGGTAGAGCTAACCTATACGCCACTTCTCCAATCCGGCTCAGAACTTCGAACGGGCCAATATACCTGGGACTCAGCTTCCCAGCTCTGCCAAATCTGATTATCCCTCTGGTAGGAGAAATCTTCACAAATACTTTATCTCCTTCTTCAAATGCCAGTGGTCGTCGACCGCTGTCTGCCCAGTGCTTCTGTCTGTCTTGAGCAATTCTGAGCTTGTCTCTGATAATCTTCACTTTCTCTGCTGCGTCAGTCACCATTTCTGGACCCAGCAGTACTCTTTCTCCTACGTCGTCCCATGCAAGTGGTGTACGGCAACGACGTCCATAAAGAGCTTCAAATGGAGTCATCCCAATGCTGGCTTGGTAGCTGTTGTTGTAAGAAAACTCTACCAAGTGTAAATGGTCTTCCCATGATCCTCCAAATTCTAAGACACAAGATCGCAGCATATCTTCAAGTGTCTGAATTGTCCTCTCAGATTGTCCATCTGTCTGGGGGTGATAAGCTGTGCTGAACTTCAACTGTGTCCCCAAGCTGTCATGCAAACTTTTCCAAAAATGTGAGGTAAAACGAGTGTCTCGGTCAGATACAATGCTTACCGGTACGCCATGAATCCGGTAAATATGCCGCATGTACAATGCTGCCAACTTCTCAGTGGATAAACCAACTTTGAAAGGAATAAAGTGAGCAGACTTGGTTAGTCGGTCCACTATTACCCAAATGGCATCCTTCCCTCCTTGGGAACGAGGCAGTCCTGACACGAAATCCATCGTGATATGCTCCCACTTCCATTCTGGAATATCCAGCGGTTGTAGAAGTCCTGCAGGTCTCTGTCTACTAGCCTTCACTTGTTGACAAATCAAGCATCTAGCGACATACCTGGTGACATCTTTCTTCATTCCACTCCACCAGACAATAGTGCGCATATCCCGATACATCTTATTGGCTCCAGGATGTATGGAATATTGAGACTGATGCGCTTCCTTCATCAACTCATTCCTTAATTCGCCAGTCGGTACACAAAGCCTTGTACCATTTTTCAGAGCTCCATCGCTAGCGATTGAGAAACCTTCCAGTGTTCCTGCTAACACTTGATCTCTCAGCTTGCAAAGTGCCTCGTCTTGAAACTGCGTCTCCTTGACTTTGTCCATCAGGTACGAGCTCACTTGCAACTTCATCATCACCGAATCAGCATCCAGTTCCTTCCGTCCAGGCAGTACAATCTCCAGTCCAAGCTTCTCGATGTCCTCCAGCAGGTGCCTCTCCTTGGTTAAGAACATCGCCACTGGGTATCGACTAAGTGCATCAGCGACCACATTAGCCTTACCCGGGTGGTATTGCAAGTCGATGTCAAAATCCTTCATTAACTCCAGCCATCGCCTTTGCCTCATGTTTAACTCCTTCTGGGTGAAAACATACTTCAGACTTTTGTGGTCTGTGTATATCTCCACTCTCTCTCCATACAAATAGTGCTTCCAAAGCTTCAACGCAAAGATGACTGCAGCAAGCTCCAGATCATGAGTGGGATAGTTCTTCTCATGAGTCCGTAATTGCCTAGATGCATAAGCAATCACTTTCCCATGTTGTTGAAGAACGCAACCCAGTCCTTTGCCTGAGGCGTCACTGTAGATTGTGAAACCACCGGATCCTGCGGGTAGCACAAGGATTGGTGCAGTGGTAAGCCTCTTCTTCAACTCCTCGAACGCTGCTTGGCAGTCCTCCGTCCAGATGAAATCCTCATTCTTCCGAGTCAGCTTTGTCATAGGTTCAGCAATTCTAGCAAAATCCTTCACAAACTTCCGGTAGTAGCCCGCCAAGCCCAAGAAACTTCTGATGTCAGCAACTGAGCTTGGGGTAGGCCACTTCTCCACAGCAGCTATCTTCTTCGGGTCCACAGAAATTCCTTCTCCTGTGACAACATGGCCAAGAAAATCCACCTTGTCTAGAAAGAATTCACACTTGGAAAGCTTACCATACAGCTTCTCCTTCCTCAAAGTTTCCAGAACTTTCCTGAGGTGCTCTTCGTGCTCCTCCTTCGTCTTAGAATAGATCAGTATGTCATCAATGAAGACGACGACAAACTGGTCTAAGTATTCATGAAAAACCTTGTTCATAAGGTTCATGAACACCGCAGGAGCATTCGTCAAACCAAACGGCATGACCAAGAATTCAAACTGCCCATACTTGGTGTTGAATGCCGTCTTGGGAATGTCTTCCTTCCTGACCTTGATCTGATGATAGCCAGACCTGAGATCAATTTTGGAAAACACCTTGGCTCCACTCAACTGGTCAAATAAGTCATCGATCCGGGGCAGAGGGTACTTGTTCTTGATTGTGACATTGTTCAGCGCCCGGTAGTCGATGCACATCCTCACTGTTCCGTCCTTCTTGGGCACAAACAAAACAGGTGCTCCCCAGGGTGAAGCTCCGTCTCGAATGAATCCAAGGGCCTTCAGTTCGTTGATCTGCTCCTTCATCTCTTTGGCCTCCTTCGGGTTGACTCTATAACATCCCTTAGAGATCGGGGGAGAGCCAGGGACTAAATCAATAGTGAATTCTATGTCCCGATCTGGGGGTAGCCCAGGCAGACTATCAGGGAAAACATCCATGTATTCCGCTATGATAGGGTGAGGTGGTTCAGGTTCTTCAGAAAAAGAGTAGACAATACTTTCCATAACCTCCGGAGCTCTAGAGACTTCAAACTCTGGCCCTCCAGGTGGGCTGAAGATTACACATCCTCTGTGACAATCTATCAGCGCATGCTGCTTGCTCAACCAGTCCATTCCAAGGACTATGTCATAGTTGGGCAAGGGCATCACCAATAAAGGTGCTACAAACTTGTGGTCAGAAATTGTAATGGGGCAATTACAAGTCTCCGTTATAGGTAGGGG
This sequence comes from Iris pallida, assembly GCA_029216955.1. Lineage (NCBI taxonomy): Eukaryota > Viridiplantae > Streptophyta > Magnoliopsida > Asparagales > Iridaceae > Iris > Iris pallida. Next base: position 10,065,499 of record JANAVB010013200.1, read on the forward strand.
TCCACCTCCAGTCATAACCCTACATATTCTCTTGCTAAAGCCCGTAACTATATGGTGTGCAGAGATAAACTTTGTTGCTATGAAACTGTGTGTTGCACCAGAGTCGAATAAAGCTAATGCAGGATGAGAATGTACATAAATGTAACCTGATATGACATCCGCATTAGGCTCCTGCTCCGGCTCTGGTTCCTCTGCAGTTAGGGCAAAAGCTCGCCCCGTCTTCTGTTGATGCTGCCCAAATTGTTGCTGCTGAGTGGGCAGAGGTCCTTTCTGCTGATTTCCTCCAGCCTTGTTGTTTGACAAGGGACAATCCCTCACTTGATGGGTGGAAGACCCACAGATCAGACATTGTCCTAGTCTCTTCCTGCAGATGTTTGCCAGATGTCCCGGCCTCTTGCAAAAGTCACAGATAGGAATCTGCCTCTGGGGTGCTCTTTCATTGTTCCTCGCTTGCTGGTGCTGAGGACGGTTATTGTTATTGTTGCTGCTGTTGTTGTTGTTGTTGTTGGGCTTCTTCTGATTACCCTGGAAGTTGCTAGTTCCAGGATAATCTCTCTTCGAGCGGGCAGGTTGGCTCTTCTCTATGTCTTGGGCTCTCTCCAGAATCTTCTCATAAGTCTTAGCTCCACCAGAGATCACATGAGTGCGAATCTCCTCTCTAAGTCCATACTTGAATCGTTCAGCACGATCAGCAGGATTAGCCACCATGTTCTTGGCAAATCGGCTGAGCTGGCCGAATTCTGCCGCATACTCTCCCACAGTCATATTGCCTTGCTTCAGGTTCTGGAATTGTCGCTCCATCTCCCGCATCTCAGAAGTTGGGAAGAATTTCCTCTGGAACAACTTCTTGAAGGTGTCCCAATCGACCTGCCTATCCTGGAGTCGGGGTTCATTCCGATACCAGGTGCTAGCTATATTCTGCAGTTGGAGTCCTACAGCTTCTGCCTTAAGGTCTTCTGGAAGTCGTGCGACGCTTAGAAGACGCTCCATATTGTCGAGCCATTCGTCAGCATAGACGATTCCCTCGGTTCCCTTGAAAGGTCGAGGGTTCTGCTTCTTGAAGCTCTCAATATCCCCCACCTTACCATAATATGATCTCTAATCACTATTAATGGTCTCAAAAAAAATACTAAAATTTATCCTCTAGAATGGCACTTACCTTAGCTGGTCTAGGCTCTTCTGGGTTCACTTCTCTCCTTCCAAGTGCAGCCATAGCTACATTGTGGGAGTTCTCCATTCCTTCCTTCATAATCGCGTTCTGCTCGCGATGAGATTCAGCTTCAGCCCTCTGAGTTGCTAGCACTTCCCGCAGCAAACTTATGAGTTCGGAGGGGTTCACTGGAAGCGGCGGGGCAGGTGGGACAGGCATCACCGTCTGCAGTCCAGTCCTCGAGCCTGAAGGATCCGTCGTCTGATGAACTTGAGCGTTTCCAGCATTATGAGGGCGATCAGTCAAATGTCGCGGAGTAGGATCCGGACTATATTGGGGTGGTGATGGGGTGTGCTGAGGTGACAGCTCATCTCCGACATTGTCATTCTCATTAGTAGCCATGGTCTGGAAAGGTTTAGGACATAAACATAAGCAAGGTATCCTACCCGTCTATAATCAAAAATATTTAATAATATATATCGGTCCTAAGTTGTGGCAATATGATGTTCTAGTGTTCCTAATTGTTTCTAAGTTTTCCTAAGTTGTTGAACAGAGACCTGCATGGGCCACCACTAAAAACATGTCACGACCCGGTCCCCAAATACTTGGGTCGAATCGGATCATGCCCAGCCTGCGCCGTTGATGAGACGGCGGCAGTAAGCTGTAATCCATATTGCAGGTCATTTCAACAACAAGCTTGAATTTAAAAGTTGCCACAACATTTAATTTACGATAATAAAAACTTGTCTTATCTCCTTGGTTTGAAAAGTCGGTACTTCGGGATTTTGAACAGTCACGCTCTTCCTCGAAATCCTACATTCCGGGAACTTGTTTCAGAAGCAATCACCAGAGTTATCTAGTTACAATCTCTAATTGTTTTTCCTAATCAGTTTTAGTTGTTAATTAGCTAACACAACATCACAACGTTTACTAGTGCGTTGAAATTAAGGAAATCAATTTACATTGGTTTTTCGGGAAAACTTGTAATTATCAAATTACGTATAAAACATGATATTTATTTATTTGAAAAACTTTGATATTTTTAATATATATAAAATATATTTATTTTCTTAAAATGAGAAATTGTGAATTATTAATTAATAATTCATAACAATATTTTGATTGTTCCTACGCTATCACACATTCCCAGAAAATAAAATAAAATGCTAATTCCTACTTATTACAAAACCACATTTACTGGAATTGGGCTTATGCCCTTACAAATTTTATTGCAAATTGAAATAAGAAAAGATAGGTTAGTCTTGAAAATTACCTACAATTAACATTAATAAAACTAGTAATTTCTAATTTAAATTTAAAATAATAGGTGTCTCAGACTCTGGTCCAGTCGTCATTTTCAACTACTCTGCCTCAACGTCCGGTCGAACCGGTACGTTTGCATTTCGTTGGGGCCCAGTAACCAATTATGGTTGTCGCCCAAATACCAAAAATCATTTTAAAATCATTTTATTAAATTTCCCGAAAATTCCGGCAGCATTCCCTCTGTTTTTGGTCAACCAAAAAACTGGAAAATGCTTCCGATATACCTGCAAAATAATCCCAAACCCGATATATATAGAAAACATCCACAGAACTGTTTTTCGAAGCAAATTTGGAATCCCGAAATCAACTCGGAAATCCCAAAATTAAATCGGAAACTGCAGAACTGTTCTCCAAGAGCCCACTTCACATAACCAAATCCGATCACAGAACCAAAAACCCAATATACCAACAGAACCAAACTTTGATGTATAAAAAATCTAAATTCCAACAGAGAACAAAGTCTTCCAAAAACAAATTTTATGTATAAAATCAAATTTCCAATTTATTCCCGCAAATTCTCGGAAAACCCGAGAATACAGAACCATATCCGAAAGAGTTCTCGGAAATCCCGAGAATTCTACAGAACTAGGTTCTGTCCTAATCACAGTAAACAAACCACAGCAACCATTTCCGAGAATTTTGAAAAAAAACCGAAATAACAACGTAATTGTTACGTTGTCGAAAAATTGAATTCCCGAAGGAATCGGGGACCAGATTATCATCATTGACAGAAAGAAAATAAACGGGTCAGAGTTTACCCAAACGGAAATCCCGAAGTGAACTCGGAACGAAACTGTCACAGAAACGGAACTCGGGAACTTGTCCAACAGCGAACCGGAAGCGCTCGGAACGAACGGGGGCGGTCACCGGGGGCGAACGCCGGCAGCGAACGGTGGCGCGGGTGGCGGGCGGCCGCTGGAAAGGGGCGCCGGGTCGGGAAATTCGCCGGGAAGCGGCGCCGGGGGTCGGGCACCGGCCGGATCTGGTTCGGCGAGCTCGGCGGAGGGTGGTGATTGCTGACGTCGGGCTCGGGCTAGGGCTCGACGAGATTTGGGGGAGTAGTTTGGGAGAAAAATGGGAAGAAGAATGGAAGTGTTGATGGGAAAAGGATGGTGATGGAAAAGACTTATATAGGAAGGAGGGAAGGGGAAGTTACCAGGAGAAGGAGGTGAACGGCCAGGGCCGTTCGGAAGGGAAAACGACCGGTCGCCGACGTTATAGGAAGAGGGTCGACCACAAACCCCTAACTCTCGGTTTCCAACCGAAACCAACAGTAGAGGAAATGAAGAGAGTCTCTTTCCTCTCTAATGAATGTAAGGAAAAAAAATGGCTTTATTAGCTTATAAGCTAAAATGGGAATAATATTAGAATTGGGCTGTAAATGGGCTTTAGAAAATGGCCAATGGATTTAAATGCAAAGTATGTCTTGGTTTAAAGATTTTTTTTTTTTTTATAAACATGGGCTTTGGCCGAAAATAAATAATTTCTTTTATATAACAAATATTTTAAAAATATTTTATGTCTTAAATCGGTTTTGGGTCTGGGTCAGTCAAGCTAAACAAAATCCAGTATTTAATTATTTTAGAAAATACTTTTCATAAATTCATTAATATTATTTTAGCAAAAATTTATTTAGCTATACAACTATAATATAAAAATGCAATCTAAATTTACGGGTTTCACAACCATCCAAATAGTAACGGTCATATTAATGACCGTTTGAGAGCATTAAATGCGCCCATTAATGCTAGTCAGAGCAATTTGAAAACCAAATATTTGAAACTCGGTATACCGTCGGTATGTCGGAGCATGCCGCCGGTATGCCGACAATTTGTCACAGCAAGTTTTGAGTTGCTAAAAACGGTATACCGCCGGTATGCCGGAGCATACCGTCGGTATGCCGACAATTTGTCATAGCAACTTTTGGGTTGCTAAAAATGGTATACCGTCGGTATGCCGGAGCATGCCGTCGGTATGCCGACAATTTGTCACAGCAACTTTCTGGACAAGAAAAGCGGTATACCGTCGGTATGCCGAAGCATGCCGCCGGTATGCCGACTATTTGTCACAGTAACTTTCTGTATGCTAAAAACGGTATACCGTCGGTATGCCGGAGCATACCGCCGGTATGCCGCTCTGTAGCTGTTTGATTTTTGACTTGTTCTTTTTACTGTCATCCGTCCTTAGGTGTTTACAGATATACCTAGACCAGTACAGACTCGAAGACTCTAAGCAGGAAGACGCCGTCTTATGCAGGAAACGCCGGTAACTGCTACAGTCTTCAAAGAAGAAGGAGAATGCTCTTGAACGGAAGAACTCCATGTAGTAGATCTTCTGAGAATGTTTGAATCTGAAGAACAGAAGACTAAACTACGAAGATGCTGTTAATTACTCAAAATAAAATGTGCCAACAAACTCCCCCATTTTGATAATTGACAAAATAGAGAGATAGCATCTTCAGGGAATAGCTCCCCCGTAGGTAGACAGCTCCCCCTCAATACGATTTCTCCCCCTTTGTCACTTAGTCAAAGATGGAGATAATCAATAGAAACAGTGCATAATAAAAATGACACGAGTATATAAAGAGAAGCATGCATTAAAATATTGAAGTAGGAAGTGAATACATGCTGGACCCATACATATCATAGTGATATAAAAAAAAAGACTCTCCACAACGAGAGTCGGACACTAGAGACAACCATAGATAAAGTCCCCGAAGGACAGCAAACAACTAGTAACAACCACACACCGGTTCCCGAAGGACCACAAAAGACAACATAAAGACAAACACATAAAAACTAGAAACACTCAAAAACCGAAACCATCACCAAAAGGAAGTCCATCCCTAATCCTCAGCCGGATCATCATCATCACCCTGAGCTTGCTGGAAGGCGCCAAAAGGATCAATGCCGTCAGGGTACATAAACCCATAGGCATTGGGGTCAGAGAAACGTAGGGCCGTGTACATGGGATCCTGAAGATTAAGATCCAGAAAGGCATCCCGGTCTTGCAGAGTGCGCTGAATAAAATACCCCTGATCGTGGAAATGAGACTGGATCAGGGTGCCAAGTCCACGAGTGTGGGCCCGAATCTGCTCCTCCGCCTGGGCCATCCGCATATCAAAGTGCTGTTGAGTGAGCGGCATATAACGGCCCGAAGTAGGAGGGGTAGATGTGGGAGCAGCAGGAGTGGATGCCGGTTGCTCTTGGGAAGATGAGGCACGGGAAGTAGAGGCGCCAGCAAGGGTACGGGAGACAGCAAGATATGAGGGGACGCCATCCGAGGAGCAGAGAGACAGGTCAACATGTTTGGCCTCCATAAGCAGAGTGATAAAAGAGCCATAGTAGAGATTCTGCTTCCCCGAAGGCATGACACGCCAGAATTGCAGAAGAAGAGTCTTCGAGAAGGAGAATCGCTTCCGGGCATAGATGATACATGCAGACGAGGGCATCACCGGTGATTGCGTCATAGTTCCCGCCCTTAGGAAATAGAGTGTGGCACATGATCCGATGAAGCTCGTAGTAAAACGGCTCCAGCTGGACAGAGAGGGCCGGGATGGCAGGAGGGTTGGGACCCTTGCAGATGATACGGCAGAATTCGTCGAAAGGTGACGCCGTCGAGGAGTTGAGAGCACCCAAAGATGGTAACGCTTCCCCTTTGTCCGGGATGCCTAAGATGTTCCCCACTTCCCGAGAAGTAAGACGGAAGTGACGGTCATTGACCATAGATTGAATGACGGATGGATCGTCGTCATCCCCTCTCATGTTGCAATAGAAAAGTCGGACAGCAGCAGGGTAGATAGGAATTTGGCGCCGAAGAAGAGAGGAGAGACCGGCGTCGTCAAACAAAGGGACGTGACCGGGGAAGAGGTTCCAGTTGATCGCCCGTCCCTTGAACATGTTGTGATGGACGAAGTGCTGGAACCAAAGCTCGGCCGCCAGAGAGTTGGAGAAGACGCGTTGGTCATAGCCGGTAGGTAGTGCCACCGGGACGAAGGGGTTGAACAAGGAGGAGGAGGAGGATCGGGGGTGCTTAGGGTTTGCCATGTAGAGAGATGAGGTTGTGGTTATTTGGAGTGGATGAAGGAGTAGAGAAGTGAGGGAAGAATAAAGTTTTTAAAGAGGAGAGGGAAGATGAAGAGATGAAATGAAAGGGAGGGGGAGGGAGGGAACGGTTGTAGAGGAGGATTAAAGTGGGGAGATGAAAAGGTGATGGGATGAATTAAAGAGAGTAGAGTAAAAAGTGGAGAGAAAGGGGGAAAGTGATTTGAAGAGTAATAAATAGGAAGGGAGTTGAGGAGATGGGTAGTTAAGAGGAATGTGATGGATGAGAGGGAATAAAGATAGGATAAAAAAATAATGGAAGAGAGATGAAAAAGTGGGCCCGGATCTCAGAGTAGGTGTCCTGTCCGCCTCCATCCGGTATACCGGCGGTATGCCGAAGTGTACCGACGGTATGCCGAGTTCCGAGACAGAACGTAATTCTGCTTGGAAAAACGGCATGCCGCCGGTATACCGTAGTATACCGTCGGTGTGCCGGCCGAATGGGACTATGGATCAAAGGATAAAATGCCTAGTTCACGGCAAAGGAAAGAGAAGCGATCTTCCGGAAGAGGCTTAGTGAAGATATCGGCTAATTGATAGGTAGTATCAATAAATTCAAGACGGATATCTCCTTTTTGCTGATGGTCACGAAGAAAATGGTGTCTAATTTCAATGTGCTTCGTGCGTGAGTGACAAATCGGGTTTTTCGTGAGATTGATAGAGCTAGTGTTATCACATTTAATAGGGGTACAAGAATGAGGAATGCCATAATCGAAAAGTGTTTGTGACATCCAAAGAATTTGTGCACAACAACAACCAGCCGCAATATACTCTGCCTCAGTGGTTGAAAGAGCAACAGAGTTTTGCTTCTTACTAAACCACGATACCAAGGACTTCACGAGGAATTAACATGTGTCACTAGTGCTTTTGCGGTCAATCTTGCATCCGGCAAAATCCACATCCGAAAAGCTGTGAAGCTCAAAGGATGAGGATTTCGGATACCAAAGACCCATGTTAGTGGTGCCTTTGAGATAACGAAAAATGCGCTTAACGGCACTCAAATGTGATTCCTTTGGATTGGCTTGATATCGTGCACACAAGCAAACACTAAACATGATATCCGGACGGCTAGCAGTTAAATAGAGTAAGCTACCGATCATACCTCTATACTTACGAATGTCGACCGATGTGCCATCTTCATCACTGTCAAGCTTTGTCGTTGTGGCCATAGGAGTCCTCATTGATTTGGATGAGTCAAGGTCGAAACGCTTGAGGAGGTCCTTTGTATATTTTGCTTGATTGATGAAGGTTCCTTTAGGTCCTTGTTTGATTTGTAATCCCAAGAAGAAGGAGAGTTCACCCATCATACTCATTTCAAACTCTTCCTGCATAACTTTGGCAAAATCTACACAAAGTGTGTTGTTAGTAGAACCAAAAATAATATCATCAACATAAATTTGAACCAATAAGAGAGTCCCATCATGGGATTTAATAAAAAGTGTGGTGTCAACTTTTCCCTTTGAAAAATTGTGAGAAACAAGAAAAGAGCTAAAACGCTCATACCAAGCACGTGGAGCTTGTTTGAGGCCATAAAGGGCTTTATGGAGTTTGAAGACGTGATTAGGAAATTGAAAATCTTCAAAACCGGGAGGTTGTTTAACATAAACTTCCTCTTTAATAATACCATTTAGAAAAGCACTTTTAACATCCATTTGAAATAGCTTAAATTCATTAAAACAAGCAAAGGCACAAAACATACGAATGGATTCAAGACGTGCAACCGGAGCATAGGTTTCGTCGTAGTCAATGCCTTCCTCTTGGTTATAGCCTTGAGCAACCAATCGGGCTTTGTTACGAGTCACTAACCCATCTTCATTAAGTTTGTTGCGAAACACCCATTTAGTTCCAATAATGGGGTGATTGCTAGGTTTTGGGACAAGTTCCCAAACCTTGCTTCGCTCAAATTGATTTAGCTCCTCTTGCATAGCTATCATCCAAAATTCATCAAGAAAAGTATCATTAACATTTTTAGGCTCTAGATAAAAGCCACATTGGCACAAAGATCACGAGTGGCGGATCTTGAGCTAACACTTGAGGAAGGATCCCCAATGATAAGCTCCTTAGGATAATTGGTGACAAATCTCCATTCTCTTGGAAGATCCTTTGGAGGAGGCTCGAGAGGAGGAGACTCTTTAGATGGGGTCACAACTTCATTGTTAGATGAAGAAGGATGATCCTCAATAGAGGAGTTCTCCAACCCAAACGAGATGTCATCAATATCCTCGGAAGAGGAGAATGTAGAAGAGTTGAGTTCATTAAAAGAGACATTGATTGACTCTTCGACAACAAGACTTCTTTTGTTAAAAACACGAAAACCTTTACTATGAGTAGAGTATCCAAGGAATATTCCTTCATAGGCTTTTTCTTCAAACTTGCCTAGGTTATCCTTGGTATTCAAAATAAAACAATTGCAACCAAAAACTTTAAAATATTCAATAGAAGGAATTTTGTTGAACCAAAGCTCATAAGGAGTCTTCTTAGTAATAGGTCTAATTAAGACTCTATTAATAACATGACACGCCGTATTAACGGCTTCCGCCCAAAAATATTGGGGGAGCTTATATTGGTTTAACATAACCCAGACCATATCGCCAAGGGTTCTATTCTTTCTCTCCACAACACCATTTTGTTGAGGAGTACGAGGACAAGCAAAATCATGTCCAAAACCATTCTTTTCACAAAATCTTTTGAAATCAACATTATCAAATTCTCCTCCATGACCACTCCTAATTTTGTTGATAGAAAAACCTTTCTCATTTTGAACACATTTACAAAAAGCAACAAATTCACGAAAAGTATCAGTTTTGCAAGCAAGAAAAATAACCCAAGTAAATCTCGAAAAATCTTCAACTAAAACAAAAGCATAAAGTTTGCCACCAAGGCTAGCTACTCTACTAGGCCCGAAAAGATCCATATGAATAAGTTGAAGGGGTCTAGTGGTACTCACAGAGTTGATGGATTTGAAGGATGACTTGGTCAACTTACTTTTCTCGCATTCTTCACATACCATATCCTTTTTGAAAGGGATACTAGGAAGTCCTCGTACAAGCTTCTTGGAGGCGAGGCGAGAGATGGTATCCATGTTGGCGTGTCCAAGCCTCATGTGCCAAAGCCAACTCTCATCGTTCTTTGCAACTAGGCACCTGTCATTGTTAGTACCTTCAACAAGATAAAGAACATAAATATTATTTTCTCTAATGCCTTCATACACAATAGTTCCATTGGAGCTATCGGTAATGTAGCATTTGAGTTTAACAAACTTGATATCATAGCCATTATCGGTAAGATGGCTAATACTAAGGAGGTTATGCTTGAGATTAGTAACAAGACATACATTATTAATACAAGGATAAGGAGGAGAACCGATATTACCATTTCCAATAATATAACCTTTAAGATTGTTACCGAAGGAGACGTGTCCTTCCTTCTTCATCAATAGCGTTGTAAAAAATGAAGCATCACCGGTCATGTGCCGTGAACAACCGCTATCGAGAATCCACTTGCTTCTAGCATGAGAAGGATTCGTCACCTACAACATAAGTTGAAGATGAACATTTTGGTACCCATGATCTTATAGGTCCTTGAGTGTTAGTCTTAGGAACCCATTTAAGAACTCTCATGTCAACTTGTTTTCTTGTATAACAAAAATTTGAAGTATGACAAAGCAAACCACAATAATTGCACATTAAAGAAGATCTAGAAGAGGAAGTGTGAGTGTTGTGCATATGTGAGTTTCTAGTGTGAGAAGTTCTACCATGAGTGTTATGATAATAGTAAAATACATGATGAGAGGTGTTCTTCTTAGCAAAAGGTCCTTTTATTGTGTTAGAAAAGGAGTTGTGTGTAGTGTTCATGTAATGGTTATGCCTAGCATTGTGATGAGTGTGAGGGTGTCTTGGAGCATGCATGTGAGTGGTATTCTTATTACCTAAATTCTTACTCCGTGTAAGAAGATCATTATACTTAATAGAAGTGGAATATTCTCTTCTATTAGCATCTTGACATTTGCGCATGGCAAATTCATAAGAGCTTCTCATGGATTGAATCTCATCATCCTTTTTCTTGATGGTGTCAAGAGATTCTTGAAATTTGAGTCACAAAGACTCCATTTCATCCGTGTCGGAAATAGGAGATTTTCTCTTCACATCAATAATGATACTTGAGAGCCTCTCTACTTCAAGTTGAAGAGCCTCAACCTCCTTAAGAGATTTCTTATATTTATTCCGAACACCTTTGTGTTCTTCATGTAACTCAAGAATGGCTTTCTCCAAATCATCATAGGTAAGAGTGTTTAAGGAAAAATCATCAAGTACCTCATCGGTTGCCATGAGACAGACGTTGGCATTGTGTTTGCACTCCTTGTCGTTGTCGGAGTCGCTCGCGTCACTTTCACACCAAATGCTAGTATTGGCGAACTTTCTGGAGGACGAGCTTCCCTTGCTAGGCTTCTCGTACTTGCTTGAGTCTTTCCGTATCATCGAACAATCCCTCTTGATGTGTCCGGGTCTTCTGCATTGATAGCACGTCGGGTCTTCTTCATTGTCCCGTCTAGAGCGGTTGGCCTTGTTGAACTTTAAGAACTTCCGGAAGTGCTTAGCTGTGAGAGCTATTTCTTCATCATCGTCCGACTCATTGTCGTCGGAGCTATCCTTGGAGTAGGACCTTAATGCTTTGAGAGCAAGAGTCTTCTCCTTTTCTTTGGTCTTCTTCTTCTCTTTCTCTTGAATGGAGGATTCCTCTTGATCCTTCATGTCAAGCTCGTGAGTCATTAGCTTACCCATGAGGGTCTCAAGGTTCATGACGGTTAGATCGTTCCCCTCAATGATTGCGGTAGCTTTAGGACTCCAAGCTTTCGTCAATCCTCTAAGAATCTTCCTTATCTTTTCATGAGCGGGATATTCCTTTCCAAGAGAAGAGAGAGGGTTAATAATGTCACCAAAACGAGTAAATATGCTAGCAATAGATTCATCATGCTTTATTTTAAAAGACTCATATTCTTGCGTGAGTCTACTAATCTTGGATTCCTTCACTTGTGAAGTTTCCTCGTGTGTGACTTCAAGTAACTTCCAAATCTTATTGGAATTCTTGCAAGTAGAGATTCGGTTGAATTCACTACTGTCGAGAGCACAGTAAAGAGCATTCATTGCCTTGGCATCTCGACAAGTAAGCTTCTTGATGTTTTCAGCAAGTGTCTCCCGAAGGGTGTCAGAAGCAATATCCTCAATAGCTCTGGAAGGAGTAGGAAGGCCATTTATCACGCAATACCATAAATTGAAATCTATGGACTTTAGATAAATGCCCATCCTAATCTTTCAGTAGTTATAGTTGGTACCATCAAATAGGGAAGGCCTATTTATGAAGTGTCCCTCATTGTAAAACGTGTTGATGCTAGGGTTAGAGGCCATGGATCACTCAAGGGTGTAAATCCAAATCAAGAGAACGAAGCTCTGATACCAATTGTAGAACCCTAGAGGGGGGGGGGGTGAATAGGGAAATTAAAAATTAACTACAACAATTGATGCAATAAAGACAATTGAAAGTAAAGAGTTGAAAGATCAAACGCAAACGCAAGGATGTATCCTGGTATCCTCTTTTGAGGCAGTCCAGTCCCGGAACTCTCTCCGGCTTTAATCCACTATTTAACCAAATAGTACACACGAGTTTGGATCCGAAGAACTCGCCAACTTCAACACGAGTTTGGATCCGAAGACTCGCCAACTTCTACACACGAGTTTTCTTACGAAGGCTCGCCAACTTCAAACAAAAGAGAATGAGAACTTGTTGATCTTCTAACACGTGAAGATCGAAATGTACAACTCTTTAATACTCTAGCACTTTGGGAGAGGATGACAATGAAAAGCTTGGAAGAATATTAATGGTGGAGCTCTTGGTTGTTGGAAAATTTATGGAAGAGTTGGTGAAGAAGCTCAAGAGAGAGAGAGCTTTCTTTTATAAGAGAACCAAGAGTAGGTGGCATTTAATGCTCTGAATACAGACAGACCGGCATGCCGGCGGTATGCAGCGGCATACCGTCGGTATACCGTCCAAATAGTAACGGTCATATTAATGACCGTTTGAGAGCATTAAATGCGCCCATTAATGCTAGTCAGAGCAATTCGAAAACCAAATATTTGAAACTCGGTATACCGCCGGTATGCCGGAGCATGCCGCCGATATGCCGACAATTTGTCACAGCAAGTTTTGAGTTGCTAAAAACGGTATACCGCCGGTATGCCGGAGCATACCGTCGGTATGCCGACAATTTGTCACAGCAACTTTTGGGTTGCTAAAAACGGTATACCGTCGGTATGCCGGAGCATGCCGTCGGTATGCCGACAATTTGTCACAGCAACTTTTTGGACAAGAAAAGCGGTATACCGCCGGTATGCCGAAGCATGCCGCCGGTATGCCGACTATTTGTCACAGCAACTTTCTGTATGCTAAAAACGGTATACCGCCGGTATGCCGGAGCATACCGCCGATATGCCGCTTTGTAGCTATTTGATTTTTGACTTGTTCTTTTTACTGTCATCCGTCCTTAGGTGTTTACAGATATACCTAGACCAGTACAGACTCGAAGACTCTAAGCAGGAAGATGCCGTCTTATGCAGGGAATGCCGGTAACTGCTACAGTCTTCAAGGAAGAAGGAGAATGCTCTTGAACGGAAGAACTCCATGTAGTAGATCTTCTGAGAATGTTTGAATCTGAAGAACAGAAGATTAAACTACGAAGATGCTGTTAATTACTCAAAATAAAATGTGCCAACAAACCAGACACAAACTGAAGTGCTCGGGATCAGGACGGTGGTTTTGAAGCTGACTTCGGGGAAGTCTCTGACGCTTCAAGGTGTGAAGCATGTACCTACTATCGTAAAGAACCTGATATCGGGAGGCCTACTCTGCAATGCAGGTCTCAGGATGGACATCAATGCTGGACAGATGGTGATGTCCATAAAGGGAACATATTTTGGGAAAGCTTTTTGTACCGAAGGAATGTCCAAAATTCAGCTTGTAAATCAGTCCAATGTAATTAATGCAATCACTCATTCTGCTTATACTCTTGAGTTATGGCATAATAGGCTAGAAGATGTTCATTGTAAACGAATAAACAAAATGTCTAGTCTAGGACTTATCTCCAAGTGTGGGGGTAAGGTAGAGAAATGTGAAGTTTGTGCTCAAACCAAGATCACAAGGAAACCCTTTCCTCGGGTTTATCGAAGTATAGATCTTCTGGAGTTGGTACACTCCGATATCTGTGACTTCAAATAGTTATCTATAAAGGCCGGGACGAAGTATTTCATAACCTTCATCGATGACTTCTCTAAGTATGCGTTTGTCTACTTGCTGAAGGCTAAAGATGAAGCATTCGAGAAGTTTAAGGAGTTCAGAGCCGAAGCTGAACGGCAGACTGGACAATAACTCAAAAGAATAAGAAGTGATCGAGGTCGGGAGTACAGGTCTCATGAATTTGCACGCGTTTGTCTACTTGTTGAAGGCTAAAGACGAAGCATTCGAGAAGTTCAAGGAGTTCAGAGCCGAAGCTGAGTGGCAGACTGGACAATAACTCAAAAAAATAAGAAGTGATCGAGGTGGGGAGTACAGGTCTCATAAATTTGTATCATTCTACAAAGAACATGGAATTGTCAATGAGACTACGTCTCTGTACCCTCCTCAATCAAACTGAGTAGCAGAGAGGAAGAACAAAATGTTGACAGAAATGATTAACTCAATGATGTTGACTGTGGGTTTTCCAAAGTGCTACTGGGAAGAAGCTGCATTGACGGCCACTTTTATTCTGAATAGTGTGCCTCATGCAACTTCAGACATTACTCCTCATGAACTCTGGTTCAAGGTCAGACCTAACTTGAATGTCATTCGAGTGTGGAGGTGTCTGGCATATGTCAAGCTTTCAGATCTAAAGATTCAGAAGCTTGGGACAAGGACTACAAAAACGATCTTCTTGGGTTATGCCGAGAAGAGTGATGCTCGGAGATTTCTTGATATTGAGTCAAATCATATAATTGAATCTTGCAATGCAGGATATTTTGAAAACAAATTTGTAAGGCACAAAAATATTGTTCTTGCGGATATTCCAGAGAATAATGAGGGTGCACAGGATATTAAAGTTTTCAATAAAGATACAGTCCAAGAAGATGTTGTTGAAACAACGGTTGAACCAGAACTAGCTGAGTCATCAGCTAAGCGTATGAGGAGGTCGAAGAACTTTGGAAATGACTTTGTCACCTATCATGTGAAAGCAGATCCGCTTACCTATGATGAGGCGATGAAGACCAGAGATGCAGTTTTTTGGAAGGAGGCGATTGACAATAAAATTGATTCCATTACCTCAAATAACACTTGGGTGTTGGTTGATCTTCCTGAAGGAGCTAAACCCATCGGATGCAAATGGATCTTCAAGAAGAAGATGAAAGCAGACGGAACTATTGGCAAGTTCAAGGCTAGGTTGGTAGCCAAGGAATTTTCTTAGAAGCAGGGAATTGACTACTTTGACACGTATGCTCCAGTAGCTAGGATGACCACCATCAGAATGTTGATTGCTCTCGCAGCAATACATAAGATGGTGATACATCAGATGGATGTGAAAATAGCTTTCCTAAATGGTGAGCTGACCGAAGAGATTTACATACGATAGCCGGAGGGATTTGTCATTAAGGGTCTTGAAGACAAAGTCTGCAAGTTGGTGAAATCCTTGTACGGTCTTAAACATGCTCTTAAGATGTGGCATGAGATTTTTGACAAGGTTATAAGATCAAATGGCTACATGGCCAGCGAGACGGACAAGTGTGTTTACACAAAGTTCGCTGATGGAAGAGGTGTGATCGTTTGTATGTACGTGGACGACATGCTTATCCTGGGATCGGATATGAGTTGTGTCACAGAGACAAAGAAGTTTATCTCGAGCAAGTTCAGTATGAAAGACTTAGGGGAAGCTGATGTGACATTAGGGATCAAGATCATCCGAACTGACACTGGACTAGCGCTATCGCAGTCTCATTATATTGAGAAGATGATCACACGTTACGGGTATCAGCATCTTTCAAGGATCGATACGCCGTACAGTTGTGATATGAAGCTGAAGCCTAATTCAGGAGAAAGCGTCAGGCAACTGGAGTATGCAAGCATAATCGGAAGTTTGATGTATGCTACTACTGCCGCAAGGCCTGACATAACTTTTACCGTAGAAATGCTGAGTCATTTCACGAGCAACCCAGGCATTGAGCACTGGAAAGCTGTGCAACGGGTTATGAGATATCTCAAGAAGACTCAGACATATGCACTATACTACAACGAAGATCTGTCGGTAGTGGAAGGCTTTAGTGATGCCAGCTGGTGCTCAGAGGTGGAGAGCGAGAGGTCCACAGGTGGATTCATTTTCATAATAGATGGAACTGCTATATCGTGGAAGTCGAAGAAGCAAACAGCTCTTACGGCCATCCATGGAATCTGAGTTCTTTGCACTTGATACCGTAACGGAGGAAGCAGAATGTCTTCGGGAGCTCATGTATGATCTTCCAGTGGATGGGGCATAAATACCAGCAATATCGATATACTGCGACAACCAGACAACTGCGGCGGCGGCATCAAATGATCTCTTCAACGGGAATAAGAAGGCTGTACGGTTGAAGAACATGACAGTACACGATCTTATCAAGAAAGGTGTAATTGCAGTGATTGATGTTCAGAGTCAGAAAAACCTGACGGATGCGTTCACCAAGGACCTCAAGCGCCAGCTGGTCGATGACACAGCAAGTAAAATGGGCTTGAAGGCATTCTAATATTGTATTATTGCAATCCTACCATAAAGTTTTTGTCACTACCATATTTTAGCTTGAGGGTATTTTGCTAATTTGGTGAATTTTTGAATTTTATTTGATTTATTGAATTGGTGATTTATATCTGTGACTTTGACTTATTTGAGACTTGTAGACTAACCTAGAAGTTAATCCTAGCTTTGGTGTGACCCTAGTCTAGCTTAAGTCAAACCTATTTTTAGTTACTAGAATCTAGTTTCAATAGGAAGAATTAAGAATAGGGAAATGATTTCATGACTTGTGATTTTTCATTTCATGATTTGTGACTTAAGCCCATAGGCCCATGACTTGAGCCCACCCTAACCAACCATACATGGCCAGCCAACCTAGGGTTTCCCACTCCTATTTAATGTCTTCTCTCCTTGTTCTTGCCACATTTGTGCTCAACCAAGTTTTAGAAGGAAAGGTAAATCCCCACTTTCCTAAATTCCTATTAAATTCATTTTTAATCCTTTTTGAACCAAATCTTTTGCATATAATTCTAATCAACCTCTACTTGCTGATTTTGAGGAGTAATTTCAATCTAAGAGCAATTTAGAGGATTTGGATAGCAACGAGAACCTTTTGATTTGGGACTTTTTCTTGATTCTTGCAACCTATAGGTAAACCCCTCAAATTCTATTTAATTCTAATTTTATTGCATGGTAGCCTAGATCTAGGTGTCCCCTAGCTATAGTGAGAGTTTGGTGTCTATTGCATGTGTTTTCGTGTCCGTATCAGACACGTATCAAACCCCTAGGCTAGGTGTTTGTGGAAATGCCACCACCATTTCTTTTTACTATTTTTGCAAATATTTTTGAATGAATTCCTAGATTTAGGGTTTGCTTGTTGATTCCTGTCCATGATTCGAGAATTTGGGGTTGTGTCGTGTCCACACGCGGACACGAACACGCCCGCAGCAGCCTTAGGGCAGTGTCCTGCTACTCGGGCCCTAGTGCTCGCTGTATAGGACACGAGGAAATGCCATTTTTTGGGGGAATGTCAGGGCACTGACTGAAATTGGCCTCCCAAAATCTGAGCTCAGGTGGTTGAGTGTCCAAGGAGTTCTTGTCCCGTACTGGTCGTACGAGCAGGCTGCACGCGCGCATTTTTGCCACTGACACGTGGTTGGACACAGCTGGACACGTGTTTAGGATACAGTACAGGGTGTCTGTGGGGTAGATCTACCCCTGGCGTACACGTGTGCATGGCCAGGTGTCCCCACGTGGCCTGTGTCGTGCGTTGGACACGTGTGCACGCGTGCACGAGGCTGTGCACTACGTGTGTGCTCGTGTGGTGTTTGAGTGTCTTGGACACGATTGTGTCCACTTAGTTGGACACGAATGAGTGCCATGACACGTACACACTTGACACATGGTTTACCAACCATTTAATTAGGTTATTAACATGTTTTTGATTTTTGAATTAGATTTTCCCTATTCTACTGATACATTGTGTTCCTGTTTTCGAAATTCTGAAATTAAATTGTTTTCAAAACTAATTTCCCTGATCTAAATCACCATGTTAAATTCGTTACATATGTGTTAGTTCACTGCAATGTTGGTTACATGTTTGGGTTTGATGATATCAAGGGAATAGGGTTTTCGAATTTGGATTTTGGATTGAATGTGTGAAAGGAATTACTGTTAACTGTATTGATGATTATGAACTGTCAGTTTGAACACATGTTTATCCTGAGAACACTCCATTCACTGATTTTTTTCCTGCTCATAACACACACATTCAAATCTATGAATCACCCTCATCCAGTTGACACTATTCACTGCTATCTACTGTTTTCCTAATTCGATATTAGCTATCACACATTGTACTACACTACCCATCCTATTAACATACATTGCCATGTTTCCTGTGAACTAACCTATTACTGTTTTCTCCATTACACCTACTGTCATGTAAATACACACATACATTGTCCCATGGACACAACTGTTTTTCCTTAGACACTTGAACTGAAACCTGTAACGCAACTGCCTAAAACCAATCACATACACACACATTCATTTACACTATTTCCTAATCCCTAGTAGCTATAGCTCTACACACACACTCTCCTAGCTAGTGACACCCTTCACTGTTAACACACTATCATATACACATAACCCTATGCCATTACACACACTGTCTCCTATTACACTGTTAAACCTAGCTGTTAACTGATTTCCTAACATATTGTATCACATATTGTTAAATTTGACACTCATATCCACACACTCTCTACACTATGCATTCCTAAGAACTAACATGTAAGCACACATGTTAGCCACATACACACATTTTCTATTGATTTTCTAACCTATATGTATCACACACAAGCTTATCAATTGCCACACACACATGCACTTTAACCCTTGCCATGACACTATACACATACACACATTATTCCCCTATCACTCTATGTGTATGTATGTATGTATGTATGTATATATATATATATATATATATATATATATATATATATATATTCAATATGCTTAATAATAATCATGTGATATACCAATGTGTAGTTTATATTAAATTAGATTATAAATATAATCTATGAAATAACGTGTGATATAGACCACATGGCCTATAGCCTATGGCTCATAGCCTGTGTGTATGACATGTATACACCAATGAGGTGTGTTGATGACTTGTGTGGCCTTGTATTGTGTGTGGATGCTAGGATAGACATGGTTAGGCTTAGTGAGACTTGTTTGGGTTAGGCTTGACCTAGTTGACCTAGTTTGACTAGTGTAGTTGACTAGAGTTGACCAATGGTTGACTTTAGCCTAGATTGACCCCAAACATCATGTAGATACATTATAGCAGTCTATTTTACTATTTTAGACTTGTAGTGACTTGTACTGTTCTATAAGAGCCAGACACCACTCCTCGGACAGTATATTCTCTTCGGATATTTAGGATACCAGGCGAGTACATTCTCTGATCATTTTATATCTTGTTTAGGATTATATTTTCTGCTTTAGATTACTTTACTTGATGCTGACACGTTGGTAACACGGATTAGTACTATATGGATCTTGTCGTGCGATGTTATCCCCTTAGCGGGTACATCGGGTATCTCATGTTCGTGTACTTTATCATGAGTATTATGTACTCCTTGTATTCGTGACATTCGTGTATAAATCGTGTGAAATCGTGTATATTCATGTGCTCACATGATCATCGTGTACAACTATACTTCGTGTGCAATAACATAACTTGACTGGATCCTTGTGTATTGATTGGGGCGGGGGAGTAGAAGTGGTTATGTATTCAATCTTATAGATTACTCGTGTACAACCTCTGTAGATTACTCGTGTGCAACATCGTACCATCTTGTACTCTGATCCACTAGCACTGATAATTCTCTTATATATTATAGCTATTTACTTACAGTCTCTCTTTTACATCATATTGTTCTTTCAGTTTCATGTATCTTACACTCTAGCATGTTTATATTTGCTAACCTGTTATGATTTGTTGAGATGTACTGTGTCGCTCCTGTCCTTCCTGGACCTGTTAAAAATATTACAGAGGACGAGGCTGAGGCATTCTGTTCCACATATTACGGGACTACCCTAGAGGACTGTTGTGACCTGGACCAGCAGCAGGACCCCTTAGCAGTGGATGACACTCCTTTAGTCTAGGATGTCTTTTATTGTATTTACATTCTCTGGATTACTGTATTGGGATTTTGAGATGTTATCTGGATTTGTATTATCTTAGACACTTAGACTTCTATTTGATTGTATCTCCGTGGATTCATTTCGTTCATATCTATCTATCTTTTTATCGTATTCTATCTTAGATGTGATTAAGACTGTATTTGCTATGTCACCTCCATTCAGAGTGTATATACTATACAGGTACCTTATATATTGTTAGATGATTGACCTAGGACAGCGTTCTACCGCCGACACTGTGGCGTAGGCTGGACGTACCCACTTCTCGTGCCCTTACTCTAGGGTGCGGGTCGTGACACATTTTTAGTGGTAGCCCATGCAGGTCGAGTTAATGTAGTGGTATTCGAACCAGAGTATCACTACAGCCTGCAGTAGGATTATGATATTTTTCAAGGTACTCAATCACAGTTAGGATTCCTTGAAAGATTCCTGTGGATGACCCTTGAGAATCTTATTAAACTTCAATTTGAAATTATTTCCCTTGTATTATTCGCTCTCACTCCTTGATTATTGAAGTTGATTTTTGATGGATCATTGTTGACTTTGATTTTTCCATCGAGATGAATTTTATGGCCTGAGTTACGATATTTTCTGATAACATATATTGACGGGAATAACTGGGATGGTAAAATGTCTACTTGATTATGGAACCTGTAGTTTATCGCAGCCATATTAGCTGGCGTGGCGAAAACATAGAGACCTGACTTCGGATGTACGTATCTTGGGTATGAGATTTGAATTTCTTGCAGCTATACTAGTCGGCATAGCGAGATTTCCAGACGACATGATTGTAGAGGTGCATACCCCAGTTATGCAATCTATCGTTTATCGCAGCCTTGCTTACTGGCATGGCGAGGACTCTGAGTAACATAATTTTGGACAGACACATATGATTATCAGATCGTATCTTGAGAAGGTTTTTAAACATATCATCTCTATCATACCCTTCTGTTGTTATAAAATTGTATTCCAAATCAAATAACTTAGGAGTAGGGATATTTTAGTTTTGTAGAGCTTATTCATATGTAGTTCTTTCATAGTGTGATGATATGATGATTTGTAGAGTGTCTATACCCTAGAGATGATAGTTAGCATTGGTATTAGAATAATAACCCATTGTAGATGATTTTCCTGTTATTTATAATACCTACAAGTTTCCATATATGATGCTTGTCTGCTTTACAACCTTGATGATTTCTTATTATTTTCCCTTATCCTTTCCAGTAGGGCACCCATGACCAGAGCCTGTCCTTGAGTGTAGCTGTAGCTTCACCTGAGACTGAGGGTCTTCCTCTACCTCCTATAGTAGTACCCCATACCATTTTCTCGGGAGGGTTGTTTCCTGATGGAGCTCAGATATATGGACTCTTCGGGATGTGTTGGAGACACAAAGAGTTCAGGCTGAGACCTTGAGGGAGCAGTATCCAGTTCCACCTAGAGCCTCATAATTATCCAGATTTTAGCCTAGACCTTAGCATGTCTTTGAGATAATTGACCCATATTGCTTGTATGTTTTATACATTGTGATTGCTTTGTGCGGTAGTATGACTAGAATGACTAAAAGGGAACCCTAGAGAGAGTATTCTAGGTAGACGAATATTCTTTCTGTGACTTTGATTTCTGGAACGTCAGAGATGTAAACCTTTGGAAACTTCCTTCATGAGTTTGTAGTAGACGAGATTATCTTCATATATTGTTCCCTTGTGCTACTTTCGTTTCACAACTTTCGGTCCAATTTAGGCCATTGACCATTCCCACTTTAATTATGATTATCATATGCACATTGCCATGGCTTTTAAATTAGGAGCAGAAGATTAGTTATTTTCTCAAAACCAACTTCACATGCATGACCTATACATGACACCCTACACCCATGACCTTCGTGTCCTACTCGGACACGCCATCTTGTGCTTCATCATATCACACGACTTTCCTGACATATTAGACTCAGATACACAATTCACACTTCACTCTCTTGCAATTGACACTTCATTCCCTGCTATTTAGGCATATAACCTACAAATTTGATCATGTCCTGCATATAGATGAACTACTGCACTACCTTAGTATCCTGTATACCTGAAATGTCCACACAAATTGGCCTTGCACTTCACATAACATTCCTTGCATATCCTTGATTCACATGCACTCATTCATTTCCTGTACTTCACATACTTGCACCACTTGCATATCCTGCAGTATATCATATTAACCATTGCATATTCTGTTTACCTGATACCCTCATTAGTTTCACTGATACTCATCAAGTATCAGAATATGAGACCATGCCCTGACCACATCTCATCATCCTTCATAATTCAACCCCTTTTCATGATTTGCTAAGCCAATGTAGGGTCCTGTCCCTAAGAGCAACCCACCATAGTTTCTTAGATTCAACTTTTCCCCCAACCTATATGTAGTGTCAGACTTTATTTCATTATAAGTTCAGACCTTCACCACCCTTCATACCTGCATTGCATGTCCTACCCCTTTTATTTTGATTAAATTGCTGCTTGTGCTAGTAAACCTCCATGTTAGGCTAATGCTATGCATTGTGTATATATTATAGGGATATACGTGATAAGTGATATGGGTTAAGGGGTTCTGTATATATTATATAGATTAGGCATATGAAATGGTTAAGTCTATATGTATGCATAGATGATACACTTAGAATATTGTGGGTTCTATGGGTTACATTAGGGATATATGGGTATTAGATGATAAGATATATGGGGTTATGTGAGGTATTTTAGAGTATGTGTTATGGTTAAGGGTTAGAAGTTATGAGTCTAGTTTAATGTAGAGTATACATGTGTATGTTTTGAACTTAGGATTTAGTTGGTCTTGATATTATTTTTTAGCACTATAGTCTATTTTAGTCTAAACCCAAGATTAGCCATTGACCCAATAGTCCATGTTGACTTAGTTGACCAATTGTTGACCAAATGCTTGGATATTGACAAATTGACTAGTTGTTGACCAGTAGTTGACCATTGACTATGTTTGACTTAGTTTACTGGAGATAGGGTTAGAAGCGGGTTGTTGTTGTGTTGTTGATCATGTTTGATTATTTAGTAATTAGAGACCTTGGTTGTGTTTAGGTCGGAAACATGGTTTTCTGAGGATATCTCCGACTCGTGGTACCATACGTTTTGGTGGAGGTGGGAAGCTTAGCCCGCGCTTCATCGGACCTTTCGTGATCAGCGGGAGGGTCGGTGACATGGATTACAGGCTAGACTTGCCACCTGCACTAGTGGGTGTCCACAACGTATTCCACGTATCACAGTTGAGACGGTACGTGGCTGACCCTAGCCATGTACTTGATCATTCGGAGATTGAGGTGGGACCTACTCTCAGTTATCCAGAGCAGCCAGTGAAGATTCTGGATCGGCGAGAGAAGGTGCTGAGAAACCAGGTGATACCCTTGGTTCGCGTCGCATGGAGGCATCATTCTCCAAGAGAGTCTACCTGGGAGCGGAAGGATGAGATACGCGAGCGATACCCATATCTATTTGGACCCTGAGGTATGATTGTCTATCCTTCTCATTAGTTTAGTTTCGCCTTTTAATTTCGAGGACGAAATTATTTTAAGGAGGGTAGATTTGTCACTACCACATTTTAGCTTGAGGGTATTTTGGTAATTTGGTAAAATTTTGAATTTTATTTGATTTATTGAATTGGTGATTTATATCTGTGACTTTGACTTATTTGAGACTTGTAGACTAACCTAGAAGTTAACCCTAGCTATGGTGTGACCCTAGTCTAGCTTAAGTCAAACCTATTTTTAGTCACTAGAATCTAGTTTCAATAAGAAAAATTAAGAATAGGGAAATGATTTCATGACTTGTGATTTTTTATTTCATGATTTGTGACTTAAGCCCATAGGCCCATGACTTCAGCCCAAACCCTAAACAACCACACATGGCCAGCCAACCTGGGGTTTTCCACTCCAATTTAATGTCTCCTCTCCTTGTTCTTGCCTCTTTTGTGCTCAACCAAGTTTTAGAAGGAAAGGTAAATCCCCACTTTCCTAAATTTCTATTAAATTCATTTTTAATCCTTTTTGACTCAAATCTTTTGCATATGATTCTAATCAACCTCTACTTGCTGATTTGGAGGAGTAATTTCAGTCTAAGAGCAATTTGGAGGATTTGGATAGCAACGGGAACCGTTTGATTTGGGGCTTTTTCTTGATTCTTGCAACCTATAGGTAAATCCCTCAAATTCTATTTTAATTCTGATTTTATTGCATGGTAGCCTAGATCTAGGTGTCCCCTAGCTATAGTGAGAGTTTGGTGTCCATTGCATGTGTTTTCGTGTCCGTATCGGACACGTATCAAACCCCTAGGCTAGGTGTTTGTGGAAATGCCACAACCATTTCTTTTTACTGTTTTTGCAAATATGTTTGAATGAATTCCTAGATCTAGGGTTTGCTTGTTGATTCGTGTCCATGATTTGAGAATTTGGGGTTGTGTCGTGTCCACATGCGGACACGAACACGCCCGTAGCAGCCTTAGGGCAGTGTCCTGCTACTCGGGCCCTAGTGCTCGCTGTATAGGACACGAGGACACGCCATTTTTTGGGGGAATGTCAGGGTACTGACTGACATTGGCCTCCCAAAATCTGAGCTCAGGTGGTTGAGTGTGCGAGGAGTTCTTACCCCCGTACTGGTCGCACGAGTAGGCTGCACGCGCACATTTTTGCCACTGACACGTGCAGGTTGGACACGACTGGACACGTGTTTAGGACATGGTGCAGGGTGTCTGTGGGGTAGCCCTACCCCTGGCGTACACGTGTGCACGGCCACGTGTCCCCACGTGGCCTGTGTCGTACGCTGGACATGCGTGCACGCGTGCACGAGGCTGTGTACTACGTGTGTGCTCGTGTGGTGTTTGAGTGTCTTGGACACGATTGTGACCACTTTGTTGGACACGAATGAGTGCCATGACACGTACACACTTGACACATGGTTTACCAACCATTTAATTAGGTTATTAACATGTTTTTGATTTTCGAATTAGGTTTTCCTATTCTACTGATACATTGTGTTCCTGTTTTCGAAATTTTGAAATTAAATTGTTTTCAAAACTAATTTCCCTGATCTAAATTACCATGTTAAATTCATTACATATGTGTTAGTTCACTGCAATGTTGGTTACATGTTTGGGTTTAATGATATCAAGGGAATAGGGTTTTCGAATTTGGATTTTGGATTGAATGTGTGAAAGGAATTACTGTTAACTGTATTGATGATTATGAACTGTCAGTTTGAACACATGTTTATCCTGAGAACACCCCATTCACTAATTTCATTCCTACTCATAACACACACATTCAAATCTTTGAATCACCCTCATCCAGTTGACACTATTCACTGCTATCTACTGTTTTCCTAATTCGATATTAGCTATCACACATTGCACTACACTACCCATCCTATTAACCTACATTGCCATGTTTCCTATGAACTAACCTATTACTGTTTTCTCCATTACACCTACTGTCATGTAAATACACACACACACACACACACACGTTGTCCCATAGACACAAATATTTTTCCTGAGACACTTGAACTGAAACCTGTAACACAATTGCCTAAAACCTATCACATACACACACATTCATTTACACTATTTTCTAATCCCTAGTAGCTATAGCTCTACACACACACACTCCTAGCTAGTGACACCCTTCACTGCTAACACACTGTCATATACACATGACACTATGCCATTACACACACTGTCTCCTATTACACTGTTAAACCCAACTGTCAACTGATTTCCTAACATATTGTATCACATATTGTCTACACACACACATTTGCAAAAACCTGAGAACCTATTTGACACACACAATATTGTATCATATCCACACACTCTCTACACTATGCATTCCTAAGAACTAACATGTGAACACACATGTTAGCCACATACACACATTTTCTATTGATTTTCTAACCTATATGTATCACACACAAGCTTATCAATTGCCACACACACATACACTTTAACCCTTGCCATGACACTATACACATACACATATTATTCCCCTATCACTCTACACATACACACATTATTCTATATGCTTAATAATAATCATGTGATATACCAATGTGTAGTTTATATTAAATTAGTGTATAAATATAATGTATGAAATAATGTGTGATATAGACCACATAGCCTATAGCCTATGGCTCATAGCCTGTGTGTATGACATGTATACACCAATGAGGTGTGTTGATGAATTGTGTGGCCTTATATTGTGTGTGGATGCTAGGATAGACATGGTTAGGCTTAGTGAGACTTGTTTGGGTTAGGCTTGACCTAGTTGACCTAGTTTGACTAATGTAGTTGACTAGAGTTGACTTTAGCCTAGATTGACCCCAAATATCATGTAGATGCATTGTAGCAGTCTATTTTACTATTTTAGACTTGTAGTGACTTGTACTGTTCTATAGGAGCCAGACACCACTCATCGGATAGTATATTCTCTTCGGATATTCAGGATACCAGGCGAGTACATTCTCTGATCATTTTATATGTTGTTTAGGATTACATTTCCTGCTTTAGATTACTTTACTTGATGCTGACACGTTGGTAACATGGATTAGTACTATATGGATCTTGTCGTGCGATGTTATCCCCTTAGCAGGTACATCGGGTATCTCATGTTCGTGTACTTTATCGTGAGCATCGTGTACTCCTTGTATTCGTGACATTCGTGTATAAATCGTATGAAATCGTGTATATTCATGTGCTCACATGATCATCGTGTACAACTATACTTCGTGTATAATAACATAACTTGACTGGATCCTTGTGTATTGATTGGGGCGGGAAAGTAGAAGTGGTTATGTATTCAATCTTGTAGATTACTCGTGTACAACCTCTGTAGATTACTCGTGTACAACATCGTGACGTTTACATAACCATCTTGTACTCTGAATCACTAGCACTGATAGTTCTCTTATATGTTATAACTATTTACTTACAGTCTCTCTTTTACATCATGTTGTTCTTTCAGTTTCATGTATCTTACTCTCTAACATGTTTATATTTCCTAACCTGTTATGATTTGTTGAGATGTACTGTGCTCGCTCCTGTCCTGACTGGACCTATTGAAAATATTACAGAGGACGAGGCTGAGGCGTTCTTTTCCATATATTACGGGACTACCCTAGAGGACTGTTGTGACCTGGACTAGCAGCAGGACCCCTTAGCAGTGGATGACACTCCTTTAGTCTAGGATGTCTTTTTTTGTATTTATATTCTCTGGATTACTGTATTGGGATTTTGAGATGTTATCTGGATTTGTATTATCTTAGACACTTAGACTTCTATCTGATTGTATCTATGTAGATTCATTTCGTTCATATCTATCTATCTTTTTATCGTATTCTACCTTAGATGTGATTGAGACTGTATTTGCTATGTCACCTCTATTCGGTGTGTATATACTGTACATGTACCTTATATATTGTTAGATGATTGACCTAGGATAACGTTCTACCGCCGACACTGCGGCGTAGGCTGGACGTACCCACTTCTCGTGCCCTTACTCTAGGGGGCGGTTCGTGACAGTTTTATGCTATTAGTTCAAAGAGAAATCTACTCGGCATCTAGCTTTTGGTGCAAGGGAGGACCATTAATCTGAAGAATATCAGGAACGGTGGGTACATGTCCTATTGGACATGGAGAGGTTACGGACCTACAACCATTGTTGTCTACTATTGTTTTCTGCAGAAAACGGATCCTGTGGAAAGGTTGGCTTAAACGCCTTAATGAGTTCTCAGGCAGAGTGAATGCCAGGTGTGCTTTACAGAAAGCACGGTAGCGCAGCACTACACGGAGTGAAACTCCATGCTACTGTGGGGTGACTCCTTCATGAGGTTCCCGAAAGGGGTAATGCCTCGGCTATGCGAGCCAAGTCACAGCGGCGTAGCACAGCAAATAGGCAGGTATCCTAATGCTTTATGTTAAAAATTAAAGAGGGTGTAGTCAGCTGTAACCCCATCTTCCCAATTTTGAGAAATTTAAATTTCTATAATAATAATTTGATTTAACAATTTTGAATGATGAATCATTTTGGAGGGAAGTCTGAATTAGTGGCAAAGATGTAAATTCCTAGTTAGTTATAACTAATTTGTGTGGTCTCCAATTTTCCTAACAATCTGCTAATAAACCATAACCAACTCTATAACAAATTAGTATAACAATTTGTAATAAGTAATTGTTGAGGCCTTTAGTTGCAAAATTTTCCATTCTTCTATATTAAGGCAGAGAGGAGAGGGACTGAGCCCCAGCTCATTTCTCCACACATTTTCCCAAATTCCTTCTCCCCAAATTTCTTAACCTAACCCTAACTTCCAAGTGGCGACGACAGCCATGGCGGGCACGACGACAGCTTTCTTCTCCGATGACTAGCTTCTCCGGCATCGGCGCATGAACTCTGGCGACTCACAACCACTCCATCAACGCCAATCGACGACGGTGGTGGATGATCCCCTCCACGATAAGCAAAGCCCTATCCGATAGCAGTCTCCTCGCCACTCTTTCCTCTTTCCGATCGGGGGCCGATGAGTCTGTGGTGGCCAGCGAGCTCTTCTCGGTGGCGCACGGTGGATCGACACCATAAGTCGATCATTATTATCGGGATGACGACAACATCGGCATCCGCTGCTCCGAAGATGCCATTTTCGACGAGTCTATGGCTGGAGCAGTTGATCAGCTTGAGGGAATCGATCTTGTGACGATTCGATCCTTTCAACGAACACAATTTCCATTCCTGATCGCTTCGATCGCCATTGGTAAGCTTCCTCTGATCTCACCTCTGTAGTGAGTTTTGATTGAATTGTTGGTGAGGGCAATAATGAATTGATCGTTGAAACTTCAATTTTCAGGGACCTATTAATTTTGTAAATATTGATCTGTCTATATTCTTTGTTCCATATTCCAATAGAACAGTCTAAATTATTCCATGTTCTTGCACAATTTATGTCTAATGGAATGACTGGACCATTTTCCGATGTCGATCTTGGACACAGGAACAACTATGTCGGATTCCAAGACACTGATTAATTGGACTCTTTTGAATAAGTATAACTCTTGATGCTTCCTCTTTGGATGAATTATGTATTTATGTGTTTGTGTCCGGGTTTGTGCAGTGTTTGAACTGTAGGGTACCTCGATACGATGGTGTCGTAATATTGACATTGAGTTTGGCTACTGAATGTAGCCGTTGGATTTGATTTTTTTGTTAGGATTATTCTCTGCACTGCTTAGATTTAGTTAATCCTTTGGTTTGGATGAGTATGCTGACTTCAGTATTAGTGGGTAGTAGTAGGATTTGAATGTATTGGACCATTAGGTTGTGGCCTCATATGAGATTAATGGTATAACAGAATCTTGGGCTACTATCCTGAGTTGACTGGTTAGGCTTGGTGGGCTGGCAAGCATATTAAGCCAGGTTTTGGGCTTTATTCACATGATTGAATAGCTGAACTAGTGTTGTTGGTCATGGTCCCGATTAGTTGGGTGTAATTATTTATTTTTGAGTTCAGTTTGCAGTAGGGCTTTAGAAATGGGTTGAAGAAAGAAAATAATGGCAGCAACAACAGTAACATTTAGTGTTGGGCTTGCATATATTGTAACATTTAGTGTTGGGCTTGCATAGGTGAACTAGCTTTATTATGATTATTGGGCCTTCATGACTTAGTTAAAAAAAAGAGATTTGGTTGGAATGGACTTTTAGAAGTTAACAGCAATTTCCTGTATTATTTCTAGGTGTGGACTAGGGAGCAATTTTAGACAATTTGGAATAAGTAGGGCATACAGCTTTACTACCCATTCTCGATCACCATGAGCAAGGCAAGTATACTCCTCGGACTTGTCCATTTCTTCATGTCTTGTATTCATGCTTGTATCTCCTTGTTGACACGATGTATCACGAGATTGTCTTGTATCATGTTTCCTTGAGTTTACTTGTATCTGGGAGGGGAAATACTATAGATGTGCGATCAAACCCATGTTACTATTCATGTGAATAACTTAGGTCCCGCATCGTGCACGCGGGACCGAAGCCGTACCATTTCATGTTGCCTGAATCTACCTAAGCCGATCACACACTCTGGATGTATTTCGATATATTGCACACTTCAGGTTCATGTTGTATTTATGTTCAAGACTCATTTCATGTTTCCTGTATTTACTTTTCAGTATTCATGTTCAGGTTTCATGTCTTGTTCTCATTTCTCGAACTTTATATATATTTCCTGTATTCTTGTTCATAACATGATATTCATGTTCATTTTCTTGGATATACTTAGCTCCGCTCCTGACTGGATATGTTGCAGGTATACTTGCAGGATATCATTCTACCATATGGGCCAGAGCCTGGGACATTAGCTGAGCAGGATGGAGATATGACTTAGCTAGAGGCTTTAGGTTTAGACTGTTTAGCTTACTCTTAGATATTGTTGTAGAGTTCATGGTACATTTCATTCCTGATGACTAGTACATTTATGATATATGGATTTGCGGATTTTGGTGATCTTTTTGGGATCGTGTATAGATGCTGTGATTGTGTACATTTTTGTTTATCTGGTTAGATTTTCCTAGCTTGTTACAACTTACTTCGTCGTGTCTAACGACGAAGGCTGGATGTGTCCGATTATTCGGGAGCGGGTCGTGATATGTTTTTAGTGGTGGCCCATGCAGGTCAATCCTAATGGTACCTAGGTATTAGCGTACTATTGGGGGACTTGATTACACTAGGGAAACTTGATCACAACATAGGAAAAATCGGAAAATAAGGGAATATCAGGTATATCAGGTATATTGATATTAATAAACACTTGTTGTTTTAGGATTATGACATTTTAACAGTTTTCTATTTTTCAGATAGTTCAAGCACGCAATACCGGAATGGTTAATCCACCCACACATGAGGGTTTCGAGCTTCTACTACCTTCTATCGCCCTACTATCCCCATGGATAGTACGCAATTGATGGAGATGTTTTAAGTGTTCCTCGACAACCAGAGGGAGCATGCCATCCTTTTCTAAGCCAGACTTATAGATGCGCTCTCCGAGCCAGAAAGGACTTCTGATTTTCAGACTCTCAGACACTTGGATTTCCCCGACACCGAGTGCATATCTTGCACCGAGAAGTAGATCGAGAACCTGGAGCCGCCACTGAAGAACATCCAAGCCTCTGAGGATGCGACTCCTCTGATCCCGAATACAGCACATACAATGGAACGAGACGGGAAGCTGAAGCACATGAGAGACGTGAAGGCTTATGACGAAGACAACAAGTACCCTGGACCTGCAAAGCATTGCCATACTCAGACATTGCTTCTTCAGCCGCATCATCAGATTCAGATAATGACCAATTGTGACTTCTGCCGCCATCCAGACACCACTACGACGAGTGCCACAATAGACCGAGGTTATGCTTGTTCTACGGATCGCCTGCCCATCAAGTCAAGGATTGCCCGGAGGTCGTTGATCGTACTGTCCAAGGATGAGCACGATGAGCACTAGTACCACAGAAGAAGGACCCACCTCTCCAGTTTCAATGATCACATGGAGCACTACCGCAGGAACCAGTCTACGTCAGGACAATGAAGAAGATTGAAGTGATTCCAGTCCTGGAGGAAATACTGAAGACAGATTGAAGACATAAGGCTTCTTTTGCATGGTTAGGAAAACCATGGATCATGATTTATAATCTAGTCTTCCCTTTAATTCCTTTAAGCACCTAGATCATTTCTTGAAACTTCTTGTTTCCTATTTTTGAAATCTTGATTGATATTCAAAACATATTTTGAGATATTTTTTTCTATTCGGTAAACTTGCTCCATATCCATGATTCGATAATTGTTTGAAATTCACTATTCGATATTGTTTGCATATTTCATGATTTTGCTTCCTAGCGTTGGCTCCTATTTGGAAATTTGTCCCCTCATCAAACTTCATGTTATTTGAGATTGTGACTCATTCTCTATATGAGACTTTTTTTCCATCCATGACTTTGATTCGAGAGTTGTTGTCTATTACTTTGTTTCGACCTTGCTTCCTACTCATTTCAGTTTTCTATTCGAGGCTTTGTTGAAATTTGGTTTTCTATTCGTGACTTTGCAATTTTGAGATTCTGTTTCTTATTTTGGGACTTTGCTTTCGTTCGAGATTTTCTCTCCTATTCAAGAATTTGTTTTGTTCAAGACCTTATTTGATCTCATTTCCTATTTGAGATTTTGCTTGTTTCATATTCACCATTCAATGCTTGTTTTCTATTCTCTACTTGATACCCTATTTTTACTCGCTATTCATGGCCCTGCTTCTTGTTCGAGGTTTCTATTCGAGAATTACCTTCTATCTGCGATTTTGTGATATTTTAATTCTATTGAGACTTTGTATTCTATTGGAGATTTTATTTTCGATTCGAGATCTGTTCAAGATTTTGGTTGTTACTTGAGTTTTGCTAAACTTCGTTTCCAATGCGAGATTTTATTTCTTATTTTTTTGTAACCTTGTCTTTTATCTGATACTTTGCTTCTGTTCATCCTTCGAGATTCTGTTATCCCTTCGGGATAACGTTTCATATACAGAATCTTATTACCATCCTAGGTTTCATTTGGGATTTCTGTTACCGTTTGAAACTTTGTTCCCTATTGAGGTTAAAATCTCCTTGTTGACTTTTAGTACCCGTTACTCCTTGATTAAATTCCTTGTTGCTTCTTAATATCTATTAAACTCTTATATTCTAACAGACAGATAACCTCACCATTTTTATGGCTCGGACTGTTGAAACTCATTTTGGATTCCTTAGAATTTTTTTGAAAATCCCTAAGGATAAGGTTGAGAGACTATTCGATGATCTACTGGGGCATGGCAATTGCGTGCTGCAGTCATTATCTGGACTACGGATACTGAGGGTTCACTACAGCCAGCAGCGCACTGGCGAGGCAGGAGCTCTAAGTTAAAGTGATTTCAGACATTCACAGGTTTTTGAGTATTATCGAGACTTTGTCATATTCTTCATATCTTGATCTCTTGGGTTGTTTCGTCAATGATTGTTGGAAAATGGATAAGGTTGACAGAATATTCGGTGATATATTGTTATTTGGGTCACGGAGCCGAAAGTCTACTGCAGTCAGATATATACTAGCGGGGTAGGGATTCTAAGTAAAGTGACTGCAAATGGCCATATGTTCTCAGATACCATAGCGACTATATTCCATTTTTACATGATTTGAATTATAAATATTTGCAATTTCACTTGATTTGACACTAGCATCTTCCTGGTAGACTCTATACATCCTCTCGATCAATCGTGGCAAATTATTTATGCATTTTATGGATAAGCCATTTGTTTCCTTCTTAATAAATCATACTTATATCTTGACCGTGCCTTGTGTAACCTATGATCCTAATCATGCCTAACTAACTGTGATTTTCCTGAATCATTCTGGTTTAATTGTACTAAAACTGTCAATTGTGGTCGTGCCTTCATGATTTTACTCCTCTAAGTTGCAAATAGAATTCATGTCATAACGTGCTTATCTACAAAATCTTGATCATAGATAGATCGTGTTATTTCAACTTCCTGTATAAAATTATCGTACTTAATCTTAATTATAACTTGTTTCACTTCGTGCCTAACGAATTTTGATCATTATCGATCATGTCATCTTACTGTTGAGCTCGTCATGCTAAGTTATTCATGTCCCACCTCTGGTTATATCTAGAAAATCTTGATCATGCCTATATTTTATGATGATTATACTTGCGCATCTATCGATCATGTCCGAAAATTTCAAAATTTGTTCTAGCAGTGACTAAATAGTTTTCATAGTGACCACCTTTCTACTCTCATCGTGTCTCCACCTTGGTTTAAGTCATGTTTGGTTTAAGTCATGTTTGATGATCGTGGCCAGTTAAATTACTCTTCTAAGTCATGATAGGATTCAATTCAATGACATGTCTAACTTAGTTGCCCATTTCGAGTTCGTCTTTTACGAAATTATTTTCTTAATCATGTCTGTGGTATCTTTTGAATTTCGAGGACAAAATTGTTCTAGGGGGGAGATTTGTAACCCCATCTTCCCAATTTTGAGAAATTTAAATTTTTATAATAATATTTTGATTTAACAATTTTGAATGATGAATCATTTTGGAGGAAAGTTTGAATTAGTGGCAAAGATGTAAATTCCTAGTTAGTTATAAGTAGTTTGTGTGGTCCCCAATTTTTCTAACAATCTTCTAACAAACCATAACCAACTCTATAACAAATTAGTATAACAATTTGTAATAAGTAATTGTTGAGGCCTTTAGTTGAAAATTTTCCCATTCTTCTATATTAAGGCAGAGAGGAGAGAGACTGAGCCTCAGCTAATTTCCCTACACATTTTCCCAAATTCCTTCTCCCCAAATTTCTCGACCTAACCCTAACTTACAAGCGGCGACGACAGCCATGGCGGGCACGACGACAGCTTTCTTTTCCGATGACTAGCTTATCCGGCATCGGCGCACGAACCCCGGTGACTCGCAACCACTCCATCAACGCCGATTGGCGACGGTGGTGGACGATCCCCTCCATGAGCAGCAAAGCCCTGTCCGATAACAGTCTCCTCACCGCTCTTCACTCTTCCGGATCGGGGGCCGACGAGTCTGCGGTGGCCAGCGAGCTCTTCTCGGTGGCACACGATGGATCGACACCAGAAGTCGATCATTATTATCGGGACGACGATGACATCGGCATCCGCTGCTCCGGAGATGCCATTTTCGATGAGATTATGGCTGGAGCAGTTGATCGGTTCGAGGGAATCGATCTTGCGACGATTTGATCCTTTCGACGAACACAATTTCCATTCCTGATCGCTTCGATCGCCATTGGTAAGCTTCCTCTGATCTCACCTCTATAGTGAGTTTTGATTGAATTGTTGGTGAGGGCAATAGTGAATTGATCGTTGAAACTTCGATTTTCAGGGACTTATTGATTTTGTAAATATTGATCTGTCTACATTCTTTGTTCCATATTCCAATAAAACAGTCTAAATTATTCCATGTTCTTGCACAATTTATGTCTAATGGAATGACTGGACCATTTTTTGCTGTCGGTCTTGGACACAGGAACAACTGTGTCTGATTCCAAGACACTGATTAATTGGACTCTTTTGAATAGGTATAACTCTTGATGCTTCCTCTTTGGATGAATTATGTATTTATGTGTTTGTGTCCGGGTTTGTACAGTGTCTGAACTGTAGGGTACCTCGATACGATGGTGTCGTAATATTGGCATTGAGTTTGGCTACTGAATGTAGCCGTTGGATTTGATTTTTTGTTAGGGTTATTCTCTGCACTGCTTGGATTTTGTTAATCCTTTGGTTTGGATGAGTATGCTGACTTCAGTACGAGTGGGTAGTAGTAGGATTTGAATGTATTGGACCATTAGGTTGTGGCCTCAGTTGAGATTAATGGTATAACAGAATCTTGGGCTACTATCCTGAGTTGACTGGTTAGGCTTGGTGGGCTGGCCAGCATATTAAGCCAGGTTTTGGACTTTATTCACATGATTGAATAGCTGAACTAGTGTTGTTGGTCTTGGGCCCAATTAGTTGGGTGTAATTATTCATTTTTGAGTTCAGTTTGCAGTAGGGCTTTAGAAATTGGTTAAAGAAAGAAAAAAATGGCAGCAACAACAGTAACATTTAGTGTTGGGCTTGCATAGGTGAACTAGCTTTACTATGATTATTGGGCCTTCATGACTTAGTTAAAAAAATGAGATTTGTTTGGAATGGACTTTTAGAAGTTAACAGAAATTTCCTGTATTATTTCTAGGTGTGGACTAAGGAGCAATTTTGGAAAATTTAGAATAAGGAGGGCATACAGCTTTACTACCCATTCTCGATCACCATGAGCAAGGCAAGTATACTCCTCGGACTTGTCCATTTCTTCATGTCTTGTATTCATGCTTGTATCTCCTTGTTGACACGATGTATCACGAGATTGTCTTGTATCATATTTCCTTGAGTTTACTTGTGTCTGGGAGGAGAAATACTACAGATGTATGATCAAACCCGTGTTACTATTTATGTGAATAGCTTAGGCCCCGTATCATGCACACGGGACCGAAGTCGTACCATTTTATGTTCCTTGAATCTACCCAAGTCGATCACATACTCTGGATGTATTTCGATATATTGCACACTTCAGGTTCATGTTGTATTTTATGTTCAGGACTCATTTCATGTTCCCTGTATTTACTTTTCAGTATTCATGTTCAGGTTTCATGTCTTGTTCTCATTTCTCATACTTTATATATATTTCCTGTATTCTTGTTCATACTACGATGTTCATGTTCATTTCCTTGGATATACTTAGCTCTGCTCCTGACTGGATATGTTGCAGGTGTACTTGCAGGATATCATTCTACCATATGGGCCAGAGCCCAGGACATTAGCTGAGCAGGATGGAGACATGACTTAGCTAGAGGCTTCAGGTTTAGACTGTTTAGCTTACTCTTAGATATTGTTTTAGAGTTCATAGTACATTTCATTCCAGATGACTAGTACATTTATGATATATGGATTTGCGGATTATGGTGATCTTTCTGGGATCGTGTATAGATGCTGTGATTGTGTATATTTTTGCTAATCTGGTTAGATTTTCCTAGCTTGGTATAACTTACTTTGTCGTGTCTAACGACGAAGGCTGGCGTGTCTGACTCGTGTCCGATTATTCGGGAGCAGGTCGTGACATCAGCACTACAAAGGGGAGGAGTTCCTCATGTTACAGTGGCATGACACCATAATGAGGTACCCGGATAGGGGTAAAGCCTCGGCCTTGCAAGCCATGTCGTTGCGGCATAACACTGCAAGGGAGCCTAAGGCTTCATGCTGGGTTGTATGACACTACAAAGAGGCGGTGACTCATGCTACAGTAGTATAACACTACGAGAGGTTTCCGGTATGGGGTAAGGCCTCGGCTCTAGTCCATGTCATAGCGGCGTAGCACCGCAAGGGAAGTACAAAGCACTTCACGCCATGTCTCTTGGACTAACCTATAGTGTATGGACAAAGAAAGATCAGGCCGTCTCTAGAGGGTAAACTTGTAGACGCCCAAAATTATACACTGAAACCAGGCTGGCACAGGGCCTTTAATGTGTAGCCAGAAGCACATGTAAGTACATTATGTGAGTGGAAAGAATTTTAGCTATGGTGCAGAATTCAAGGCTTAGTCCATTCTTGTATTATAGTCTGTTATTTGACCCATGCGGGAAGATTCAAGTCGTCAGCGACATCTCTCCTAATGCATGATGGACAGTTACTATAGGAAATACTTATGCCCATATATAAAATATATGGGGGATTGTTGGGTTTTGGCCTTTTGCATGGGAATCTTTAGTCCCACATCGGCTAGGCCAAAGGAAGTGTATCTCTATATATAAGCTATGCTTGTTTAGAGATGCACAAGTGGTGTGGAGGTGCACATGGGTGTGCCATGTGGAGATATTTTTCTAATGGGAAAAAGGACAAATCAACAATGAAGCATTCATGCTTTTTGCTTTTGGGAATTAATTTCCAATAAAGATAAGCCCCGTAGGGGCTTAACGACTCGGACTCGAACTCGGACTCGAACTCGGGCTCACGGGCTCATGAGGCGTAATGTGACGTTTTGTTGGCGCACTTTGCACTTAGCACGTCAGCATCGTCGCTAGGCGTATAGTGCGCTTAAGTTGCGCTCGTTACGCGAGCCACTTGTGCTGCCAATTGGCACGACCTAGTGGCGCGACCAGTTAAGCGGCCAAGTGGTGCATCCAGTTGCGCGGCCCAGAGGCGCGCCCAGTTGCGCGACCCAGTAGCGCGCTAGTGGGCGATGCCTGTTGGCACGCGATAGGCGCAGGTTGCTCAAGTGGCGCAAGTGGCACTGTGCGCATATTGTGCAAGGTGCGTGAGGTGCACGCAGTACGCACGTTGTACATGTGGCACGCGCTGTGCGCCAGTTGGCTAAGATCGTATCTGTGTACGATTTGAGCAGTTATAGCACTTTCAGGAGCACTTTTTACCACGTCCCGAATGTTCTGCTAACTAGGCAGTTACAGTACGGGCCTATATAAGGTTCTCTCTTCTCTCTCTCACAAAATATACACATAATATACAGAAGTTTACAAGTAATTTTTAACACAGTTCCACAAAGTTCGAGAGAGCATAGAAGAGCAGTACCTGCGCCACTTAGTGCCACAGGAGTTAGCTGCCATTTGAGGAGTCAGAAGAGCGGAGTATTCCAAAGTTCTCCGTCGAACTTGCTGGTTCCTGGAAGCTGTTTGTGTAGGGCAAATTAAGCTTTGAGCAACGGTGATCATTCACCCCAGCAATCTTCTATCTATCGCCTGTCATCCAAGTTGCTGCTGCCTATTGTAATTCACTTAGTATCTTCTTTTTAGAAGTACTGCTGTTGTTTGCTACTACTACGATTTTTTTTTAGATTTTCGTAACTCAGAATTCTCCAAGGATCTCCGTTGCGCACCTTCTTTGAAGTGTTGCGTTGAAACGTTATTTTTACAATTGTTTCATTTTCTCAGTTTTCTATCGAAAATTGTGCTCCGACAATAACAGTATACGTATATTTTCGGGGGGATTTTTTGTATAGAGCATAAAATTTTAACGAATTTGTAGTAAAGCATGTGACTCTCTAAATAGTAGACAGTTTCTTACATAGAGGGCGGGAAGCAAAAAAGGTGGTTGAAATACAATTTGCTTCAGTGCTTCTCCTCTTCAGCTAGAGAGGCAAAAAAAAGAGGGCGAGGGAGCAAAAAGAGAGAAGAAAAGTAGAAAGTACACAGAAGTTCCACTGTCCATATAGATTCCACGCTTGCAACAGTATACAGTTTCTTAGTACCATTGGACTTTTTCGATTCTTCTAGGCGTACCGTACATATTGTTGTCACTAACAAATATTAGTTTTGCTACTCATGCTATAAAGAAGAAAGAGTTCTAGTTTGCTTCAAGGTTTTTGAATCCACATATAAGGTTGTATTAAACCCGAAACAGATCGTTAGATAGAAATCTCGATCTCTTAGAGAGAGAGAGAGAGAGAGAGAGATTAATACTCGTTCTTTTTGTGAGATACGTGGTTGATAATTTGGTCTCTTTATGAGAATGCGAGTGGAAGTCACGGTCTCTTTGTGAGAACCGGAGTTGATGAAAACAACTTTGCTGGGGTGATTAAGATCACCGTTGCTCAAAGAAAGATTCGTCCTATTGCGATCTGCTCCCAGAAACCAGCAAGTTCGAAAGAATTTTTGGAACGCTCGCTGTCTCACCTCCTTTCTCGAATACGAAAAACTCCAATGGACTCCAATGACAGCGGCGACGCAGCTCTCTTCGTCTCTTAATTTTAGAGTAAGTTTTAATGAAGGCATGAAGAGAGCATCTATAAAGAAGGGCCGAAACTCTAATCAAAAATCCTGGCCGTAACTGATTGCGAAAAGATTGATGCGAATAATGGAAAGATTTGAATGAATTAAATTTAAATTCTCCAAAAGATGGATCTGATTAATTGACTCAATCTTTCCATAAGCGCTCAAATCTTCCAATCAGCCATATCATGAACCGCCTGTGCCCCTTAGCCCACTCGGCCCGTCAGCCCATATGCGTGTACATAGTTGCATAACAGCACAAACATGCAGACCTGCAAGCACGCAGCAGCGTCGCAGCCTGCATGCCTGTACGTAGCTGCACAGCAGCACAGACGTGCATCCCTGCAAGCGTACAGCAGCGAAGCCCCGTGGCTCCTGTACTGCCCCGACGTGCACCTGCGCGGCCCCTGCGCATACGACTCGCACAGAAGACGAGCGCACGAGTGCATCAACTGCGCACAAGGCGCCATGCACTGATGCTGACGTGCAAAGTACAAAGTGTGCCAACAAAGCACCACTTTATGCCCTTGAGCCCGAGTCCGAGTCGCTAAGCCCATTCGGGGCTTAGCTCCATAGAAAAATAATCCCATGAGCATGACAGAAAGCATTAATGCTTCTTTGTTGGGTTATCCTTCTTTTCACTAGAAAAAATCCTCCTACATGGCACCCATGTACCTCTCCACACCTTATGTGATTCTCTCAACACAAGCAAAGCTTTATGTAGAGATACAATCCATTTGGCCTAGGCAATGTGGGACTATCTTTCAAGTTATCTAAGGCAAAACCCAACAATCCCCCACATATCTCTATATATGGTTGAGCGTTTTCCATAGTGATTGCCCATCATGTATTAGGATAGATGTCGCTACGACTTGAATCTTTTCGTATGGGTTAAATAACATCATGATACAAGAATGAACTAAGCCTTGAATTCTGTACCATAACTGTAATTCTTTCCACTCACATAATGACATCAACTATGTTTCTGGCTGCACACTAAAGGCCTTGTGCCAGCCTAATTTTGGTGTATGTATCTTGGATGTCTACATGATTTCCCTTAAGAGACGACCTACATCTCTATCCATACACTTTAGGTGAGTTCTTTTTAAAGAGTCTTTGGCATGAAGCCTTTTGCTTCCTTACGGTGCTACACCGCTATGACATAGCCCAAAGCCGAGGCACTACCTCATGTGGTGTCATACCACCTGTAGCATGAGGCCCAGCCTCTTTGTAGTGCCAAACTTCCTAGCATAAAGCCTTTTGCTTTCTTGCGGTGTTACGCCGACGTGATATGATTTGCAAAGCCGAGGCACTGCCTCATGTGGTGTCACCTACTGTAACATAGGGCCCAACCTTTTTGTAGTGCTGTCTACCACTCTTCATCATACAGCATTAGGCCCTCTTGCCTATATGCATACTACATCGCTGTGACTTGGCCCGAAGCCGAGGCTTTACCCTCACTAGGTACCTCATGTGGTGTCATCCTACTGTAGCATGGAGTACATTGCTCCTTTGTAGTGTTGTGCTATCCGTGCTTCCTGTAAAGCACGCCAGACATCCTAGATGCCCAAGAACTCATTAAGGCTTCCAAGTCATCCTCCCACATGACTTTGTTCTTTGTAAAGAACAATCAGTAGATAATCGTGGTTCTAGGTTAATAACCCCGCAACATCCCAAAGGATTTCTTACTACTCCTGATATTCTTCCAGTCAATGGTCCTTCTTTGAACTAAAAGCTAGATGCCTAGTAGATTTCTCTTTGAACTAATAGCATAAAACTTTATAGTAGAATTACAAAGACACAATATCAGAGTATCTTCAAGCCCATCTTACATGCTGTGTCTTCAACCAGTTGGCACTTGAGACCTTTGGTAAATGGATCTGCCAGATTCTTCTGACTCCGAACATCAACTACGACAATGACTCCTCTTTTAATAAGATTATTTACCGCACTGTGCCTTAGGCGCACAGTCCTTTTCTTTCTATTGAAGAGGTCATTCGATGCCACTGCTGCAGTCGCCTCATTGTCGTAGTACATTGGTACCATTGGTATCTGCGCACCAACCATTGAAAGATCATACATGAGTTTTCGAAGCCACTATGCTTTTTCCGCTGCAGCCGCCAGTGCATAGAACTCAGATTCCATAGAAGAGTGAGACAACATAGTATGCTTCTTCGACTTCCGCGATATAGCAGCTCCACCTATGGAGAAGATGTATCCTTCTGTGGACCTTTCACTCTCTACTTCTGAGCACCACCTTGCATCGCTGAAGCCTTCTACTATTTTTGGATCTCCGCAGTAGTACAATACATACTTCAGAGTCCTTTTAAGGTATCTCATAACCCTCTTTACAGCTTTCCGGTGTTCCACACCTGGATTACTCGTGAACTGACTCAGCATTCCCATGGCAAAAGCTATGTTAGGCCTTGTGGCAGTAGTCGCATACATCATACTTCTGATGACGCTTGAATACTCTAACTGTCTGATGCTTTCCCTTGAATTTGGCTTCTGCTTTTTGTCACACCTATATGACGTATCGATCCCTGGAAGATCCTGATACCCATAATGTGTGAACATCTTCTCAATGTAATAAGATTGTGACAATGCTACTCTATTTTTCGTCCAAATGATCTTTATTCCCAGGATAACATCAGCTTTTCCTAAGTCCTTCATGCTGAACTTAGACGAGCGGAACTTCTTTAACTCAGAGACACTTGCTAGGTCTGTACCCAAGATCAGCATGTTGTCTACGTACAAACAAACAACAACTCATCTCCCATAAGTAAACTTTGTGTATACACACTTGTATGTCTCCCTGACCCTGTAGCCATTTAATCTTATGACTTCATCAAACTTCTCGTGTCACATCTTGGGAGCTTGCTTTAGACCATAAAGAGATTTTATCAACTTACAGAATTTGTCTTCGAGGCCCTTGACGATGAACCCTTCTAGCTGTTGCATGTAAATATTTTCGGTCAATTTACCATTCAAGAAAGCGGTTTTAACATCCATCTGATGAATTACCAGCTTGTGAATTGCGCTTAGAGCAATCAACATCCCGATGGATATCATCCGTGCTACTGGAGCATATGTATCAAAATAATTGATCCCTTACTTCTGAGAAAACCCTTTGGCAACTAATCTTGCCTTGAACTTGTCAACAGTTCCATCGGCCTTCACCTTCTTCTTGAAGATCCATTTACATCCGATTGGTTTTGTTCTTTCAGGCAGGTCGACCAACACCTACGTGTTGTTGGAGGTTATTGAGTCATACTCATCATTAATAGCCTCCTTCCAGAAGATAACATCTCTGTTCTTCATCGCCTCATCATAGGTAAACGGATCTGCTTTCACATGATAGGTGACGAAGTCCTCTCCAAAGTCCTTTTGTCTCCTCACTCGCTTAGACACTTGTTCTGCGAGTTCTGTTTCAATAGTTATTTCTGCAGCAACAACTTCTTCTTCGACTACCTCTTCATAAGGAACTTGATCTTCCTGTGCACTCATACTGTTCTCCGAAATGTCCACAAAAATAATGTTCTTGTTGTCACAACCACTTTTCATTTAAGGGTATTTTGGTCATTCTGTAATTTTATATTATTTTATTAATTTATTGGATTCATGTGATGATATGTGATTTTGTTTGATGTTTGAGTGGTCTTGATGGGTTTAACTTAGCCAACCATGACTAGAAACCTAATTCCATAATTAGAATTATTTTTTCAGTAATTAGATTTTTATTTAGAAATTATTAGTTATTCTTAAATGAATTTTTAAGTCATTTTCTAGTAGCCTTTTAAGAACCTTTTTGGACTTGGGCTTTATTAGTAACTTAGGGAGCCTAGGCCCATGTGCTAACCTAACCCTAACACCCTAAGCTGGACGGCCATAGACAGCCCCCTTCTTTGTGTAGAAGTCTTTAGCCTCCAAGAGAAAACCCTAGCCTCCACTTTCCAAAAATCCTAACTTTTGCATCCGAAGTCCGTTTCTCCCCAAACGAAGTCCGTTGTGCTCGCATGAAGGAGAGGATCTTGTTGGAGCATTGCTAGCAAGGTTGCGGAGGCGTTTGCTCAAGGGTACTCGATCGTTGGAGTGCTCGGGGAGTCCTTTACATTGAAATTTTGACTCTCAATAGGTAAATCCTATTCTAGCATTGTTTTTACTAGTTTTTCTTCATGGTAGTGTGCATCTAGGTACTCCTGACCTTTAGGTTCAATTTTGTCCAGTTTCATATTCGTTTGGTGTCCGTATCGGACATGTGTCGGTTTATTTATGTAGGTGTTTGATGAAATGTCGCAATGGTTTTAATTTTGATTTTTACTGGATCTTTTTATATATTCTGGTAGACCTATATACGAGGATCATGACCCCATGAGTTTCGACATGAATCTGACTTGTGTCCGTGTCCAAATAGGATACGAACGTGCTGCACGCCAGGCCGCGCGCGTGCCCTGCTGCTCGGGGTTAATTTCTCGATGCACAGGCCATGTGGTCACGTAAAATTTGACGTGTAGATGGGGGCCATGACTGAGAACACGCTCCTAAAGTTTTGTGAAGTTTCGTCGAGAAACGAGGGAGAAATCACGATCGTACTGATCGACCATACGTGCATACCCGCGCGCGGACACGCTTCGCGTACGTGTCAGACATGACACATGGCCGCACGCTAACTCGGCCAGTAGGTCGGGGATGTGTACGCCCAGGTGTACGCGAAGTTTCACACGAGTTAGATTGGAAATGA
The DNA here is from genome assembly GCA_029216955.1 of Iris pallida. Taxonomy (NCBI): domain Eukaryota; kingdom Viridiplantae; phylum Streptophyta; class Magnoliopsida; order Asparagales; family Iridaceae; genus Iris; species Iris pallida. The sequence goes on from JANAVB010013200.1 coordinate 10,109,747, forward strand.
GCGGGAAATCGGATTTGCATTGATTCGGTTCACGCGCGTATCGGGTTTTCCGATACTCGTTCGCTGAACACGATACAGACAAGGTTTCGATCCCGAGAATACCCGAGCATGTCCCACGTGCCGAGACCATCGTATTTGCCAAGTTTTGTGAGTTAATTTGGAGAATTTTGTGTTTTGGGTCGATTTGTGAAAATTGGGTTTTTTCTTAAAATTGAATTTGAGTAATTTTGTGATAATTTGATTTCTGGGATTTAATGCGGTAATTTCTGAGTTTTTGATTCTTGAACGCTGTTTTGGACTTGTGGGATTTGACTCTTGGATTTAATTCATATTTTCTAGCCATTATATGCATTTATGGTGTTTTCTACCTATTGCATGTAAATATATATATGCATGTATATATATAATAGGCCCTATTATATCTAATTGTGAATATATGTTAGAAGTAGGGTGTCGAGGCCTTGATCTCAGATCTGGGAATTCATTTCAGGTTCGAGATCGACCCTCATTCCCTTATATACATATGTATATGCATATATCCATTTTTTTTAATATATGCCTATATGTATATATATTTATATATAGTTTTCTATTGACCGAAGTATATATTTGTATATATAATACTCTTGTAGATATATTCTTAACCTTTCTTCTCAGTTTTGAGACTCAAACCAGCAGCCCTTCGTCACTCATTCACACACTCACAACCATTCTTCTTTTCATAACTTATAAATATATGTGTGTATATATATATATATATATATATATATATATATATATATATATATATATATATATATATATATATATATATATATATATATATATATATATATATATTTATAAATAATATATATATATGTGTGTGTGTGTGTGTGTGTGTGTGTATGTATATATATATCTATATTACTTGTGATGAGTATATATATAGGTAATGTAATGTTTGCTTGTCATATGACTATAGAAAGTGTTGTGACAGATTAGGATCGTCATAAGGAGCCTAGTTTGGTCGAATTGGACGACAAGTTGACCAAGTTGACAAAAGTCAACTTTGGGTCAAACTTGATCCAAATTGACTCTAACGAACTCTGAATGACTTGAAAACTTGAGTATGACCTAAACATTAGTAAATGGAAGAGTTGACCTTCAGTTGACCAGGTTTGACCAGAGTTGACCAGGGTTGACCAGAGTTGAACTAGGGTTGACTTTGACCTAGAAGGACCTAGAATCATGTAGAATTGCATTGTAGGCATTCCTTATGATATGTTAGACCTCGTTATGACTTGTGATTGTTTTAAATAGGTTTACATCACTCCAGTTCAGTTACACATCCTCATCAGCAGCTCAGATTGTCAGCCGAGTACATTTTCTGACCGTTTTATTCTTACTTGGACATATTTACTTGTTATAGACTAGTTTACTTGTTGCTGTCACGATATTATCACGGATTAGTACTATATGGATCTCTTCATGCGATGTTATCCCCTCGGATACATCGGGTATATTGTGCTCATGTACTTTATCATGTGCATCGTCTACTCACTGTATTCGTACTTATTCATGTATACTCATGTGACATTCATGTACACTCATGATCATGTGAGCCTTCATGTATAACCCAGTATGCATATGGACTAGCTATCCATGTGACGTACTACCTTCATGTGTAATAACATAACCTGGACAGATCCTTGTGTACTGATTGGGGCAGGAGGAGTATTTATTTGGTTATGTGATCTACACCTTTTTCATGTGCAACTCCAAACTAGATTTAATTCATGTATAACCTAAGCCAGTTTACATAACCAGATTGTGCTCTACATCACGTAGTTAGTTCAGTTCTCTTATTATATCATGTATATCTATTTTCATATATCATTCTCTCTTTTACTGTCTCATTTTTTTATCAGCAGTTCATGTATATTATTCTATAGCTTGTTTCATATTTTCTTTTATATTATGAACCGTGTGAGAGATATGTATTCGTTCCTGTCCTGACAGGACCTGTTAAAATATTATAGATGATGGGGATTGCTGTGACACTTACTATGGAGCAGGCCTAGTTGACATAGGTGACCTAGACCCTCAGCAGGATCCAGTAGTTGCTGAGGACTTGCCATGAGTTAGATTAGACTGATATTATTATCTAGTTATGAGACTTTGTGTTTGTATTGAGATTTATTATGGTGTGGTTTACACCGGGATTTATATTCATATTGTGACTCTCTGTTGTGATTATCTTCTTTTATTCCATCTTAGTTATTGTGATTGAGATGTACCATATATATGTATATCATTCTCCAATTGGAGCATATTCTAGATTGTGTTGGATGTTGGACCTAGGACATCGTTCTACCGCCGACACTGCGACGTAGGCTGGACGTACCCACGTCTCGTTACCTTACACCGGGTGCGGATCGTGACACATTTTTAGTGGTGGCCCATGCAGGTCTTCTTAGTAGCAACTAGTACGATTTCGTAGTGGTACTCGAACTAGAGTATCACTACAGCCTGCAGTAGGATATAGGATATAAGTTAAGGTACTCAATCACATTAGGAAAACTCTTATCTAATTATTGCTGTTAATTGCCTTCTTTTAAAAAAAACTGTTCTCCTTTGATTATTTTGCTTCTTTTCCAGTAATTGATTCTTTGTTTGATCTGTCTTCAGGATGGTGGAGACACGATCGCAGCGCTCTGGTCTTAGGGATACCGCTGAGAGGTCTGCCACTTCTCGCCCGACTCAGCAGGACCCAGGGACCACAATACCTCTTGTTCTAGCTCAGGTGGGTCCGTCTGTAACATTTGGGGGTGCTTCTCCACCAGTTCTGAGGACTGCCCCAGGAGTTCAGAGGATGCTACCACCACCGCCCCAGGGGACAATTGATGTGGTACAGTTCTTTGCCTTCATGCAGTAGATGTTGGAGACTCAGCGACGCCAGACAGAGGATATGAGGCACTACCAGAATAAGTCGTTTTAGCGACGCCTAAAGACGTCGCTAAAACGACAAATTACGTCGCTAAAAATATTTATCGACGCAATTATCGACGTTTTGTAAGTCGCTGATGTTTAAAACGTCGTCGAACGTTGCAAACATCGACGTTCCCTAACGTATGATTACGTCGGTATATCCTGGGATATTACCGACGTCTACCGTCGTTTCGAGAGATGTTCTGTATTCGTTATATCTTGGTTTGTGCACAAAGAGCTTAACAAGAATAGAACATATCCAAAACACAACTTGTTACAACTTTGATCTCCAAATTCTCGTTTGTCAGTTCATGTGGTCTACACTTTCCGCAGTATATGTACACATGACATTTTACGTTAAATGGTCAGAGATTATCGGTCATCTTCTTTTCGCATTGCTAACTTTTGTTTTGCGTGTTTGTGCGTGCGGTGGTCAGAGATTATCGCGGCGGCATATCACCCGTGTCTACATAAGGACGTCACTACAATATTTCATATAGGGTTGGCTGCTCGATCGATTTCATTTTTTCACCCAAAATTTTTGTTCTCCCGCCTCCTTCCCCCTAGACGAGCTCCTTCTCCTCGGCGACCCCCTCCCCCCTCAGTGACCCCCTCCTTCATCGGTGCAGCGATTGCGGCGGCATATCACTCAACGGCTGAGTTGTATAAGTCAAGTTTTAGGATATTAGTCTATATATTATGTATAGTCCAACCGAGTCAACTCTAAGCTAAACTAGTCCAACTTGGTCAAACTAGCCATTTCTAAGTTGTATAAGTCAAGTTTTAGGATATTAGTCTATATATTATGTATCTAGCTATATTGTATCTAAGCTAAACCGAGTCAACTTTATACTAACATAACTTTATAAGACAAGTATAGAGTATTACTAAAAGAACTTTTGGACTTATAGTCCTAGGCATATTGAATCAGATGTTGGCAAATCAGTTGGTTTAGAATGTTAGGTTGTAGATATTGAAGTGGATAGAGGTAGGTTCGAGCAAGTGATCCTTTACAATTAAGACTCTGACACTATGGTCAAGTATCATAACTGAATCCTTCTCCATGTCAAATTAATGATGTTAACCTTAGCTGAGAGTAAGCATTTAATGTTTCCAAATTGTGTACTCACCTAGACAGGTTGCACTAATGTTAACAGTAGGAATTATGTTTGGAATGGTTTATGAAGTGGCGAATCAATATTAGGTAGTTGGATTTATTTCAGACAACCATATTAGTATGTGGATGGCCAAACAGTTGGTGTTAGATGTAGACTAACTAAAATGTGAAAGAAGATGGATATTTGTATGAGTTAGCTTCAATAGAAAGACTGTGACTCTGCATGAGTCATATTAGAGGAGTTACTCTGCATAATCATGTACTAAGTATAAGATATGGGTTAGGGCTTAATGGGCTAAGCTAAGCTGGGAGTCCAATAACACCAATAGTAATGTCTGTAACTAGGGTATTTGTGAATATTATGTATCACTATGAGAATAAAGTTTGGGTAGTAATTTAGCATATTATTTATCTTATATCTAGAATACCCTAATTTAGCCAAAATTTGAGCACATAGGTGTCATAGTGTGTGCGCGTCAGCGTTGTGTCATGTGTCAAAGTGTGTGTGTGTGTCAAAGTGTTGTGTCATGTGTTAAAGTGTCGTATCCGTGTGTATACGAGCCGGTTAGGGTTAGGGTTTACCTGATCAACTGTGGCAGGAGGGGAGGGGCGACGGCGAGGGGGAGCAGCGGTGGAGGTGGCTGGAGCTGGCTCTGGCGAACGGAAGGGACGCTCGAACGAGGGATCGGGCGCGGCGATGGCGAGGGGGAGGAGGGGGTCGACGGTCTCCGGAGGAGGGGATCGGGGAGCGCGGCGGTCACCGAAGGAGGGGGTCGGGGAGCTGATGGGGGGAGGGGGAGGGTTGGGGAGAGGAGAGGGAATGGTTTGGGTTGGGGAGAGGAGAGGGGTCGCCAAGGGGGGTGGGGGTCGCCGAGGTCGGTGGGGGTCGCCGAGGGCGGTCGGTCGGGGGCCGAGGGGGTGGGGGTCGCCGGATCGGGGTCGGGGGGGGGGGGGAAGGATGAAAGAAATTTGGGGGCAAAAATAATGGGGGAATGAAAACTCGAACCTGACCTATATTTTCAATTTAGCGACGTCATATTAGAACGTCGGTAAACGTCGCTAATATCAGTAATATTAGCGAGGAAGTAATAAATGCGTCGGTAAACGTCGCTAATATCACTAATATTAGCGATGTTTACCGACTTATACGCGACGTGAGCTTTTTAAAACGCAAACGTAGTTTAAATACGTCGCAGAACGTCGCTGTCAGTCGGTAATAATGACGCCTTGCGACGTTATTAAAAAGCGTCGCTAAATTGTTTTTTTCCTGCGACGTTTTCTTAAAATGTCGCTAATTACGTCGATAATATGACTTATTTTGGTAGTTAGGTAGGGCATTGACAATGCCCATCAGTTAGCGATGGTGACAGTAGAGAGGGTGGCTTCCCAACCATAGGAAGGGCAGATCCAGCCGTACCAGCCGAGGACTCCAGGCATTCAGGACTTCCAAAAGATACGGCCGTGAGACTTCAAGGGTACCGTGGGTATCCTATATGCCAACGACTGGATCGAGCATATAGAGGAGATCTTTCGTCTCGCAGAGATCCCGGCTAGACTCCAGGTAGAAGCCGCGGGCAGTCAGATGCAGGACCTTGCCCGCACTTTGTACCAGACCGACCCCAGGGTTGGTACTAGGGGCAAACTTGGAAGGCTTTTAAGAAGCTTTTCAAGGAGAAGTTCTTCCCCGATACAGCACTTGGCACCTTGGAGACGCAGTTTGAGAACCTGGTTCAGGGAAACCAGATAGTAGAGGAGTACGCCAGAAAGTTCTACCGTCTGGACAGATTTGTGGAGGGCCTTAGTGAGACAGCGAAGGCTAGGAGGTTCAGGAAAGGCTTGGTTAAGGAAGTCAAGTCCTTAACCAAGAGCAACAGGAATGCTACATTTGAGGAGATTGTGATGGAAGTTATGGCAGCAGAGGATGATCTGGAACTAAAGATGAAGAGAGGTCAAGATTCACATGGAGCCAGTGGCAGTAGGGGCCCAACCAAGAGGCCTCATTTTCAGCAGCAGCAGCATCAGCAGAAGCCATTTCAACAGAAGCAGTTTCAGCAGGCATCGAGATAGCACCAGACCATCAGTTGCACCTTCTGCAAGAAGCCAGGGCATGTATGGAATAAGTGCAGAAAGAGGCTCGGCAAGTGCCTACTTTATGGTGCAGCAGAGCATCAGTTGGAGGATTGTCCCATGGCTGCGGGATGTACATCTCAGAGAGAAGGAGCCAAGGCCACGGTAGTACAGCAGAAATGACCACTGTCGATCCAGCAGCATAAGTTCATTCAGCACCAGCAGCAGGCCAGAGGAAGTCAGCAGGGGCGAGCTTTCGCCATAGCAGCTGAGGAGTCTGAGCCAGTAGGAGATCTTATAACAGGTTCTGTTCTTATCGACTCTTTTCCCGTATTCGTATTATTTGATTCGGGTGCTTCCCATAGCTTTGTGTCTGTATCATTTGCTATTAGATACCAGCTTTCTTCTGAACCATTGCCTAGGACTTGCAAGATCATGACTGGGGTGGTATTATCCTCGTCCGTGATGTTTGCAAGGATCGAAGAGTAGTTTTGGGAGGCCGAGAATTGGATGTGAGTCTGCTCGTAATGCCATTACCGAACTACAATATTGTACTCGGTATAGATTGGTTGAGCATGCACCATGCCAGTATAGATTGTCGAGGTGGTAGAGTTCTTTTCAGAATGCCAGGAGAGCCAGAGTTCAAGTTCACCAGACGGGAGGCAGAGCGGAGCAGCAGAATTTTCTACGAAGTTTCAGCAAAGGAGCAGAGCATGCCAGGGTTACCTTCGGATCGAGATATGGAGTTCTCTATAGACTTGGTGCCTGGTGCAGAGCCGATATCTCAGCACGTTTATAGAGTGAACAATATTGAGCTTATGGAGTTGAAGAAGCAGGTGGATGAGTTACAGGACAAGGGCTTCATCCGATCGAGTTATTCACCGTAGGTTGCGCCAGTACTCTTTGTACCGAAGAAGGATGGGTCGGTACAGATTTGTATCGACTACATGGCACTCAATAACCTCACGATCAAGAATAAGTACCCGCTACCGAGGATCGATGATCTGTTCGATCAGTTGAGTGGAGTGAAGGTATTTTCCAAAATTGATCTGAGGTCAGGATATCATCAGGTGAAGGTAAAGAAAGAAGATATTTCGATGACAGCTTTCAGGACACGGTATGGCCAGTTTGAGATCATGGTGATGCCGTTTGGGTTAACTAACATCCCGGTGGTGTTCATGAACTTGATGAACAAGGTGTTCCACCAGTACTTGGACAAGTTCATGGTAGCGTTCATCGACGACATCTTGGTGTATTTGAAGACCCCAGAGGAGCATGAGGAGCATTTGAGAGTGGTTCTGGAGACTCTCAGGAAGGAGCAGCTTTACGACAAGCTCTCGAAGTTTGAGTTCTTTTTGGATCGAGTTGATTTCCTAGGTCATATTATGACCGGAGATGGGATCTCAGTCGACCCGAAGAAGATCAAAGCAGTCGAGGCATGGACAGCACCGAGTTCAGTTGCAGAAATCAGGAGCTTTCTGGGATTGGTGGGATACTACAGGAGGTTTGTTCAGGATTTCTTCCGGATTACAGAGCCATTGACTAGGCTAATCCGGAAGGACGCAGAGTTTATCTGGTCAGAGGATTTTCAGGTTACTTTTGATGAATTAAAGAAGCGACTGGCGACATCCCCGATTTTGACATTGCCATCAGGATCAGGCGGGTTCACTATCTACATTGACGCCTCAGAAAAGGGTTTGGTTTGTGTCTTGCAGCAGCATGGGAAGGTGATTGCCTATGCATCCAGACAATTACGTTCGTATGAGAAGAACTATCCTACCCATGATTTAGAGTTGGCGACAGTTATCTTTGCTCTTAAGTTGTGAAAGCACTATCTATACGGAGAGTGTGTGGAGATTTTCACAGACCACAAGAGCTTGAAGTATGTGTTTACACAGAAAGAGCTCAACATGAGGCAGTACAGATGGTTGGAGCTGATGAAGGACTTCAATATTTTACTGCAGTATCATCCAGGGAAGGCCAACGTGGTTGTCGATGCTTTGAGTAGGTATCCGGTAGCTATGTTTTTGACGATGGATCGTCACTTGTTAGCAGATTTGAAGAGCTTGGGGATCGAGGTGATCGTGTCAGAAGTTCAGATGCAGATGTGGAGCCTTCAGATTCAGTCAGACTTGATGGAAAGGATCGTGTCAGCTCAGTTCGACGATGTTACTCTGCGGTGCATCCGAGAGCAGGTTCGAGCAGGATTGGTGGATGAGGAGTTTGTCATTGCAGATGATGGCATATTGAGGCACGGTTCCAGACTGTGTGTGCCTAGCGGAGAGCTTCGAGAGCAGGTCATACAGGAGGCCCATCATTCTCAGTACTTTATGCATCTAGGTGCCAACAAGATGTATAGAGATTTGAAGGAGCATGTATGGTGGTATGGGATGAAACGGGAAGTAGCACGCTTCGTAGCCCTGTGTTTAGTCTGTCAGCAGGTTAAAACAGAGAGGCAGAGGTCAGGAGGATTGTTGCAGCCATTGCCCATTCCAGAGTGGAAGTGGGAGGACATCACGATGGATTTTGTTTCTGGATTGTCGCGTACACCAGGAGGAAAAGACGCGATTTGGATCATTGTGGATAGATTGACCAAATCGGCCCACTTTTTGCCATTTAAAGTGGGTACGTCTACTGAGAAGCTAGCAGAGATGTATATGCAGTAGATTGCCAGGATACATGGGGTTCTGGTGAGCATTGTCTCGGATCGGGATAGTCGCTTTACTTCTCATTTCTGGCGGAGTCTGCAGACTAGTTTGGGCACTTAGCTCAAATTCAGTACTTCATACCACCCTCAGACGGACGGACAGTCAGAGAGGACTATTCAGACCCTCGAGGATATGCTGCAGACTTGTGTTCTCGATTTTAGAGGATCTTGGGAGGATCACCTGCACTTGGTGGAGTTTGCATACAATAACAGTTTTCAGGCCAGCATTAGGATGTCACCATTCGAGGCACTGTACGGGCATAGATGTCGTACACCCTTGTCTTAGGATGACGTTGGAGAGAGAGCTTTATTGGAACATGAGATGGTTGTTGACATAGCCGAGAAGGTGAAGCTCATCAGAGATTGACTTCGCGTGGCGCAGGACAGATAGCGGCATTAGGTCGATAGCCACCGAGACCTTTGCAGTTTGAGGTACAGCTTAGACTTAAGACTAGAATCTTGTTTGTTTTGTGATTTTATTTAATCATGTGATTGTTATAGTTAAGTTGAGACCATGTTTGTGCTAGGTTGAAGATCTGGTGTTCTTGAGGATATCTTCGACGTGTGGTACTATTTGCTTTGGTGGAGGTGGAAAGCTTAGTCCGTGTTTCATCGGACCTTTCGTTATCAGCGGAAGAGTCGGTGACGTGTCATATAGACTGGACTTGCCCCTGCATTAGAGGGAGTCCATAATGTATTTCACGTGTCGGAGTTGAGACGGTATGTGGTAGATCCCAGCCATGTACTGGATCATTCCGAGATCGAGGTGGGCCCTACTCTCAGTTATCCAGAGCAGCATGTAGAGATTCTGGATCGACGAAAGAAGGTGCTGAGGAACCAGACGATATCCTTAGTTCATGTAGCATGGAGGCATCACTCTCCAGGTGAGTCTACCTGGGAGAGGGAGGATGAGATGCGCGAGCAATACCCTTATCTTTTCCAGTCTTGAGGTATGACTTCCTATCCTTCTTGTCTATTCAGTTTTGTCTTTAATTTCGAGGACGAAATTATTTTAAGGAGGGTTGATTTGTCACACCCACTTTTCATTTAAGGGTATTTTGGTTATTCTGTAATTTTATATTATTTCATTAATTTATTGGATTCATGTGATGATATGTGCTTTTGTTTGATGTTTGAGTGGTCTTGATGGGTTTAACTTAGCCAACCATGACTAGAAACCTAATGCCATAATTAGAATTAATTTTTCATCAATTAGATTTATATTTAGAAATTATTAGTTATTCTTAAATGATTTAAATGAATTTTTAAGTCATTTTCTAGTAGCCTTTTTAAAGCCTTTTTGGACTTGGGCTTTATTAGTAGCTTAGGGAGCCTAGGCCCATGTGCTAACCTAACCCTAACCTCCTATAGCTGGCCGGCCATAGCTAACCTCCAAGAGAAAACCCTAGCCTCCACTTTCCAAAAATCCTAACTTTTGCATCCGGAGTTCGTTTCTCCCCAAACGAAGTCCGTTGTGCTCGTAGGAAGGAGAGGATCTTGCTGGAGCATTGCTAGCAAGGTTGCGGAGGTGTTTGCTCGAGGGTACTCGATCGTTGGAGCGCTCAGGGAGTCCTTTATATTGAGATTTTGACTCTCAATAGGTAAATCCTATTCTAGCATTGTTTTTCCTACTTTTTCTTCGTGGTAGTGTGCATCTAGGTACCCCTGACCTGTAGGTTCAATTTCGTCCAGTTTCGTATTCGTTTGGTGTCCGTATCGGACACGTGTCAGTTTATTTATGTAGGTGTTTGATGAAATGTCGTAATGGTTTTAATTTTTATATTTGCTGGATCTTTTTATATATTCTGGTAGCCCTATACACGAGGATCACGACCCCATGAGTTTCGACGCGAATCTGACTCGTGTCCGTGTCCAAAAAGGATACGAACGTGCTGTACGCTAGGCCGCACGCATGCCCTACTGCTCGAGGTTAATTTCTCTATGCACATGCCACGTGAACATATAAAATTTGACATGTAGATGGGGGCCGTGACTGAGAACATGCTCCCAAAGTTTCGTGAAGTTTTGTCAAGAAACGTAGGAGAAATCACGATCGCACTGATCGACCATACGCGCATACCCTCGCACGGACACGCCCCGCGTACGTGTCAGACACGACACATGGCCGCACGCTAACTTGGCCAGTAGGTCAATGATGTGTACGCCCAGGTGTATGCGAAGTTTCATGCGAGTTGGATCGAAAATGAGCGAGAAATCGGGTTCGCATTGATTCGGTTCACGCGAGTTTCGGGTTTTCCGATACTCGTTCGCTGGACACGATACATACATGGTTTCGACCCCGGGAATACTCGAGCACATCCCACGTGTCGAGACCGACATATTTGCTAAGTTTCGTGAGTTAATTTGGGGTATTTTGTGTTTTGGGTCGATTTGTGAAAATTGGGTTTTTTTTTTGAAATTGAATTTGAGTAATTTTGTGATAATTTGATTTCTGGGATTTAATGCGGTAATTTTTTGAGTTTTTGATTCTTGAACGCTGTTTTGGACTTGTGGGATTTTACTCTTGGGTTTAATTCATATTTTCTAGCCATTATATGCATTTATGGTATTTTCTACCTATTGCATGTAATATATATATATATATATATATATATATATATATATATATATATATATATATATATATATATATATATATAAAATATATATATAAAATATATATATATATATATATATATATATATATATATATATATATATATATATATATATATATATATATATATAATAGGACCTATTATATCTAATTGTGAATATATGTTAGAAGTAGGGTGTCGAGGCCTTGATCTCAGATCTGGGAATTCATTTTTAGGTTCGAGATCGACCCTCATTCCCTTATATATACATATGTATATGCATATATCCATATATATGCCTATATGTATATATATTTATATATAGTTTTCTATTGACCGAAGTATATATTTGTATATATAATACTCTTGTAGATATATTCTTAACCTTTCTTCTCAGTTTTGTGACTCAAACCAGCATCCCCTCGTCACTCATTCTCGCACTCACAACCATTCTTCTTTTCATAGCTTATAAATATATGTATATATATATATATATATATATATATATATATATATATATATATATATATATATATATATATATATATATTACTTGTGATGAGTATATATATAGGTAATATAATGTTTGCTTGTGATATGACTATAGGAAGTGTTGGGACAGATTAGGATCGTCATAAGGAGCCTAGTTTGGTCGAATTGGCCGACAAGTTGACCAAGTTGACAAAAGTCAACTTTGGGTCAACCGTGATCCAAATCGTCTCAAACGAACTCTGAATGACTTAAAAACTTGAGTATGACCTAAAAATTAGTAAACGGACTAGTTGACCTTCAGTTGACCAGGTTTGACCAGAGTTGACCAGGGTCGACCAGAGTTGACCAAGGGTTGACTTTGACCTAGAAGGACCTAGAATCATGTAGAATTACATTGTAGGCATTCCTTATGATATGTTAGACCTTGTTGTGACTTGTGGTTATTTTAAATAGGTTTACATCACTCCAGTTCAGTTACACATCCTCATCAGCAGCTCAGATTGTCAGGCGAGTACATTCTCTGACCGTTTCATTCTTGCTTGGACATATTTACTTGTTATAGACTAGTTTGCTTGTTGCTGTCATGATATTATTACAGATTAGTACTATATGGATCTCTTCATGCGATATTATCCCCTCGGATACATTGGGTATATTGTGCTCATGTACTTTATCATGTGCATCGTCTAATCTCTGTATTCGTACTTATTCATGTATACTCATGTGACATCCATGTACACTCATGATCATGTGAGCCTTCATGTATAACCTAGTGTGCATGTGGACTAGCTATCTATGTGATGCACTACCTTCATGTGCAATAACATAACCTGGACAGATCCTTGTGTACTGATTGGGGCAGGGGGAGTATTTATTTGGTGTGATCTACACCCTTTTCATGTGCAACTCCAAACTAGATTTAAGTCATGTATAACCTAAGCTAGTTTACATAACCAGATTGTGATCTACATCACGTAGTTAGTTCAGTTCTCTTATTATATCATGTATATCTATTTTCATATATCATCCTCTCTTTTACAGTCTCATTTCTTTATCAGCAGTTCATGTATATTATTTTATAGCTTGTTTCATATTTCTTTTCATGTTATTAACTGTGTGAGGATATGTATTAGTTCCTGTCCTGACTGGACCTGTTAAAATATTACAGATGATGAGGATTGCTGCGACACTTACTATGGAGCAGGCCTAGTTGACACAGGTGACCTGGACCCTCAACAGGATCCAGTAGTCGCTGAGGACTTGCCATGAGTTAGATTAGATTGATATTATTATCTAGTTATGAGACTTTGTGTTTGTATTGAGATTTATTATGGTGTGGTTTACACTGGGATTTATATTCATATTGTGACTCTTTGTTGTGATTATCTTCTTCTATTCCATCTTAGTTATTGTGATTGAGTTGTACCATATATATATAAATATCATTCTCCAATTGGAGTATATTCTAGATTATGTTGGATGTTGGACTTAGGACAGCGTTCTACCGTCGATACTGCGGCGTAGGCTGGACGTACCCACGTCTCGTGCCCTTACACCGGGTGCGGGTCGTGACACTTGTGCTCTGCAAATTTATCTTCAAAGAATTCTACATCGCGGGATTCAATGATGTGATTTGACTCAACATCAAAGAACCTTCGAGCATCACTCTTGTCAGCATAACCCAGGAATATAGTCTTCGTAGTCCTCGTTTCCAGCTTCTGAAACTTTAAATCTGGAAGCTTCATATATGCCAGACACCCCCACACTCGAATGACATTCAAGTTGGGTCTGACCTTGAACCAGAGTTAATGAGGAGTGACTTCCGAAGTAGCATGTGGCACTCTGTTCAATATGAACGTAGCCATAAGCACTGTTTCACCGCAAAAGCAATTTGGAAGACCATGTGTCAACATCATAGAGTTCATCATTTCTGTTAACGTTCTATTCTTCTTTTCTGCAACCATATTTGATTGAGGAGAGTATGGAGTAGTTGTCTCGTTGATAATTCCGTGTTCTCTATAAAACGATACAAATTCATGAGACCTATTCTCGCCTCCTCGATCACTTCTGAGTCTCTTGAGTTGTTGTCCGGTTTGACGTTCGACTTTAGCCTTGAAGTCCTTAAACTTCTCAAATGCTTCATCTTTAGACTTGAGCAGATAAACAAATGCGTACTTTGATAAGTCGTCAATGAAAGTAATAAAATACTTCATCCCGGCCTTTGTGGAGAACAGTATGAAGTCATAGATATCTGAGTGCACCAACTCTAGAAGATCTATAGTTCGGTTTACCCGCTTGAACGATTTTCTAGTGATCTTCGTCTTTGCACTGACCTCACACTTCTCCAACTTATTTCCCCTACATTTGGAGATAAGTCCTAGACTAGACATCTTGTTTATTCTTTTATAAGATCTTTTCGCTTACGTGGCTCATGTTTCTATCATCTGCCTTATAGGGATTCTCTACAGACTCCCAGACGCTCTTTGCATTGACCGTCTTGCTGTATGACTCCACCAGAGTGTCCTCCATAGAGTTCAAGATCAACAACTTGTAGAGGTTGTTATCTCTCCTCTACTTCGATTGCAAAATTGTGGCTTCTGCAACCCTTAGAGCATTTTCATCCTATGGAATCAAAGGCTCAAGATCTATCAACACGTAGTCGACGCTAACGAGTTAAAGGTTAAGACTAACCTTTCTTTTTCAGACGTTGTAATGCTTCCTGTCAAACTTCTCAAGTTTGTTAAACTTATGTCGAGAAGTTGTGCACGGTTGTTTTCCATCAGATCTGAATCTTGTTTTGAGATTGTTAAACCCGAAACAGATTGTTAGATGGAAATCTCGATCTCTTAGAGAGATAGATGAATACTCGTTCTTTTTGTGAGATACGAGGTCGATGACCCGGTCTCTTTGTGAGAATGCGAGTGGAAGTCACGATCTCTTTGTGAGAACCAGAGTTGATGAAGACGACTTTGCTAGGGTGATTAAGATCATAATTGCTCAAAACAAGATTCGTTCTATTGTGATCTGCTCCCAAGAACTAGCAAGTTTGAAAGAACTTCTGGAATGCTCGCTGTCACCTCCTTTCTTGAAAACAAAAAACTCTAATGGCAGCGGCGGCACAGCTCTCTTCGTCTCTTAATTTCAGAGTAAGTTTCAATGAAGGCACGAAAAGAGTATTTATATAGAAGGGCCCAAACCCTAATCTAAAATTCTGGCCGTAACTGATTACAAAAATATAATAGGAAATAATAGAAAGATTTGAATGAATTAAGTTCAAATCCCACAAAATATGGATCTTATTAATTGACTCAATCTTTTTATAACCGTTCAAATCTTCCAATCAGGCACATCATGCACCGCTTATGCCCTTTAGCCCACTCAGTCCGTCAGCCTGTGTGCCTGTGCGTAGTTGTGCAACAGCACAGACGTGCAACCTTGCAAGTGCACAGCAGCGCCACCGCCCACGTGCCTGCGTGTAGCTGTGCTGTAGCACAAACTTGCAGCCTCGCAAGCGCGCAACAACACAACAACACAGCCTCTCATCCCCGCGGCTCCTGCACATCCCCTGCATGCACCTGCGCGGCCCCTGCGCAAGCACCTGTCGAGTCCGAGTCGCTAAGCCCCTTCGGGGCTTAGCTCCATAGGGAAATAATCCCATGAGCATGACAAAAAGCATTAATGCTTCTTTGTTGGGTTAGCCTTCTTTCCACTAGAAAAATTCCCCCACATGGCACCCATGTGCCTCTTCACACCTCATGTGATTCTCTCAACACAAGCAAAGCTTTATATAGAGATACAATCCATTTGGCCTTGGCAATGCGGGACTATTTTCAAGTTCTCTAAGGCAAAACACCAACAGGTTGAGATAGTATCACCTATGATTCAAACCGTTTGGATGTCCAGGTCTAACATGATCAACCTATATAAGTTCATTTTAACCTTACATCCCAGCTCAATCAAATGTCTGGGTAGTACCTGCTTTCCTGCATCCGGCTGGCTTGGCAGCTAGCTTGGCCTCTGCAGAACATTGGCTTATTTGTAGGGGGTGACAATTGTGCAATTTTGGACCAAAAATCGAACCGAACCGGTTAGGTTTAAAAAATTCGGTTCGATTTCGGTTTTGAAAATACTAAATTTTTTTAATCGATTTTGGGTTTCGATTTCGGTCAAAAACCAAAAATCGAATAAGACAATGAAAAATTTTGAGTTGTCCCCCACTTATTTTACCATAATTCAAGGTACATCATACCGAATTACCATAATGCATGAAACCCTTTACTTTTAACGGAAATTGCCAATAACTAATAGTCAACTCCTTTGACCTACATAAATAAAAAAGAAATTTTCAGTTGCACCTTACTTATTTTACCATAATTCAAGATGCACCCCACTTATTTAAGGGTATTTTGGTTATAATTCAAGGTGCACCCCACTTAAATGGGGGTCAAAGGAGTTGAGTATTAATCATTGACGATTTCTGTTAAAAGTGGAAGATTTTATACATTATGGTAATTCGGTGGGGTGCACCTTAAATTATACTCAAAATTTCTCTAAGAAAATTTAGTTACTATATATATATATATATATATATATATATATATATATATATATATATATAAATATATACGAGCTTCGAGTGCATCGGCGGGCGGTGGGAGGAGGAGGGGGAGGAGACGACAGCCATGCTGGCGAGGGCGGTACACGTGTTCGGCCCCGATAGCGTGTCCGTGTTCGGAGGCGGGGGTCTCGAGCGGGGCTGCAAGGGAGGCGACGGAGGGGGGAGAGGGGGACGTGCGAGAAAGATTAAATGGAGAGGGGTATTTTGGTCAAATAAATTTTGATCAAAGAGATTGACCGGAGGTTGGAGACGATTTTCGTCAAAAGTGGGGGTGTTATACATTCTTGTAATTGTGTGGGGTGCACCTTGAATATCGGTAAATAAAATGGGGTACAACTCAAATTTTCTCTTAAATTTATTTTGATGTTGGTTGATGCACACTTTATGATAAGTTTGATCTGTGGAATATGCTCAGTTTTTAATATCTTCCAAGATCGTGCTAAACTTGGGCAATAATTCTCAATTTTTTAATTTTCTCTTTGAAGCGCAAAAAAAGATAAAAATATTTGTTTCGATACTTTATGAAGTATATACTACAGATTATAGTCCATTTGGTTTACTTGGTTAGAGAACGTAATGTAATTGACATTACGTTGTAATTCTAATTCAGATGTTTGGTTGATCATTTATTTTCTAGATATAATTTAATTACGATTACAAACTTGAACATCACTTCATATCCAAATCAATTACATCAAAAAACCTATGTAATAATAATTATATTACATCCTCAAAATCTAAATTACAATTTTGTGCGACTAATTCTAAAGGCACTCCAAGTTTTACTTGGGACTAGTTAAAAACTTTTCCAAATATTTACAAGTTTGTCACTCCTATTTGTTACTTGGGGCTAGCCCACATTTGGGTGTAAAATCCAATGTTTTTTTGTTGCTCTCTTCTCCTCCAAAAATTCCTAGCTCACATAAGTAAGCCCTAGTCCAACTTTCTTCCCAACCTAGATTGTGTGAAAATTGTGGATGAAAAGTGTAGTTATACTTACATTGAATTCCACCATTATTTGGTATGTCATCAAGTTAATATGATGATTAAGTTTTCAAACATTATTTTCACATATAAATATTTAATTATATGAAAATGCATATCGAAGAACCCGGTTCATCAAATATAGTAAATTCTTGTCCCGCTCCGTCCGAACAACACATCGGTTCTTCAGAAGCCCTCTTGGTAAATAATTTGACATATTAATTTTGGGACTGTAGGAAGTAGGATGGTGGACAATAAGCATAATCCCACAAAACATGAGGACTGTCAAATAGGTGATAGTCCACATTTTAAATAGGATTGTCAAGAAATGTGACAGTCCTGAAGAAACAAAGGGCTGTCACAAGTCCTGCAGTCCTGCTTATTTTTAGGACTGTCCAATTTTTCTGCAGTCCTGATTTTCTGTAATACTTTTTGCATTCAATTTCGTTTAATTTTATTAACTTTAATTTGTATTGTCGGGGTTATCATCTTCTGAGATTGTGGTACCTCCTTCAATTGTCGTTGACGTAGACAATTTATTCACGACCGATATTTGCTTCGAATCAAACGAAGAAGCATTACATTGGTGCTGAAAAGTTGGACGGGAAATAATATAGTTATTGTGATATCCAGATCGGTCTGAAACCGCCTGGGACGAAAAACTTTACAGCTTGGATGTGAAAGAGGTGGTTTCAGATGTCATGGGAAGAAAGATAAAGTTCTCCAAAAAAAAGTTTCAAGCAAAAACGTTGGTACGAGAAAATATGGTTGTCCGTTCAAGATCAATATTATAAACGTAGAAGATCCGAAGTGGATAGTCTGTCACCTCCGTTTTTCGTTATACGTATTTTCAGTATACGTATACGGAATCCCGACCCGTAGTTAGACTTGTCTTGCTTAGCTTGATCCTGGTTTAATCTTGCCTTGGTTTATTTTGGGTTCATCCTGGTTCGGCTTGTCTTGGCTTGGTATATTTGGTTGGGCTCAGTTTTTTAGGACTTGGCCCAACATGCTCACCCCTCTTTACAAGCCACCAACCCCTCTCTTTCTCCTCATTTACTTCTCCTTCTTCATTTATTTCTTCATCTTCTTCCTCGTAACTCTCTCCACCTACCAAGAGCTTAGTCAAGTGCATCTTGCTTCATGGAGAAACTTAATTTTTGTTGTTCCATTTTTTTTCTTACGAGATTCTAAGACACTTTAGTACTCAGCATTTTTAATTTCCATGGTTCATTTCATGTAGATCTAAGTTTGTTGCATTTTCAAATTTTTTGGGTTTTGATCTATCAAACTTTATTATTTTTAAGTTATGATGGTTCCATGTTGTAGAGAATTTTATTTTCTTCCCTATTTTGACCTATAGAAGTCCAGATTTGGGCTTGGATTAAAGGTTGGGAAGTCTGGGAACCCCCAACTTCCTAGGTTATTCTTCTTAGAAAAGTTGGAGAAGAAGAACAGTGCTTGCCGCATGGCTTGGGTTGACTTCAGCCGCATGGCTTGGCTTGACTTCAGCCGCATGGCTTGGTTGACTTCGACCGCATAAGCCTGTTTCCCCCGTAGCCGCATGGCTCTTGAAAGCTTGCCGCATGACCCTGTTTCCCTTAGCCGTATGGCTCTTGGCAGCCTACCGCATAAACCCGTTCCCTCCTGGCCGTATGGCTATCTCTAGCCTGCCACATAAGCCTGTCCCCTTCTAGCCGCATGGCTACCTTTAGCCTTGCCGCATGAGCCTGTTCCCCTAGCCGCATGAGCCTGTCCCCTCCTGGCCGTATGGCTACCTTTAGCCTTGCCGTATGGCCCTGTTTTCCCCGAGCCGCATGGCTCTTCCCACAGCCTTTGCCCTTTTGCTATTTTGGTTGTTACATTTATGCTTATGTTTTCGTGACTCTCTGTGTAACTTAGGTCCTTGGTGGAAATGCTCATACCATGTTAATTCTGCACATGTTCAATGAACACGATAGTGACCCATCGTGGTGCACTCTTGACAAGCAACCTTGACTTAATAATTCTTGAATGGTGATCCGTCGTGATGCACTCTTGACAAGATAAGTAATCTTGACAGTAGCTCGTTGTGGCGCACTCTTGACAAGTAATCTTGATAAGTAAGTCTAACATGTAATCTTGAATGCTGTTGCGATAGCTATCTCGACTTCCTAGTAAACTCTCCTCTTGACACCGTAGGTGAATGTATTGAATGTGCTTGTATAAGCTATCAGTCTTGTCTCGTATCATGTCTAGGGCATGTATCCCTGGTTACCACGGTCAGGGATTCATACTGAATCTGACTAGGTAAATAACTAGATTGATCAAGTAGTTCATATAGAGAGATATTTCGACTACAAGCAATCCCGTTATCTGGGCGCCTTCCTGATGGACTTGTAGCCTGCTGTCGAGTAGGGCACATTTTCAGCCCACTGTCATGTGGGACACTTCTTAAAATAAGTAATATGCACACTGTCATGTGTTGCACCCCAAGTCACCTAATAATTCTCTTAGAGTACATTTGTCTCCTGGGCGATGTACCCACTATTATATGTACATAGGATACATTTGTCTCCTGGGCGATGTATCCACTATAAATGCTTGTAACTTGCGTCTGGATAACCTGGATAGTCTGCAGGGCTTGTGGTCGTAGGAATATCTCATTGTATCTTGCTAGTAACTAGGCTTGTGATAACCCTAGTTAGTTAAAGTATCAAGCCGTACTCTTTGCTTGGCCGTGAATGTTGGACGGAGTCCTATCTTGTCTAGTCTTGCCTAGATCCAGTACATGGCTATCTCAGGACATGCTTGCTTATGCTTTACTTTATCGATAATTTGTTAGAGACTAAATTCTGTTCAGGTGAATGGTTACAACCTCGGTCCTTGTTTGGTTTACGAGTTGTAACTTGGTTACCGGAATGGTCCTTTAGTTATCTTATCGTTTGTCACCCTGTTTTCTCTAACTCATGTCTTTTGTCATTCCATTTATACCCTTATGTGCTTTTATGTGCTAATATGCTGGTTTTAGTTCATAAGTGAAGCCTCCCTTGTGGCACTTGATCTTTCTTGGGTCTGACCCAACTGGTTTTGTATGGCCAGATTTCGGAGCAGCACCCGAGGTTCTACCTGCATTCCAGCCAGATGGTGACCGCTAGGCGCAACTCTGGCAACGAGTGGGTTTTATTTTGCTCTCCCGCTCTATTGTAAAATTATTCTTTTGAGGCATTTAGCCGCCGAGCAAGTGTTAGCTCGTGTTGAATACTTATATTTCTTGTCTGCCTACGGCTTGTAACATGATTAACAAATCCTAGGGTTGATCATGTATGACTGAAACTCTGCTAGTCCTCGCATTTTGTACGACTAGCTTCATGATCATCTGTATATGAAAAGTATGGGACGCCTTACTATAGATTATCTGATGGTCTAACATCTTGTAACTATAATTACTTGCTTGAGATTGAGGCAGTAGGCTTGCTCTTGACCATAAGAGACTAATGGCTTGTAGATAAACCCTCATACATCTAGACAGCCGTGACCGTATATGGAGGTGGAATACACTACTTCTATATACGTAGCTGGCTGTGTCTGTCCCCGCTCTCCAGTATTCTGGATCTGGGGCGTGACATAGTCGAAGTCAAGAATGGAATCCACAATTATATTATTTTTGAAAGACTTTTGGGTCATCCGTATGCTGGACGGTTGTACAATATTGAAAAAAAATAGTCGAAGATTTGTCCAATTTTAGAGTGGCACCGAGACAAATTTATTCCGTCATACGATATGAAGATGAGAAGAACAAGTCAACAATGATGTCAATCTACAAACCTATCAAAATCGAACGCCAATATGACGAGATCAAGAATGGCGATACAGGAAGTGTTGAAATTGCTTGTCGATAATCATTATGTTGAGTACCATAGAAGACATCCCCAGAGTAATGAAGTTCTTTTATTGTTTTGGACTCATCCCTATTGTAGTTATTTCATCGGGTATTAACAATACTTTCTTTCTGATGTGCGCTCCGCTGGTTGAGCACAAACAATCTAACCTAACTTAAGTGAGGGTTAGCCAAACCCAACATCAGGGTCTTAGACTAAATTTTAGGCATATAAATAATAAAATAGGGTACATTAGCTACAAAAGAGAGCTACAATCAAGGTATATTCATGGTTTTAGAATAGCAAATGAGATCAAACGAGCCCCAAACTTAGTCATAACTTATATAAGTGTGTTTTAACCTAAACCAACAAATTTAAGGCCCAAAACCAAGCCTCTAAAAGTTGTCGGTCAAACCTTACATAGACACCCCCCTCAACCCCCCAGAAGATTCCATCCTCGGCACATTCACCTCGGGAGAGGCTTCTACCACATCTAAGAAATCTGATAAGAAAGGGCCGTAAAGTCTCCGACGATCCACACCAGGTCAGCTTCCAAGCGGACCAACCAACCCCCCAAGCACCATTAATATTGAACATCCTCTCCTAGAATGTTCGCGGTCTGGCGAACAAACCTAGCATGAGGAGAATCACCGGCCTTAAGAAAACCCACAAGATCGATATCGTGATCATCCTTGAACCCAAAATCCCCGATACGAGACTCAAGTCCATTCAATTGCAGTTAGGCTTTCAGTCGGTTATTGCTAGCAGAGACGACATTTGGATTCTTTGCTCGAAGGACGTCAAGATCGGAGTCATCCGGGACTCCGGGCAAGCCCTCTCTTGCTGGGTGGAACACCCTTTGATCCCCAAGCGCACTATCCTTTCTGCGGTTCACAGTAGCTGTGACATCGGTGATCGCAAACACCTCTGGAGTGACCTCGTGGACATCCACCATCACCACCTCAATCTCCCATGGCTTTGCATAGGGGACTTCAACGCCATCCCTTGCAGAGAAGAGAAGACCGACATTCGCCCTCTGCCCACTCGGCTATGCTAGATTTCAACAACTACATATTCAACTCCCACCTCTCCCCCTTTCCGTTCTCTGGCAACGCATTCATCTGGTGCAATATGCAGGAAGGCGACCGACGGTAATACTCCCGCCTTGACAGGGCCCTAACCAACGCCCACTGGCAAGGTATGGGAACCACCTCTAAGTTTCTCACCTCAATGCCATCGAATCCAACCATGCCCCCCTGCTAGTTGGAATCACTAATACATCCAGCCAGTCCTCCAAGAGTTTCCGCTTCCTGGACTTCTGGAGCGAACACCCCCAATTCTTGGGAGTAGTCGCGGAAGCTTGGAACAGTAAGGATTCTTCCGAACCTCTCATTCGGATTGCCAATAAGCTCAAGGCCACGAGGAAAGCCTTACCAGTTTGGAGCAAGCAAGCTTACGGGGACATCTTCCAAGCCATTCCCGTGGCCGAGGATAACGTTACTCGTGTCGAAGTCAGGCACATGAACGATAATTCGCCAGATACCAGGAATGCCCTTAACCTCACAAAGCTATCCTCAAATTCAGACTGAAAGTCGAGATTGATTTTTGGAAGCAGAAAGCGAGGCTTAAATGGGACGGCGAGGGGGACAAAAACTCTGGCTACTTCCATGCCTGCGTCAACGGTCGCAGACAGAAACTCACCTTCCACCAGATTATCGACGAAAACGGGAGAAGTATCAGTGATCAAAAGGGTATCCAAGCGGCAGCCGAGAAATTCTATTCCCGGCAATTCTCCAAGGAAACGATCCTCAGAGACAACACCTTCCTGGACGAGATCCTCCACCTTGTCAGCGACTCCGACAATATTAGATTAGAAAAACCTCCCTTCGAGCAAGAAGTGAAAGATGCTGTCTGGGATCTCGACGAACATAGTTCACCCGGACCTGACATATTTTCGGGGGTTTTTTTCACACATGCTGGGATATCATCAAGCTGGACATCCACAAGGCGATCTCTGCTTTCCTCAAAGGAGCTACTTACCCGAGAGCCATCTCGAGTACCAATCTGATCCTCATCCCAAAGAAAGATAACCCAGAAATATTCCATAACTTTTGACCCATCAGTCCCTGCACCTTCACAAACAAGATCATATCCAAGATCATCGCATCCCGCATGTCTGACCTTCTTTCCAAGATCATCTCGGAAGAGCAGAGTGGCTTCGTCCGGGGGAGAAATATCTAAGATAACATCATGTTGGCCCAAGAGTTAATTACCTGCATGAAGCTTCCAGCAAGAGGGGGCAACATAGCCATCAAATTAGACATGGAGAAAGCTTACGACAGACTGGATTGGCAATTCATTATCTGGGTCTTCAGAGCATTCAAATTTTTCGAAACCTGGACCAACATCGTGTGGAGATCGATCAACAACTCATGGTTTTCCACGGTTATCAACGGTCAGGCGGATGTCTTCTTCAAATCGATTTGGAGGGTTAGGCAAGGCGATCCTTTATCCTCCACCATCTTTATCATTATGGCGGATGCTTTGAGCAGAAATCTTAATAAGATGGCGAACACCCCTAACTTCCAACACTATCACACCGTCAGCGGCTGTCCGATCATCACCCACCTGGCTTTCGTTGACGATATCCTCATCTTCTCTTCTGGGGATGCTGGGTCGGTGGAAATTGTCCATAACATGCTTCAGAGATACACCAGATGCTCGGGCCAGAAGGTTAACCCAGACAAAAGTATTATCTACACCCACCATAATATCAAGAGAGAGCACGCTGCCAGTCTCTCCAACACCACCTCATTCCCCACCAAGCATCCCCCTCTCCACTACCTCGGCTGCCCTCTCATATATGGTAAATAAAATACATGCATTTTTGAGAAGCTGATCGATCGTATCAGAATTTAACTCGAGGGTTGGCATAACGCTACCCTACCCCCAGGAGGCAAGATGATCCTCATCAATCATGTCCTCTCATCCAATCCCATCTTCACACTGGCCGCGTGCTCCCCTCCCAAAAAAGTGCTCTCCTCGATCGAAGGCATCTTTAACAACTTCCTCTAGGGGCACAACGGAGGCAATGACAAGCACCATTGGACTAGTTGGGAGACCATGACTCGTTTGATCGGGGCGGGGGGCCTTGAATTTACCAAACTTTTCTACATAATTAACGCCTTTTTGATGAATCTGTGGTAGAAGCTACGCACGAGTCAGAACTTATATGTGGACCAGTTTCATGAAGGTCAAATACTTCAAGCACATCTATCCGTCCACGACCATCTCCAACAGCAGATCCTCAGCGGCTTGGCGATGCTTCCTCATTGGTCGGCCTCTAGCCGAACCAGCGATCCGTCTCTAGGTGGACAATGACAATTCGTAGCAATTTCTAGAATGCTGAGTTGGAGACTCCTTGCTCCCCAACCTTTCAGCAGCCCCCAGGAACAGCACTATTAAGGACTTATGGGACCCCTCCCACAACAACTGGAATTGGAACAAGGTTTGGAGCTGGGTCGAGCCGGAGGCAGTCGATTGTATTCAACGTAACGAACTGACGATTGGGCCGACCGCAGACAAGCTTCAATAGAAGCCAGCATCCAACGGGATTTTTTTGGTTAAATCGGCCAGAAGTGTGATCCTCGGCAATGTCGCGCCTTATCCAACCATTGCATCCTTCTGGCAGACCTGCGTCCCCAAGAAGTAGCCCTTCCTTATATGGAGAGCTCTGCGCAATATCCTTCCCACGGACGACACTCTCATCACTATCGGGTTCAGCCTTGTATCAGCATACACATGCTGCTCTGAACGCCAATCGAAAACTGTCGACCACATCCTTTGTCAGGGAGACCTACCAGTCAAGGTGTGTAGCGCCCTCTTCCAGCGCTGCTCGATGCACCCAGGGGCGACAACTTCTCCGACCGTCTTGCGGCCTGGGCATCCGCGTCCCATGGCCACCAGATAGTTGCTGCTGCCGCCACGTGGGTTATTTGGGAAAATCGTAACAAGGCGAGATATGAAGGCCGCCAGTACTCTGCGAACCAGCTGATTTGGGAGACCTTTCGGTAGTGTCGCAAATGGCGCTCCCTCTGCAAGCACGTCCAGTCTGTCTTCTGGGACTCCCTTCTATCCCAGGCTTAGCTGTTTTGCTTTTCGTTTTGGGTTCTCGTTTTCCTTATTTTGTTAGTATCCTTGTATAGGCTTCGGCATTTTGCGCCTTCCGGTATATTTTTAAATGTCTCGGCTGCTTAGGCCTTCTTGAATAAAATGAGTGGTTTCCCAAAAAATATATATATGTGTGTGTATGTGTGTGTGTGTGTGTGTGTGTGTGTGTGTGTGTGTGTGTGTGTGTGAATGTTGTGTAATGAAAATAACTTGTTATGCTACCCAACTTTATGATTAACTTAAGGACCTATTAACCCTTGTAGTTAATCATGAAACTTTTAATTTTGAACATGATAAATGTGGCTTTAAGGACTATCCGTGACGAATTCAGAAATTGGGTATATACATGTTTGTATAGGAATTATAAAGTATGTACAATATAAATGTGTAGTATTGATATGGGAATATACCTAATTAATTCATGTATGATTTATTGATTTTTTAATCATTAAAAACCCTATTTATATCGTATATATTCAGTTTAGTTTTAATTTTGTGTAGGTGACACCGAAACATGTCGAATTGAACCTTGAAAAGCCTAGTTACATTAGGTTCTTGAACCCGAAAGTCATATAGGGTTATGACGACATTTTTCCATATAAAATCCTTTAAAAATATGATATTTATGCAATTAAGGTTCTGTTTTAACATGGGTTTTAAGGTCAATTATGTTAGCATAATTCAACTCTAGGATTAGTTTAGGTACATGATTTAGAATCACGATCGGGAGCATTTTGAGTACCCTACAAATGTAGACTAAAATTTTAAGTAACAGTAACCACTAATATCTATTTAATATACATTATTCTGATTTTAGTTGCTGATTTTTTATTTTAAAATTTATTTAAGTTAGGTTAATTTAATGGCTAGTTGGGTTCAAAACATGTCCAACGCGACTTAGAAAACCTAAGGTATGAATAGAATATGGTAGTCTTCATTTTTATGATATTATTGGCCAAAATTATTTATATAATATTTATGTTCTAATTTTTTTATTAATAATATCAGAATTTATTTATTTAGTGTTAATTTAAAGTTAGACAATAGGTATTTTATGTGACCATAATTGGGCTATACCTAGGAAATGTAGAGATTGTATATCAAAGACTTATTAAAAATATTGTTTAGAACCTATAAGTTAATATATAATTATAAGTATTATTTTTATAAATAAAAAACTAAGTTTTGTTAGGGAATGGTTAGCTTTATAGTTTAGAAAACCATTAAAAATATTCCGAAGTCATATTAATTCAAGGAAGGCCCAATTAGAGGAACACTTAGAACCTATGCATAGAAGAGAGGTTAGTAGACCATTGTTAATTAGATATATGCATATTCAAAATTTACGGATATTTAGAAGACTGCAAGTTAGATGAATTTTTGTTAATTTAATTTAACTAATTATAATCTAATTAT
Organism: Iris pallida; assembly: GCA_029216955.1. Lineage (NCBI taxonomy): Eukaryota > Viridiplantae > Streptophyta > Magnoliopsida > Asparagales > Iridaceae > Iris > Iris pallida. Next base: position 10,136,745 of record JANAVB010013200.1, read on the forward strand.
AGCATCTAGTTTTCCTTTCTAGTTGAGACCGTATAATGTCATGTTGTATAAATATTAATTATATGTTATATCTAATTAGTAATTTAAGTTATTAATTAATTTCTTAATACTTAATATATGCTCCCAGCATACTTTGACTTTTGGCCAAGGATCGGGATCACAGCTCTTCCTTCTTGGGCATCCAGACAAGTATACTTTGCCTTGTTTTTACTGTATTAGACATTCTGATTGTTATTATATTCTCTGAGTTAGAATTAGTGTAATGGTCGCATTTGAGAATCCTCAGGTGCAGTCGACGAATGCGTCGATATGGGTTGAGTTTACTTAGAATTAGTGGAATACCTAAATTGAGGGATTATTGTTATAACACCCGAACCTTGACACGAATCATTACATGTCACTTAGAGTGGATGAGTTCATGTTGGACACGGACTTGCGCATCCGACTAGCTATTAATGTAGGAGGTTCGTGTGACGGAATAAAGATACTACTAGTTTGCCTTGTTCATTTACATTAGGCGGAGAGGATCATTAGTAGGTGTATGGGACAGCCACATCGGTCTGCCATAGTCTTCGGATGAAATTACAGAGTTATGATTACATGATTACTAGTGGCTCAGTAATGTCGTATGCATTATTATGGGATTATATATATTGTCGGTATATCAGGTGATGGTCGCTAGCTATAAGCTATGTCGATTGATGATATATGTCAGTATATATACGATATCTAGCTAGGGCCTATACCAGAGATTATTATTGAGCTTGTCCTACCCTGTAAACCCCCATATTTTAATTTTAATTTTAATTTTTATTATTTATTTATATATGTGATACATTTTTTATTATTTTATGAATTTATTTATTACTAGCTTAATTGTATAATTAATATGCGTGGTTATATTGTATGTATTTATATGTGTGCATGATTGAATTTTTATTTATTAGAGTCTACTGAGTTATAGTATTTTTTGTTGCTTAATAATACTTTTCCTATATTTTTTTAAAAACTTAAAATAGCTTAAATAGGAGTTTTATATAGATGTTTATATATATAGAAATATATATATATATATATATATATATATATATATATATATATATATATATATATATATATATATATATATATATATATATATATAAATCTTTATAGAAATATATAAATCTTTAAAAAAAATATATATATATATATATATATAGAAATCTTTAAAAAAAAAATTCAGTGGTGGTCGGCCTAAGGGACCGACCACAGCAATATAGGGCATTAGCCGCCCACACCCATAACCAACAGCCTTTTGACTTAAGTGAAAAAAGAAAAAAATAATATAACATAACCCACCCACTAAAAGTGGGCAGGCCCCACCCCTTATTTGCTTGCTGCTGAAGCAGCAAGCAAATAAGAACTAAGCCCAACCCGTGGGATTCACTTATTCTAAACCTATTTGTATTAGGTTTTGCTACAACATGTTATATATATAACTTTTTCCACAAATCTCAAAACCCTAGACTTCCAAAATGAAAGTTGCGGCTGATCATACCCTCTTTGCCTACGAGTTCGTTTCACCACGATGGAGTTTTGTGCGCGACGAACGGAGCATCGAAAGTCAGCCCCTCGTCACCCACGGAGCAGTTTTCCCACTCAAGGTACCCTACTTCCCTACGACGTAACTTTTTACACGTAGCACCGATTTTTGATCCGTAAGATTTTCTGGAAAGCAGACTTGACCTTCTTCGAGATCCTTTAGGTGGATTTCGAAACAACCCATTGACTTGCTCGAAAAATAGAGACGAAGTTGAAGAAAAACCTGTTTTCTGTAATACTAAAAACTGTTTTAAAACGACAACTTGTCGGCCAATTTTCTTGCTGTGCAGTAAAGAATTGTAGAAACTAATTGAACACATGTGAAGATAACATAACCACGATTAAAACGTAACTTGTAGATCTGTATTTCGATTTTTGTGTAAGAATTAAATTAATGCTAAACATGTGCAAAAAACTTTTTCAAAATAGTTAATTTCAGAGAATTTTCTCCGATACGGCGTACGCCCCGACAAATCGGGCGACATGGTCGCGTACTATACGCATCGAAAGGTGCGTATAGACGTTACTGATGTGTGGGAACTGACGAAACTCAGTTTCGTCGCGTGTGTGCGACAAAATCAGTCCGTATCCGTCAAGATACCCCCGTATCGCCAATGTGCAAACTTTGCCCTAACTTCGTGTACAGTCATCGATTCGAGACGAAACTTGCACCAATGGGTCCGGATTGAAATTCTGGTCATGTGTGCCAAGTTTTGTTCGATTCTGAGAAGGTCGAATCGGAACCCCTTCTTGGCGGGCCCACGATCGACTCAAATGGGCGAATTTGTACGCAGCTCATCGGAATCCAAAACTGGACATACCGTTGAGTTCCTCTCCTCAAACTGAATCCGTAGACATATTGTTTGACGACTTTAGAGACCATAGACTTTGGCACGCGTTTTGGTATAAAGCGGGTCCTACGACGGACATTATTTTGATCCGAAATTATGATTTTGCCCCTGTTCTAGAATTAGACTTTTGGACAGGCGTTTCCTAGGTATATCTTTTACACCGAGTGCATTTTTGATTTTTGTTTCAGCGTCCGAAGTTGGTTGGAGATTGTGACGTTTCTTGGCTGACATTGTGATTCCTAGACTTGCCATTTGTACCATCAGGCAAGATACCTTGCCACTTTACTCTTTGATTACTATATTCTTATTTTCAACATTTTTTATTTGTTAATATTATAAAAATGTGCGTCCAAGTCACACTTGGGTGCAGGCGACTCTATCGGTCATTTCTCGCTTTTAATTATTTCTCTTGCATTGACTTAGTCTAGTAACCACCCTTGTATTGATGAGGTATCGACATATCTCATACGGCCTTGACACTTGCTTACCACGAATTGTGAGTCACATGTAGGACACGTGCTCGCATAGTCGGCTGGCCACCGATACGTATGAGACGTGCGACGGATAGGAGTAACTGCCAATAGTATTGCATGCTAGTTGACTTGGCAGTTACTAGAGGTTCATGAGTCATGGATGTGACCCTACTAGGCATTAGGCAGGGAGAACAGTTTCCTTAACATATGGGTCCTTTATGCACTTTCCTATTACTGATCCTGCTGGCCTCTAACATTCGAGGAATGTTATGCTTTGAGGTCCCTAGTATCCTGATGGGGCCATACCTGAGTTACTGCTACTGAGCCAGATACCCATGCATTGAAGGTCTGTTCTTAACTGCATTATCACTATAGAACTGGTAGGCACCCTATTGCATGCATCCCTTTTCTCTCTATTATATTATCACAGTTTATATGGCATGGTGTTTTCTTGTATCCTGCTACGTCCCTCTGAGGACCTGGTTATCTCTCCAGGATTAGACGACTTTTCGCAGGAGTACGGTGTGGCTCTGGATCCATCCTACATCGATGACGAGGCAGTTCCTACTGATTTCTGGTCTATTCTTTATTGAGACATTTGTGAACATTATTTTTTTACATCTCTTTCTTTCTATTTTACGGAGGTTGGACTCCGATCTTGTGAGACTATTTTCATAGCTGTTTGGAGTGAGCATGTTCACCCGGCTATCTTTTGATACACTTATTTATTATTTGGATTCTATATTCTTCTGTGTTGAGCTGTGATGAGATTAGATTATATCTTTCTGGCCTGTGATTATTTTATTTACAGCTTATGTGCATATGAGGATTCCATATATTGGAGTATTCTTCGTATATGTGCAGCTGGCATGTTCACGTACTTGGTCCTATGTATTTTGGGACTGGGGCGTTACATATTTTTGTGGTGGTCCATGCCGGTCTACGATAATATTGTTGGGTTACATGATTGTGTCCAACAAGCCTGCATATAGGAATATGAATATCTCATCCAGAACTACTACTACCTCATTGACTTCCAATCTTATTAAAAATTCCTTGATTATTTAATTTACCTCATATCTAATCTTTCCTAATATCAACTTATCTTCCTCGTGCCAACAATATGAATTTAAGAAGCGGACACACTTCTGCCTTGGCCCTCACATCTGGTGAAGAGGCTACTCCGGAGGGACAAAATCCTCCCATGACTCCAGCGACACCATACCAGCCAGGACAGTCGCAGCCTACTACGACACCGACGACGGAGTACCCAGAGATCACAGCACCCCTAGGCAGTCAGGCTGGGCAGACTACTACCATGCCTCCGGAAGAAAATGTACCACTGCCTCCACTACCACCATTCCCTCTGCAGTTTCCCCCACAGTCGGGACCTCAGATGCCTCTACCACCGACTGATGGAAGCCCTACTTCTCAGTTTATGTACGCCATGATGCAGGCTCAGTGGCAGCAGACTGAGAAGATGAGACAGACGATGATGGCAGCATTGGCTAGATCTCCACCACCACCTCCAGTACCAGCTCCAGTACCGGCTCTGCATCCTTATGAAGGCTCTATCAAGAATTTTACAGATATGAACCCCAAGGCCTTTAGAGGAACAGAGAAGCCATTAGAGGTGTCACACTGGCTTATTAGTACAGAAAATCTACTGAAGGCATCCCAGTTGCCAGCTCGAGATTGGATGACCGCAGTGGACCTACTGTTAGAAGATAATGCTCACCACTGGTGGAAGGCGAAAGCAAGACGATTAGGCACTGGGATCACCTGGAAGCAGTTCTATGATGTATTTTATGAGAGGTTCTTCCCTATTCATGTTCGAGATGGTCTCTACGACCAGTTCCTTCATCTGAAGCAAGGGAATATGATAGTTGATGAGTATGACTCAGAGTTCAATCGTCTGAGTAGATTTGGTACGGGATTGATTCCGACAGAGTTAGAGAAGGCGAGAAGATTTCACCAGGGGCTTGCACCAGAGCTCAAGTCTTATACGACTACCCAGTCTCGCGTCTCCCATTCAGCTGTCCTGGAAGAAGCTCGTGCTTAGGAGATTCTTCGCAAGGAACAGCAGCAGGCATCGAGGCGCCATACACCAGCAGTTACACCAGGCCGAGTTACTCAGAGTGGACCTATAAGGAGAGCCACAGGACAGTTCCAGCAGAGGCCCACACCTTATCAGAAGCCCACCTGCAACTATTGTGGGAAGCAGGGACACATCTTGAAGGACTGTCGAATTCGACTTGGAGCATGCTTGAGATGCGGGTCAGGACAGCACAAGGTGAAGGATTGTCCGGAGCAGCAGTCCTTAGTTCATGCTCGGTAGAACCCGAGGCCTACAGCCCCAGCACTTTCAGCACCTCAGCCCGCGGCAGGAGCACCTCGCCCACCATTACCACCCCAGTCAGCACAGTTCGAGAGGGCCAGAGCTCAAGGCCCCGGACAGAATTATGGGCAGGTATTCTCACTTGCTGTTGAGGATATAGAGACAGAGGCAGAGGTTATAGCAGGTATGGTTTTAGTTGCATCTTTTTCTGCCATTACATTATTTGATACCAGATCCACTCATTCATTCATAGCCACTAGTTTTGCCACTAGACACAGCATTCCCATCACACCCTTAGCTAAGAATGTTAGAATCCTCACTGGAGGAGGAGTTGTACTTGTTAGTCGTATTTGTAGACTTTGTCCTGTAGTGATAAGTGGCAGAGAGATGAGGGCACGACTTCTGGTATTCCCTATGCCGACATTTGATGTGGTTCTTGGAATGGACTGGTTGAGCCAGCATTTCGCTCTCATAGACTGTCATAGGAGCAGTATTATCTTTAAGACCACCGAATGCGACAGAGTTTGAGTTCACCAAAGAAGACGGAGAGAGTTGTGATGCACCCGCATCGGGGACTCATATGATGATGCATGGCACCCCTCAGCACCCTATCATCACCGAGTTCGAGGATGTATTCCCCGAGGAATTGCCAAGACTGCCACCTGACCGAGACATTGAGTTTTCTATTGAGCTTATTCCGGGAGCCGAGCCTATTTCATCTCGAGTATGTCGTCTGACACCCAAGGAGTTGGTAGAGATGAAGACGCAGATTGATGACTTATTGGAGAAGGGCTTTATTCGTGCTAGTACATCACCGTGGGGAGCACCCATTCTTTTTGTGCCTAAGAAAGACGGGACAATACACATGTGCATCGACTACAGAGCATTGAATGCAGTGACAGTGAAGAACAAGTATCCCTTGTCGCGTATAGATGATTTATTTGATCAATTGAGTGGAGCAAAAGTATTCTCCAAGATTGACTTACGATCAGGCTATCACCAATTGAAGGTCCGGAAGGAAGACATTGCAAAGATGGCTTTTCGATCAAGGTATGGACACTACGAGTTCTTGGTCATGCCTTTCGGTTTGACCAATGCTCCCGCAGTCTTCATGAATTTAATGAACAAGATCTTTCACCAATACTTGGACAAATTTGTAGTAGTCTTTATAGATGAATCTTGATTTACTCCAAGAGTCAAGAGGAGCATGAGCAGCATCTACGGATAATTTTGGGAATGTTGAGGAATGAGCGACTTTTTGCGAAGCTTAGCAAGTGTGATTTCTTTCTCAAGGAGGTATCATTTCTTGGTCATATTGTTACGGATGATGGTATATCAGTGGACCCAGAGAGGACCACAGCAGTCAAATCATAGCCCGCTCCCACATCAGCTTCTAAGGTGAGAAGTTTCTTCGGACTTGCGGGTTACTACCGACGGTTCGTAGAAGATTTCTCTCGAATAAAGGGGCCTATAACTCGATTAACTTGCAAGGATCAGGAGTTTGTATGGACCAACGAGTGTCAAGCCGCTTTTGACGAGTTGAAGAAGCGATTGACCACAACACCGATCTTGACACTACCATCGGGCCCGGGAGGATTTGTGATCTACAGCGACGCATCCGGGAAAGGATTAGGATGCCTATTGATGCAGCACGGTCGGGTAGTAGCATATGCATCGCGACAGTTGAGAGTGCACGAGAAGATTTATCCGACCCACGATCTAGAGTTTGCAGCGGTTATCTTTGCTCTGAAGCTATGGAGACACTACTTTTACGGCAAGAAGGTTGATATCTACACTGATCATAAGAGCCTCAAGTACGTGTTCACACAAAAAGAGTTGAATATACGACAGCGACGTTGGTTGGAGTTGATGAAGGATTACGAGATCGAGCTACATTATCATCCGGACAAGGCTAATGTCGTGGCAGACGCATTAAGCCGTAAGCCCATAGCACACTTTTTGACTACGCAGAACGAATTGATTAGAGACTTGGAGCAGCTTGGTATTGAGGTAGTATTGCCTGGAGCGGATGACGTATTAGCCAACCTCCAAGTGCAATCATCATTGGTAGAGTGCATCAAGGCAGCATTGCCCAATGATGCTAGATTTAGACGGCTCAGAGAGAGGACTGAAGCTGGAGAGCAGATGGGATTGAGGATCCACCCCGATGGGACATTGCGATATGGTGATCGCATTTATGTTCCCAATGGAGAGCTACGGCAAGAGCTGATGGCAGCGGCTCACAGTTCGACTTACTCTATCCATCCTAGAGGAACCAAGATGTACCGCAACTTACGACAGTATTATTGGTGGCACGGAATGAAGCGAGAGATAGCTCGTTTCGTTGTCAAGTGCTTGGTATATCAACAAGTGAAGGAGGAGCACCAAAGGACGACCGGATTATTGCAGCCGCTACCCATTCCCGAGTGGAAGTGGGAGCACATCACTATGGATTTTGCCACGGGTTTTCCTCGGAGTCCTAGAGGACGTGATGCAGTGTGGGTGATTGTGGATAGACTTACCAAGTCAGCCCATTTCTTACCTTTTAGAGTGGGCCAGTCGACAGAGGTATTGGCAGAGATGTATATGGAGCAGATTGTGAGATTACACGGTGTGCCTTTGAGTATTGTGTCAGACCGTGACTCAAGATTTATCTCGCACTTTTGGAGGAGCATGCAAGAGAGTTTGGGCACTCGATTGAAGTTTAGCATGGCGTACCATCCGCAGACAGACAGCCAGTCAGAGCGTACCATTCAGACGCTAGAGGATATGTTGAGAGCGTGCATGCTTGACTTTGGCGATTCATGGAAGGACCATCTCCATCTTATTGAGTTTTTCTACAATAATAGCTATCAAACGAGCATTCAGATGGCTCCGTTTGAAGCGTTGTATGGTAGAAAGTGTCGGTCTCCTGTTTGTTGGAGCGACATAGGAGAGTGACAACTATTGGGTCCCGAGTTAGTCTTGAGCACAGTAGACAGTGAAGAAAATTCAGGGCCACCTGCGAGCAGCGCAGGATCGTTGTAGCTCCCCTTCCTGGAATTTTGAAATATTTTATTTATTTATTTGACTTAAATGGTAATTTTAGAATTTTGTAAATAATTATTTAGTTAATTATTACGGTGGATAACTTTAGCCATAGTTGAGTTTTGGAGTACCAGACGACTAGGAACCATGGCACGGATAGTGCAGTGGCGTGCTTTGACCAGTGTAGTAGCCATGCCAAGGAAGGCCGAGCCATAGATATGTCCTAACTTGGAAAATCAAGCTAAGTTGTGACATGACCATTATAAATAGTTTAATTATTTATTATTAATAATATTTGACTGTTTAAGTGACCCGGTTGTACCAAACTAGTCCGAGCCGGACCCGAACCAAACCCAAGCCTATGAGGACATGTAGAAGGACCAAAGTCGGCCATGTAGGCATTTACGTGTGTGTACAAGTATTTCTTATTTTTAGGACTCGACAAATATTTTCTAAACATTTAATAGTTTATTAAATGTTGTTTTTAGAATAATTGTACGAATTTTTTGGAGCCAGATAAATGGTATATTTGATGAGTTCATCAATATATATTATTGGTTTAATTTCAGCATTATTACGATTATTATTATTACTAATGTTATTATTGTGGTTATTAAATATATACGTGTAGGTGTTTGTAAATACAAATATTAATATAATAAATGTGTAGGTATATATAGATATATTACACATACGTGTTTATGTGTATATATATATATATATATATATATATATATATATATATATATATATATATATATATATATATATATATATATATATATATATATATATATATATATATATATGCGTGTATATGTATATATACAGACATATATGGGTGAATATAGATATTATTTGGTGATTATATATATATATATATATATATATATATATATATATATATATATATATATATATATATATATATATGTATGTATGTATACATATAAATATATATATATATATATATATATATATATATATATATATATATATATATATATATATGTATGTATGTATACATATAAATATATATATATATTTATACATACAAATATATATATATGTATACATATAAAAAAATATATATATATATATGTATACATATATAAAATAGTGTACGTGTGTGTATATGTATATATGTATATCAATAAATGTATATATATGTAATATAAATAATAATTGTATATAAATAGGTCTTTATACATTTTTGGGATAACTAGACTGTGTATGATGGTATATACACCAATATTAGTTTATTGAATTTTGTTGTTATTATTATTATTATTATTATTTTATTGAAGTTATATAATATTAATATTATTATGGTGGTTATTAAATATAAATTATTTATTATTATTAGATACCATCATTTTATTCTTTATCAGGATAATATATATGTATATGCCAATGTATTTGTAAATATTATATAAGTAAATATATATATAGAGATATATAAATTTATATGTATAATTGTGTATATATATAGGTATACATATATACGTGTGAAGGTGTACGTATATATATGTGTGTATATATATAGAAATATATTATACATATGTATATGTGGGTATGTATATATATGTATATATATCTACAAAAGTATTTATGCGTATTCATATATTTATATATAAATATATTATATATTTATGTATATATATATATATATATATATATATATATATATATATATATATATATATATATATATATATATATATATATATATATATATATATATATTGTACATATAGGAAATAAAATAAGAATCAATAAGCCCCATAGGCCACAGGCCGGGCCAGCCAACCAGGCCGATAGGCCACAGGTGTGTTTGCTCAGCAAACACTGCTAATTTTCCTAACCGAGCCTTCAGTTTCCCCCTGTGTATATTTATACACACGCACGCACATGCGATCGACAAACTCCGAAAACCTAACTCTACCCAACCACACCAGCGCCGACCTCTCCCCTATCCCTGGCGCGGCCGCCCGACGGCCCTGGACCGCCGCGCACGGCCGCGCGGGTCGCCGGAGCGCGCAGACAGCGCGCGCGCGTTGAAACTGAGCAACCGCGACAGCAAGGACTGCAGAGGTACCAACTTCCCTCTTCCGTATCTCCCTCGTCTCTCAACGAAAATTCGATCCGAAGGATGTTTCGGAAAGCCCTCATGATGGACTTAGAGATCCTCTGTTTAGTTGTAGATTTCTGTCATTTAAATCTGGGTAAAAATCTGATCAAAAGTGGAAATAAATTGGTAGTTGCTGCATTCAGAATTTTGGTTTTAAAACCCCAACTTGTTAGCCAATTTTCTTTCAAACCGTACACCGTCTCTAGAAGTCACCAATATGGAACTTTTTGAAAACATATACACGAGTAAAACCCTTCTTTTACTTTATTTTTAATTGTTGTAAAGTAAAAGTTATCGAGCCGACAACTTGAGAGAAAACCTGTTTTTGAAAACATAGAAAACGCTCAACACGACGTGCGTCCCGCCATTCCGGACGACGTGGTCGCACACCGTAAGCATCGAAAGCTGCGTAACGGCTTCGTGGTCGTGTGGGCTTTGGCGGAATTCAAATTGGTCGCGTGTGCGCGACGAATTTGATGCGTATCCGTCGAAATTCACCGTATCGTACACTTTGCAAATTCTCCAATTACTTTGTGCACGCTAGTCAGATCGAGACGAAACTTGTGCCAACAGGACAGTATCGTTTTTCTGGTCCTGTACGCCATGTTTGGTCCGATTCTGAGACAGTTGAATCGGACGTTGTTTTGCGGGCCCCACGATCCCACTCAACGGGCGATTTTGTGCACGGTCCGCCGGAATCCAACTTTGGACATACGGTTGAATTCGTATCGGAAAACCGGATCCGTAGACATGTAGTTTGACGACTTTAGAGACCATTGACTCTGGCACGCTTTTCGATGCAAAGCGGGTCCAACGACGGACATCGTTTTTGTCCGAAATTACCATTTTGCCCCTGTGTTCAGAATTGGACTTAAGGACAGGCAATCCTAGCTAATTTGACTATTCTGAGAACGTTGGTAATATTTATTTCAACATCTGATGACTTCTGCATGTGTTGACTGATTGTGGCTCATCGAGTGGTATAGTATTATTGGTTTCTCCAGCTAAGACCTCAGGCAAGTACACTTTCTGATTGCTTTCCGATTCATAATAGTCTTTTCATTTCATATTTTTACATATATCTTGCTGCTTGACGACACGCTCGTCACACGGAGTAGTCGGGAGGGGAAATATCTTAGTAAACATGTGAACTACCCAGAACTTTTCCATGAGTCTATTCTTGAACGATAGCAGCTGCACACGACACGTGCAGTGAGCCGTATTTATCCCCTAGCCGTTCACATGTCGAAAGGATATTTCACACCACCTAGATAGATGTCTTTTATTAGTTTTTTCTTGTTTATTTCTCTCTCATGCTATGTCATCAGTTTTCTTACAGCTTTCATATCTCATATGCTATTTTTATGTCTTGTTAATTCTATTGTGTTTTGCATTGTCGTCGGTTTGTGTACTTGTTCCATTCCTGACTGGAAACCAATATTTTTCAGGTTTAGCCGCTATCACTCTTAGCACTGGGAGGACATGGGTATGCTGAGGTCGACCTAGAAATAGAAAGTAATTGTACCAATTTTATTAACTGTAAAATCTTGTATTTTCTTCAATTATAAATGTTGTAATAAACTTAGAATTGTGAATGAGCAGTAACTGTGATATTTGAGCATTTATTTCTTGCGGGCTTGACAGCGTTCTACCGCCGACTCTGCGGCGTAGGCTGGCTTGGACACGTCTCGTATCCGAAAAGCGGGTGCGGGTCGTGACAATCGTCAGAAGCAGTGGGCAGATAATCTTCGTCGACCCTTAGAGTTCAAAGAGGGCAACCATGTGTTCTTGAAGATATCCCCCACTAGAGGCACGATTCGATTCGGAGAATGTGGCAAGTTGAGTCCAAGGTACATCGGACCTTTCGATGTCTTGGAACGTATTGGAGAGGTTGCCTATAGATTGGCTTTGCCACCGTTGATAGAGGGAGTGCATGACGTATTCCATGTATCTCAGCTGAGGAGGTACATGACGGACGACAATCATGTGCTTGATCACTTCGAGATCACAGTTGGACCGAGTTTATCGTACGAAGAGCAACCAGTAGGTATCCTCGATCGCCGAGTGAAGGTGTTGCGGAATCAATCTATTCCATTGGTTCGCGTGGCCTGGAAGTATCACTCGCCAGGGGAGTCTACTTGGGAGCGCGAGGACGACATCCAAAATCGTTACTCGTATTTGTTCAAAGACGAAGGTTTGTCTTACATTTTAAGCTCTTAAATTACTATCAATTTTCTTGCATTGCATTTGATCCCCCGCCTTAGTTTAATTTCGAGGACGAAATTTTCTTCAAGTTGGGTAGGATGTAAACCCCCATATTTTTAATTTTAATTCTTATCATTTATTTATATATGTAATGTATTTTTTATTATTTTATGAATTTATTTATTACTAGTTTAATTGTATAATTAATATGCGTGGTTATATTGTATGTATTTATATGTGTGCATGATTGAATTTTTCATTTATTAGAGTCTACTGAGTTATAGTATTTTTTGTTGCTTAATAATACTTTTCCTATATTTTTTTAAACTTAAAATGGCTTAAATAGGAGTTTTATACAGATGTTTTTATATATAGAAATATATATAGAAATCTTAAAAAAAAATTCAGTGGTGGTCGGCCTAAGGGACCGACCACAGCAATATAGGGCATTAGCCGCCCACACCCATAACCAACAGCCTTTTGACTTAAGTAAAAAAAGAAAAAAATAATATAACATAACCCACCCACTAAAAGTAGGCGGGCCCCACCCCTTATTTGCTTGCTGCTGAAGCAGCAAGCTCACGCAACTAAGCCCAACACGTGGGATTCACTTATTCTAAACATATTTGTATTAGGTTTTGCTACAACATGTTATATATATAACTTTTTCCACAAACCTCAAAACCCTAAACTTCCAAAATGAAAGTTGCGGCTGATCATACCCTCTTTGCCTACGAGTTTGTTTCACCAGCGACGGAGTTTTGTGCGCGACGAACGGAGCATCGAAAGTCAGCCTCTCGTCACCCACGGAGCAGTTTTTCCACTCAAGGTACCATACTTCCCTACGACGTAACTTTTTACTCGTAGCACCAATTTTTGAGCCGTAAGATTTTCTGGAAAGTAGACTTGACCCTCTTCGAGATCTTCTAGGTGGATTTTGAAACAACCCATCAACTTGCTCGAAAAATCGAACGAAGTTGAAGAAAAACCTGTTTCTGTAATACTAAAAACTGTTTTAAAATGATAACTTGTCGGCCAATTTTCTTGCTGTGCAGTAAAGAATTGTAGAAACAAATTAAACACATGTGAAGACAACATAACCATGATTAAAATGCAACTTGTAGATCTGTATTTCTATTTCTGTGTAAGAATTAAATCAATGCTAAACTTGTGCAAAAAACTGTTTTCAAAATAGTTAATTTCAGAGAATTTTCCCCGATACGGCGTGCGCCCCAACACACCGGGCGACGTAGTCGCGCGCTATACACATCGAAAGGTGCGTATAGACGTTGTTGACGCATGGGAACTGACGGAACTCAGTTTCGTCGCATGTGTGCGACGAAATCAGTCCGTATCCGTCAAGATACCCCCGTATCGCCAATGTTCAAACTTTGCCCTAACTTCGTGTACAGTTGTCGATTCGAGACAAAACTTGTGCCAACAGGTCCGGATTAAAATTTTGGTCCTGTGTGCCAAGTTTGGTTCGATTCTGAGAAGGTCGAATCGGAACCCCTTTTTGGCGGGCCACGACCCACTCAAACGAGCGAATTTGTACGCGGCTCATCGAAATCCAAAACTGGACATACCGTTGAGTTTCTCTCCTCAAACTGAATCCGTAGACATATAGTTTGATGACTTTAGAGACCATAGACTTTGGCACGAATTTTGGTACAAAGCGGGTCCAACGGTGGACATTGTTTTGACCCGAAATTACGATTTTGCCCCTGTTCCAGAATTAGACTTTTAGACAGACGTTTCCTAGGTATATCTTTTACACCGAGTACAGTTTTGATGTTTGTTTCAGCGTCCGAAGTTGTTTCAAAATTGTGACATTTCTTGGCTGACATTATGATTCCTGGACTTGCCATTTGCAACATCAGGCAAGATACCTTGCCACTTTACTCTGTGATTATTATATTCTTATTTTTAGTTGTTATTTTTAGCATTTCTTATTTGTTAATATTATAAAAATGTGCGTCCAAGTCACACTTGGGTGTAGGCGACTCTATCGGTCGTTTCTCGCTTTTAATTATTTCTCTTGTATTGACTTAGTCTAGTGACCACCCTTGTATTGATGAGGTATCGACATATCACATATGGCCTTGATACTTGCTTACCATGAGTTATGAGTCACATGTAGGACACGTGCTTGTGTAGTCGGCTGGCCATCGATACGTATGAGATGTGTGACGGATAGGAGTAACTGCCAATAGTATTGTATGCTAGTAGACTTGGCAGTTACTAGAGGTTCATGAGTCATGGATGTGACCCTACTAGGCATTGGGTGGGGAGAACAGTTGCCTTAACATATGGGTCCTTTATGCACTTTTCTATTACTGATCCTGCTGGCCTCTGACATTCGAAGAATGTTATGCTTTAAGGTCCCTAGTATCCTGATGGGGCCATACCTGAGTTACTGCTACTGAGCCAGATACCCATGCATTGAAGGTCTGTTCTTAACTGCATTATCACTGTAGAACTGGTAGGCACCCTATTGCATGCATCTCTTTTCTCTCTATTATATTATCATAGTTTATATGGCATGGTGTTTTCTTGTATCCTGCTACGTCCCTCTGAGGACCTGGTTATCTCTCCAGGATTAGACGACTTTTTGCAGGAGTACGGTGCGGCTCTGGATCCATCCTACATCGATGACGAGGCAGTTCCTACTGATTTCTAGTCTATTCTTTATTGAGACATTTGTGAACATTATTTTTTTACATCTCTTTCTTTCTATTTTACGGAGGTTAGACTCCGATCTTGTGAGACTATTTTCATAGCTGTTTGGAGTGAACATGTTCACCCGGCTATCTTTTGATACACTTATTTATTATTTGGATTCTATATTCTTCTGTGTTGAGCTGTGATGAGATTAGATTATATCTTTCTGGCCTGTGATTATTTTTATTTATAGCTTATGTACATATATGAGGATTCCATATATTGGAGTATTCTTCGTATATGTGCAGCTGACATGTTCACGTGCTTGATCTTACGTATTTTGGGACTGGGGCGTTATCCTCAAGTGCATTCACATATATGGTTAGTTCACCTTTATGTTTGTACAATATATACTTTATGGCATGTATTTTGTATCTTGTTACGTCCCTCTGAGGACCTGGTTCCCTGCCAGATTGCAGAGTTAGTGTATGATGACTTGCTGGAACTAATGCTGGGCAACGTCGGATATTCATCTATATTGTAGTTAGATGTTTATCTTTCATTGTTCACATATTATCCTTCTATTGCGTGTTACCTGCTGTTGTAGTCTAGTTTTGCAAGCTCATTCTTCTTCGAGTTTGCTCGGACGTATGTATCATAGGGTGGCCGACTATAGTACATGATGTCCATTCTTGCTCTATTTACTTATACATGGATTGAGACTAGTTCAGATAGCATAAGCTTAGTATATTTTTATAGCATAGTATATCTGGGTATGTCTATTGAATTGGATAACATATTCCATATCATATTAGTTGGCATCATCTCATCCAAGTTCATAGGTATTTTGGACATATTATACCTCATGAGCTGGACTTGCAAGAATTTGAAAAAGCAACTCCCAAAGAAAAATCAATTACCTTCAAAGCACAAGCCTGAAGAGTCTCATGCAATAACTCTGAAGAAGAAGATTCTGATGGTTATTAAAAGGCCCTGCTAGTCAAAAACTTTATAAAGTTCTTGAAGGTTGAGAGATCAACCGAAAAAAGAAAGACATCCACGAAAGCAATAAAGAAGAAAAAATCTGCTTCGGATGTAAGAAGTCATGGCATATAAAGAAGGACTGTCCACTATCATAGAAGAGAAGTCCATTTGATCGATCAAGATCGAATAGAAAAGCTGCAACAGGTCAAAAGTATGCTAACACCATCATCTGGCACGAAAGTGAGGCCAGTAAATCAGAGGAGGAGGACAGACCCAATATCAGTATAAATGTCTGTCTGATGGAATTTGATATTGATAAGGTATCTGATAACCCTCTATATGATGATTTTACTTTCGATGAACTAGAAACTGCCTTTAGCGAACTACTTGAAGAACACATAAATTTGTTAGACAAGTATAAGCAATCTCACAAAGAGATTAAGGTATATACAACCGAAGTAGCTAGATTGTCTAATCTTATTGAAGACATTAAAGAGACCTCTACTATTGGTAATACAGAAGGGATAGCCAAACTTAAATTGGACTATCATAAGGCTATCCTCACCATAAAAAAGAAAGAAAGAGACTATGTCAATATATAAGAGTTATATGACATAGAGAAGAAGAGATACTTAGTCACTGAGCAAAGACTCACAGATATGACTGCTAAATTTGAGGAGTCTTGTGCTATCTCTAAAAATTTAGAGATAAAATTAGGCAAACAGGTCATCCATGTTACATGGTCTAAGGTTAGTCCTAATACCAAGCATACATCACAAAGGACTAAACCAAAGAAACCACCTAAGCATCATGTCTCTGACAATCATGCTTTCACATACATGTTTCAAAGAAATACACACAAGAGATTTGTCAACACAGAAACCAAGAACACAATTTCAAATATCACATACACATACTATGGTACTCACGTGCATATATCACAATATTGTAGAGCTAGAAAGCTTGTTGACACTAATTTACTTGCTTGGATTCCTAAGACAAATCATAATGGACCCTTGAAGAAATGGGTACCAAAGAATTTATCTACTCGTTTTGTAGATGGAACCTCAACCCTCTCATGCTAAAAGTAAGTAGATACTCGATAGCGGATGTTCGCGACACATGACTGGTGATGCATTTTTATTCGTTACGCTATTGATGAAGAAAGAATGATATGTTTTCTTCGACAATAATCTGAGAGGTGTTATTATTGGTAATGGCACTATTGGTATGTCTCCCTGTCCAGAAATAAAAGACGTCTGTCTAGCCACAGAATTGAAACATAACATATTGTGCATAAGTCATTTGACAGATAATGGTTATGTTATCAATTTTGTGAAAGACAAATATTTTATATATGAGATGTCTACCGTGAATCCCGTATATGAAGGGGTCAAGGAAGATAATATTTATGTTTTCTTTCTAGAACGTACTAACAATATAGTTAAGTGCCTCGTAGACAATCAAGATGAAAGCTGGCTATGGCACATGAGGCTAGGACATGCAAACATGGACATTATCGGCTATACACTAAAAAGCTGGTAAAAGGACTCCCAGAAATTACCTTCAAGAGAGATATGGTATGTTCAGATTATGAAAAGAATAAAGCAACTAGGTCTTCTTTTAAATCCATCAATACTGTAAGTACTTTGAGACGTTTGCAGTTAATTCATATAGATTTATTTGGTCCTAATAAAGTTGCTAGTCTTGGAGGTAAACTTTACGCTTTTATTATAGTCGATGATTTCTCTCGTCATACTTGGGTGTACTTTTTATCCAACAGGAGTGATGCTATCTTTGAATTTTAAGTATTTTGCAAACAGGTTTAAAACGAAAAAGGTTTCATGATTACTCGTATCCGAAGTGATCATAGTGGTGAATTCGAAAGTGCTGATTTCAGAAAGTTTTATGATGATAGTGGATATTATCACGAGTTTTCTTATCCTAGAACTCCTCAACAAAATGGTATTGTGGAGCGAAAGAATCATACTCTAAGCGATATGGTTAGAGTCATGCTGAATCAACATAGTCTTTCTAAATATTTTTAGGCAGAAGTTGTTAGTACAGTCTGTCATATTTTAAATAGGGTGTTAATTCGACCTATCTCGAAGAAAATCCCTTATAAATTATGGTTTGAAAGGATTCCAAACATTTTTTATTTTAAAGTATTTGGTTGTCCCTGTTTTATCCTGAACACCAAGGACAACTTGGGTAAGTTTGACTTGAAGGAAGACAAAAGAATATTTTTCAGGTATGCTGCTAAGAGTAAATGATATATAATTCTCAATAAAAGATCTATGATTGTTGAAGAGTCCACTAATGTTACTTTTGATGAGCTCAATAGTCAGAGATCTAGCGACAGTGATGATGAGCATGTACATAACAAATCCAAGACACCCGAAGATACTGCTACCAACGAGGGCCATATGGAAAGTCTACCTAAGAAGATGAAGTTTATGCCAAGCCATCCAGAGACACTCGTAATAAGTGATGTATCTAAAGGAGTAAGTATGCATTCTTCTACTAGAGATATAGCAGCAAATGTAGCTTTCATTTCTCAAGTAAAACCTAAGACAGTAGCATATACTTTTTCTGATGAGTTTTGGATTGATGTCATACAAGAGAAACTTAATCAATTTGAGTGAAACCAAGTTTGGAAACTTGTTTCTAAACATATTGGTCAATCGATAATTGGTACCAAATGGGTGTTCCGAAATAAACTAAGTGGGATAAGTTCTACGCAATAAAGCACGTCTAGTGGCACAAGGTTATAATCAAGAAGAATAGTTGATTATGATGAGACATTCTCATGTTGCTAGACTATAATTCATTCGTATGTTGTGCATTTGCATGTTTTCACAATTTTAAACTTTTTCAAATATTTGTGAAAAGTGCATTTTTGAATAGATTTTTGAAGGAAGAAGTTTTTGTGAAACAACCCCCTGGTTCTGAAGGTTTTCAAAAAAATGATCACATTTTCAAGTTTAGAAAATCGCTTTATGGACTCAAACAAGCACCAACATGCTTGGTATGAATGCCTAAGTGCTTTCCTACTTGAAAATAGTTTTTCAAAATGAAGAGTTGATACAACCTTGTTTATCAAATCTTCAGTTGACAGTATTTTACTTATGCAAATTTACGTAGATGACATTATTTTCGGTTATACTAACGAGAAACTTTGTCAAAATTTTGCTAAGTGTATACAGAGTGAGTTTAAAATGAGTATGATGGGAGAGCTCAACTACTTCCTAGAACTTCAGATCAAATAGCACTCGCAGGGAATATTCATCAATCAAGCCAAGTAAACGAAGGATTTACTCAAGAAGCATGACTTCAACAATGTAAAGCCTATTAGCACACCAATGGATACATCAACAAGACTTGACATTGATGAAAGTGGCAAACCAGTCGACTAGCATAAGTATCGAGGTATGATTGATAGTTTACTTTACCTAACTGCTAGTTGACCTGATATAATGTTAAGCGCTTGTATTTGTGCATGATATCAAGCTAATCCTAAAGAATCACACCTATGCGTAGTTAAGCGTATCTTTCGATACCTTAAAGGAACTTCTACAATCGGCTTGTGGTATCCCAAAACCACATCTTTTGACCGAATTGGTTACTCAGATGCTAATTTTGTTGGATGCAAAGTAGACCGTAAAAGTACTAGCGGTATCTGTCGTTTCCTAGGAAAAGTTTTAGTCTTTTGGTTTAGCAAGAAGCAAAACTCTGTATCGCTATCAACAACTGAGGCAAAGTATATCGTTGAAGGACGTTGTTGTGCTCATATTTTATGGATGAACCAAACCCTAGAAGACTATAATCTGTACTACACAAAGATTTTCATTTACTGTAACAATACTAGCACTATTAACTTGACTAAGAACCTAGTATGTCACTCACGCACAAAGCACATAGAAATATGTCACCGTTTGTTTGCGTTGATCACCAACACGGGGATATCTGCTTAGAATTTATTGAACAGATCATCAACTAGCAAAATTTTTACAAAACTACTAGCTGAAGATCGTTTCAATTATCTGCGTCGCGAGTTAGTCATACGTAAATTTTCAGAGTCATAATGCGTTATAATTAATAAAAATACTTAAAACTTGATATTCAATGATTTATTAATTGAAATTATTTTGGGTACAAGCTGAAAGGGACCTTCTGTCATTCAGGCGTAAATAGTCTGAAGCGACACGGCGTACTAGTCTTTGGACTACTGCTAGCTGGGATCCGGCCCCTACAATTAACCCAAAGTGATGAATATTAATTAAATCAAAGAATTAAAATTTATTGAGTTATTTTTATTATTTATACACTTAAATGACCTAAAATTTGAGTAGCCAAACTCGGACCGAGTTCTGACCGAGTTCGGGCCGAACTCGGTGTCGAGTTTTTATTTAACAGCAACGTTTCAGCGTCCCCCTTTCCCTATTCTATTCATCTTCTTTCGAACATTACAGCCGCTCGAGCTTCAAAAACCCTAACCCTAGCTTTTGGTAAACCTTTTCCCAAGCCTTAAAACTCCTTTTTCTTGGATCTATCGGCTTTAGGAAGGCGTTCTCTACAATTTTTTCATCTCCATTGAGGTATATCTCTCCTTTTCCTCATATTTCAATTTCATGGCTCCTAAACTTTTCAAGAGGAAGAAAAGAGATACTGCTTCATTCTCGACATTGGAGTACGAACCAGTTAATGTGATCAGTCCCGCTCGTTCCGACGACGAAGAGGACTATGACCCTAACTTATTTGTATCGTCTGAGAGATCAACCGCTTGGTTCGATCAATTCCGATACCAGAAAATTTGCCCAAAAAAATCTATCAATTTTACTATTCTCTCGGAATATGTGAAACCCTTTGAAAACCTAGGGCTCCGAGACTTTTTAGAGACTTCAAGTCAAATCTATGAAAATGTTGTCGTATGTTCTGTTGCAACTTGCAAGAAGCAGACGACAGTATTTATTCCTGTGTCAGCGACAAAAAATTTGAATTTAACTCGACAAACTTGAGCGAATATTTCCATATGCCTGACAATGACAACGCTCTCATTGATATCAACAAAGTTTAATTCCCTCCTGACATGTCTCTTGAGTCTTTCAAGGTAAGCGATGTGTTATCCGAGTCCGGTTCCCCGGACAAGGACCAGCACTTCTATGAACTCCATCACATCATTTATTCTTCTTTGCTACCTAAGACAGGATCCACTGATGAGGTCACCTTCTTAGAGTTATCGACTATGTACCACATCCACTTTAGAGTAACATTTTTGGTTCCCAAGACCATGATTTTTGGTATGGACAGTTGTCGGAGGGCAGGCTGCAACCTCTTTTACCCTATGCATCTGGCGGTGATCTTCCAGAAATTTGACATTGATTTAGATATTTGTCCTGTCTCTGGATCACCTTCTGAGATATTTAGATCTAAGAAGTATCCACACCCTCCACCTCTACCCGATGGTGCTCCACCTCTACCTGATCCAGCCACAGTTCCAACAGATGCTCCAGCCCCTGCAGCTTCAGCTATCATATTGACAAGCTCTATCAGAGGTTCGATGCTTTTGTCACTATCCAAGGACAACAACATCATACCTATCTGACTCGCTTTGCTGACACTGAGTTCTGTCATATTTCTCAGGCCCAGGTCTTGAGAAATATCGTGGCTAATATTCAGTGGATGATGGCACGCCATCCCTCTGCTCCAGCTCCTATCCTTCGTCACCCTGGTTTCGACGGTCCAAGACTTGAGGATCATCCTACTTTCAGATTCTTCTATCCGACAACAGCTTATGTTGATCCACAGCCTCCTGCTGATGCCCCGGTGATGATGCTGATATTTGATTCAGTTTTCGGCTTAGTATTTTGTGGACATGTTTGGTACTTGATAATCTTGTAGCGACACTTTTTGTTATTTTCTTTTGGACTATATGTAGCACTATTTTCTATGTATGCACTGTCTTAGTTGTAGTAGTTTGCATTTTGAACTTCATTTGTAGTAGGTTTTATATGCTACATTAGTTGGTTTCATTTACTTTTTACTGCTACTGCTGATGTCATTTCACTTGAGATGTTGACTTGTTACATACATATTTTTTGGATATTACTCTGACTTTTCTTTATTATTGTTGGCTTCATAAATTGCGGGGGAGCTATATTTTGAGTACATGACAAAGGGGGAGAAAGAGCATATACCAGATTTTATTTTTGATTCAGAACAAAGTCAGGTATATATTTCAAAATTACATATTTATTTTGTTATATTTTAGTATAGAATCAAGGTTTGTTAATTATCAAAATGGGGGATATTGTTGGCCCATTGGTTAATGATCACACCTGATTTCGATAATCAACGTCAACTTCGATCGATACGCAAAATATACATACTGCTACAGGATTACATGGTTCAAATTAGAAGAACGTCTGCATCTACGTCTTACGGCATCTATGTCCTACTGCTACGAAGTACATACATCGCATTGTCATCAAGAACCAATCGTACTGGAATCAAGATCAAGTTTTTCATATTTTATTCTTTATTTTTACTTTTATTGAGTCTATGCATAAATATGTGAGGTCGATCAGGATTGGTACTGACTTAGGTTTTTCTCATGTCCACAAACAAATATAAGCCTACCTATCCACAATCGAAAAAGTTCACACATCCAAAAAGCCCAAAATCCAATAGATTTGGTCCAAAAGTTCTGACCTAACCTAGGAAGAACTTGGACAGAACTCGGCCCGAGTTCAGCCAGAGTTCGGCCAGAGTTCGGCCAGGTTAGTTTGAATTTAGTTTTGAAATCCCTCCAAATATGCCTACAACGTTCGAATGTGAGATTTCTGCATCCGAACTCTGTCCGAATTCGGTCTACAAAAATACGATAAATAGATAAAAACTTTCACCATTTCAAATCACTCATTCACTCTCTCTTCTCTGTCTCTTTGAGTGTTTTCTACCAGCTAAAGCTTTCAAATCAAGCCTATACCACTCTTAGCCAAAGCCAGTACAGTTTTGTTCAATCTAGAGTTTTGGTACTGAAGAGTTGTATTAGAGGCTGCATTCAGAAAATGTTCCAATTTTTAAAATCGTCCTCTGGAGTCAGTCGTGCGCTCGTCACCAAGCACGGTGTTGTAAGAGACTGCAAGTTCTCAATTAGCTTGTGCCATAGTGGATTAACATCGAGCAAGAGTACTCGAGACTGGACTGGTCCTCTCAAATGGATACCAATATACATCGCTTTGTCACTGAATTTGGTTGCTTTACTCTTATTTTATCATATTTTATTTACTGTCATTTACCTGCCATAGTATATAGCTTCTTATTTTTAATTGGTAATAATTTTCGCTGCACACGAACACACTCTATTCACCTCCCCCTCTAGAGGTGCTCAACGGTCCTACAGTACCTCCTGCTGCTTATGTATAGTATATGAGGGATTGGTATCTGCCCCAGCATAGAGCGTAGAGTAATATGATAGGACTTTTGCTCGAATTTGTCTCCAGTAGACTTAGCGTTGTATTTTGTTTCTGGATGGAAAACTTCTTGGATGTTGTTGTCTTAATTTTAGACTTTTGGTTATTATCTAAACTTGGATGTTTCTCGACTAGACTTCTTGGTTATTATCTAGACTTATTTACAACTTGAGATATTGGTTTTCCTTCTGTATATATCATATTGTGCTTGTGATATGTACTTGTGGCTATGTACTATATTTTTCCTATTCTTTTGATTTTTTGACATGTACTGCATGTAAACTGTTTCATTTTAACTTTTATTTTGTTTATCATAAGTTAGGTATGACAGGACGACGCGGATCATTCGGTCAGTCTCGAGGTAGACGAGGTAGAGGACATGCCCCTCCGTCTGGCAGTTCTTCTTCTAAACATGGTATTGGGTCCTTGTCTCCGAGTACTCCAGTCTGTAGACCACTTCTATCTTCTACTGGCAATACTCTTGGGACGAGCACTTCCAGACATGAGACTACTCCTCCATCTAGCATTCCTCATACTGACGGTACCATGGAGAGCGAGGAGCACGTGGATGAGGCCCCGCCGTTTGTGTCTATGCCTCTTTGTTTTAGAGCGATCCTCTGTGTGCTCCTCAGAGGAGACGAGGCCTTTGGGCCGACAGGCCTACAAAGTAAGTTAATTAGTTTTATTTTTTATGCATGTATAAATATATATTCACTTTTCATGAATATAATTATCTACGTATAGATATTGTCCCTCTTCGGTACAACATTAGGGTATTTTTTGAGGCAAAACTATGGTGGGCCTTGGATGAACTACTCGGATGCCCCGGACGATAGGAAGACATTCTAGTTTGCACAATTCAAGGTAATTAAAGTATATTTTATTTTAATTATCAATCATCTTTTATGCATATTATATAACTTAATATTTTACTTCTTGTAGAGAACATATTTCTATCCACCACATCGGGCTGAGCAGATTAAGAAGTAGTATCCTACTGTTTCCGCCAAGTTGATCTGTGATGCGATCAACGACCAGAAGGCTCGTCATCACTCCGGAAAACCAATCTAAGGTTGGGTCACGCTAGAGCAATGGACTGCGATGAGGGCTAGATTGGATGATCCCAGATACAAGGATCGTTCGGAGAAGGCGAAGGCGGCTAGGACGAGGGTAGGAAAGTGGTGCGGTGGGTCGATTTCCATGACAAACATTTTCGTCGTCTAGTATGTATTTTATTGAATATATATTATTTTAATAAAAGTAGAATAAAATGTATAATTTAATAACAAATAAAATATTTTAACAGGTACGAAGGGTGAGGGCGCCAACATGGTGACCGTCTTCCTGGCTACCCATCGGAAGAGCGAAAACCTCGTCGATGAGAGGGCCACACAGAGCTATGTAAGTACTACTTTATGTTTCTTTAAGTTTAATATAACTTAGAGAATATGCCAATAGATATCAATACAATTATTAATAAGTACCTTAAACATTAGCAACTACGACGATTGGATAGTAAATATTAAGCTTATCGAGATGCATACTTTTCTAGGATGAGCATCTTAGGCTACGTGATAGTGCACCTGCAGTGGGGGCTGGTACTTTCTCGTATCCCTCTTAGCTCAGTCGTCGGACGAGCTCTAGACGACCGTCATTAGTGGTCTTAGAGGGGTACGTACTACGCTACAGAATCCTACGATGCCTTTGTTGTGATTGTAGGAACGAAGTCGTAAAGCAGAATACTCTAGAGGGGAGGTGAATAGAGTAGGCAGCGGAATATTGCTAATTAGAAACTTGTTAGCAGTAAGATCACAGAAATAAATCAATAATCATAAAATAATAACTGTAAAATAAATGAGATCAGAAGGCAAACGCAAACACAGCGATGTATACTGGTTTTTCTCTTGTGAGGACTAGTCCAGTCGGAAGAACTCTAGCTTCCAGTTGAATCCACTATTGGAAAATCTCGCAAGTTTTCATATGAAGTCCTTGCAACTTCTACAGACGCGAGCTTTGATACGAAGAACTCAACCAACTTCAATTTTAAAGAGTCTTTCTTCAATCAAGCCTCTGATTATAATTTTTCTGAAATCTTCTAGACCGTACCGTACCGGCAAATTGACTAGAGAATTGTAACTGCCTTAGGATTTAAAAAGGAAAGCTTTTTAGAACTCTTTGGAATAGAAACGTAAGCTTAGAAGAGAAGAGATGAAAGCGAATGAGTGATTGAAATGATCAGAATTCTTCTCTATTTATAGTTTTTCCAAAGGTAGAACTCTGGCAGAATTCAGGCAGAATCACTGAGAAAATCTCGTAAAAGTTCGCGACTGAAAGGAGATCAAGTTTTCAAACGTTCATAAATCAAACAGTCACTAACCGAACTCTGGCCGAACTCGGGCCGAGTTCTGTCAGGGTTGGTCAGGGTTTTTCAAAAATATTTTTTGGGCTTTTTGAAATCCTTCAGAAGCTTTTATAAATAAGGGATGTTTTTCAAAACATGGATCATTTTTTAAAACGATTTTAGATAGCCTATTTGCCAGTACGACTCGGTATACAACGTATTTCTAGACTCAATAAAAGTAAAAAAATTATATTACATAAAGAAATACAGACTCGAGTGGCAGACACAGCTTCGATCTTGAATTGAGTAGATATCCGATCTTGATCAGTGTCCAAGTGTCCAAAACGCCTTGAGTAAACATCTGAGTAGCTCCGTATATCCATACAGAGTTTGATCAATTATTAAAATTAGGTTTGATCATGACCAATGGGCCAATAATATCCTCCATTTTTATAATTGATAAACCTTGACTGGTATAACATCTTTGGTATCTTTGATAAGACAAAAAAACAAATTTTGGTATGAAAAAAATTTGTTCCTGTAATCTTACAAAGAGAAGATGTTAGATCTTATTTCTCCCCCGTTGGCACTTAGCAAAATAATTGTAAAAGAGAAAGCTCCCCCGCAATATATGCATAAGCAACAATCAGTGAAAAAACACAACAAAAAGATTTAAGAAATATTTATCACAGGCAGTTAAAAGTATTCACCGGCATGGTATATAAAAAATATCGAAGCATAATAAAGATTGCTATAACAAGATATGCTAAATAGAACTAAACTGATATAAATCTCTAAAGTAGAGAATAGAAAACGATGGTTAACAGACAAATATCACAAAAAATGTTATCAAAAGTTCTAAAAATAGCACAAATAAAAGTACTAATACTAGCTTGGAATGTCGGAGCATTTCCAAGTGAACAAAGACAATAAACAGTCGCAATAGTACGAAAAACTAGACAAAATGTCTAAATCATATCTCATCCTCCTCATCATCATCAGTAGTCCCAGTACGACCACCATGTCTAGAAGGACCAGCTTCAGATGTGCCAGCTCAAGAGGTGTGTGGAGTAGCACCCGAACCACGGTACCAATCATAAGCGTTCCCTGGCTGGAACAGAGAGTGTACTACCTCATCCTCAATGCGGTAACCAGATACAACAGGATCTCTAGGAAGAGAACTTGCAGAATGACCCGTCTGAGCAAATCGGAGATCGACAAACGAGTTAAAAATAGCCTGGAACCGACTCACGTCACGAAACTCATGTTCCCTGGAAGTGTCAACAAAGAAAGTCTGCATATCCGAAAGGTGCTGATGGATACCCTCAAAAGTTATAGGGTAGGTCTGAGGAGGAACAGGGGCAGTAGGAGCAGGATCTGGAGGTGGAGGAGCAGCGGCAATGCTGCGACGAGAAGCTGAAGATACTTGGGCTCAGGGTCCAGAGCGCAAGTGGATAAATCGATATCAAAACGCTAAAAGATGCGAGGGATAAGCATCTCATAGGAGAGATTGCGGTCTCTTCCTCGACGTCTTCCCATAATCTGGATGATAGTCTTAGGGGCAGAAAAAAGAATCCCCTTAATAATGTGATAGAGGACATATAGCTCAAGTGCAGTGACTCATCTTTCGAAGTAGATTTTGAAAGAATAGTAGAATAGATGATGCGATATAACTCATAGTTAAACAAGTTCAAGTTATTAGCCTTGAACTTTCCAGAACGAGCTCGTGCTGGCGCACAAAGCTCATTCTTGAAACTAACAAGAGTCGTGCCCTCGGGAAAGTCGAAGTCGGTGATGTCATCGAGCGGGGCACCTTCTTTTAGAATACCAAGGATTTTCGCTAGCAACAGATCATCGAACTCGATATCGATCCTGCCAACACGAGTTCTTGCGGTAAAAGTGTCTAACACGAAGTTACAGTAAAATAGTCGAAGGGCATTAGTAGCTATAGGGAATTTTTGGGTAACGAGATGGTGTAACCCTAATGCCTTAAACAAAGTACGATAATCTGGAAACACAGTCATTTGATCGGAGCGCCGGTGCATATTGTACGCATGGCAAAGTCGGCATACCATAGCAATGCTTGGTCATCAGTTTTGAAGTAAAACTCATCCGACACGCCGTCACCCGATTGGACCGGGGAAAGAGGGAATTCGTATTCGGATCGAAAGATGACGCCTCTTCTCTGGCATTAGTCTTCTTCCTCTTGAAATGATTGAATCCCTTAGGCAGTATTTCCCAAAACTAGATAGCCCTACGAAATTGAAAGTGGAGGAAAGATGGAGTTAGTACCTTCTAAAATTCAATGTATATTGTAGATGGAACAAATTCTCTGCACGAATTCAAAGTTTGGATTGATTTCTCCATGTAGATTGGAAGAAAGAAGGTGGTGAAGAACTAGGGTTTGGGGGACCTTCGGGCGGCTGTATGTTGCTGTTTTAATGAATTTTGGAAGAGATGAAGAGGAGGGGGCCTCGGTTCTGACTTAAAAGTATATAACACCAACAGAACTCTGGCCGAATTCGGACCGAACGCGGGCCGAATTCGCCTAGGGTGCTCTTGGGTTTTTAAAAGAAAAGCTTGTGGGCCACATCCTTTTCATCAACTCATTTCAAATATAAGAAATTTGGAGTCGCACCCCCACTTGATTTACCAAAATTCAAGGTGCACCCTACTGCTTTACCATAATGTACGAATCCCTCCACTTTTGACGGAAACTGTCCATAGCTGACGGTCAAAGGATTTGACCGATAATTTTTAAAAAAATACCCTCGTCTTCCCATAAACCCAAACCCGTCCCATCGCTGTCGCGTCCCTACCCCCGCCCTGCCGTCGCCACCGCCGATGCCGCGTCCATCACCACACCACCACCATCATCACCCCCACCTTCACTATCACCACTACCACTACCACCCACCTTCACCTTCACCATTACCATCACCACCCCCATCACTTTCACCAACACCATCACCATTACCATCCCCCATCATCTTCACCAACACCATCCCTGCTCTCCCGCCACCCTAGTCCGCCGTACCCGTGCCCCCGTGCCTCCGCTCGGCTACCGCGCCCCAGCCCCGCCTTCGTCCCCTCCCCCCGCTTCGCCCCCCTTCCACGCCCCCTCCGCCCCTCCCCCAACACCACCACTGCTCCGTCCCCTCCCCCGCTCCCGTTTCGCCCCGTATCCCCGCCCCCCTCCCGCGCAGCAACAACAGCAACAGCAGTAGCAGCAGCAGCAACAACGGCGACAGCGGCGACGGCGGCAACCGTCGGCGGGAGCGCGCGACGAGCAGCGGGGGGAGGGGGGTGGAGGGAGGGCACGGGGGTGGGGCGGGGAGGGGATGAGCGGAAGCCGGCAGTGGTGTCTTGGAACAGAGGGTCGCGGGAAAGGAGAGGGCATTTTTGTCCAAAAAGTGGGTCAAAGGAGTTGACCGCTAACGAAGGACGGAAACCGTCAAAAGTGGAGGTTATCTTACATTATGGAAATTGTGTGGGGTACACCTTAAATTTGGGTAAATCAAGTGGGGTGCGACTCAAAATTTCTCTTCAAATATTTAATTCCAAATTTAGTAATTTTAAACTTCAAATAATATAATTAATATTATTTTATAAATTAAATTTTGTTACTCAACGTCTATTTTAGATTAGCTGTAGGAGTACTGTCCCAGCTAACGGGAGTTCACCATGGAACAATTAAGTACCGTTTCGCTTCGACCGTAGTCGTGGTCACAGACAGACTCTTTGTAGGCTTACCTCGAAAACAGTTATTGAGTATTGAAAAATTAATTAATAAAACAAAATTAATTAATATTATTGACATCTAAAATTTTGAATTCTCGATGTAAATAATTGAAACGATCTTCCACTAGAGGTTTTATGAAAATGCCAGCCAACTGATTCTGTGTGTATATGTATACAAGATCTATATCTCCATTTTGTTGATGATCTCTAAGAAAATGATGTTGAATCTCGATATGCTCAGTACGAGAATGACATACTGAATTCTTAGTCAAATTAATAAAACTAGTGTTATCACAAAAAATGGGTACGTATTGAAGTGTAAGCCAAAGTCTTCCAAAGTTTGCTTCATCTATAAAATTTGTGCACAACAACGTCCTACGGCGATATACTCAGCCTCAGTTGTTGATAATGCAACAGAATTTTGCTTCTTGCTAAACCAAGAGACTAGGGCTTTTCCTAGGAAATGACATGTGTCGCTGGTACTTTTTCTATCTACTTTGCATCCAACAAAATTAGCATCAGAATAACCGGTTAGGTCAAACGACGTGATATTAGGAAACCATAAGCCGATAGAAGAAGTGCCTCTAAGGTATCGAAAGATACTCTTAACTGCACACAGATGTAATTATATAGGATTGGCTTGAAAACGTGTACACAAGCAAACACTAAACATAATATCAGGTCGACTAGCAGTTAAGTACAGTAAGCTACCGATCATACCTCGATACTTATGTATGTCGACGGGTTTGCCTTGTTCATCAATTCAAGCTTGGTTGAAGTCGCCATTGGAGTGCTAAGTGGTTTGACTGCTTCCAGATCGAACTTCTTTAATAAATGTTTTATGTACTTTGCTTGATTTATAAACGTCTCATTGTTGTTATTTGATTTGCAGTTCGAGAAAGAATTTTAGCTCTTCCATCATGCTCATCTCAAACTCATTCTGCGTACACTTTGAAAATTCTTGACAAAGAGATTCATCAGTGGGTCCAAAAATAATATCATCTACATAGATTTGAATCAAAAGAAGATTGATATTTAAAGATTTTATAAACATTGTAGTGTCAACCTTTTCCTTTGAAAAACCGTTGTCAAGTAAAAAAGAGCTTAGACGATCGTACCAAGCACGAAGGGCTTGTTTCAAACTGTATAAGGCTTTCTTCAACTTGAAAACATAATCAGAATTTTTGAAATCAGTAAAACCTGGAGGTTGAGCTACATAAACTTCTTCTTTTATAAAACCATTTAAAAATGCGCGTTTAACATCCATTTGAAATAATTTAAAATTATGAAAATATGCAAATGTACATAACATGTGAATGGATTCTAATCTCGCAATGCGCGTTTAACATCCATTTGAAATAATTTAAAATTATGAAAACATGCAAATGTACATAACATGCGAATGGATTCTAATCTCGCAACTGAGGCATAAGTCTCATAGTAGTCGATACCTTCTTCTTGATTGTATCATTGAGCTACGAGTCGAGCCTTATTACGAGTCACTAAACCATTCTTGTTCAGGTTGTTTCGGAATACCCAACGGGTGTCAATGACCGGATGATCAATGGGCTTGGGAACAAGTTCCTAAACTTGATTCCGTTCGAATTAGTTTAATTCCTATTGTATAGCATCTAACCAAAAATTATTACTACACGCTTCTTCAATATTTTTGGGTTCAAGCTGTGAGATAAAAGAAACACAGGAAGCTATATCTTTATTACAGGAACGAGTACTTACACCCTTGGTAATCTCACCAATTACCAAGTTCTTTGGATGATCTGCCAAGAATCTTATCTCTTTTGGCATATCCTCAGGATTGCTGGTTCTGGCTTCTGGTTCTGTATGTGATTTGCTTGAAGACTCAGCTGGTGCTTGGTGTGAAGGTTCTGCATCTTTGTGTGAAGGTTTTGCAGTAGATGTACTTGGTGTACTTATGTCTTTATTATCGTCATCGACTGAATGTTGATCTAGTTCATCAAACTTGACATTAATTAATTCTTCGATGATCATGGCTCTTTTATTGAAGAAACTGTACCCTTTACTTTTTGCCGCATAACCTAAAAAGATACCTTCATCAGCCTTTTTATCAAATTTACTTAGATTGTCTTTAGTATTAAGAATAAAGTATTTACAACCAAATATCTTGAAATACGAAATAGTAGGTATTCTATCAAACTATAACTCATAGGGAGTCTTCTTCGATATAGTTCGAATCAGAACCCTATTGAGAACATATCACGCTGTATGGACAGCTTCATCCCAAACGTATATAGCTAGACTAAACTGGTTCAACATTACTCTAGCCATTTCAGATAGAGTCATGTTCTTACGTTCCACAACTCCATATTGTTGTGGAGTCCTAGGACAGGAAAACTCATGCAAATAACCGTGTGTGTCACAGAATTGCTTAAACTCTGTATTCTTAAATTTGCCGCCATGATCACTACGAATACGAGTAATCATGAAACCTTTTTCATTCTGTACTTTCTTGCAAAATGTGACAAATTCTGACAAAGCATCGTTTTGCGTGCAAGAAAATATACCCACGTGTATTTAGAGAAATCATCTACAATGATAAATGCATATAACTTACCACCTAGACGAGCAATTCTACTAGGTCCAAATAAATCCATATGTAATAATTGTAGAGGTCTAGTGGTACTTACAACATTCTTGGCCTTAAAGACGGATCGGGTAGCTTTGTTTTATTCACATTCGCTACATACTGTATCCTTCTTGAAAGATATATCCGGTAAGCCGCGTACCAACTTCTTTGTGGATAGTCTTGAGATTGTGTCTATGTTTGCATGACCGAGTCTCATATGTCATGGTTGATTTTCAATGCTTTTGGCTATCAAGCATCTACCTGCTTTGTTATGCTTTGTTAGCATCTTCTAACAGATAGAAAACATATATGTTGTCTTTCCTGATACCTTCAAAGATAGTACTACCAATTGAGCTATCAACTATAGTACATTTGTCTTTGACGAAGTTAATGCCATAACCGTGATCAGCTAAATGACTTATGCTGAGCAAATTATGTTTTAACTCGGTAACTAGACAGACATCTTTAATCACAGGGTATGAAGCCTTACCAATGTCACTGATACCGAATATGTACCCTCTCAAATTATTACCGAAGGAGACGTATCCTTCTTATTCTTCTTCGACAGTATTGCGAATAATGATGCATCACTGGTCATGTGCCGTGATCAACCACTGTCGAGGATCCATTTGCTTCTAGCATGTGAAGGGCATCCCACCTACAAAATAATTTGCAGATGAAACTCTTGGTACCCATTTCTTGTAGGATCCTGACATGTTAGTCTTCGGTATCCATACATAAACATTTAAATCTACTAACTTTCTGATTCTATATGCAGAGGATATATGACCAATGAGGCCACAATAATGACATTTTGCATGTTGAGTGTTGAAAGTTGTGTGAGGTGCATGATTGGTAGGTTTCGGTTTTTTAGTATAGAAAAATACATGCCTAATAGTCTTCTTGGGCAGTGGTTTGATATGGTTTGGTTTGACAGTATTTGGTTTGGGTGTGTTCCGATGATTCGGTAATTGACACGTGTTAGAATAGGAAGCAGCAACTTCAGGCCAGTTTTCTAAAGTAATTTCCAACTTTTTGGAGGTGTCATATAATCTAGTATAGTCAGATGTAAGTATTTCCATTCTGACTTGTGCATACTGGAGACTCTTTCTCTCCTTAGATAGGTCTTCCTTTAGCTGGATGATAGTTTGGTCTTTTTCTTCGGATAACTTGGTAGTCTCGTGTAATAACAGCTTAATAGAAGAAAGCTCACCAGACTCAATAGAAGAAATATTATTTCTAATATCAGCTAGTTGGTCGGTAAGTCTTCCTATCTCACCTTTGTACTCTTTAAGTACCTTCTTAGAGGTTTCATATTTACTACGTAGTTTTCTGTAGTCATTTAACAGGTCACTGAAAGCCTCTCCTAGTTGCTCAAAGATGAAATCATCATAAGGATCAAACAAAGGATTAGTGGTTACCTGATCGCAAGCCATCGAGCATACATTTGCAGCGTCATTCGATTGTTCGTCTTTTGAGTCGCTGGATTCACTCTCATGCCATATGCTTGTATTGGCATACTTCCTTGGTGTAGATCTCTTCAGGTAGCCTTTGCTATATTTGCTACTTTTTCTGGTTGATGATGATGTTGTTGGACAATCTTTCCTCATATGTCCTTTCTTCTTACATTCGTAGCAAATAGGATCTTCCTCGTTGTTGTTGCTGTTGCTGTCTTTTGTTCTTCTGTTGAATCTCATGAACTTCTTGAATTTTCTTACCAGAAGAGCTTGATCTTCAGAGTCAGAGTTACTGTCGTCAGAATCATCTTCGACAGTTCTTCTATGTTGAGCCTTAAAAGCGATCGACTTCTCTGACTTTTCCTTTGGTGTAGCATCTTTAAAGTCTTGAAGTTCCAACTCGTGAGTGAGTAGCTTACCTATGAGTGTTTCCAGAGTCATTATTGAGAGGTCGTTTCCTTCAATGATTGTTGTAGCCTTTGGAATCCAGTTCTTCGTGAGAGCTCGCAGAAGTTTGCGAATCTTCTTATGGTTACTGTATTCTTTGCCTAATGAAGACAAAGGATTTATAATATCCAGAAATCTCATAAACATCTGAGTGACGGATTCATTTGGCTTCATCTTGAACGTCTCGTACTCTTAAGTAAGTCTGCTGATCTTTGACTCCTTGACTTGCGTTGTTCCTTCGTGGGTTACTTCGAGAAGTTTCTACACTTCATGCGATGTTGTGTAAGTAGACACCATATTAAACTCAGTTCTGTCTAAAGCACAAAACAAAGCGTTAATAGCACATGCGTCAAGACTGGCCTTTTTCTTGTCATCCTCAGTATATTTATCATGAGGTTTATCAACTAAAACTCCCTCAACAGTAATACGAGGAGGCTCTTTGTAGCCATCAATAACTATAGACCATAAGTCAAAATTAAGAGATTTTAAGAAGAAACTCATCCATGTTTTTCAATAAGTGTAGTTTGTGCCGTCAAACAGTGGAGGCCTGTTTGTGGCTTGGCCTTTACTTGTGAATTTCATAATTGCCATGTGTTATACTGTGATATATATAGCAATTAAGAATAATTGAATATAACTGTAATTTTACCTTGCTTTACCTGTATAACCCACTCTGATACCAATTGTAGGAACGAAGTCGTAAAGCAGAATACTCTAGAGGAGGGGTGAATAGAGTAGGCAACAGGATATTGCTAATTAAAAACTTGTTAGGAGTAAGATCACAGAATTAAATCAATAATCACAAAACAATAACTGTAAAAGAAATGAGATCAGAAGGCAAACACAAACACAACGATGTATACTGGTTTCCCTCTTGTGAGGACTAGTCCAGTCGGAAGAACTCTGGCTTCCAGTTGAATCCACTATTAGAAAATCTCGCAAGTTTTCATACGAAGTCCTTGCAACTTCTACAGACGCGAGCTTTGATACGAAGAACTCGACCAACTTCAATTTTGAAGAGTCTTTCGTCAATCAAGCATCTGATTACAATTTTTCTGAAATCTTCTAGACCGCACCGTACCGACAAATTGACTAGAGAATTATAACTGGCTTAGGATTTGAAAATGAAAGCTTTTTAGAGCTATTTGGAATAGAAACGTAAGCTTAGAAGAGAAGAGATGAAAGTGAATGAGTGGTTGAAATGATCAGAATTCTTCTCTATTTATAGTTTTTCCAAAGGCAGAACTCTGGCAGAATTCGGGCAGAATTCGGACAGAACTCTCTGAGAAAATCTCGTAAAAATTCGCGACTGAAGGGAGACCAAGTTTTCAAACATTCAAAAATCAAACGGTCACTAACCAAACTCTGGCCGAACTCAAGCTGAGTTCTGTCAGGGTTGGTCAAGGTTTTTCAAAAATGATTTTTGGGTTTTTTGAAATCCTTTAGAAGCTTTTATAAATAAGGAATGTTTTTCAAAACATGGGTCATTTTTGAAAACGATTTTGGATAGTCTATTTGTCAGTACGACTCGGTGTACAACGTATTTTTAGACTCAATAAAAGTAAAAAAAATACATTGCATAAAGAAATACAGACTCGAGTGGTAAATACAACTTCGGTCTTGAATTGTATAGATATCCGATCTTGATCAGTGTCCAAGTGTCCAAAACATCTTGAGTAAACATCTGAGTAGCTCCGTATATCCAGACAGAGTTTGATCAATTATTAAAATCAGGTTTAACCATGACCAATGGGCCAACAGTGACGTAGTCATCCAGGGCCCTTCTGCTAGTATGCGTTCCCCGTAGCCCTCATAGGAGTTGGCCTGAGTCGAGGAGAGCCCGTGTCATCAGGTTGCTGAGCTACGTGACGAGATGCTATAGAGGATTACGGAGCAGCCCTACTTTTAGCCGCAAATGGACGAAGCATCATTCACCGCATGACTTGGTACGCTCGAGCGCAACATCAGGGAGATGAGCGAGAGGATAGATCGTAGCATTCTTGTGCTGCAAGGGAAACATGGTTGCCATTGATGATCCACTTCTGAGGATGCATGATGCGATGGCTCAGAGCAGTGAGGTGACTTTGAGAATGATGTCTGTCATTGATTCATGCAATGCTAGACTGTTAGCAATAGAGCATATGTGTCCTCCTGGTCCGCCGGCATCGACATCGCGTCCATCGATTCCATTGCCGCCTTTATCGTCGAAGGCGATGCTTTCAGAGGAGCAGTATGTGTTCCTTCTATCCCAGGTGCACAGTGGTCCTCCTCTTCCTCCTCCAGATCAGCTACAGTCCTTTATTGAACATTTTTTTCCAATGTTTGTATGATGGCCCATTCTTGGGTCTTTATGTATTGATTGTATACATTTAGTGACATTATGTATCTAGTGACATTATGTGTTATGCTGACCCATTCTTAGGTCTTTACTAGATTATTTTTTTACTTGTTTATGTGGATGTGATATAGAACTACCTATTTGTTTTAGAAACCTTTTTACAACTTTTATGCTTACTTGCAGTACAACTTTATCATTTATATTTATCTCTCTATTTGTTTTACTGGTGCTGAGTGTTCCACCAAAGGAGCTGGCAAACCCAGGGAATTCTACGGAGGGTTGCTCCGGGTCTTCTTTTTATAAATTGTGAATTCTTAACAGCAGGTAGATTTTGGATGGAAAACAAACATGTTTTTTTTTTAAATTTGGCAACATCTTAGCGACATTTAGCGACCTTCTGCGATGAAGTTAAACGTCGCTAAGTGGTACCGTAACGTCTCTATCTTGTATCGGTGATGTCACCAAACATCACTAAACGTCGCTAATCAGCTGACGTGTGAAAGTTTGCCATGTCAAGATCTCCACAGTAAACATCGCTAACATCGTCGTTCAACGTCGCCACGTACTGATATGGCAAAACTTGCCACGTCAGAAACATCGTCGCAAAACGTTGCTATGGACGTCGCTACATCCGCGACGTTTAGCAATGAATAAGTTCGTCGCCATTTATCAACTCCACGTCGGTAAATTCCAAAAAGTTAACGACGATACAACGTCACTGAAGGACGTCGCTACGGTGACGAATAACGACATTTTTTGTGTCAGAGACCACTGATTATGCGACATTACAAATTCGTCGCCAATTAATTTTAGCGACGTTTCTCGGAGTTGCCAATTTGACTTATTTTTGTAGTGATATTTATTTCGTATTTCTGTTATCATGCATGTTATATTTTAATAGCTAAGTTGCATATGCATATATGGTCATAGACAACTTGTTCAGAAAGTTTAGTTCCTCGAACGTTATCCATGGCCATGGAAATGATTCGGCCTAGGAGGAACATGGATAACTGGTGTTGACATATAAGCACGAATATTTGTGACCTTCGGTGGCACTCGCTACATACAAATGAAGGATCATTATCTTACCATGAATAGTACTGAATTGTGTGTCACTATTGACTGTTATATAGTTAGGTTGTATGCTATTGACTACAATTTTGTAGGACTAACAATTATTGCATGGACGGACACGTGACATATAGCCAATGATGTTGTCACATCTCGGTTCTGCAGAACCAAAAGTGGTCACTGGACATGATGTCGTAAAAGTATAAATTGTACTTGTACAAGGTATGAACAAACACGGTCGATAAAATAGTTCTGAAACAAATTCGTTGCAACAAAAATAAGCAAAAAATTGATAGACAATGATATATAAAAATGATTTTCTTTATTTATAATTTGTAGCAGAATACAAAGGCGCTCCATAGCCAACTGAGTTGTGAAAACTTGACTTACAATCATGAAAGTAATACAATAAACAATGTTCCATATATTACGTCTTTTTTAAAAAATAGAAAATATCCTTGAAATAAAGCTTCAACTTGCCAAAGTGTTCAGAAAGCCTCAGATTGTTCAAGCGATCCTCCACACCTATGGTGGAGGAGGGGGTCAGCACATTATAAAATGCCCTGAAGGAGGGGGTCAACATGTTGTTCAAGTGATCCTCTGCATCTCAGATTATATATATATATATATATATATATATATATATATATATATATATATATATATATATATATATATATATATATATATATATATATATATATCAGTACACCCCATGTGCATATGCCAATACAAAACATGGTTGTATATTGGGATATACACTTTGTTTGTTTTCCAATGTGGGACTAAAGTTTCCAAAGCCAAGTTAGATTAAATCCCAAAAAATCTATTATTATTCCAACTTATTTTTGGAGTGGTCCTAGGTCACCCAGTCTATATTGCATTATGATGGGTTTGCGATAACGTGAAGTGTGTTTGTGTGTATGATGGTGGTGATGGTAGTAGTGGCAGAGCCACGATTTTATTCCAGGAGGTGCAATACTTACTATTAAAACAATAAAAATTAGAATAATATATTTATAATCCAAAAAATATCATTATTAATATCAATGTCATAAACTATTAGAATAATTAAATAACCCTTTTCTTTGACAAATCTTTTGAGACTTCATATTTCGAAAATAATGAATGATATCTTCTTTGTCAACCGCATCCAAAATATGCCCTAATAAATGGAAATGTTGTTTCCATTACTTGAATCCGTATCCTTAGAAAATCAAACGCCAAGTCTTGTCGTTACGCCAAGAGCCTCCCTTATGTAGCCAAATTATATATTTTGTCCAACATAATAGGGGGAGGGTACTCCTCATTGAAGGAGATCATAAGATTTTGTAAATGTTCTCAGTAGTTTGCAATTGTAGTTCGATATGTTTCAGATTAATGCAAACAAGATCGATACAATTTGCTTACTCTTAGTAAAAGAATCACATCGGCTATAGTAGCGCCATTTGTATACAATCAATGAGAGCTTTTGAAGATATGTTAAAAGCTATATCCATTCACTAGAACCGAGTTCCATAATCAACAAAAAATACACAACATTATAGGGAGAGAAAAAACACATAATGAAAGAAAACATCAATAAGATGACTAAAAAATTTATGTCCTAAACAAACTATAAAAATGATAAAAAAGCAAGGAGAAGGTATTTTAACAGAACCACCATCAAACTCGAGAGATTTCCTGCAATCTTGTTTAACTTGCTCCCACTCCCTACCAAAACCCAATTAACAAAAACTGACAGAAACCCTATTAAAGACAGCATTCAGGAAGAAACTGGTGGAAGAAGAAGATGATGATGAAGGTTAATGTAGTACTACTAGGAAGTATCCAAGCTTGCTTGTAGGAACTATTTGGACTTGCTTGTAGGAACTATGAAGCTCCTATGTGTCCCTCTTTCCTGCAAGTAAGAATTAGGAAGTACTTGTGCTCTCTTTTAAAGGAAAGACATGTATATTACCTTATGGCTATGTGATATGACCCTTCCTCTTTCCTGTTATATAAAGTTTGTTTGTAGCCATGTGATACGACTCTCACTCTTTAGTCTTTTTTGTAGGGTTAGCTGTAAGCCTGTAACCTACCACGGAGACAGAAGCTCAGCAAAGTACCTGTATATGAATTTTATGTCGGTGTTTTGGCCTTGAACATTAGAAAATATAGTCCCACATTGCCTAGGCCAAATGAGTTGTATCTCCATATATAGCTTTGCTTGTATAGAGAGATGCACATGAGGTGGGAGAGTCCCATGGGTGCCATGTGGGGGTGTTTTTCTAGTGGAAGGAATGCTAACTCAACGATGAAGCATTAATGCTTTTTGATGCTCTTGGAATTAATTTTCTTTGGAGCTAAGCCCCGTAGGGGCTTAGCGACTCGGACTCGGGCTCATGGGCTCATAATATGGCATTTTATTTGCACACTTTGCACTTAGCCCGTCAGCATCGTCGCTAGGTGCTGCCCGATCATGCGGCCAGATGGCGCGCCAGTTGGCATGACCAGATGGCGCGGTCTGATCGCGTGGCCAGATGGTGCGTCAGTTGGCACGGCCACATGGCGCGATAGTTGACACTGCAGTTGGCGCGGTGGTGCGCGCATACGCGCATGGTGCGCACAATGCACGTTGTGCGCAAGTACGAGCGGGCACAGTTGGTGCAGGTCGTGCAGATGGCGCACGATGTACGACAATTGGTGCAGTCGTGTCTGTGTCCGATTTGAATGGTTATGTAACGTTCTGGGATAGTTTTTCCCACGTCCCAAACTTTTCGTATACCGAGCGGTTACAGCGTACGCCTATATATGTTTCTCTTCTCTCTCTCTCTCTCTCTCAGTACACAGTTCATAATTTTTTTACCAAATTTCTCCAAGGTTAATAGCAGAGAAGAGAGAAAGAAAGCGTGTACGTGCCATCCGAGGAGTCAATAGAGCAGAGTGTTCCAAAAATTTTCGTCGAACTTGCTGGTTCCTAGAAGCTGATCGTGTGGAAAGAATCTAGCTTTGAGCTCCGCTGATTATTCACCCCAGTAGGATGTTTTCTCATTCCGTCCATTTCAACATATGTTCATCCACTTGCAACTCATTCTGAACGAGTATATTTCTAATCTAATCAGAAATTGTTGGCAAAATTTTATCGCTGCTACTACGAAACCTTTTGTGCCTTCTTCGAAGTGTTACAATTGATTTCATTTTCTCAGAATCCTCCGGGATCTCTGTTGTGCACCTTCCTCGATGTGTTGCATAAATTAGTTTTTCATCGAAAAATCATGCCCCAGGACTAACAATCTCAAAGCTAGATTTTACAAGATGGAAAACTCTTGTGCTGCTCTCATCAATTCCAACTTTAATAATTAGAGAAATTCGATGGAAAGCACTACCAAATTTGGAAGAGGAAGGTTAGACTTAATCTTCAACTTGTGGAAGTTGACCACGTAGTAACTGAGGAAGAACCAAATATTTCTGAAACTGGGTGTGTAGCCGCAATTACTGCTGCTACTAAAAATCAGACCAAATGGAGAAGGGAAAATAGCCTCTATACGCTTCTAATTCTAAATGCTATGGAGGACTCCCAAGTAGAATCATATTCTAAGAAAACCAATGCTAGAGAGATATGGAAGTCTCTGAAAAAAATTGTATGAAGATGACAAGAATATGATCAAGATATTTATCGTTGAAAATTATCATAAATGGCTCTTTGAAGACGAGAAGACGATAC
Source organism: Iris pallida (assembly GCA_029216955.1). NCBI lineage: Eukaryota > Viridiplantae > Streptophyta > Magnoliopsida > Asparagales > Iridaceae > Iris > Iris pallida. Next base: position 10,178,180 of record JANAVB010013200.1, read on the forward strand.
TGCCGCAGGTGAAGGAATTTCTTAAGCTGCAACAGAAATTTGAAGATGAGGGGATGCCCCTTAACGACAATTTTGTTGTTAGAGGGATCGTCTTCAATCTCCCCGCTGGTTGGAGCAAATTCTATGCAAATATGCATATGAAGAAACTGGAGATCAGTCCGGAAGATCTCATACAATAAACCTATATTGAGGACCAAATGAGGGCTCAACTGAAGGTGGACTCTCTGTCCAAACAGATGGCTAACGCCAATTTGGTCCACACGAAAGAATCCAAGGGAAAGCAGGCGGCTTCCCACAACAAGAAGAAGGATCTCAATAATCTGAAAGTGAAGGAAACTTCTTTCAAGCAACAGAAGCCAAAGTCCCATCTAGCTTGCTTCAAATATGGCAAGAAGGGCCACTTCAAGAGTGAATGAAAATCCAAGCCCAAGCAATAAGAGCAAGGTGAGCCTAGTAAGGTTTCCATGATTACTTATGTAATTACAATAATTGCTCAGGTCACTGCGATGGGGGCTGATTTTGACTGGTGGGTAGACACTGGTACCACCTGCTATGTCTACTCAAGCAAGAAATATTTCAACACATACACACCAACTTCTGAAGTTGTTATGGTGGCGAGCCAGGCAAAAGCTGAAGTACAAGGGATCGGGACGGTGGTGTTTAAGCTGACTTCACGGAAGTCTCTAACGCTTTAAGGTGTGAAGCATGTACCTGCTATCGCAAAGAAATTGAACTCTGGAGGCCTACTCTATAACGTAGGCCTAGGGATAGACATCAATACTGGCTAGATGGTGATGTCCATAAAAGAAACATACTTCGGAAAAGCGTTCTATACCGAAGGAATGTATAAACTTCAACTTGTAAATCAGTCTAATATAACTAATGCAATCACTTATTCTGATTATACTCTTGAGTTGTGTCATAATAGACTAGGACATGTTCATTGTAAGAGAATAAAGATAATGTCTAGTCTAGGACTTATTTCCAAATGTGGGGGTAAGGTAAAGAAATATGAAGTGTGTGCTCGGACAAAGATCATAAGAAAACCCTTTCCTCAGGTTAATAGGAGCACAGATCTTCTGGAGTTGGTACACTCCGATATCTGTGACTTCAAACAATTCTCTATAAAAGCCGGAATGAAGTATTTGATAACCTTCATCGATGACTTCTCAAAATACGCGTTTGTCTACTTGTTGAAGTCTAAAGATAAAGCTTTTGAGAAGTTCAAAGAGTTCAGGGCCGAGGCTGAACAGCAAACTGGACAACAACTCAAGGGAATAAGAAGTGATCGAGGTGGAGAGTATCGGTCCCTTGAATTCATATCGTTCTACAAAGGACATGGAATCATCAACGAGACTACTGCTCCGTATTCTCCTCAATCTAACGGAGTAGCAAAAAGAAAGAACAAAACGTTGACAGAAATGATAAACTCAATGCTATTGACTATGGGTCTTCCAAAATGCTACTGGAGAGAAGCTGTATTGACGACCACTTTTATTCTGATAGAGTGCCGTATGCAACTTCTGACGTCACTCCTCATGAACTCCGGTTCAAAGTTACCTAACTTGAATATTATTTGAGTGTAGGGGTGTCTGGCATATGTGAAGCTCCCAGATCTGAAGATTCAGAAGCTCGGGACAAGGACTACGAAGATGATCTTCTTGGGTTATGCCGAGAAGAGTAATGCTCGGAGATTTCTTGATATAGAATCAAATCATATCATTGAATCTCGTGACGCAGAATATTTTGAAGATAAATTTGCAAGGCACAATGTCACGACTCGATACCCAAATTATTGGGCTGGGCCGAGCCATGTCCAGCCTACGCTTGTTAAAGCGTAGTAAGTTGTTCTAAGAATAGACAATAAAGGATCTAAGCTTCTAACAGTTCTAATATCACAATTAAAAGGTTCATCACAACACAGCATCTATAAGCAAAAGTAAACAAGTACAGACTTAATAATATACTTCCAAAGTATCTAACTGGAGACAAAGTCCAGTATCCAAATATAAGTTCAAACCAAAGTCTAAGTCTCAAAACACATGAAAGATATCTAAGCAAGGTTCCCCGCTGGGGCCTCTTCTGGAGCTAAGGCCAGGTCCTCAAAATCAGTGCCATAATATATATCACATAGCATTTCCTTCTCGAAAAGTGAACCTATAGCATTATCCTGTCAGGACGGGAGCAAGTACTTGTACTACAAACATATAATACTGATCATGTGATGGAAAAAGATGAAATAACGTAATCATGGCATATCTTGATTTAACCAGTTTTTAGATACATTTTATCATGGCAATACATATTCGTTTTAAAGTTTAAAACTGTAGTAGGTGAGTGATCAGTCAATACGTAGTAGGATGTACAGTGGTACATATCAATTTTCTGATGTGTACATACGTACATATAACGGCATCAGTATATATCCATACACAAATGCGGGACCAGAACATACGACAAAGTTACATATAGAATATAACAATGTTAGGTAAATACATACGGAGAAGGGGGGCATGATCACGTACTCTACTAACAGTTTTCCTATTACCCGTTTTATAACATGTGAGTGATACGAGAACATTATAAAGCATGGTGGATACTGAGAGCAGTATAAGTATGGTAGGTACTGAGAGCAGTTTAAAATATGGTAGATACTCAGAGCAGTATAAGGCATGTGAAACATGAAGAGATATGACTTGCAGTTATCCAGAAAGCAGTATTTTAACATGATTTAATCACAGTTTATTGTTATAAGCAGTAAACAAGCTTGTAGGGTACTTGTCTCAAGCAAAGCAAGAATAAGAATATGAAGATACAGATGTCCGGTGTCCTGTCAATAATGATATACAAACTCAGCCTCTAAGTTATGATTAAGATTTTACACTAGTGGTGTGACACAACTCCTAACTGGACGCTAGCTAAGGGATTTCCTAGCATAAAAAATCAATTTGGGGTGACACTAAGCCTATAACCAACCATTAGAACCCTTAGAAACACAAAGATCATTTTAGAGTTTTACAAAAACCAAACATATAAAAATATATACTAATAATAATAAATTACAAATTAAGTATGATACATAAGAAAAAACTACAGATGTTGGCGGGTGATAAAATAAATATCATCAACGTGTCCATAATGGTCAAATTAGCTAGGATAGCCTACCCATAGGTCCAATTTGGACACAGGGGCAAAATGGTAATTTTGGGTCAAAATGATGTCCACCGTTGGACACACTTTGCACCAAAAAACGTATCGGAAGAAAAGTCTACAAAACCTAGCAAATTATATTTCTACGAATCCAGAATGATGATACGAACCCAACGGTATGTCCGAAATGGAATTCCGATGACCCGATCACAAAATGGTCCGTTGACCTGGATATTGGTATCCGATTTACACGAAAATGCGTGTCGAAGCCAAAGTCCACTAAATCTAACAAAGTACATGTTAAAGAGTCCAGGATGACAACACAAACTCAATGGTATATCTGAAATTGGATTCCGATGAGCCGATTTCAAAATGACATGTTGACACGGACATTTGGAATCCGGTTTACACGAAAATGCGTGCCAAAACAAATGTCTTCAAAACTCAGCAAATTATATGTCAACGAGTCCAGAATGACGATACGAACTCAAAATTATATCCGAAACTGGATTTCGATGAGCCGATCTCAAAGTGACACATTGACCCGGACTGTGGAACCCGCTTTGCACCGAAATGCATGTCAGGGCCCACGTTCTCTAAATCAAGCAAACTTTATATGAAAATGTGCCAGAACGACGCAACGAGTCTACTGGTGGTGTCAGAAATTGAATCCGGAGTCCCTGGTTCAAAAATAGAATTTAACAAGTGCAAAATTAAAAAATTCGGACGGCCAACTTTAGCGTTGAATTCGACCAACCAAACGTGCTCACAATGAAACGAAACTTAAGGGGCAGAAAGAGGGTTATACCAGCTATGTATAGGAACTGGTGGCACGCCAAACGGAGCTGCAACGGCGGAGTTACGAGCTGACGAAGTTGGCTTCACAAAACTGTCCAAAAATAGTACAATTTAAACGGTCAACTTGGTGGCCGGTTTTGATGTACCAAACGACAAAATTAACGGACGAAACTTGAGGAAAGTGAAGAGCTATATACCAAGATTGTGACGGAGAAAAGAGTTCGCCGATCCAACAATCGAATTTCTCGAAAAACATGCACGAAGTTGCTGTCCCGATACACAATTCTGAGTTCGATCCCGCGCGCGTCACGCCGGGATTTCGTGCAAAACGCACGAATAGCCTCTGATACGCGTCGGGGAGGTTGGCGAAACACCCGGAGGGAGCTCGCCGGGGTCGCCCGGATCCAGGGGTCACAAGGGGCTGCCCACGCAGCGGCGCACGGCGGTGCACGGCGGTGCACGGCCGCCGGCCGTTGCTGCTGCGTGCTGCGCTGTTGGCCCGGCTCACGCGCACGGCGGTCGTCGGCGGTGGCTGAGGCCCGCGGCGTAGGGGCCAGACGGTTGGCCGCGGCGGTGGTGGCGTTGGAGATGGTGGTGATGGGAGTGGTGGTGTGTAGTGATGGTGTGGTGGGGATGATGATGATAATGGTGATGGCGGTAGTGTAGTTGTGGTGGTGAAGATGGTGTTGTTAATGGTGGTTATGGAGAGGGTGGTGGTGTTCGGCTGTGGAGTAGGGGTGGGGTGTGCGTGTATGTGTAAGGAGAGAGGGAGAGAGAGTTATTTGAGTGTGTGTGTGTGTGTGTATAATATATATAGGAAGAGAGAGAGAGAAGAATAGAATAGAGAGAGAGAGAGAGATATTTAAAAGAAAGAGAGAGAGAAGTCGGTTGAGAAGGGAGGAATGTTGTGCTGGTGATGGGGAGGGTGAGGTGGTGTGTGTGAGTAATAGGAGAGAGAGAGAGAGTTAGATATTTGTATATATATACATATTAGAAAGAGAGAGAAGGATATTTATAAAAAAGAAAGAAATATTTTAAATAGGGAAAAAGAGAGAAATTGTGTGGGGTATTTGGGTAGTCATGAGAGGACAACATGGAGCTTGGGATCGGGTTCGGTCGAGCCAGGTTGGGTCAAAATCTGACATGGTACAATAATTGAATTTAAATAGGTATTTATGATTATGGATAAATAAGTAACATGCGGAGGCTCAAATAAATGGGACACAAGTATCATGTGGGTAGTAGGCTTCATGTGGGCCATGCCCATACTTTGGGTCGACTAGGTTGGATCGATGTCGGGTCCCGAAATTAAATTGGAAGTCAGGTCACATTTTACGGTAGATAATTAATTGGCCTAAATTGACCCAAAAGTTGTGCGAAGCAAATGAAGCACAAAATAGAGTGTCTGAGTAGGACACGAAGGTCATGGGTGTAAAGCGTCTCGAGTAGATCATTCATGAGAAGTTGGTTCTGAGAAAATAACAGGTCTTGTGCTCCCAAATTAAAAGTCACGGTAACGTGCAAATGATGATCAAAGATAAAAGTGGAAAATTAATTAATAATTATTTAATCGATCAAATGGTCTAAATTGATCCGAAGTTGCGTGATACAAAAAAAGCACAAGGAAACGAGTTTAAGTGGGACATTATATATCAAAACGAAGATAATCTTGTCCGCTACAAAATTCATAAAGAGAGTTTACAGAGATTGGCATCTCTGACGCTCTAGAATTCAAAGTCACAGAAAAGAACATTAATGATCAAAATAATTAAATAATAAAATATTTATTAAAAATAATTCATTTACAAAATTTAAAATAAATCCAAAAATTTAGGGGGCTTACATCCTACCCACCTTATAAGAATTTCGTCCTCGAAATTTAAAATCATCCAACAGGTTAAACTATAACATGTAGCTGCTCTGGCTACGATACTCAATCTGCTACCCTTGTGATCATCTTTTCTGTTTCTCTTTACAATCCTTTTTGTTTCAGGTTCAACAAGGCCCTTCTATCATAAACTATGTCATATATCCTTTAGAATCTTCCATACTAACATGGAACCTTTATGTATACCCTAAACTATAGGTCATTCTCTGGGTATGTTTATAAGCCAACAATGCTTAATCATCAACCATATTTCTAACCTCAATTCGTAAATACTTGATTTCCTTATTATATCCTAAGTATCCTTATTCTATCAATCCATAGGCCCTTTGCATCATTTATCGTCAATCCTTTCATACAGTTTTTCTTTGAAATTATACGCTCAATACTTATACTTGGCATAGAGCCTTCTTTTTTTTTACTTAATAACTCCTCCGAATATAAATCCTCGATTTCAAAACTCCCAATTTATTAATTACCAATGTACATATGTCTTTGTCTTGTTCTTTGTCATTTTAACTGATAACTTCCCGATCTCGTACGCAATATTATATCTCATTCTAACTTATTCTATATTATTCTACATATCGATCTACCCTCTAATCACATGTAATTAGCTTATAGATAACCAATAATCACTTGGTCATCAAAGTCCTACGAATGCACAATCCTCAAATTCTAAGAACAAGATTCTAATCCTTAATCCATAGTCACAACAATATAATATCTCATTACTCCATCTTAGATACCCTATCATCGAGTTATACTATCAATACAATTCTTCTTAATGGTTTCCAAGTCTACTATAGTCAGTCACTCATACTTGTCCTATAAGCTTAATCTAACCAATCCCTAGAAAAATTATTTATCACAATCACACAATACATTTATAGTTATACTATAGAATCAGTTAACAAGGTTTGGCTATTTCGGTTGTCTATCAAATAGAAGGTAACAAGGCCTAAGACTAGGTCGAGCAATCCATAATAGTATCCAAACAAGTTAAAGGTCAAGCAAGACGGAAAAGTTTGTCGAAATATCTCCAAGAATGGTACGAAGACAACGAGATATTCCGTAATACAAGGTTAAAATCTACTTTTTCAAACCTTCCTTGGATCCATCTATAAGGCGTTTCCAACAATTACTGAGAAGGACGAGAAGAATTACCTAAGAGGTCAACGAAGAAGAGTTTAGTCAAGTCATAGGAAAGATGGAACACAAAAATAATTATGTCCAAAAAGATAACATGAAAGCAATCATGTTGGAGAGTCCTATAGAACCTGCAATCCTAGTTGTAGATGTAGATAGGAAAGAGTTAATCAAGACGGGAAAGAATGATAATAAGAATTTATTCTTGCTCATTCGGTCATAACGAAGTGAACCAAGTTGAGATATGATCTGATAACCATACCCGTCTTCCTGAAATCATGTTGCCAGAATTTTTGTCACACCAGTAAGCTTAGATGCAACAAACGATAGAGTTATAACTAAGGTATACACCCTATAATCATATTATCTAGAATTCTCACCACGCCAACCGGTATGGTTGCGAGAAAATCTAAAATCCATAACTAAGATAAGCATACCCAAAATTAGGCCCTATGTTTTTGTCATACCAGCTAATATGGCTGCGATAAATTCTAAACTCCATAAATAAAGCAGACATTTACCTTATCAGGATATATCACAATTCAATCCACAAAATTTATCACGATGCAAGATCAAAGTTAACAATAAAAATCAGAAATCAATTTCAACAACGAATTAAGGAATAGCAAATGGAAACAGGTGAAAACAGATTTCTAGGTAAGATTAGAGTGAGATCCTCAGGGGTCATCCCAAGGGTACTATCCTGGTCGAAATTGTAACCCACTGAATTTTAAACAAGAGACTAAATATAGTTAATGGTCATATGCTGTGATAAGTTTTCCTATGTTGAAATCCTAGAAATCCTCTAGGTGTTCTAAATGTTATTCCTAGTGTTAACAAGTTGTCCTAAGATCCTAATTGCAGGCATGCTTGGTGTAACCAAACAACTTAAGTCTTGACCTGCATGGGCCGCCACTAAAAATATGTCACGACCCGATACCCAAATTGTTGGGCCGGGCCGAGCCATGTCCAGCCTACGCTTGTTAAAGCGTAGTAAGATGTTCTAAGAATAGACAATAAATGATCTAAGCTGCTAACAGTTCTAATATCACATTTAAAAGGTTCATCACAACACAACATCTATAAGCGAAAGTAAACAAGTACAGACTTAATAATACACTTCCAAAGTATCTAACTGGAGAGAAAGTCCAGTATCCAAATATAAGTTCAAACCAAAGTCTAAGTCTTAAAACACATGAAAGATATCTAAGCAAGGTTCTCCGCTGGGGCCTTTTTTGGAGCTAAGGCCAGGTCCTCAAAATCAGTGCCATAATATGTATCACATAGTATTTCCTCCTCGGAAAGTGAACCTACAACATTGTCCTGTCAGGACGGGAGCAAGTACTTGTACTACAAACATATAATACTGATAATGTGATGGAAAAAGATGAAATAACGTAATCATGGCATATCTTGATTTAACCAACTTTTAGATACATTTCATCATGGCAATACATATTCGTTTTAAAGTTTAAAACTGTAGTAGGTGAGTGATCAGTCAATAGGTAGTAGGATGTACAGTGGTACATATTAATTTTCTGATGTGTACATACGTACACATAACGACATCAGTGTATATCCATACACAAATGTGGGACCAGAACATACGACAAAGTTACATATAGAATATAACAATGTTAGGTAAATACATACGGAGAAGGGGGACATGATCACGTACTCTACTAACAGTTTCCCCATTACCCGTTTTATAACATGTGAGTGATACGAGAACAGTATAAAGCATGGTGGATACTGAGAGCAATATAAGCATGGTAAGTACTGAGAGCAGTATAAAACATGGTGGATACTCAGAGCAGTATAAGGCATGTGAAACATGAAGAGATAAGACTTGCAGTTATCCAGAAAGCAGTATTTTAACATGATTTAATCACAGTTTATTGTTATTAGCAGTAAATAAGCTTGTAGGGGTACTTGCCTCGAGCAAAGCAAGAATAAGAATATGAAGATACAGATGTCCGGTATCATATTAATAATGATATACAAACTCAGCCTCTAAGTTATGATTAAGATTTTACACTAGTGGTGTGACACAACTCCTAACTGGATACTAGCTAAGGGATGTCCTAGCATAGAAAATCAATTTGGGGTGACACTAAGCCTATAACCAACCATTAGAACCCTTAGAAACACAAAGATAATTTTATAGTTTTACAAAAACCAAACATATAAAAATATATACTAATAATAATAAATTACAAATCAAGTATGATACATAAGAAAAATCTACAGATGTTGACGGATGATAAAATAAATATCACTATATTGTCCAGAATGGTCAAATTAGCTAGGATAGCCTACCCATAAGTCCAATTTGGACACAGGGACAAAAAGATAATTTTAGGTCAAAATGATGTCCGCCGTTGGACACACTTTGCACCAAAAAATGTGTCAGGAGAAAAGTCTACAAAACCTAGCAAATTGTATGTCCACGAATCCAGAATGATGATACGAACCCAACGGTATGTCCGAAATAGAATTCCGATGACCCGATCACAAAATGGTCCGTTAACCTGGATATTGGTATCCGATTTACACGAAAATATGTGTCGAAGCCAAAATCCACTAAATCTAACAAAGTACATGTCAACAAATCCAGAATGACAACACGAACTCAACAGTATATTCGAAATTAGATTCCGATGAGCCAATCTCAAAATGACATGTTGACGCGGACATTTGGAATCTGGTTTACACGAAAATGCGTACCGGAGCAAATGTCTTCAAAACTCAGCAAATTATATGTCAACGAGTCCAGAATGATGATACGATTGATAGGAAGATATGATCGATGATAGTGCAATACTTAATCTTGAATTGGACGGAAATTACTTAGACTTGGTCGACCCCGCTAAGAAGAAATCATACTGATTTCGTAGACAAGAACGCTTGAGAAGCGAATCGGGTCATCTCAATGACCGAGATAAACGAAAGTGAGTTTGCCTCAGCGTACGACCCTCACATTTAACGAATTACAACGTGCCTCGTACGACCATTTCAGTCCCATGACACGAAAAAATAGCAACCAAGACGAAGAAACACTTGAATTGAATAAGTACCATCAACTCTAAATGAATGAAAAGTTATAAAATAAAGTCGACCAAACGTATGCGACACTGAACTTAGAAAGGTATCGAGTATAGTTCGATGCCATCAAACAGTAAAGCCATTCGATAGGAATTGTCTAAGATATGCATACGGTATGAGTTAAGAAATGGTAGGATGACCTGCACTCAGGAAGTCTCGAGGACGAGACTTATTTTGAGTGGTGTATTATGTAATGATCCGCTCCGCCCTAGCGGAACGCCGATTCAAACGGCAAGTGCAACGACTCAAACGAACCGTCGACCCGAAGAGTTGGCATCGACCTGATGAAGAATCGATGCAAGGCTTACATTGGTCTGTCAAGATGAATCCAGACTTAGACTTTCAAAGGCGCGCTCGGAGTATCGCTCGGCCGATGCGAACATCGCTAAGGTGGGTGGCTCGGATGAACCCGTCTTTGCTTAGCCTAGACACATAACAATACGGACACTATCACGAGAATCGCTAGGCGATAACACCGTACATGCTAATAAATGACTCAACGTACCTATATAAGGGAATAATCCCATCTTGTATGCTTGTATAGAATATGAAAGGAACTTAGAAAATATGAACTCTCGCACTGCGCTCCACGCTCGTGCTAAGGCACAAGCTTACATTCAAGTCCCTTATGCGTTCAAACAATGAAACAATGAATGGTTTACAACAATGAAACGGGAAGACTATCAACATAGTCGTTCCGAGTAGAGTTTAGCAACATTGAAAGACTATGGGACCGATGGGTCGCCAAGGCGGCTCCCGCACTGGGAGTTGCGTAATGCTTGAATGAATGAATCAACGAATGAATGAATACGTGAATGAATCAATGAATGAACGAACAAGTGAAAGAAACAAAGAAAGAAAAGAAAGAATACATGAAAGATAAGAAAGGAAAGAATGGTTAACGACAGGTGTGATAGGCACGTGCGACGGGGCTCGCTACCCGCGCTGCACGGACGCCAACCTGGTCGATAACACATTATGGCTAAGGGTCAGCCTACGGCTCGGAGGTAGCCGTTAAGTTAAAATGACCAGATAATACGAAATGGTCGTGGACAAACGGTACGGGCGATGGAGGGGTATACCGGGGCCGTGTAGTGGAAGGATTCTGCGGCACGGGTGTTGTGTGGAGTATACCGTGGCCGGCCTAGGCAGAATCAAAACGGGGCTTACGGGCTGCCTGGGTGCGGGCTTGGGCACCGGAAGACGTAAGTACAGGATATTTCAAGAGACTTAACGGGGTATACCAGTCATCACCCTACGCTAAGTTGAGAAATACCAAGGAGAAATGTCCAAAATGGCTTGTCATGCCAGCGACCGGTGCATATAGATTAAGTGGACTTTGCTGGTGGCTATCCACGTGCAAGTCCTTGCATTGAAATCAAAGTAGTCTAAGTTAAATGAACAAGCGCCTACTAAACGGCTTGAAATGTATCACACCAAATAACAAAGAGTGCTTCATGCAAACGAGTTAAAACAACACACGCCTACGACGTGCTAGAATCTGAGGCAGGAACACGCCCTTGACACTGAATGTTTATGTGAATCATGTTTAGAATATATAAACTGTTGTCTAACTTGGTTTGCTTTGGACAGGGAAGGTCGGACGGTAAGTATGGGTAAGTCGTACATGTATTTCCATACGACATTTGTATTCGGCAACACGAGATAGGCTATGAGATATGCCATGAAAATGATCCTAAGGCAAGATTAGAAAGACAATGAATGATAGAGATGCACAAAAGTGAATGAAACGTGTTTGGTAATGATAGCATTATGGGCGAGCTAGCCTTCCCACCAGTGCATAACAATGTACTGATAACCCCACAGTCTGCTTGCAGGATGCAGGAGACGCCGGTGGGTGCGGAGCTTCCATCGAACGTGTTAAGGCGGGGAACCAACTCCGGGACCTTGGGATGTTGCAAGAAGCTGAAGCACCCTATACAGGACATAATGTATCGAAACATCGCCATGAATCATTCTATCTTGTAAGCCACTTGGCACGTCTTTTATGTTTCAAAGAGAGAGAGCTTGAGCGACTTGTAATATCGGCCTAGCGCCGCTTGTAAACTTCTTGAATATCAATAAAGAGTTCGAATTCGCTTCTACTTGTGCTTATTTACTTTCCGCTGTAATGGGGACACTCTGTGCGACTCTGTGGCCTATCTCAAATCGGCCGTTTCTGGACTTGACCTTGCACGGGCGCAACCTAGGCCCGTGCGGCATCACGCCTTAGCGAGGACGATCGCTCCTACGGGAGCGGGCGTGACAGGAACATAACTGAGTTTTGTATTCTGAAAATTAACAAAGGGTTCCGGGATTACCGAAAGGCTGTTAAAGGAGTACCGAGGGGAGGCCTCGGACTCGGGTCGGGCAAGAGCGATGTCACGTAGACACACGTACACGGGACACGTGGAACGGGATGGCGCACGTACGCAGAACGCACGTGGGACGGCATGCGCACGTGGAGGGAACGACGCCGACGTGCGGGAGGCGGGACGCGGGACGCGCGAGGTGGCCACGCGGCTGCTAGCATACGGTGGCATGACCTGGAAGGCACTGACCGGTGGGATGTTGCTACGCGCAAAGCGCGCTGATGTGCACGCGCGAGAGGGGCACGCTGCTGGAGCGTGCGGGCGGAAGACGGCGACGGCTGGCGGGCGACGGCAGCTGGGGTCGCAGTCGGGTATGGCCGGGGGCAACAGAAATACCCCGATTGGGGTGTCGCTAGGTCTGAGGTGGCGCGAGGATCGTCGGGGCGTCGTCGGTTTCGGAGTTGAAGAAGTGTGGAGGAAGATGGAAGAGGTTTGGGATGGTGGAAAGGTTCTGTGGGTTTTTCTTCTGAAGAAGAAAGGTTTCTTGGAGGTATTACGTAGGGGAAGATGGATTACGTGGGGGGGTGATCTGACTGAGAAAGTGGATCGGGGGAAAGAGTGGGTTGAACTGGTAGTGGTAGCTAATGGGCTTGGGTTAAGTTAATGGGTTTAACCATTGGACTTAAGTTATTGGGCTAAGAGAAAGGGTTTTAATTAAAGCTAAAAGAAATAACAATAATAATAATACACATAACTACCATTAATAACCAAAATGTGTTATAAAACCCATATATCTATAATCCAAAAGTTATGGGTTTTACACAGCATAACACCGCAAGGAAGTGCAAGGCTTTATGCTGGGTAGTTTGGCACTACAAAGAGGATTGTGACCTCATGCTACAGTAGTATGACACTACGATGAGGTTCCCGGGTAGGGGTAATGCCTCGGCTTTAAGCCATGTCATAGCGGCGTAGCACCGCAAGGAAGCGCAAGGCTTCATGACATGTCTCTTTAATAAAGAACTCACCTATAGTTCATGGACATAGATAGCAGGCCGTCTCTTGAGGGTAAACTTGTCGACGCCCAAAATACATACACCGAAATTAGGCTGACACATGGCCTTTAGTGTGCAACCAGAAGCACATATGACTACATTATGTGATTGGAAAGAATTACAACTTTGGTGCAGAATTCAAACTTAGTCCATTTTTGTATCGTACTATTGTTTAATCCATGCGGGAAGATTCAAGTCGTCAGCGACATCTATCCTAATGCATGATGGACAGTTACTGTAGGGAACACTACTCAAACCCATATATATGGAGATATATGGAGGATTGTTGGTGTTTTGGCCTTGAACATTAGAAAATATAGTCCCACATTGCCTAGGCCAAATGAGTTATATCTCCATATATAGCTTTGCTTGTATGGAGAGATGCACATGAGGTTTGACAGGCACATGGGTGCCATGTGGGGATATTTTTCTAGTGGAAGGATGGTTAACTCAACAACGAAGCATTAATGCATTTTGATGCTCTTGGAATTAATTTCCCTTGGAGCTAAGCCCCGTAGGGGCTTAGCGACTCAGACTCGAACTCTGACTCAGGCTCATGGGCTCATGAGGCGTAATGTGGCATTTTGTTGGCGCACTTTGCACTTAGCACGTCAGCATGCGCGGCCAGATGGCGCTGCAGTTGGCGCGGCGGTTTACGCACAGTGCGTGAGGTGTGTGTTGTGCACAAGTGCGCACAGGCGTAGTTGGTGCAGGTCGTGCAGATGGCGTGCGTTGTGCGCCAATTGGTGCAGTCGTGTCCGTGCACGATTTGAACGGTTACTTAACGTTCTGGGACAGTTTTTCCCACGTCCCGAACTTTTCGTATACCAGGCGGTTACTGTGCGTGCCTATATATGTTTCTCTCCTCTTTTTCTCTCTCTCAGTACACAGTTTATAATTTCCTTACGAAATTTCTCCATAGTTAAGAGCAGAGAAGAGAGAAAGAAAGCGAGTACATGCCATCCGAGGAGTTAATAGAGTAGAGTGTTTCAAAGTTCTTCGTCGAACTTGCTGGTTCCTGGAAGCTGATCGTGTGGGATGAATCTAGCTTTGAGCGTCGATAATCATTCAACCCAGCAGGATGTTTCCTCATTTCGTCCATTTTTTCGTCTGTTGATCCACTTGCAACTCGTTCTGAACGAATACATTTCTGATCTAATCAAAAACTGTTAGTGGAATTTCATCGCTGCTACTACGAAACCTTTTGTGCCTTCTACAAAGTGTTACAATTGATTTCGTTTTCTCGGAATTCTTCGGGATCTCTGTCGTGCACTTTTCTCAAAGTGTTGCATAAATCAGTTTTTCATCGAAAAATTACATCCCGGGACTAACATTTTATTTAAAAAAATTAAAATTTCAGGGAGCGCGGGGACCTACTGGCTACGCCCCTCGTACCGTCGTGGTGTGGTGACCTGTGGTGGTGATGGCTAATGGAACATGGTCCCTACACTAAATGCTTGCTTGAGAATTGTTACTTTTGAAGACTTTTCTTTTTTCTCTCTTTAAGACCTGGAATGAACCAAGGACCTCCTTAACAACCATCGGACCATCTCCTGACTTTTTGCAAACTAGATTATCATTATTAGAATGTGTGCATAATTGATAACATATATAGAGGGAATGAGATAGAGAGGTTGTTGTGGGTATGGATAAGGGCATCCATATTTGGATTTATCCAAATCACAACACTCTCCCTTGGATGCCCACTTAATTATTGCCTCATTAAAAACTTTTCTAGGAAAAACCTTTTGGAAAAAATCCATAGAAAAGAAAAGAGTACAATAATATTCTTCAGGAATATGAGTCTTCAGGAATCTAAGTGGGTGCGACTTACATTGCCTCGTTAAAAACCTTTCGAAGGAAAAACCCAGTGGGAAAAAACCTCAACGAAGGAAAATAGTACAATGCGCAAAGACATGCTTCAAGATGTCTCCATTAGCATCTTCAGGATGCTTGCATCTACAATATGCTCCCCCTCAAAAATATTACATTATTGTTCCTACATCAATTCAAAATAAAAAAATCAACCCCCAATACAATTTAAATATTACATATCACCCCAACACTTTATTTGTCTATACATTTATACTCATATCCTTATGAAGAGGTTGCAGGCTTTATTTGATTCTTGAAAGCTCACAACTCCTCCTGATATGTCGAATTGTTGAAAACATAGCCATGCACATTCCCTGTTCGCTTTGGTGAAATTGCCGCAGTGATTTGATTTATTCTCTCTACCTGTAACGTTATTTATAAAAACATACCTTGTTTGTGGTATCCGCTTAATGGAGTATCAGATAAATATCATTCATCTGCATATCTCATGAAATCAGAATATTCATCAAGAATGTGCCTAATATTATTCTAAAATATCATGGATGAAACCTATCTTATATATTAGATGAAAAACTAAAGCAATTATAGTTCACTTATATCACTCGGGGTCTTTGGTAAGCGGAACACTTTATAGCCGGAGTATTCCGGAAATCAAATTTCTGATAATAAAAATTTCTGAAAAATTATATTTTCATGTTTGATGGACATATAAATATTTTCGAGAACAATTTTTTTAAAACAATAAAAACAAAGAAAAAATAAAAAAATGAAAATAAATCATTCGTAGAAAAAATGAAAAAGATGAAAAGGGAAATAAAGCAAAATAAAACACAAGTAAAACAAAAAATCATTCTTAAAAAAATAAAAAAGATAAAAAAACTGAAAAAATAAAAATAAAAAACTGAAAAAGAAAACCAAAAGGCCTTTAAAAATGAAAAAGAACAAAGAAATGAAAAAATAGAAAACCAAAAAAAAAAGAAAAGAACGAAAAAACCATAAAAAGCTAAAAAACCAAAAAAAACGTAAAAAATGAAAAAGAACAAAAAAATGAAAACAAAAATTTCTTAATAAACTGAAAGAACCAAAAAAACGTTAAAAAATAAAGAAAAAAAATACTTTCTTAAAATCTAAAAAAAAAATCCAAAAGAAAACCTTTAAAAAAATTTACAACAAAAAAAACCTTACAAAAAAAAAGTTTAAAACATCAAAAAATAACAAAAAAAATTGAAAACAAAAGTCTTAAAAACTGGAAAAAAAAAACCCCTTAAATAATGAAAAAGTAACCAAATAAAAAAAACTGAAAACAAAGAAACAAAAAAAACTTAAAAATCAAAAAAGAACAAAAAAATTAAAAAAAACCTTAAAAATTGAAAAAAATAAAAAAAGTTTAAAAATGAAAAAATAAAAACAAAAAAACAAAAAAAGCAAAATGTTTATTAAATAATGATAAAAATACCAAAAATAAATCTTCAAAAAATGGAAAGAAAAAAAAACTGAAAGAAGAAGAAATTTTTTAAAAAAAAACTGAATTTAACAAAAAAAAACTTAAAAAATAAACTGGAACATCAAAAAAATTAAAAAAACTGAAAAAATAAAAAATATTAAACAATAGAAAAAGGAACAAAAAACTAAATATATATATAAAATTATAATCGATAAATATCAAAAATGAAATTGATATTAAAAAGAGTAATAGAAAAAAGCAACGAAAAATTTTGTTCGTGCAAAATAAATATAGTCACATATCCTTATGGGATATGATTCCCATCTTTTGTGGATTAATTATTTATTCATGCAAAATAAATTTTGTTCGTGCAAAATAAATATAGTCACATATCCTTAATCGGTTCCAACCGAACCGATTTACCCAAAATCGAATAAACCGAAACCGGGAAAATGAAAACCTAAACCGAACCGCTTAGGGCCAGAACCTAATCAAACCAAACCGCTTAAATTTGGTCGGTTTATTCGGTTGCAATCAGTTTTTCGGTTGGGCTGGGCCTTTTTTAATTATAATGGGCTTGGCCTAAATTGGGCTTCCTATTTTAAAAAAAATGACATTTTTTTGTTAAAACCAACCTGAACGCCAGGAGAACAAAGAAAAAAAACTGTAAAGAAAAAAAACAAATGTCTTCTGTTATCCAGGTTTTTGGTTCAAACCAACATGAACACGAGTGAGTGAAAGAACAAAAAACTATACAATTTTCAAATTTTAGGTCTTTTGTCATCCATATTACATACTGAACTTTACAAATTTCAAGTTCCTTGTAACAATAATACAAAATCATTGACCCAATAATGACCCAAGAATACAATATCTTCTAGATTACATTAGAGATTGAACTTGACATAGTTGACCCAATAATACAAATGAAGAAATTGGGAGAGATATTTGACCAAATAATACAATATTATACAAAATTCTAAATTATACAATCAAATCAAGGAAGACAACAGACAATCAAGTAATGATTCTAATGAACACTTCTTGCATTCTTGCAGACTTGTACACCCTGAAGGAGTAAAGGGAGCTAATTCTTGCAGACTTCAAACTCCAAAATCATCATATATAGAACCTGGAATTCTGGAAACCTTGTGAATATATGAGTGTAGAGTGAAACAATGCCAGCCAATGAACAAAATCATCATATAACAAGAAATATATAGCTTTAGTACTTTTCTCAATAGGTATGACAAGAAAGATATACCTTTAGGTGTCTGAGAATAAGAGAATGCATGCTCCTGTAACATGTAACCTTTAAAATAACCTAATACAAGACAAGAATATGATTGGCAATTTGTATCCCAATGCTGTTACAAAACCCACATGCATATTATCTGCACAGATAGGCAAGTCACAAGTGGATTTGAAAAATGAAAGCTCAGATTGGCAATTTGTAGTAGTTGTCCTCTACTTAACAAATGCCCTATCATCATCGCAAATTTCTCCACATATGTGTTAGTAACTTATAATGAAATAAATAACTATAGTAAACAAAAACTACTAAATTGGACTGCATACTGCATATAAAGTGCAGTGATAACATATAAAGTACAGAAATTACATATAAAGTGTAGCTATAAACATACAAAATGTAGTTTGCAGTGCACTCACTGCACTGTATAGTATATAGTGCACAAATAACATATAAAGTGCATCCAGCATCATTAGTCCAAAACATAAACCAAAGGTCCAGTGCACATTGAACATTGCATATTAGGATCCAGTATCATTAATCCAAAACATAAACCAAAGATCCAGATTCCAAAAACTAACTCTTCAAACTTCGCTCGAAGTTGAGCCCATCGTAGTCAATTGACTTAAATATATACAAATATAAGGAAAAAAATTAATCAATACAAGTAAAAACTTTAAAAAACAATAATATGCAACAAAACTGATTACGTAAAATGATACCTCTTTCTAGTGATTCCAAATTCTCTTCAAGATTAGTAACAATAGATCGATTTAAACTAGTCCTAAACCAATCTTGAGAACAAATAAGACCCTGAGCAATCTTAGGTGTCAAAGAACTTCTAAATGCATCAAGGACCCGACCACCGGTACTAAATGCACTCTTCGAAGCCACCGTAGATATTGGAACAGCCAAGACATCACGAACCATTCTTGAAAGAATGGAAAAACGAGGAGAGTTGATCTTCTACCAACCCAAGAGATCAAAATTAGGATTCTCATCTTCATCGGCTTCGGTGAGCTCGAGAAGATAACGATCCAATTCAGATTTATTGTCACAACCACCAGATTTGATTTTATAATTTTTATATTGAGCTTTCATCAGACTTTTCAAGTTAAAGATTCACTACCAAAATACAGTAAATTAGCGACGGACTATTAGCGACAGAAATTTTCAGTCGGCGTTAGCGACGGCTTCGTGGCCACTCGTCGACGGATTACCGACCACACGCCTTTACATTTTTTATTTTAATTTTAGGGGGGGGGGGAAGGTCGCACATCCGTCGCTAGGGTGTCGGAGATATAGCGACGGATCTATAGTCGTCGCTACGTAGTCGATTATTTGGCGGAAATTATGTCGAGAATTGGCGGAACATTTCTTCGACTACTTAGCGACGGATATTCAGTCGACAAGTATCAAATATAGCGACTACCGGGCGACGGATTAATTGACGTCGCTATTCCGTCGCTAAATATACGTTTCAGACTTAAATTGAAACGGCGGGGGGAACTTTTTGCCTTCCCCCCAAATTCACTCTCTCTCCTCTCTATCTCTCTCTCCCACGGCTTCAGTGATCGGCGTCGGCGTCCTCTCCTCTCTCTCTCTCTCTCTCTCTCGATCTCTCTCTCTTTCTCTGTCGCGGTGTCGACGTAGGGACAGCGGGGGCGGCGGGCTTGGGGACATTCTGTCACGACCCGTACCCTAGAGTAAGGGCACGAGAAGTGGGTACGTCCAGCCTATGTCGCAGTGTCGGCAGTAGAACGCTGTCCTAGGTCACAACATCTAACAATATAAGGTACCTGTACAGTATATACACTCCGAATGGAGGTGACAATACAGAATACAGTCTCAATCATAACTAAGGCAGAAATAGCACGATATCATAGATATAAAAATCTCAAAGGAAGATACAAACAGAAGAGGAAATAAGTCTAAGTGTCTAAACGACACAATAACAAAACATAATACAACTCAAATCTCCACTTATTACAATACAAGTTCCAACAGAGAAAACTAAACCATAAACTAGCAATCTACTCCAAGCTCTACTGGTCCTCTAGGCTAGCTGTGAATCTCTATGTTATCTGTAATATTTTCAACAGGTCCAGTCAGGACAGGAGCGAGCACAATACATCTTAACAAGTCATAGCAGGAAAGAAAATATAATCATGCTAGAGAATAAAATACAGGAAACTGAAGAATAGCATAATGTAAAAGAGACTGTAAGTAAATATCTATGATATATAAAGAGAGACAGTGCTAGTGATTTAGAGTACAGGATAAACATGTGAATGGCTAGGGACTGATTCATGATTACACTACATGGATTTGATTCATGATTACACTACTTGGATTTATCCACATGTTCATTTATACTCCCCCATCCCCAATCAATATACAAGGATCCAGTCAAGTTACGTTAAGATTCATAATTATACTACATTGCCCATAAAGGGTGATTCATGAATTGATTCGTGAAGGCTCGGTGATCATGATGGTACATGAGTCACTAGCTGATTCTCGAAGATTCATGATAAAAGAAGCAAGAGATACATGATGTAAGTGAAACACACAAGACAAGAGTATCTGATGCTCCCAAGAGGGATAACATCTCATGAAGGGATCCATATAGTACCAATCCGTGTTACCAATGTGTCAGCATCAAGTAAGATAATCTAAAGCAAGAAATATAATCCTAAACAAGATATGAAAAGATCAGAGAATGTACTCGCCTGATAACCTGAATAGCTGATAGGTATAAAGGTCCAAACTGAAGCCACAGAGTCCTATTTAGAGAAACACAGGTCAAGATGTATACGAGAGATGATAAATGAAATGTACAATGCATCTGCATGCTGTCTAGGTCAAACTAGACTAAAGTCAACACTTGGTCAACTCTAGTCGACCACACTAGTCAAATTAGGTCAACTAGGTCAAGTCATAGCCCAAACAAGTCTAACAAGTCTTACTAGGCCTAACCAAGCCTAGGCTAGCATTCACACAATCACAAGACAATGTGAACCATAACAATGTATAATATAAAATAGATAATATATATAAATACATACCTTCACACATACATGCATATCCACATTACATACATATTTATATATATAGGCATATGTTACATCATGCACATTTACATAGTTACATAGATATATACATTCATGCACATTTACATACATACTTTTATACATTATATATGTTAACATTCATTACAATGCATTATATTTTACTTATACCTTTGATTGATTCATTCATTCATATATGACATTCATTCATGCATTTATACATTCATTCATATCCCATATGCATGCATATTTCAGTTCAGGCATTATATCCATTCACATATCATTAAGTTGCATACATATACTTATTTTTATTACATGCATGTCATTCATGCATATTACATACTTACATGCATCTATACATTATATACATTGTATACAATATGTAAAAATAGAAGAGGGAAAAAGGGGGGAAAACTGAAATGGAAAGGGAAGGAAAGGAAAATGTAAGGAAAAGAAAAAACAGTGGACATATACATGCTTGCATTCAACCATATATATACATTAATGTAAAGAGGATATATATCATATATATATCATTTCATTCATCTAACATATCATGTATTACAAACTCTATATTCATTTAATATCCATACTACATAGGCTTATAGGTTACACAAAATGCATATATCGTACAGTCACTCTTCTACTTAAAACCAATACTGTACCAATTGGGCCTCTACTAAATTCTAGGATTAAAGTATGTTGTAGCCCTTCGTGTTAGCTTTCCGAAACTTTAAACGGATCGCATTTTCGTGTCCGGAAGCTCCCGAAATCGTAAAAATACCGAAACACGTTCGTCTTTTGTACAGCTGACACTCAAATAATTCTACAGAAAGTTACAGGAATAATTTGGCTTATTAAAATATATATTTGGAAAGCTAACTTCGATACGGTTGTTTTAAAAAAAAGGGAGATAAATCGGAGTTCTAAGCTAAAAGTTATGACATTTCTAAGTTGCATTGGTTAATAAAAACGTAGATAAATATTATGACGAATTTGAGTTGTTTTGGACAAAAGAACACATATAGGCCAAGATACTTGGATACAAACATAGGTATCCAAATGAAACTCATTCTAACCATCCTATCTAAAATCAATCCGCTCTCTAACCATTCTAAAACTAAATTTAAATATCTATTTAAACTATTATCATACATACATACACATGGGGTGTCCTAATTTGGGATCTATCAAGTAGGACGCAAGACACATATCTAAAATCCTCAAGAGAGCTCCAAATAGCCTCAAATTTGAATCTAAATGGGACACATGCATGAGGATGGATCATACGGATTCAAAACTAATTTATATGCAAAGGAAATCGATTTAGAGAATGGGTTTTACCTATTTGGAGTGAAATCCCAATGAAATCCTTTAGGATCACACGGCTCCGATACGAAGATCCCTCAAAGTGGGCATTCCTCCTTTCACTCCTCTTCCAATCCTTGGTAGCACCCTTCCCTTGGAGAATGGGAATGATTGAGGGAAGGTTTGGTGAAGGAATGATTTGATTTGGAGATCAAATCAATGGGAAGGCTCTCTAAAATTAGGGAAGAACAAAAGAAAAATAAAAGAGGCAAGATTGTAATGAATGAAATGAATCATTCTCTCCTAAAGGTGGCTGCCATAAAGAGTCCATTAGGGCTAATGGAAAATGTCCTAATTGCCCCTCTCTAGTCTCATATGGTTAAGTCTAGACTAGGTTCAAGTTTGGGGTCAAAATGATCTAGTTTTGAGTCTCTAACTTAACCATTCTAACATGATAAAAATTAGTTTAATTAACTAACTTAAATGTTGGGTTTTGTGATCCATGCTTAACTTAATATTGGGTTCCATCTAGAGTTTAAGCTACCCGGGTCACAATACAAGTCGGAACGAGACGAAACTCAAACCCGACTAAACAAATCCAATAAAATAATATTAAAAATATAAAATTTTCCTAAAATATTAAAATATAAAAAATGACCAAAATCGTAATACATCAATTTAAATATTAGTATAATAATCTAAAATTTATCAATTAATCAAAATCCTAAATAATTCAAAAGTCACAAAATGACCAAAATATCCTTAGCCTAAAAAGTTGTAAATAGTCATTCTAATCACATGGTTAGGTCCCCATGGTCATGGTTAGTCTCTAAGCTTAACAAAACTAGGGATTAACTAGTTAACCATCAAAATCATAATTCAACATTTTAAATAGTTTTAAATTGATTAAAAATTTACCAAAAATCACAACATGAGTTAAATCTTATTATCGATTAATCAAAATTATAAAAGTTTAAAATTACTCTCATTTTAGAAAAGTGGGTGTTACACATTCGGGGGACTGGACGGCTGGCTTGGGGCGGTGGCGTCGGGGGCTGGGCGGCAGGCTTGGGGCGAGGGCGTCGGGGGCTGGGCGGCTGGCTTGGGGCGGGGGCGTCGGGGGCTGGACGGTGGTCTTGGGGCAGGGGCGTCGGGGGCTGGGCGGCGGGCTTGGGGCGGGGGCGTCGGGAGCTGGGCGGTGGGCTTGGGGCGAGGGCGTCGGGGGCTCGGCGGCGGGCTTGGGGCGGGGGCGTCGAGGGCTGGACGGCGGGCTTGGGGTGGGGGCGTCGGGCTTGGGGCGGGGGCGTCGGGGGCTGGGCGGCGGGCTTGGGGTGGGGGGCGTCGGGGACTGGGCGGCGGGCTTTGGTCGGGGGCGGCGGGGGGCTTTGCTTCTCAAATTCATCTGAGTTTATATATTGGCTAAATAATGTGTTATCCATATTGGCTGTTATCCATTAGTTTTGGTGGTGTTTGGATTAGTAAATGTGAATATGGAGTTTGGGTTCATGGTGTATATGTTCACTGTGTCAAGGACAGTGCGAGTTCGTCATCTGCATAAGTCACTGAATATAGATGTATATATCTATACATCTAACTGTGATATATCTATACATCTAACTGTGATATACATATATATGTGTATGTGTGCTTTAGAGAGTGAGGAATGAAGGCAGACCTACCATGCCTATTAGCATGCAGGACGGCTTGGGTCCGGATCCCGCCCTCGATCGACCACTTCATCGAGGCATGAGTCCGGATCTGCTAGCGGATCCGTTCCGCTATCGGAACCACCAGCAGCGGATCCACCAGGGGATGCCCCAGTTACTGCACACTGGGCCCCGGAGTACCCCCATACTCGGTTCCATCCGGTTACTGGGGAGTACATGCGCGGACCCGCGGATCCTCTAACGGCACCAGAGAGGCCGAGAGGCGAGTTCCGACGAGAGATATGGCCCACGGGGACCTTGTAAGTAAATTTAAGATAATTTATTAAATTTTTTTCATTTATTCAAGTTAATAATCCAGTCATTTCTTCTCTGTAGGTTTTTTCCGTTTAATGTTGGCAGGGCTCTTGGAGAAATTATCAGGGCTAACTTCCACGGTCCCTACCTCAACTTTTCGTCGGTGTCCCTAAACGTGAAGTACGTATGGCTCGACGAGTTGAGGGTATATATCTATATCTTCTGGTTAATTATTAGTTACTCTTTAATCAACCATTTTTTAAATTACGTGATAATTGAATTTCTATGTTAGACGACGTACTGGTGGCCCCCCCATCGCGAGGACGCAATCTGCAGGACCTACAGAAGCGCTGCCTCGAAGAAGATACGGGATATGATTCATGACCTGAAAATGGGGCATACGAGGCCGAATTGGATCCGGCAGGAGTATTATGAGAACCTCTTTGGTATGATGGATACCCCTACGTACAAGGAGAAATCGGAGAAGGCGAAGGCGAACCGACAGGCCGCAGGCCTTCATACGGGGGGATCAAGGCCCCACGCAGCGACGCTTGTAGATCTGGTGAGCTACCGTAAATTTATTTTACTATCGAATTAGGTATTATTAATTAAAGGAGTTATCGGCGTTCTACGGAAATTTCGTATGCAGGCCCAACGGGCGGTGAAGGAGGGAAGGGCGCCAGAATCGGTCACCATGTACGACGTGTTCCAGCATACGCACAAAAGACGGAAGGACGGAAGCTTCGTCGACGAGAGGGCCAAGGAGACTGATGTAAGTACTTATGTTTATGAGATTTACGTTAGAATTAAAAGTATTCGGATTATAACTTAGGTAAACTTAGGATTCACACTTAACTTAGTGAAACATAGGATTTAGATTATAACTTAGGTAAATCTTATAATATAAACACATTCATTTGATAGGCTGCGTATCGTGAGGCCCTTAGTCGGGCTCAGTTAACTGACACTGAGGATGTCGGTGAAACGACGCCCGCCCGGACGCCCTCTTCTTTGGCCGCTCGCAACGACTTGTTCGCAGATACCGTCGGCGGCTTTAAAAAAGGGCTCCTATACGGAGTCGACTCCCTAGGGCCGTTGCACATGGCGACGCGGAGATTTCCACCGACACCGCCTCCTCCCGTGGTCCCGGCAGACGATGATGTTAGGTCGCAGCTTACGCAGCTGCCCGAGGCGGTGTCGTCCTTGCGGAAGCAATTTGCCACGTACTTTCTGCCTCCGTCTGCTGCTGCCGGTCCGTCTGCTAATGGTGTTAGTCCGTCTTCTACTGGTCCGTCGACTGCTGGTGTCGGTCCTTCTTCCGTGGGTCATCTTTCTTTCAACCCTGATGCCCCTGTGGTACCGCCTACGACTGTAACGTCACTCCTGGATCTGATGTCGCCAGAGCAGCTACGCCGACTTCTGAGCAGTGTCTACAACGGCTTGCCGCCGTACCTAGTGGAGGAGTATATTCGTCGGTCGCAGCTGGGATTACCACCACCAGACAATCGACCTCCTCCGTCTTCTTAAAATATTATATTAAGAAAATTTGGAATATTTGTGAGATCTTTGGATTAATTGTGCTATAATCGGATTATAGCACGTGATATTATGTGACTCTTCAGGATAATTGATGTTTTTTTCTACTAATTTGGTTTGGTCTGCGATTCTTGGATAATTGGTGTGCATTAAATTTGTATGTGCATATTTGGTCTATGTGATTCTTGGATAATTGGTGTGCATTATATATTTGGTCTATGTGATTGTTGGATAATTGGTGTGCATTATATATTGGTTTGGTTTATGCATATTTTTGTGAACAGGGAAAGTGCTGCAATTTTTTCCAAAAAATCTCAGTTAGCGACGGACTAGTGACTGGTTAGCGACGAATTTTCCCAGTTTTCGACTAATTTTCGACGGATGAGCCGTCGCTAACTGGAGATTTGAAACTGTCTCCAGGTAGCAACGGATGATCGACGGAATATCCGTCGGCAAGGTTCTGGTGGTATATAGTTCGACGGAATAGCGATGGATTAGCCGTCGCCAAGGCGACTGATAATCAGCCACTAATCAGTCGCTCTCGCGACGGCATAGCGACGGACGATCCGTCGACAAGGTTCTGGAAATGCTTGACATTTTCAGAACCGTGGCGACGGATAATCCGCCAGTAATCAGTCGCTCTGTCGACGGGGGTAGCGACGGAATAGCGACGACGCATCCGTTGCCATGGTGCTGGAAATGCCTGCCTCTTCCAAAACCTGGTCGACGGATTTTCCGTCAGCAAACAGTCGCTAATCCGTCCTTTGTTATCGACAACGTTCGACGGATTAGCGACGGAACGATACTCTCTGATACGCTATTACGACGGTTTACCGACGGAACTTTACGTCGCTATTGTCTAAACAGTTCAGTATTTAATACTTGAAATGGACGACAGTCCGTCGGAAAGTAGTCGCTTATGCTTCGTATTGTGATGTCGAAATGCCGTCGCTAGTCCGTCGGTTAACGATTACGTAGCGACGGACCATTATTAGCGACGAGCTGATTGCCGACGGATTTTTTTGGCCAAAACCCGTCAGTGATCGGTCGCTAATAGAAATTCCCGTCGGACTGGCGACGGATCTGGCCATCGCTAAATCGATAAATTTTGGTAGTGATTAGACGATCTTGGATGATAGGAGATTCAGTCATTTCATTAGTTATAGAATCCACTATCGGTGTATACAATTTTATGTACTCTTCAAACATGGAGTAAGCAACCATTTTTACCTTTTCTATCATGGTGTCACCCTTTGGTTGACCATAGAGTTGATATAACCACCATTCCAAATATGCAAACTTTTGCCTTGGATCAAATAGTGGTGTAATGAAGACAACCATATTCATCTTCTCGACGTCCCCACAATATTTGTTATATTTCTCTCGCATTTTATCCGCCATAGTAGACAAATCGAAGTCATCACTACTCTTAGCATTCTTCAAGAGAAAATCAATGGATGCAATCTCTTCAAAGAACTTGTTTGAAGTGATGTACAAAGAGCCCGAAACACGTAAAGTGAATTCATAAAAATGTACACAACATTCTCACATTCATCCAATCCTCTTCGGATGGAAACAAATTATCCCCCTCAAGTTCTCGCCTGTATAAAACATCTTCATCTTGGAATCTCTCAAAGGCACTTTGAAATCTTTGAGCTATCTCCAACATGACATATGTTGAATTCCAACGAGTGCTCACATCTAGACATTCAATCTTTTCGATTTGAGCACAATCTTTAAACTTTTGAAAGCGAGAAGGAGATTGTCTCACATAACTAATAGCTCTCCGGACACGTGCAACCGAAGAAGGCATCATTTTTAACCCATCTACCACAACAAGGTTGATGATATGTGCAATGCAACGCACGTGTAGATACTTACAGTGAAGAATAATATTTCCCCGCTGTGAGAACTTTTTGCTTAGATAAGCAATAGCAACGTCATTGGAGCTAGCATTGTCAACGGTGATTGTGAAAATCTTGTCAATGCCCCACTCCACCAAACATGACTCAACATCCCTCCCAATGGCCTCTCCTCTATGACTAGCAATTGGACAGAAGTTGATAATTCTTTTTTGTAATTTCCAATCATTATTAATGTAATGTGCCGTAAGACACGTATAGTTAATTTTCTGAATGAAAGTCCATGTGTCTGTCGTAAGATAAACTCTTTGATTGGACTCTTTGAAATAAGCCTTCAACTTAGTCTTCTCACTAGTGTAGAGATTGAAACAATCTCGTGCAACGGTCCATCTTGACGGTGCACTAAACATCGAACATGCAACTGAAATAAAGCGTTTGAAGCCCTCCCCCTCAACAAACCGAAACGGAAGTTCATCGACTATTAACATATAAGACAAGGCCTTCCTTACTTCTTCTTGATTAAATTACCAAATAGTTAGAGTTGACTTGCCTTTCCCTAGACATTGCATATTCAGTATTGATTGAGAAGGACCTTTATGCTTTGGATTAAGGGGACATATAAGGCAATGATTCCTAACTGAGGTCGTCCCATTAATTACGGAGTCACAATAATATTGTTTTTTGCAAAAGTTGCACTCTGCTTTAGCGTTTCCATTCTCAAGAAATTATTTAAAGTCAGTCCAATATGGAGCCCTTCTTTTACTTATACGCTTGTTTTTTGTCTTGAATTTACAAATAGTATTGACAGGGTCATTTGTGGCCTGGGAACTTGTTCCCCCACAACCAGATCCTCAAGCTCAATAGGCTGAGGCTGAGCTTGGCTTGACATCTAAAATAAACATCAAAATAAAAAATATATTTCAATTGTAAAGAAAATTCACAAAACTAAACTGAAGATAAGAAAACGCACATTGCATGAGTATGATGTTGATACCATGTACTGGACTTATTTGATGCAACAAATGACCTATTAATTAGTAAATATCATATAAGATAATAGTTTTTGTAAAAAATATGTGTTTCAAATTTTTGTTTATTTTTTTAACTTGTGAACTATCATATTTAAAGGCTTCTAACCTTGTAAACAATACTATTTTTTACTTCTAAACAAACAATCAACAAAAATCATACAAAAAATCAATCCAGAAACACAAAAAGCATACAATTAATCAATCCAGAACCAGAAACACAAAAATAAAATCTCATTACATAATAAATATTTGTGCAAACTGGCACCATAAGCATGCTGCCCTACAAACACATTACATAACATTTATTTGTGCAAACTGGCACTATAAGCAAGTAATAACATTGCCCTGCAGAAAAGCATACTTCCTTGCAAACACATTACATAATATATATTTATGCAAACTGGCACTATAAGCAAGCAATAACATTGCCCTGCAAAAAAATTCATTCAAGCAGAGACAGAGACACAGAGAAAGGGGATAGAATGATGCTTACAGCGATTCAAGAAATATCTCACTGACAGTAATTAACAAATAATCCAAGGCCCAAGCCAAGGATCCAACACCAGTATGAATATCTGCAGAATTTACAAATGTGATTAGTAATTTAGTATAACAATTTAAACTATAAAATTAATGCGACATGCATATATAAATCGACATGCATAAATTAAATCTACATGCATCAATTAAACATAAACATGAAAACTTGACAGTAAATTTAACATTAAAATGTCGACTAGACATGAAAACTTGACAGTAAACATGTAAAAATATGTCAATTTGACAGTAAATTTAACATTAATATGTAAATGTTACAATAAAAGTCTAAAAAAATAAATCTGACAGTAATTTTAAACTTGATAATACAAATTAAACATAAAAGTCTAAAATTAACATGTAAAATTATAGATCAGAACATAAACAGTAAAAACAATACATGTAAAAATTAGAACTAGCAGTAAAAATTAAATCGATAGTATAAAAAATTAATTACTTACAATTATGCTTAGATCTGTGGATGTAGATGTAGATCTCCACAGTTGTGTTCAGATCTGTTGGTATTGATGTAGATCTGGGCTTTTCGAAGAGGAGAGGGGGGTTTAGAACGGAGTCAACGGACGGCTCGAGAATGACCGGATAGGGGGGGGGGGGGGTGGTCTCGAGAGAGGATGGCCGAGTGAAAGATTCCTCCGGTCGGACTCTCATTGGCTCTCTCGAAGTCGAGAGTGAAATGGAGTGGGTGAGAGGAGAGGGAGAGGGAGTGGAGTCGCTGGAATTGGAGTGGGTGAGAGGAGAGGGAGAGGGAGTGGAGTCGCTGGAACTGGAGTGGGTGAAGTTGAGAGTGGAGTGGAGGGGGGTGAGAGGAGAGGGAGAGGTAGTGGAGTGGCCGACGGTGAGGAGGAGAGGGAGAGGGAGTGGAGTGGCCGGCGGTGAGGAGGAGAGGGAGATAGGGAGAGCTAGGGTTAACGGGAGAGAGGCGGCTGCTCTGAGCCTGGAGAAGTGGAGAGTGTAGGAGAGAGAATGTTAGGTTAGAGTTTGGAATATATAGGGGGTAAAATATTTGAGGGCATTTTGGTAATTTTACTATAGTTATTCGGTTTTCGGTTTTAAACCGAATCCGATAGGTAAACCCGAAACCGATAACCGTTTTATTGGTTTCTCCCAACCGAACCCGACCCGATAATGGACAAAACCGACCCGAATCCCTTATTCGGGTCGGATCGGTCTGGTTATCGGTCTAAACCCGTTAATGCTCAGCCCTATTCTAAATGGCGGTATGCAGATGCATGACAAAGAGGGTCTGCTGACGTTTAGGTACCGCCTAGACTTATGATACATTTTACATATTTTTAACTGTTTTACCCTAATTTATTTGTATAATATGCATATTTTAAGAGTATTTTATGGATAACTTAAGTTGTCGAATAAAGATTTATGAAATTTTAGTCTTGAAAAAATGAACCATCGACCTATAATGCTTACAAAACTGTTTTGTCAAAATAATTAGTCAGCTATTCTTTTGCCTAGGCATCCATCTACTTGTTAGTCCCGAAACAGATCTAAATGGTAGAACGATCATAATATTGAGACCTCTTGCAAATAAATTTGTTCTCAATTCTGATTTAGCAATGATCAGAAGCAGATACCTCTTGCAAATAAATTTGCTTTTGAAATAACGTGTAGGCAACTCTAGAGGGGGTGAATAGAGTTTGTGTCGATAATCACCAAATAAAAATTAACTCTATATCACCTCCACAAAACAACTATCAAGATAGTAAATAAATCAGAGAGAAATACGAAAGTAAATAAAGATCAGAAGAGCATACGCAAACACAACAGTTTTAACATGGTTTTCCTTGTGGAGGACTAGTCCAGGCCCGAGAACTCTAGCTCAGGATTGAAATCCACTATTTGTGAAATAGTGTACAACCACGTGCCTTTACTCAGAAGTGCACGCCAACTTCTTACAGATTCGCAAGTGGCGAAACTTGGAATTGTCCAAGTGACTTTTTTTTCATTCTTGCACACAACTTCTAGCTGATATCGCACTGAGCACCTTGGGCTAAGGAGAGTTGTGGCTTAGGAGATATGGAAGAATGATGCTTGGAGTAGTAGAGCTTAGAAAGCTTGAATATTTGAAGGTAAAAGATAGAAAGATAATATGAAATGAGAGAAATCAAGCCTTATTTATACTGCTCTGGGGAGGCAGAGTTCGGCCCGAATTCTGCCCCAAGAATTCAAATTTTTGAACGTTGGACAGCTTGTACCAAGCAGGCCCTGAAAATCAATTCCTGGAAATCAGGGGACAGAGTTCGGCCCAAACTTTGTGTGGGGACAGAGTTCGGCCCGAACTCTTTCTCCTAGGTGGCAGAATGGCCTTTGGGCTTTGTTTGGCTTGGTGGAGCTTGGGCTTAGTTTAGGAATTGGTCTGTTTGTATGGTAGAGCTTGGAGAGATATGTCTAGGGGTTGAGATGACTCAGTGCGACTCAACGTACACATTCTCCTAGACTCAATAAATTGAAGATTACAGACTTGGAACAAATAAGAAAACCAAGAGCCCTTTGATGACGTCTTTCTTCTGATATTTGAGCAGATCTGAAGACGTCTTTTTCTTTGACAGCGGTCGTCCAAAGATAAACAGATCTGGAAATCTGAATACCTTTCGGGGCCCCGGATAGGTCGCTAGGCGGTTCGGAGAAATCTTTTTGTATAACGCCGTCTTTGGTCCATCGTTGCCTATGTCCTGGTTTGATCATGCTTACTGCATGTCTACAAATACATGTTAGGCGAGCAAAATATGTTGCAGTACGATACAAACATAGCAATATGATATAGGACAATTAGGACAATGCTAAGTTTAAGTAGCAATATGATAATGAGTATATGAACATTAGTGACATCATTATGCTAAACTTAACTGATTAGCCATATTCAAAAACATGATGTAATCATTGGGCCAACAGCTTTCTGTTCTAATTTTGTAAGATTTCGGAGACCTCTTGCAAATTAATTTGCTCTCCTAATTT
The DNA here is from genome assembly GCA_029216955.1 of Iris pallida. NCBI lineage: Eukaryota > Viridiplantae > Streptophyta > Magnoliopsida > Asparagales > Iridaceae > Iris > Iris pallida. Next base: position 10,210,463 of record JANAVB010013200.1, read on the forward strand.
CCTGAAGCGTTTTAGGACTTCGGAGATTTCGACAAACGAGTTTGCTCTCTAAAAGTACCTGAACTGAGTTTTAGGACTTCGAAAATTCCTGCAAAGGAGTTTGCTCCTAAAGTACCTGAACTGAGTTTTAGGACTTCGAAGATTTCGGCAAACGAGTCTGCTCTCCAGAAGAACATGCAGTCTACCAAGAAGAAAAAGAAGAAGAAGATGAAAGTGTAGATTTCAACAGTCCTGCTGGGGTGATGAAAATTACTGTTGCTCAAACCAAGATTCGCCTTTATACGATCCGGTTCCAGGAACCAGCAAGTTCTCGAAGAACATCTGGAACGTTCACTAGTCAACCTTTTGTGACTCGAACGGGCTCCCTGGATTAAATGGACTCCCTTTTCTTTCTTATTTAGTACATCTAACAAAGGAGGCTAGGGGGCTCTATATATAAAGTGAAGTGAGACATCACTTCTCCTATCCGATGTGAGAGTAAAATACCAATACTCAAAAATAGGGTTTGATATTTTAGGCCATTCCGCAATCAGCGTAGTCATGTGCTAGTCCACACCTACCCCCCATACGCTCCCGTGCATGCACGAAACATCATTGAGCCCGTGCCCGAATCCGAACGACAAAAAAGTAATGTACTTCCTTGTTGGAGTTAATCATTTTTTCTTCTAGAGAAATACCCCCACATAACACCCACATGTGCCCCACCACACCTCATGTGCACATCTCAACACATGCAAAATATTATATTGAGATACCCACTTGGTGGTGTAGCCGATGTTAGACTATTATACTCTAGTCCAAAGGCAAAAACTGAGATTGAAATCGATGCCAAACTATCACGTTGTGTGGGGCTCTTGACTATTTTACTCATACATTCACATAGATGAACTTGATCACAAGGATAACATATATTCGATTATAGAAAATTAATTGCGTTTAGAAATGGTACAAAGAGATGGAAATGGTTGACCATAAATGACCATACCTTCTTAGTTAGCTTATTATATCTCAATCTTACATCAGCCACGGATTTGCAAAGCCACGAAACTGTTTAAACGAGACTTTCAAGTATCAGTACAGCGAAGCATGATTCGTAACATAGCCAATTAAATTCTGATAAACAAGCCAACTACACCGCTGAAACAAATAACTAGAAGATTTCATTCCTTGAGACTAGTTAAAACAAATGTGAATATACAAATTTACAAACTAGGTAAGCAAACTGTGTTCATTTACACTCAGTTTTTCACGTTTATGATGTATCTCAGATTATCGTGCAACAAGACCACATTCAACCGCCTTGTCGAATCATATATTTCCAAATCTGGGATGCTCTCAAGGGAGCAACTACTCGGACATCAAACACTGAAACAAAGAATTAATTAGGAAGTCTAGCCCATATGATCAAGTACAATGTATCAGCATCGTCATGGTTAATAGAAACTTAACTAGCGCATAGTACCTTGTAATCTTGGCACGGGCCCCTGGAGTGTGAAACATGAATTTAATTTCTAAGATGTTGTCATCGCCCTTGGTCCCTCTACAGCAATTCTTGATCAGAATCAGTTCATTGAAATCCTTCTGTTACTTCAACAGTATTTAAGTTTAGCTCTCCGAAAGCTTTGGACTGGTAAAATATTTCAAAATTACAGTAGCTACAGTAACACGAAAACTACAGGAGCAGCTTTCATTAGGTCTCATATACTGAACCGTACATGGGTGTTCTGAATTGCATAATCTGCAACGATCCTCAAATTACTAGTGATAACCATTTGCTACTCGGAACTATGGTAGCTTCACAATCCGTATAAATCCATCCATGTAGGTTTATCTGCCTAGTCTTCAGATCACTCTTATATCTGGATGCTCCTATGAGATGCAACAAATGAAAGAACTTGATAATGAAACCCAGCTTTCCTCTAGAGAACGCAGAAGATTAAATCTAAATATTAGTCCCAAGATGTCACAGATAATGCAACCTGAAGATCATTGGATGTGCCAGATATATACATTCGATGCGTCTCAATCTCTCCATCAAAGTTCAAAGGGTTGTTATTTCCATAGTGATTGTCACTAACTTGATCCCTGACTGTAAATATAATCTCCCTCAAAACCGGTTCATGACCATTGAGAAGATTACCCATGCTCAAAACTTTCCTCCAGGACTGGTTAGCTGTGGGAGGGGGGAACAAACTTGCCACAGCATCTCTCTCACGTGTCTGTACAGATTGCTTGGTTTTGTATTCCTACAAAAACAAATGATGGAAAACAGAAGTGGTGAATCATAAGTTACATGGATAGGCGTTTAGAAACTGCATTCCACTTTTAGATTCTAGGAACCATAGATGTATTTTGCTACTAGACACTGTACAGAGCCTCTTTTCTAATTACAGCCTGCTCTTTACTGTCAATTTGGGTTTTCATTTGGAATTTATAGGAAACTGCACAATTCAGGCTGGTGTTCATTAGCACACAAATTCAGGATTTGATGGTCCACTCGCAAATCACTCTTTTTTATAGTAAAAGGAGGAATTGGAATTCACTCGTTCAACGAGCAACTATAGTTCCACGAATGGACAAAGATCCACAGGATACCATTTGCCAAGGGTCTTCACCTCTCAAATTTAAATGGTGATTGAATCGGAAAAAAGTATGTTACATTTGGGGAGAGAACTTCACCTTTAAAAAGTAAAGGTAAATGTATCAAAATTTAATTTCACAAACAGGATAATATTGTAGTTCTTCCATAATGGTTTTTTTTAGTTTATGATACTCCCATTATGCCTTTAGAGTTCAGATTTCGAAAATATACGAAAGCAGTCAATGTAAAAACCCTGGGGCACGGATTGTCAAATGGCAATAATCTACTCAACTTGAATTGTCATCATACAGCCCTTCTTCCATCAGAATGGGTTGTCTATGGATCACAAGAAAGCTGCGAAAAGGAGTTGATTATTTTTTATGGATCAGATATCGACGTCAACCCATTATATCAATGCCGAATTCCTAGCCAAGTATGAGCATGAGTACACCTTGCCATATAACCACGAAGGGCAGTTGGTTGCATAGGGAGAGCCACATTTTTTTTATCAAGCAGTCCTGCAGTCAAACATCTTTCAAATTCCTCTAGAATAAGAGTCTGGACAAAGAGATACTATTTGCTACAGGGAATTGTTTTCTTCCTACTTCATGGCATGTAAAAAGAAAGAGGAATAATAGCACTCTCAAAAAAGTAAAAAAAGCAATGTTAATGCACAAATGGGGATCCAACCTAGTGGATCGACAGAATAAAACACTTGATATTAGGGTGACTTTAACCTATCTATAAAGTAGAAGTGTGCAATAACCAGGCTTCTATAGAAATGCAATTTAGTTCCGTAAACTAAAATGCATCTTATGATCAAGCAGAAGTCTGGCAGAACTTTTCTGTCATAATAATGCTCCATAATGTTTAAACAAAGATACTTGAAAGTAATATACTCATTTCTGGAAATGATATACAAGGATTATCCGATCATATTACATATGGAAGATGTTATCATCATTCCCGCGCAACACAGTTTAATCAGTGGTCATGAGAATATTTTAGAGACACAGGTTAATAACAGCACATCTACATCAGCCACCTGATATGATACCAACACTAAAATGAACCTAAAAAATTAATAGTCAAATTCAAATCTAGATGATACTATTCCTATCTAAATAACAATCTAAGAGAACAGAGAACTTGATGGCTGTCATCTCAACTTTTAGAAAAATTTTATTAAAACATCAGAAAGCCACAAGTTAGAAAGGTGCAAACACATACGTCATTTGGTAGATGAAGTGAACAGCAGCAACCTTCCAGTAATTTTGGCTATGAAGCTGGATCACTTTAATATAGTAAAATAATGTCAAAAATTGCAAGGATTTTTACCTTATTATAGCATATGCTTGCAGAAGTGGTTCCCATTTTTGGAAGATAAAAATTGAAAACATCATTGAACACTACTACAGAAAGACGTGGGGCGTCCAACAGTTTAGAATGAATAGAAGCAGCAAAGATCAGCAACTTTTCAATGTGCTCGAAAACACGACACGTATGCTGTAAGTCACCAATGAACTCAGCCTTTTCAGGTAAATTGTTCCCTGTTCAACAAAAGCATTCATAAGAGCTTGGAAGAAAACATTCTAAGAAAAAAAATTGTTAGAGTACTCCATGAAATTCAATCTACCAGACACCATACTTACAAACTCAACGTACAATTTTTCTATCTCTAGCTTGTATCATAGAGATTAATTCATTTCCATATAGCAAGTTGTATCACGTTACCTCTTTGTCCAATTATTTTTGGTTAAGGGGGCTTAAAGAGGATGCTCCTTGGTTGCATGAGCTTAAAGATGCATCATCAAAATGGTAGGTCTACCTACGCGTCAACCGACCAAGGTTTCATGGAAACACCCTCTCTAGCTCATAGCTACCTTGGCTTAGTATTTGTCACCAAAATATGGGTTGACGTCAGGTTGCAGCTGTTATATAAAGCCTCCTCGATTCTTCTGGGAAGCCTCGAGATCCAAAGAAGGCCTCAATATTATGGGATAAGGTATGGATGATGACAATGATGTGCATTAATCTAGCCATCCAGATATATGGACAAATCTTAGGGTCTGTTTAGATTTCTATGACCAACCTGGAAACAGAGGAAGAATCAAGTCTAATCTCCCCACTTCTCTTCTTGCTTGGTGGAAACCAAATAGAAAAATAAAAGCTGTGTAAATGAGGGGGAAACTAGGACCTACTTTACTTTGAAAGCAAAGGGATGGAAAGTCACCAGACATCAAAGAAAGTCTTGGTGACTCTTTTTTTCTGAAAACCAAGTGTTTAACTTTTCAATTAAGTTGTTGCCAAGTCAACATATCTCAACTTATTCTAAGCTCTAAGTAAACAAACTGGTTTCTGGAGCCATTTGATGCTAGGGATAGATTCAAAGATAATTTTGTTAGAGAACTTTATAGTAAAATGAGGAAACCAAAACTCATTTGGTGTTGAGGATGAGTGGAATTGTTGTTTTGCACAAATTCATAGTTCCATTAATCTTAACTTCTAAACAAAATGTTTTATATGTAATATAGAAAATGAAGTTTACAACAAGAAATATATTAGTACGTCAAAAAAAGGACATTCTTCTAAAATCAGGGCATGATACTTTATTGTTCAAAATATCAAAGTATATACCTTGCAAAGGTCTTAATGCAGAAGCTAGGGTACTATAAAGCTGGCTAACTTTTGCTTTCATTAGTTTTATATCACCATAATGAGTTTGATTCAAGGTGTCAGCTGATGCTCTGAAGGCGGTACAAACCATTTGTTCAAGCAGCTGATGCGGTCTTAAAGTTTCTAAATAATGGAGTACCTGCATAAAACATCACAAAATTCTTATCTGGTAATATTAGTCTAGCAAGAATTTCAGGAATAAGCTGCATACATATGGAGCTGGAAATTAAATAAATCAGAACAAAGGGATCAATCAGGTCTTTCCATCTACCTACAAAAAAAATTAAAGAGTAGGGGAAACTACAGTATTGGTCAAGCAGATCAAGCTAATAAAACTAGAAGGAAGCCTTAAGAGGTCTTTCCATCTACTTTCATGAAAATTAGAGAGTAGGGAAACTACATTATTTGTCATGCAGATCAAGCTAATGCGACAAGGAAGCTTTAAGTGAAAAAGGGAAATTTGAGAAACATTTTAAATGGGAAACTACATATTTGTCATGCAGATCACTGTCTTTCATCGTAGCCATGTCTTCTGTTGGAAAACATTTGAATAGTAAAAAATATTTATTTTATATTTGTAGAGAATAATTGTTGTGTGTTTTATTGATTGGTTACTCCACTATTTATAGGGAGTCTAGCTCCTCTTCATACTACATTTTCCAATGTGGGACTAAAGTCCCTTATTAGTTCTCAACACTCCCCCTCAAGATGGACGATAGATATTAATCATTCCCATCTTGTTACATAGCTTCGACATACTTAATGAACTAAGACCCTTAGTCAGACAGTCTGCCACTTGTTCTTCTGAGCGAACATGATCAATCTTCAGTATCCCTTGTTCCAGCTTCTCTTTGATGAAGAATCGATCGATCTCGATGTCCTTCGTTCTGTCGTGCTGAACTGGATTGTTAGCAATACTTATTGCAGCTTGACTATCGCTCAGAAGACGTAACGGTGCTCCCTTGTCCAGCTTCAACTTTGTCAGCAACGCTTTCACCCACAGCAACTCCGACACTCCCAAAGCCATTGCTCTGTATTCTGTTTCAGCTGTAGACCGTGCTACCACTGACTGTTTCTTGCTTCTCCATGAGACCAAGTTTCCTCCTACAAAGACACAATATCCCGTGGTAGACCTTCTATCGTCTATACAGCTCGTCCAGTCTGCATCGCAGTATCCCTCAACTTCTATACTTCTATTCTTCTTGAACCATAGTCCTTTCCCCGGCGTCCCTTTCAGATATCTCAAAATCTGAAACACTGCATCCATATGACCCGTTCTTGGATCATGCATGTAGCGACTTACTACACTCACCGCAAATGAGATATCAGGGCGAGTGTGCCCCAGATAAATCAATCTTCCTACAAGTCGTTGATATCTTTCACGATCAACTGGCTCTCCTGCTTCTGCTCCCAACTTGCACTTTTGGTCAATTAGAGTGAATGCTGCTTTGCATCCCAGCATCCCTGTCTCCTTCAGCAGATCTAGTGCGTATTTTCTCTGTGAGAGAACAATTCCTTGTTCGCCTTCACACACCTTGATACCTAGAAAGTACCTCATTGCTCCTAAATCCTTCACCTCAAACTCCTTCGCGAGTTTTGACTTCAGCTTAGAGATCTCGACTTCATCATTACCTGTGATTACTATATCATCCACGTATACAGCAAGTATAGTGATGTGGCCTCTTGCATGCTGAAGAAAGACCGTATGATCTGCATTTGCTTAATGGTATCCCATGCCTGTAACAGCCTTTCTGAATCTGTCAAACCAGGCTCGAGGAGATTGCTTGAGTCCATATAGCGACTTCTTTAGTTTGCACACTTTTCCGTGCGACGTCCCTCCGTCTGATTCTGTAGCGTAGCACCCTGGCGGGAGTTCCATGTACACTTCTTCTTGTAGGTCCCCATGAAGAAAGGCATTCTTCACATCTAACTGGTATAGCTTCCACCCATAGTTTGCTGCAATGGAGACCAGAGTTCTTACGGTGCTCATTTTCGCTACTGGATCAAACGTCTCATCATAGTCGATGCCATATGATTGTGTGTATCCTTTTGCAACCAACCTCGCCTTATATCGTTCCACATTTCCTTGTGACGTCTTCCTTACTGTGTACACCCATTTGCATCCCACAGTTTTATTCCCTTTGGGTAATGGAACCAGCTCCCACGTCTTATTTTTCTTCAGTGCCCCAAGTTCTTCCATCATTGCAGCTTTCCACCTTGGATCTTTCTTTGCTTCCTGCCAACACTTGGGCAACGAAGTAGAGTCTAATGATGCAATGAAGGCTCGATAATTCGAAGAAATGTTAGAATAAAACAGGTAGTTGGCAATATCATGTTCATAATCATCAAAACGACTAGGAGCCTTACCCGCATTAATGCGAGAAGATCTCCTTAAGGGAGCAATAGGTGGTGGAGAGATCATACCATCAGAGTCAGAGAGATCCGCATCAGAATCAGATTGATTCAGTGCGGGGGCAACATCTTCAAGAGTTGGAGCAGGAGTAGACGAGGAACTTGGTACAGTAGGCACAGGGCACGGTACAGACATAGTACTGGACTTCTGATGTCTCCTTCTGTAGACTTGGAGCTCCTTTTCCATTGTCTGCTGCTCCCCCTGTTTAACATATGTATCTTCTTCATCTTCTGTATCAGAGTCACTGCTTTCTCCCCCTTTCGTCCAATTTTCTACGACCGGGCATGGGACCGATCCGACTACCACAGATGGACTTAATTTCTCTCCCTCACATCTAACACCCTCTATGTTAGGTGTGTCACCAAACGCCGAACCGTCATCCGAACCATAATATGGTTCCAGTTCTCTGAATGTAACGTCCATGCTTACAAACATTTTCCGCTAAACTGGGCTCCAACATGCGTATCCCTTCTGAGTTGCCGTGTACCCGACAAAGACACATTTAACCACTCTAGGATCCAGTTTGCCAACTCCTGGCCTATTATCTTGGACAAAACATACACACCCAAATATTTTCGGTGGAACAGTGTACGTGGTTGCACCAGTAAGCATCTCTAGCGGTGTCTTCCAGTCCAAAACCTGAGATGGCATTCGGTTGATGAGATAAGAAGCCGTTAACACCGCCTGCCCCCAGAAGTGTTTCGGAACATTCATAGCCAGCATCATCGTCCGTGCGACCTCCAGCAGGTGTCTGTTCTTCCGTTTGGCCACACCATTTTGTGCCGGTGTATAGGCACAGAAAGTTTGGTGTAGTATGCCATGAGTGGATAAATACTCAGCAACCGTCCTATCTGTATACTCCGTCCCATTGTCAGACCGTAAGCACTTAATTTTAGTGCCATATTGAGTTTCTACCCGGCGATGAAAGTCTCGAAACGCCTCAAAGACGTCACTTTTATTCTTCATAAGGTACACCCATGTCACGCGAGTATAACAATCAATAAAAGTGACGAACCATCAAAAACCGTTAATACCGGTTGTAGGACAAGGGTCCCATACGTCTGAATGTATCATATCAAAAGCAGCCGAACTCCTACTACCTGAACTTACATACGTGCTTCTGGTATGTTTACCCAACTCACAAGCATGACAAAATAACTTCTCTTTATTAGCCCTTTGGTATAAGAACGGATACATTCGACTAATAATCTTAAAAGAAGAATGACCGACACGTCGGTGGTGGAGTAGCAAGTCATCTTCGACATTGCGCCGTGAATCTTCTGGTGGTGTGTCTGCTACCACAGATGCCAAAGCTTTGTCCAGTCCAGTCCTGTCCAAGTACCACAGCCCCTTATGCCATATGCCAGTCCCTAGTCGTCGTCCTGTCCCCTTCTCCTGAAAAGTCACCGTAGGAATGTCAAAGGAAACAGTACAGTTAAGATCAAGGATAATGGCACTAATAGAAAGAAGATTGACAGAAAAAGACGGAGCATGTAAGACATTGGTGAGAGTGAGAGAAGGAGTGCATGCGACAGTGCCTTTACCCATGACAGGGTTGGAGTTACCATCAGCAGTCTGAATGCTCTCCGGCGTCGGTAGGTGAGTATAGTCTTGGAACTCACCGCGGGATCCCGTGACATGACGAGATGCCCCAGAGTCCATAATCCAGCCTGGTTGGTGGACAGCTGCTGCAAGAGCACGTGCAGGTATACCTATGCCGTTTTGGGCAAAGCAAGTGATGTGGTCCCCCGAGGTAGATGACGTCCCATTACTGCCGTTCGAACCCAGCTTCGCGTCGCGTAACTTCGCGAGGAACTCCTTCTCAAGAGGGGTTAACTCAGCCAGGTGATGGTCGCCCCCTTCCTCCGCCAGATTAGCTTTGTGTCCTCCAGAATAATTTCTCCGTCTACCAGCATAACCGCCTCTACCACCACGACGTCCTCTGCGGCCCCGTCCACGATCACTCGACTGACTGTGCAGGGGTTTGGGACAAAATCTGATGTAATGTCCTGAATCACCACAGTTGTGGCAAACACCGGCCACTGAGGGAGGCTGATTGAAGGCGGCAAGGGCAGACTTGTCAATAGTGGCTTGCTCCCCCTGGAAAGAGCGCTTGTTGGGCATCAACTTCAAGCGAGCCTTTTCTTGTGCCATGGCAGCTATGGCTTCTTCTAAGGTGGGAAGCATGGGCTGTGCCAGGAGTACATTCCTTCTATTCTCAAATACAGGGTTAAGACCCTTCAAGAACTTCATCATCCGTTGACGCGAAATATAATCCAAAAAATTTTGAAAATGTTTCGCAAATGTGGGTTCGACTTGGGCATCTTCCATCCCAAGAGGATCATAGTGATCCAGATCAGACCAGAACTTCTTCAACAGTGCTGCATACTCAGAGATGGTGCGGTCGTCCTGGGCCACCCTATCAAGTTCATCCTACAGTTGGAAGACTCGCATAGGATTGTCCGAGCCGGAGTACATATCCTTCAAAGTCCGCCATATATCAGCAGCAGCCTCCATCGCCTCTACATTGTCCGACACCTGGTCGGTCAAGGAGGCGGTCAACCATCCAGCCACAACATTGTTGACAATTTTCCAAACAGCAAACTCCTTTGAGGAGGGATCATCTGGCGCCTTGGTTTGGCCATTGACGTAGCCAACCAAGCCACGTTCCTTCAGCGTCCGCATGGCCTGCCGTGACCATTTCAAGTAATTGGACGTGCCTTCCAACTTCGTCTCCAACTTGTCCAGCTTCCCCATTTTGTAGGGTGACGGATCCACATCAGTATGGATCACACGTGGGGTCGCCTCGGTTAATCTCTTTGATAAAATATCATCAACCAAGACCTTCATCCCATATGCTGTCAGTTTACCACTGATCGAATCCATGGCGTCTTCAACGGTGATTCGTCGTCATCTACGTCGGCTTCGTCTTTGTCGTCGTCTTCGTCGGCGTCGGTATGTAAAGTCTTCAACGGAGACCTTACGACTGCGCGGTCAACGTGACCAACACCGGCGTGCGCATGTAGATCCTAATTTGTAGATCGAGAACGGCAAACAAATAAAGCATTTGTAATTCCGAAGGGCGTAATCTAGGAACAGAAGGTGCAAATAAAGCATTTGACAGCCATCCGTCGTCGAAAAACCACCCACATAATCTCTCTCAATTTTTTTTCGAAAAGAAAAAAAAGAGGGGGGCGTCGGGGGGGGGGGGGGGGGGCGCAGGGCGTCGAGGGGGGGACAGGGCGTCGGGGGGGGGGGACTGTCGGGTGGGGCGTCGGGAGGGGGGGACTGCCGGGGGGGAGGGGGGCGTCGGGGGGAGGGGGGACTGCTGGGGGGGATGGGGGAGGGGGGGGGGACTGCCGGTGGGGAAAGGGGGGGAGGGAATTTTTTTTTTTTTGGTTATGGCTCTGATACCATGTAGAGAATAATTGTTGTGTGTTTTATTGATTGGTTACTCCACTATTTATAGGGAGTCTAGCTCCTCTTCATACTACATTTTCCAATGTGGGACTAAAGTCCCTTATTAGTTCTCAACAATATTAAATTGAATGAATTGGGTTATTTGAAGTGTTTATGAGACTCAAAAGAGATCCTTGGCGCAGGGAATAAATATCAGAAAATCATGAGATATAATTGTAGGAGTTTGAATATCCATAGTGTTAGTGCCGGGGCACAATTTTTCGATGGAAAACTGAGAAGATGAAACAATCGTAAAAACAATGTTCCAACGCAACACTTCTAGGAAGGTTATGCAAGTTTAATGAAGATCTCGTTACAGCAGCATATGATATTACGAGAATCTAAAAAGATTTCGTAATCCACAGCAGCAAAGAAGATGACAGACGATTGATGGATGAATATCCTGCTGGGGTGAATGATCACTGTTGCTCAAAGATAAATTCGCACTACACGAATAGCTTCCAGGAACCAGCAAGTTCGTCGGAGAATTTTGGAACACTCCTGCTCTTCTGACTCCTCGGATCGTACACGGACTCCCGTGCAAAAGCAACGCTAGTGCAACACTTCTCTTCTCTCTTAAGACTTCTGTTTACTTGTGTTAAGAAACACTTGTAAACTTTTGTAACTCTCTGTATTTGCCTCCCATTTGCCTGTGAGAGAGAAGAGACATTTTATAGGCCCGAGTAGCAACTGTCCAGTTAGCACAACATTAAGGACGTGGTAAAAACCACTCCGAACGTGCAGTAACCGCTCAGATCATGCACAGGCACGATCTGAAGCAAGTTGCGCACCTCGTGCACCCCGCGTGCCTTGTACACCACGCGCTGAACGCGCACTGAGCCACCTGCGCGCCCTGCGCACCCTGCGCCACCCGCGCAACTGGGCACACACCTGTGCGCGCAACTAGTTGCGCCACTGGACGCGCCCCTGGTCGCGCAACCTGGGCCGCGCAACCTGACAGCGCACCTGGCCGCACAACCTGGCAGCGCACCTAGTCGCGCAACCTGGCAGCGCGCCTGGCCACGCAAGTTGCTCGCGCAACGAGCGCAACTTAAGCGCACTATACGCCTTGCGACGATACTGATGTGCTAAGTGCAAAGTGCGCCAACAAAACACCACATCACGTCTCATGAGCCCGAGTCCGAGTCGCTAAGCCCCTATGGGGCTTAGCTCCCATGGAAATAAATTTTCCAAGAGCAAAAAGCATGAATGCTTTCAATTGTTTATTTAGCCTTTTTCCCATTAAAAAAAAAACCCCACATGGCACACCCATGTGCACCTCCACACCACATGTGCATCTCTAAAATAGCATAGCTAACATATAGAGATACAACTCCTTTGGCCTAGCCGATGTGGGACTAAAATTCCAAATGAAAAATGCCAAAACCCAACAATCCTCCACATATCTCTATATATGGATATAAGTGTTCCCCACAGTAACTGTCCATCATACATTAGGAGAGATGTCGCTGACGGCTTGAATCTTTTTGCATGGGTCAAACAACAAACTATAATACAAGAATGGACTAAGTCTTGAATTCTGCATCATAGCTGAAATTCTTCCCACTCACATAATGTAGTTATATGTGCTTCTGGCTTGCACATTAAAGGTCCTGTGCCAGCCTGGTTTCAGTGTATAATTTTGGACGTCTACTAGTTTACCCTCAAGAGACGGCCTGAGATCTCTGTCCATACACTATAGGTGAGTTCATAATTAAAGAGACATGGCATGAAGCGCTTTGCGCTTCCCTTGCGGTACTACGCCGCTATAACATGGCTTAAAGCCGAGGCCTAACCCCGTACCGGGAACCTCATCGTAGTGTCGTACTACTGTAGCATGAGGCAACCGCCTCTTTGTAGTGCCAAACTACCCAGCATGAAGCCTTAGGCTCCCTTGCGGTGTTACGCCGCAACGACATGGCTTGCAAGACCGAGGCTTTATCCCTAACCGGGTACCTCATTGTGGTGTCGTGCCACTGTAACATGAGAAACTCCTCCTCTTTATAGTGCTGACTATCCCTCTCTTTATTTTAACATACAACATTAGGCTAACTGCCTATTTGCGGTGCTACGGCGCTGTGACTTGGCTAGCAAAGCCGAGGCATTACCCCATGCCTAGGAACCTCATGGTGGAGTCACCCCATAGTAGCATAGAGTTTCACTCCTTGTAGTGCTGTTCTACCGTGCTTCTTGTAAAGCACACTAGGCATTCACTCTGTCTGAGAACTCATTAAGGCATTTAAGCCAACCTTCCCACATGATCCGTTTTTCGCAAAAAACAACAGTAGACAACAGTGGTTGTAGGTCCGCAACCTCTCCATGCCCAACAGAACATGTACCCACCGTTCCTGATATTCTTCCGATTAGTGGTCCTCCCTTGAACCAAAAGCTAGATGCCTAGTAGATTTCTCTTTGAACTAATAGCATAAAACTTTATGGTAGGAATATAATAATACAATATCAGAATGCCTTCAAGCCCATTTTACAAGTTGTGTCGTCAACCAGCTGGCGCTTGAGGCCCTTGGTGAACGGATCCGCCAGGTTCTCCTGACTCCGAACATCAATCACTGCAATAACACCTCTCTTGATAAGATCGTGTACTGCCCTGTGCTTCAACCGCACAGTCCTCTTCTTTCCGTTGAAGAGGTTATTTGATGCCACCGCCGCAGTCGCCTGGTTGTCACAGTATATCGGTATCGTCGGTATTTGCATCCCAACCACTGGAAGATCATACATGAGCTCCCGAAGCCATTCTGCTTCCTCGGTTGCGGTATCAAGTGCAAAGAACTCAGATTCCATGGATGACCGCGAGAGCATAGTCTGCTTCTTCGACTTTCACGATATAGCAGCTCCACCCATTATGAAAATGAATCCACCTGTGGACCTCTCGCTCTCCACCTCTGAGCACCAGCTGGCATCACTGAAGCCTTCTACTACCGACGGATCTCCGCTGTAGTACAGTGCATATGTCCGAGTCTTCTTGAGATATCTCATAACCCGTTTCACAGCTTTCCAGTGTTCAACACCTGGGTTTCTCGTGAAACGACTCGGCATTCCCACGACGAAAGCTATGTCAAACCTTGTGGCAGTAGTAGCATACATCAAACTCCCGATTACGCTTGCATACTCCAGCTGCCTGACGCTTTTTCCTGAATTAGGCTTCAGCTTCAGATCACACCTGTACGGCGTATCGATCCCTAGAAGATCCCGATACCCATAACGGATGATCATTTTCTCAATATAATGAGACTGTGACAGCGCTAGTCCAGTGTCTGTCCGGATGATCTTGATCCCCAAGATCACATCAGCTTCCCCCAAGTCCTTCATACTGAACTTGCTCGAGATGAATTTCTTTGTCTCAGTGACACAACCCATATCCGTACCTAGGATAAGCATGTCGTCCACATACAGACAAACGATCACACCTCTTCCATTAGCGAACTTCGTGTAAACACAATTATCCGTCTCGCTGACCATGTAGCCATTTGACCTTATAATTTTGTCAAATTTCTCATGCCACATCTTGGGAGCCTTGTTTAAAACCGTACAAAGATTTCACCAACTTGCAGACTGTCTTCAAGACCCTTGACGACAAATCCCTCTGGCTGTTGCATGTAAATCTCTTCGGTCAGCTCGCCATTTAGGAAGCCGTTTTCACATCCATCTGATGTATCACCATCATATATATTGCTGCGAGAGCAATCAACATTCTGATGGTGGTCATCCAGGCTACTGGAGCATACGTGTCAAAGTAGTCAATCCCCTGCTTCTGAGAAAACCCCTTGGCTACCAACCTAGCCTTGAACTTGTCAATAGTTCCGTCTGCTTTCATCTTCTTCTTGAAGATCCATTTACATCCGATGGATTTCGCTCCTTCAGGAAGATCAACCAACACCCAAGTGTTATTTGAGGTGATGGAATAAATTTCATTGTCAATCGCCTCCTTCCAGAAAACCGCGTCTCTGGTCTTCATCGCCTCATCATAGGTAAGCGGATCTGCTTCCACATGATAGGTGACAAAGTCACTTCCGAAGTCCTTCGGCCTCCTCACACGCTTAGCTGACGACTCAGCTTGATCTGGTTCAATCGTTGTTTCAACCAAGGTTCAAAGTATCGGTATCGGACATTTTGTATGAGTATTGGTATCGACAGTATCGGCGGTATCGGATCGGAGTATCGGATTTTTTGGTATCGACAGTATCGGATATATATATATATATATATATATATATATATATATATATTCTACTATATAATAGAAAAATTTGATGGTGAAACTTTTGAATTCCAAAAATATCCTTACATGTCTATATTACTTAAAAATGGTTCATTAATTTTAATAAGGACAACTTAATAATTATGAAGGCTACCCCTTGATCTTCCTAAAAAGTTTTTCTAAATTAAATAAAGGAATATTAAAATACGTGCAAGGCACGTGCACATATGCTAGTATATATAAAGAATATATTTATATATAAAGAATATATATATATATATAAAGAGTGATATAAAGAAAAGAAGAAGAAAAAAAGAACAGTGCAAGTTGTGTATACAAATTTGTTTCCATAAAGAATAGTGAGAAAAATATTTGTGTAGTCAACCTGTCACGCATTGACAGTGCATGCTGTCAAATGACAGACCTACTTTTAGGCCAACTCAGACCTCTCTCTCTATATTTTTTTTTTGGAAAAAAAGGTGAATTTTATTCCAAAGGAAAAGCCATAATCTTACAACATACAAACAGAGTGGGACTCCCACTCATCACTCATCAATTCTCCATAGCATTTACATCAAACTCGATGTTATGGAGAATGCCAACCGGAGGGGTGACCAGCCCCTCAAAGATCCGACGGTTTCGCTCCTGCCAAACATGCAAAACCGAAGCAGTCAGACGAACTCTGGCTGTTCGGAACCAGTCATGCCCTCTACCCCTGCTATCTCGGATCACCGTGATGATGTCCCCGATACATTTTTCGGAGGCGCACACTCCCAATACCCGACTCTGCTCCGACCAGATCTGTCATGCCAGAGTACACTCGAAGAAGATATGCTTTATCGATTCAGACTCCAAACCGCAAAGCACACTTGGGATCAGGAACCGGCACTCCAAACGAACTCAGGCGATCTCTAGTCAATAGGAGGCCCAGTAGAAGCTTGTATACACACAACTGCATCTTCCTGGCCAGACCCTTGCACCGAACGAACTCGTAATCAGGACTCAACGGGAAAGTACGCCGGATAAGGTTGTAGCAGTACGAAATAGGAACTCCCCAGTCCCCGAAGATGCTCCAGTCGGCTCCCAAATCCACCGATCCGCAGGCAAAGTCGGATCAATGACAGTAGACAAAATGCTCCCACCTAGCTCCTCAGTGAACCGATAAGAGTCCGGCCTCCACTCCCCATCTCGAATGATACGACTGCACGTCAGACCACGCTTGTCCTCCTGATGAGTCGGGGCTCCTCTGATGTCCAACAACGAACGCCGATCTATCCAAGAATCCCGCCAGAGGTCCGTACCCGACCCGTCCTTCATGACCCTCCGGATAGCAGACTTGAGCACCCCCCTGTGTCTCAAGACAGTCTTGAACGTGACTGAATGGTTGTTGTCAGTAGAACACGTCCAAAAGCTTCCCTGCTTCACGTATCTGTTGTGCATCCAGTCCGTCCAGAGAGATCCCCCGCTGATGAATCTCCAGGCCAGCTTAAGCGCAGAAGCCTCCCTAATCTCCAGCAATGGTCGGAGCCCCACTCCTCCCTCCTTCCTGGGACGACATAGCTGGTCCCAGGAAATCGCATGCATACCTCCCCTCCAAATGAAATCTCAAAGTCGCTCCACACGCCGAATAGTGGCCACAGGAAGGAGGACGGACTGCAGCCAAAAATGGGCCGCAGCCGAGATCACCGATCTGACCAGCTCAATCCGACCGCCAAAAGACAGACCTGCTGCTTGCCACCGTTCTACTCTCCTCTGGACATATTCCACCAGACTGTGGCAATCCTGATCCCGCGCATAATTGACTGTGAGAGGCACTCCTAATTATCGTACCGGAAGATCACTCCTCGCGATACCCAGTACATCCGCCCGCTCCTCCTTCTGGGGGCACAGGGAGCTGAAGTAGACCCTACTCTTATCCCTGTTCATCTGGAGACCCAAAAAGGACTTTAAATCTTCCATAATAGCCGCAAGCGTCTGCAACCCCTCCGTCGAAGGCTGGATAAAGACAAGCAGATCATCAGCATAAATAAGGTGGGTAACTGGGGGGACCATCCTCCGAAACAGAGGTACCAGCCGTCCACGGTGCACAGCCAGATCCATCAGACAAGTAAAGTACTCCATAACCAGCGTGACCAGGTAAGGGGACAATGGGTCTTCTTGCCTAAGCCCACGGTTGTTTTGGAAGTACCCATAAGGAACGCCCTGGATGAGAACAGAGAAAGTAGGGGACGTAATGCACTCCCGGATCAACTCAACCCAGTGTTCTGCGAATCCCATGGCGGTTATCAGATGACAGAGGAAGTCGCGATTGGTTATGTCATACGCCTTCCTCAGGTCCAGTTTAACACAAGCTTTCTCCCCTCCGGGTCTGCTAAATCCCCTCACCATCTCATGTGCCAGGAGGCTATGCTCTGCGATCGACCTCCCCTTGATGAACGCAGCCTGATTTGGAGATACCAAGTCCTGCATGATCCCCTCCATCCGCCGGCACATAAGGTGCGTAATTATCTTATAAAGATAATTACAACACGCAATAGGTCTGAAATCCGCCAATGTTGTCGCTCCCTCCTTCGGCACCAAGGTCAGGAAAGTGTGATTCAGTTCTTTCAGAAGCTTCCCGTTGGTGAAAAATTCCTGGACCACCTCTACGACCTGATGCTTCAGAATGTCCCAATGTCGTTTGAAGAAACCACTGCTGAAGCCATCCGGACCAGGAGCCTTGTTGGGATCCGCCACCTTGACAATAGATTACACCTCCTCCAGTATAACAGGGCAAGCAGAATGCTATTTCCATATGGAGTCACCAATCTCTTCGTAACAACCTCTGGGAACACGGATAGGTAGTCAGTCTAGAAATATAACTCAGAGTAGTACCTGACAGCCTCGCCCTGGATCTCAGCCGGCATCCCCAACAGAGTGCCATCAGCATCAAGAAGCTGGAAGATGTGATTCCTATTCTGTCTAGTCCGGATAACATCATAGAAGAACTTGGAGCAACGGTCGCCATCCTTCAGCCAGGAACATTTGGCTCGCTGGGCCGAGCTAATCTCCTTCTGCAGCCTCAGGATGTTGACTTCTCCGATCAGCTCCTTCTCTCTAGCCGCCAGGTCCCCATTAAGCATGTCAGCTTGCATATCCTGCTGCAAGGTCCGCAACCTCACATCCTTATCTTCTAAGGTGGACTTGGGCAACCCCTTCACCTAACTCCTAAGGGCTCTCTTCGTGGCCTTGAGACGACGAACCAAACGGAAATGAGCCGTCCCCTCCTGACCGCTAGTAAGCCCCTCAGCGACAGCCTCTAGGTAGCCCTCCGAGAGATACCAACTGTTGTTATATCTGAACGGGCGGGCCTTCCCAAGAGACCGAGCAGTGAAGCCAACACTGATGGGGGAATGATCGCTCGTCCCAGCTGCCAGACCCTCAGTCGAAGTGTTGGAAAAGTGACGAAACCACTCCCCATTGCCCAGAGCTCGATCCAGCTGACAAACAACCCTGTTATGAGTTGCTTTGTTGTGCCAAGTCCAGATGAAGCCTGAGCGAGACAATCCCCGAAGCCCCGCAAGCAGGAGGACTCTCTGGAAATCATAGAGGATAGAATTTGGAACCGGGTGACCACCCAGCTTCTCCCCTTCAGCAACAGATGCAACACGGGAGATGTCACTCCATAGGGACTCCCGTCTCCTTCTGTCATTGTGGCCGTAGACAGCCCCAGCAAGAACCGGATGCCACCCTTGTTCACGAAGGAGATGGCAATCAACTGCTCCGTCATCAAGATCAAGTCTCCATCCCAACTCTTCAAGTTCCAGCGAACCCAAATCCTGGCAATGTCACCGAAAGCCAGGTTGTGCAGTTGGGCCCAATGAGAAGGGGTCCGTCGAGAAAGAGTCTTCTCACCTTTAATCTTGAATTCTAATAGAACAGAAATGTCACATTTCTCTCTGTGGAGCATCCCACAAATCTCTCTCCACCTCCCTAGCGAACACGCCCCCCTCACATTCCAGGCGATAATGGCCATTAATTAATGAGAGGTGGGGTCCCCCTGTAAAACTCCCGGGTCGGCACCTGGGAGAGGTGCCGCATCCGTCGCTAAGAAATCCTCCTCCATCCCAGTCGGAACCGCCTGTTGGGGAGCGACCTGAGATAGTACCAACGCCCAGGCAGGGTTGTCAACACACACCGCCTCCTCTCTGTCTGTAGTATGTCCCACCACCATGGAGGAGCCATCTCTCAGCAGGCCGACAGCACGTCTCTTCCTACAGTAAACCTGCCCTCCAGACGATCCGCCCTCCCCTCGTGCCTCAATCTCCGACGCCACCATACCTCTAGTAACTATACTACTCAGCCCCTGGCCAGTGGAGATCATCCCACCCGTAGGTGCAGGCTGAGTAGATACAACGAGGCTCAAACCGCCATCTCTCTCAGGATGAGTAACCTCCCCCTCCAAAACCTCCGCTCCGCTATCATCTCTGAAATCCATATCGCAGGGGGCTTCTGGAGCCACACTAGGAGGGATAATAGGCTCCACCGGAGGTCCAACCTCCGAACATGCACTGGCCAGATGCCCGAAGCAGGAACAGCGTGAACAGGTAGGTGGAACCCATTCGTACTCCACATACACCAATTCAGTCAGCTCCCACGTCACCGGCACAAACATCGCCACTGGTACCTACAGAGTCCTCCTCTGGCTCTACTGATTTGCCACCGCCTGTTCCACCAGCCGCTCCGCCTATTCCACCAGCAGACCCCCCCGTCTCCACTGGCAGTTCGTCCTCGTCGTGCATGTCGTGATCATCCCTTGTATGTTGACAGCTACAAAGGACTTACAAGTCACACTCAGTCTCTGGTGGCTACTATTGATGGGATTCAGATTTCCAAATACTTCGAAGAGGGCCTCAAACATCCTGTTTGGCGTGCTGTTATGAACGAGAAGATGAAAACTCTCCAGAAAAATCATACTTGGGACTTAGTCGACTTATCAACTGGTAAACATGCAGTAGGTTGCAAATGGGTGTTCACGATTAAGGTGAAACCAGATGGCACTCTTGATCGACTAAAGGCTCGTCTAGTAGCCAAAGAATATTCTCAGACATATGGTGAGGATTACTTCGAAACCTTCTCTTCTGTTGTCAAAATGACATCTGTTTGTTTCCTAATGGCCTTGGTTGTTCGCTATGACTGGCCGCTGCTTCAGCTGGATATCAAGAATGCTTTCCTCCATGAGGACCTTGATGAAGAGGTATATGTAGTGCAACCTCCCGAGTTCGTTGCAAGGGAGGGTAAAGTGTGTCATTTGCGAAAGACCCTTTATGGTCTAAAACAATCACCTTTTGCATGGTTTGGTCGATTTACACATGTTACTCAGTTTGGCATGTCAATCAAAAAAGAACTATTCGATCTTCTATCGACACACATCTGCTGGAAGGATACTACTTGGTGTCTATGTTGATGATATTGTAATCGCGGAAGACGACAGCCAGGGTATTGCAGGCCTCAAGAAGTTTCTGGGAGAACAATTTCAAACCAAGGATATGGGATCCTTGAACTATTTCTTGGACATTGAGGTCACACGGAGTAAGTGGGACATTGTAATGTCTCAGAGAAAGTATGTGCTGGACATACTAAATGATACAAGCATGATGCAAGCCAAGGGAGCAACCTCACCTATGGATCCAGGGACAAAGTTACTTCCAGACGAAGGGGTCCCGATGACCAATCCAGATCAGTATCGTCTAGTAGTTGGAAAACTCAACTACTTAACGGTCATAACTCGTCCAGACATTTTTTTTGCAGTGAGTGTTGCAAGTAGATTATGACTTCTCCAAGTGTTTCACACTGGCAGACAGTTCTCAGAATTTTGTGTTATCTAGTCAAAAATCCAGGAAAATGAATTCGAATGGAGAATAATGGACACACTCGTATTGAGTGTTTTACTGATGCTGACTGGGGAGCAAGTCTGACAGATAGACGATCTACATCTGGCTACTCAGTATTTATTGGCAGAAATCTAGTGTCATGGAAGAGCAAGAAAAAAAGCGTGATAGCACACTCAAGCGCAGAAACAGAATATCAAGCTATTGCTCATGGCACGTCAGAGATATTATATATGAAGCATCTCTTACAAGAACTGGGAGAAGACACAGGATCTCAAGCGGCAGATTTATGGTGTGATAACCAATTTGCTATTCACATTGCCACCAACCCAGTATTTCATGAACGGACGAAGCATATTGAAATTGATATCCACTTTGTTCGTGATGAGCATATAAAGGAAGTGATAAAATTTCAACATGTGAGGACCGGCGACCAAATAGCTGATATCTTCACAAAGCCTCTTTTGGGTCCTCGGGTTCAATTTCTATGTAACAAGCTGGACATGATTGACATCTATGCTCCAGCTTGAAGGCGGGTGTTAAGTGTTCTATTAGAGTTATTAGTTAATGGGCTTTAGTCCCACATTGCTTAGAATAATAGGAGATGGGCTAACCTCTCCTATATATATTGTAGTGTCTCTTCATTAATAAAATTTATCCTATTATTCCAATTCTACACTTTTGTTTGAAAGCTTCTATTAATGTTTTTATCTTTTCTAGTAAATTTGCTTATATTTCCTGATACTTGTTATGACTGCCATTGGAGTCTATTCACTTTCCTCTGTTGCAAGGTATGTTTTCTATTTTGTGAACAATGGTTTTCAGTCCAACATTTATGTTTCCTAAGTTTTTGTTTGGTTTTGGCATCCATCACATGAACTCTAAATTTTAACTTCGCTCTAATCACAAAACCAGGTAAACTGTTTAAGGGTTAAGAACTCACTCAACAATTTCTGGCAAAATCCTTGGATCTGACAATCGTAGGTAGGTAAACTATAACTTGTTTGCATACACATTACCATTTATTATTGTATTAGGACTAGTGTTGGTATAAGGTCTTAGCGTACAATCGTATGTTAATTTAAAGTCGTGTACAAGACAGGACTGCGACGAGTTTGGACTAATGCATTTCGGAAATACATTAATATTTTGGAATTACCTAATCATGTAAAGAAACAATGTTATGCAACAGCTCAACACTTGGATTGTATATATCTGATGGAGACGTCTTTTAATTCATACTCATTAGCAAAAACAATCCTTGGAGCCTTGAAGAGTACTCCCAGGGTACTCATACTGTTAACGTACCAAATATAATAAGATATAAACTTGTGCAGCTTACTGAGTGATATTTATAAACAAGATACTGTACGTGACATAAGAGAACATAGTACAACCGCGTAGTGAACCATGTCAATATTGTAAACCCCCATTGTTCAACCAAATATGGGGAAAGCCTTTTTAAAGTAAAATAATCATGCAATCATATGCATTTAGCTTGCTTGTAAACTTGTACGGGAATTAACACTACAGGATAGACAGGATAGTTACAAACAACAATATCTTGATCATATTAATACGCCATGTGCAAGGTGATCAAGTACCTTTTCGCCTTCACGGATTGGATCAAAAAGAGGTTTCTGCTCAGAAGACGGCACTGCTGGAGACTCATTCCAGATCTGCCGCCATGAATTCCCATGTTCAGACATCCGCTGTGATAGTCTTCCGCATGGAGGCCATTTATCTCCAGATCTATCTTCGGTTTCATCAGTTTCCCAGTCACTAGGTGAGTGCCACCGAATAAAATCTTCAAAAGCTGCATCGGGGTTCGCAGCTTTAAAAGCTGACATGTCTGAGGAAGTAGATCCAAATAGATATCTCAGATAGAACATCAAGTAAATTATACAAAGATACAAAAAAGATAGTATCAAATTTTTGGAAACAATATCAACAACCAAAGCAGACACTATTACTATCAAGCACAGAAGTAAACCAACGAGTAGATGCCTACATGTGTTTCTTAAAGTTCCAGGTCACATCAACACTTGGCACAAGAAACTGCCTAGGTTATGATCATTTTATATCCCAAACTATATATTATTGGTGGAGCCACAGCCATATCAGACATAAGATTAGATTGAAGATACAAATACGATACTTCTTATTCAACTGCTAATTGCCATAAAGAATATTCCAAAACTTATTAGTTGTCATGTCATTGTCAATAAAGAAGTAAGATGATGAAATAATGCTTGGAGAATGGGAAAAGAAGAAAGGAGTCATGGCTATATCAAGTACCGACAATATTATCTACAATAAAAGTAAACATGTTATTTCTCATGCGAATAATAAGACTAGTCCTGTAAAACTTACATTCTGAGTGCAAGAGCAATAAACCTCTCTGAAGTGACTCATTTCGTACTAGAGAAACCGGTAGTTTCTTGGTCACGACCAGCTAAAGCTAAAGATAAAGTTCCATTAAAGAGCGTTTTTACGAGGTAGAACCTCCTCAGGGAATATAAGGTAGGTTTTCATGAGGCTGATCCTGAGCCGCCATCAACGCACAAATACCTCCGTTTAAGAGCATATTTTTGGTGTAGGAAGTCTCAAACTCAGGATCTTCTGTTGTGAAAATTTCTTGGAAAATAAAGTCATAGACGCAGAGGTTCAAAGCCAGAACGACTATCCCAAGAGCACTCATCCATAAACCAGTTACTGGTACAAATAACATAAAGAAATGTACTAACGTTTAATACAAAAAAAACCCAAAGATTTGGGACCAAAAGCAGTTAGCAGTGACCATTAAATAAGTCTCTTCGGCTTAAGTTGGGTTAAAAGAATGGAATGTATTTGCACCATCTTCGAATAAAGTATTTTCTACGATTACGCCATAAATAACACATAGCAGAGCAGCACCTAATACTCCAACAACTCCCATCATATGAAATCGGTTCAACGTCCAATTATGAAATCCTTGAAAGAAGATGAATCGAAATATAGTTGCTACACCAAAGCAGGGCGCAAAGAACCAACCGAATTGACCTACTGGATAAATCGGGAATACGAAAACAAAAATTAAGCAATTGGACCAGAGAATGTGATTGCATTATAAGGTCGTAGTTGAACAGATCGAGCAAATTCGAATTGACATAACATGAAACCTATTAGTCTGAAAACACCATGGAGAGCAACAAAAGTCCACAGACCGTCTAATAGACACCAACGAGTGAAATCTTCTTGTGCTTCTGGGTCCCATAGTAGCAAAAAAGAATGGATTAAACTATTCGCAGAGTAGAAACTGCAAGTCATAGTTTAAAGTATCGGACGATACCGATCCGATACGACCGATACCGATACGGTTTGGCATGTCCCGATCCAATACCGACCGATACCCGATACTGACCGATACCGACATTGGGGATCTCTTTTCCGATCAATTTGGCAAAGAAAATTGAACGAAAAAGACAAATGAACAAGAGTTTGAAGCATAATAAGGTTGTAAAAGCATATAAAAGAAGAGAATTGATTTATTGCATGTAAAACAATCGGTAAGGGTGACTATTATTTTGTTTAATTTCAAAACTACTAAGAAATAACATTGGAAATACTTAAATTATGCCTAAATGTATAAAATATATATTTTTAAATGTTAATAATTTATTAATAATTATTTTTTTCGATACCAAAAAATTCGATACTCCGATCCGAAACCGCCGATACTACCGATATCGCCGATACCGATACTCATAGGAATGGTCCGATACCGATTCTGATACCGATACTGTGAACCTTGCTGCAACGATAGGCACATCTCTATACATCATTAATGATGTTATTACCACCTCCATGTGATGAGGTTGTCATTTTGGCTCCATTGTCTATTGGGATAACAGATTTGGTGGTCCCTATCTCACTCATCAAGAAGGTGAAACGAAAAGACCGGTCAAGAAAGGAAAATTGAGAGGTGACTCGCATCATAGCAACTGGAAGGAACCTCTTGTTTCACCTACTACTATGTGGACAGATAGATGAAAAAAACTCTACCGATCACTCTACGCTAACTTGTGTGCTATCACTTCTATGCTTGCTCACTGAAACTCTTGCGCTAGATTACGCTTCGCTTAACTCTCGAGATGGAATGGAAAGATGTCGTAGTTCCATGTCTGGTACTGAAAGAAAAAAACACGCGCAATAATACTGCTTTTGACTCCCACTGCATATATTGATAGATAGGTGAAACCAAAAGAAAAAATGATTGATCAAGCAGACCCCGCTTCGCTACTCTTTTCTCTGTCACCACCTTTTTAGATCTCTATTGCCATGAAGAAACATCTCTACCTTGACCTTAGCTCGAGAGCGGCATATTGCTGGTCAAAGATCTTTGGTCCATGTCCGTTGACGGAAAAGAGAAACGAAGATTAGGCTTGTGAAAGGATTGTGTCCTACTACTCTTTGTTGATGATTGTTGCTCAAAACAAGTTTCTCTTTTGACCTTACTCTTGCGGTTGATGAAGCTCCTGGGTAGAACCATTCTTTCTCTAATAAGGGGGCTCACTCATCAAAGCATATACATTGTATATGCCGCTTCCTCTGATATATACAAGGTCAGACTCTTTTGAGAAGTTGATAAATCGGATCTGGGACTCACGTCGGGTAATGGTAGCAGCAGAATCAAAAAATGCATCTTAGTGTCTTGTTTGTCGCAGGAAAACACACAGGAAAGCAGGAGCCAACTGTAGCGCATCTCAGTGTCTTGTTTGTCGTTGTTCTTCTATACTTGAATCACAGACACTCGTTATTATATTTGTTATGAAGAGGGTTTGTGTGCGGATTTAAGTCAAAAGGCTTTGTCACACAGGTAGAATTTAAGAGCGGCCTTCGTTGCGATGTGTTCGGGACTTGTCTTGGTTCAGGCCATAGGCAGATCAGACTACTCAATCAAAGATAGACACGCGTGCTCCAATTTTGATTTGCTTGTGCGCCTGAGGATTGTCCATCCAGCTTATCCAAAGAAGTCAGTTCCTTAGTCTCTTCCCTTTTTTCTGACTTAAGAATGAGTGTTCAATTCCGATCTTCTTTCTGGTTCAATCGACAACTAGCCATCACATCGGCTTTGGCTTTTGCGAGCGCAGGCGATCCATGAATCCTGCCTATCTGAATCTATTATGGAGGAGTCACAGCTTAACTGTATGGCTTCCGCTCGTAGCGTAGTATGTCCGAACACTCTCCTCTCGCTCGCTAGGCTCCAATAAACCGATTACAGGAAGAGGAAGTACTATCCTATAAGACTCCTCTCTTTTAAACAAGGGGCACTTCCAGTTGTGTGCATGCTTCAAACAATTTTGTCTTCTCCATATTATCATCTCTCTAGAGTTAATAATTTCTATGAGGATGAACTCAATCACTTGATGTTGTTACGTAACAGATTTCTGTTGATATTCTATAGAGGTATTCGAATTGGATCAGTAATCGATTTCTAGATTTTGTCGTAAACATAATTGGTTATTTCCATGTACGTAAATCAATAGTTCAAACCGCAATCAAGCACTTACCATTGATATATGAACTTTGTACCAGAACAATGGTATCTCCAATTATAGCCCCTCTGGAATGTAAAATATCACTTGTCACCATCCTCATAGTGTATGAAACAAATGTATGTATTTCAATTTGGGTCGTATTCTATGGTTACTATTCTACCAGGTATGACTTTTTTATTCCGTCAAAAATCGATATACGGTGATGCTTATGACCTTCCCATCTACTTATTAGGCCAGGCCCTTTCAAGGCAAGGAGATCATTTATAATAAAGAGGATGAACGTAAAGAGAATATTCAGAGTCATTGCAGAGTGAAACCATGCAGTACCAGACACAAGATAGATCTTCCAAAGAACCAGGCTTTTTTCGAATAAGCCAATTTATTTGGAACCATGCGAATATATTCTTTTTCCTATTCAAAGACCAGCCATTGGCTGTGTGTTTTCACGTCGAGAATTCTTTGGATGAAAAGATGTTAAAGGGGATTCTTACTTCCTAAATAAATCTTCCTGCATTTATATCTATATATAAATGTTGGTTCATCAAGAATACAAATACGGATAGAGTATTAGAACGGAAAGGTCCATTAGATAATGAACTATTGGTGCTAAGCTATCTCTGATGATAAATCAACAATTCAAAGTGATTCGTCGAAGCTAACTCTTTAAATAAAGATTAATCAAGCTTTAAGATGAACGTAGAGATTTATCGTAAATAAAACTTCATTTTCTTTCCAAGTCACTATCGTAGTTCGCAGTATCAGCCAAAACCGATATGTATCGGTCATATCATATCGTTTTTGTCTTGTCTAATGACCAATTTGATACTAACCCTCCCCACCCCCAACCCAATCTGATACTGATTTTATCGAGGTTGGGCTTTTAGTAAATGTATTTGGTATGACAGATCATAATACATGTATTGAACTGATTTTTGACTTCCTTGTGAAAGACTCTAAAGACACAGAATTTCAGAACGATCACGAAGTAGGGAATGACAAGTCACCTGACAGTCTAGAGCGATCATCAATGAAGGTTGCAAAGTAGCAATACCAAAATAGACTGTCCTTTATATGGACCCCAACTATTTAAGTGGACCAATGAGAAAGGAGACTTCTATTAGGACTCAAAGAGGGATGATGTGGTTCCCCATAATACATTGTTCTGCTCACATGTAAACTCAAAGGACATCCAGCGGCATAACTATGAGAACTTGAAGAGGTTTACCGAGTCTATGCTGCCAATCAATTGTACATACAGCAGCCAATGCAGAGGACATAATGTCAAAATGGTATATAGCCCATCCACCTCCCTGCCCTCACGGTTGTCTCTAGAGTAGACCATAAACCATCACAAAAGAGGCAAAAAGGTAATTGAGATGTTGAGATCCTTTGAAGGCGACTAACAAAGATAATATTAGAACGGAATTACTGAATAACAAGAACCGACTAAAGATTGAGGTGAAAGTAAACTGCATGGAGCCTGAGCTACGTATATGGTTAGTGTCTTCATTTGCAAGAAAATACAACTTTATAAGGGCTCGATATAATTCAAATTTTGTATGCCTCGTACAATAACAATCCAGAATAAAGAACCCAAGAAGTACAGTGAGACAGGCAAGCAATACGTGAGCTAGTATATAAATGCGTACTAGATAATTTACCTGAATTAGTAGAGAGAATACTTTGTAGGAGCTGAACCCGCTGTGAGAAGAATTAAAGGAGTTCCAGAAGTCTGTTGGGCTAGCGAAACAATTGTCACGTAGCCATGTTGTTGCCAGCAAGTGATTCTTAAATAGTTGGAGCGGCCACAATGAGTGCAATAACGTGATTGATGGATAAGGCTCCAAATCACAAGACTATTATAGGTGTCTCTAGACGAGGAACTAAGAAAGTCATCGTAAGTGCAAAATATCACTTTCAAGACGATAGGAAGTGTCTCTAGACAAGAAACTAAAGAAAGTCATCATAAGTGCAAAAGTGAAAAGATCACTTTCTGAGTAGAATAACACAACAACATAAGTAAACAAGAACAAAATAAATCACCATATATGAGAAGTGGTGATAATAGTAGCAGTAGAAGAATACTGCTAGTCACAACTGGAAGAATACTGTTAGTCACAATTGATTAGATAGCAAGCAAGTGGTCAAAAGTGTACATAACATTGATTTGGACCATAAAAGCAAGTGGTTTGCTAAGAAGGGTCAGTAGCAAGAGAGCTGAGAGACGTATGTGGACCCACGAAAAGAGTTACAAAGTCACCGGCATATTGGGTTGTGCAGATGCCACAACCGCAACTATGATCTTTCGCTAGATGCCGCAACACCAATGGATCTTATGGTGACACATAGCCACATCAAGTTTCATAAGATTCAACTCTATGAGAAGAAGGTGAAAGGATCAAGAAGCTTCTAAGTTATTAAGAAGTTCTGAACTATTATATGAGTTGTCAAGTTCAACAAAATAGTCTACAATGATACATTAAGACTTGGTTTGGATTGTGGTTTATGATGGACATTTGCTCAAACACCCATTTTGGGACGCTTGTTGGGCTAGCGTTTCTGAAACGCTCATTTGAGTTCCAAAATGAATGTACATTTGAACAAACATCCATCCAAAGTGCAATTCTTTTTCCTCCCCCATTGTGTTTGCTACCAAATAGAGTTTAGGATAAACACAATTGCAATCCAAACCAATTCTAAAGCATTTATTTTGCATTTAGGGTATGCTAGTTTTTATTTATTTTAACTTTTTCGTATTGTTTCTTTATGATTAGAAGTTGCTCAACCCAATTGAATTAATTAATTTTGGAATAAAATGACAATATATATGCAGGGTGACTTATTATTCCTTGTATTTTTCTAATGTGAGACTAAAAGTAAGCCTAATACAAATAAGCTATAGAAAATAGACTATCTTCTACACTTTTTCGTAAGCTGGAGTGTAGATATCAAGAGCTCCAAACTTGGAGAGAACGTAAAGATAGAGTTGGAAGGCAAGGCCTTAATAATGATATCAACGATCTGTGAATTGACAAAACCATGTTAGAGTTGAATCTTATGAAACTTGACCTTCTTCCCAATGAGGTGACAATTGACCTCAATACCTTTGGTGCGCTCATGAAAAACAAGATACCAGCAATGTGAATAGATGCCTAGTTATCACAGTAGAGAAGAGCTGGAAAATGGAGCAATACCAAGATTAGTAAGAAGACTCTTCAATCATGTAAGCTCAGAAATAATAAGGGCCATCGAGAAAGACTCACTTCGGAAATGTAGCATTCTTTTTCCTCCCCCATTGTGTTTGCTACCAAATGGAGTTTAGGATAAACACAATTGCAATCCAAACCAATTCTAAAGCATTTATTTTGCATTTAGGGTATGCTAGTTTTTGTTTATTTTAACTTTTTCGTATTGTTTCTTTATGATTAGAAGTTGCTCAACCCAATTGAATAAATTAATTTTGGAACAAAATGACAATATATATGCAGGGTGACTTATTATTCCTTGTATTTTTCTAATGTGAGACTAAAAGTAAGCCTAATACAAATAAGCTATAGAAAATAGACTATCTTCTACACTTTTTCGTAAGCTGGAGTGTAGATATCAAGAGCTCCAAACTTGGAGAGAACGTAAAGATAGAGTTGGAAGGCAAGGCCTTAATAATGATATCAACGATCTGTGAATTGACAAAACCATGTTAGAGTTGAATCTTATGAAACTTGACCTTCTTCCCAATGAGGTGACAATTGACCTCAATACCTTTGGTGCGCTCATGAAAAACAAGATATCAGCAATGTGAATAGATGCCTAGTTATCACAGTAGAGAAGAGCTGGAAAATGGAGCAATACCAAGATTAGTAAGAAGACTCTTCAATCATGTAAGCTCAAAAATAATAAGGGCCATCGAGAAAGACTCACTTCGGAAATGTAGCATTCGTAAGGTCTATAGGCTGTAGAGTAACATAATTTTCCATACCAGAATCGATAATGCACGAAGTTCCATAAGTCAAACATGATATACCAGAAGCAAATGAGATATATCCAGTAGACTAAGAAATAAAATGGCATAAACTCTGCATCTCCAATGGTGAGAAGTAATTCGGATACGTAGAAGTCGTGGAAGGTCCAGAAATAAGGCCACGAAGACATTGAATGTCATATGGTAAAAAATAATCGGAATTCGAAGAAGAGAACAAATGTTCTTGACGGCAACTATCAATTGAGGGTGAACTTGTCACCATAACTCAATAATCACACAAAAGAAGGCCGAAAATATACTAAAGTAACTAACAGAAAGCGCTAGTAGAATGCACCAAGAAGCTCCACATATAGACTATAGTCACAAGAGAACATATAAGGGCACAATAGAAGTTAACAAAATCCATAATCACCATAAAAGATCCAAACACATCCGTATCCAAGAAATAACCTTAATCTGGCAAGGTCTCACTGTGCAATTCCGGAGTCATAGAGACGACCCAATAATCAAAGTAGTTGTAGACAAGTACGCCATATCCAAGCGCTAATCAACTGTAAGAAGGAAAGAAGAATCCCGAACCAAAAATACACGCAAAGCAAGAAATCACAAAGTACTAAAAGAGACAAGAAGAAGTCCACAAATTCAATCACTGAACAATGGTCATACACAATACTAATACCGATCATCAAAAGCTCAAATGATCATAATCCGAGCAATAACTCATGAGCTGGACCAAAATATCGCGACTAGAGGCCAAAATATTACGATCTAGACCAAAATATCACGATAAGAAGCCAAAATATCTCAATTAGAATGCCACTTTTGGAAAAAAAAAATTGCGCTTTTCTTGTTAACTTGAAGGAGATATCTGAAAAAATCGCTAAGCTAGAGAATATGTCACAAGATATTACGAGACAAAGGATATCTCGTGCGATCCAGAGAGTAATTGCAAGATGGACTTTCTCATGCAATCCAGTGGTATTAATATATTGTTGTCGTCTTAAATGGCTCATGAAGTCTTGGGTATTGCGGGATGGACGTTAGGGTGGTCTCGGTCAAGATTGTGTATGGTGGCTACAGAAAAAAAGGCATGATCTAGATGGAGTGTTAGGGTTAGGGTTACGTTCGAGATACTAGAGCTAGGGAAGGAGAAGAGCTGTCGGATCTGGTTTGTTGGGAACATGAGTAGCAGCGCCTGAAACTAGGGTTAGGATTGCGGGATGGAAATATTGTTAGAAATTAGGGTTTTGGAATGGAAGGGATGGAAGGGAAGATGGTGGCTGCTAGGGATCCAAGTTGGGTTACGGGAGCGGCAAGAAATTAGAGTTAAGGTTCTGGGTAGAGGAAAGGAAAGATAGGTAGGGTTTTGATTAAGGTAGAAGAGCTAATCCCAAGGAGTCAAGTTTTGATACCATGTTGAAAAGTTTGCTCAATGTTACTGACTCAATTAATTTTGGAATGGAGATTACAATATTATACAGGCAAGGCTGACTCACCAGTCCTAGTGTTTAAAAGTAAGCCTAATACAAACGTTTCTACAGAAAATAGACCATCTTCTACTACACTTTAATTTTTGTGTTGGATAGGTATTAAGTAGTTGTTATTACTAAATAGCCATATACATTTATAACTGTTACCAAAAGCAATGTCCATGTCTATTTTCCATCACACAGTTCAAGAGTATCCCTCCATTCTACATAAAAAAAATTAAAAAAAAAAATCACTATCTATTACATATACCAATTCCACTATCGATGGTCACCAGGGGGTGGCCCAGCAGGTGGGGGCTAGTGAACTATAACAGAGAGGTCCTAAGTTCGAGCCAGGCCTCAGAGAAAAAAATAAATAAATGCACTATTTATCTATGTTTAACTTGTAATGGTAGGCCCACAAGTAAAATAGAAGCCCAAAACAACCACCAACTAAAACCCTGCCAAATAAAAGCTCAAACTAAAAAGTAACTGATTGTAAATAGTAACTGTGGAAAAGTTTTGTCCTCATGTGTACAAAAATTCCTAAGAAAGATGTTGATTCCCTGATCTATTAATAATAGTATTAGTAGATAGATAGTTTTGAGAGGAAACCATTAAAATCTGTAGGTATATATCAGAAACTCTGGACTGTTCCAGTAGATAAAATGTGACATAAAGATCACTCAATGAGATAATCTCTCCATCATAAGATATAACCCATGAAGATGATTTATGATTGTCTGGAGAACAGCTAAAATGACTTTAGTATAAAAAGAAAGCAGATGCACTAGGTGAAATACCCAAAGGTAACAACTAAATAACCTAATACTCTTACTATTATGTTTGCGTAGTGATTAAAGAGCTATTGTGGTCGCATTAGCTTAAAAAAGAACAAAAAAAAGAAATTGCAATATGTATACAAGGTGAAAGAAAGTGATGGCAGCAAAGCTGAGAACGGCAATAAAAGAAATTAAACAAGAAATAAAATGATAACGCCAAAATAAGTACTAATAACTCAGAAATGGTAAACAATAAAAATCAGAAATCTAGGATTAAACTGTCACATCTTTGGTTCATTGAAATCTGCAACTCATCTCAGCTGTATGGTTGGTTATGATTGTGTATGAAATATAAAATCACCACTTTGCATCCCAAGTATTCTTCAAGAAACAAAACCTTGAGGCCTATCACCATGCTTGTAGACTCACAAGTGCATTAGAAGGAAATCGGATACCATGCTTGAAACCACTTAGCTTCTAAAAATGCATCATAAGTAATCTAAATCAAAAATCAAAAATAGTTTCTTCTCTAGTTAAGATCATAGTATTTTAACAATACATCATAGAACCAAAGAGAGATCTTCATCATCTTACCGGATGACAATATATCCCTTTCCAATTGACCAGGGAAGCTCTGCAAGAATAAAATGAGGTCAAGATTCTCCATAATTCAGATAGACAATTAAAATATATATAGGATAAGTAATTGCATAAACCTAAGACAGTAACAAGTCAGAAAAATTCATCACTACTACAATAAAAAATAAATAAACAATATTGGTTAGTAAAAGAACATATAAAAGAAAACAACAAGCAGCATATGCATTAGGTGCATGAGCCTCACTATGAGGCTCAATCAGGTGCACAACTCACAAAGGGCGCCTTGCCCCACATGTTCCGAGGCACAGAGGCTGGAGCCTTGTGCGTCACTCGCCTCAGGTGTGCCTTTGATAACTTTGATCATCCATTCATGGTGAGATTATTTTACACCATATAACAATTCTTTGATCAAGGATAAATTCTGCAGTTTTTATGCGCTCGGTCCAAGGCCATGAAATGATTAATCGAATTACGCAATACAAATACCACTTTTCACAAAAAAAAAGGATAAAATCACATTATTATAAATAAATAAATAGTCCAATAGTAATAGAAGAAACACAAAAGTAGTTCACACTCGATAGAGTTAATGAAAAGCTTCAAAATTGAAGAGACTGTAAAAGATGTTCAAACTCCATAAAATTAATAAAGAGCTACAAATAACAAGCAAAAACAACCACCACCATTATACAGTGTAACATTCAGCCATCCTCATAGTTGTTATGTTATGTTTCATGGATAATGGACACAGATGCAAATAAGGATGCGATATGTATACGGGATATGGAAATTTTCTTATAGATAAAATAAGTAGACAACTATGTTGTACGAATACGGTCACCGTTATAGGTATGGACACAATAATGATATGCAGACCAATTTCCCGTATGGAGACGAAAGCAGTTCACACTCGATAGAGTTAATGAAAAGCTTCAAAATTGAAGAGATTGTAAAAGATGTTCAAACTCCATAAAATTAATAAGAGCTACAAATAACAAGCAAAAACAACCACCGCCAAATAGTGTACCATTCAGTCATCCTCATAGTTGTTACTTGTTACCTATGTTGAATGGATACGAACAGGGATGCAAATAAGGATGCAATATGTAT
This sequence comes from Iris pallida, assembly GCA_029216955.1. NCBI lineage: Eukaryota > Viridiplantae > Streptophyta > Magnoliopsida > Asparagales > Iridaceae > Iris > Iris pallida. The sequence continues at coordinate 10,245,158 of JANAVB010013200.1, forward strand.
ACGGGATATGGAAATTTATTATAGGTATGGACACAATAAGGATATGGAGATCAATTTCCCATATTCATGCAACAGAGATTAGGATCATCTTCTGTTCCTTCGACGAAGACTCATCAATTTGACCCAATATAGAGTCGGGTTGACAGGTGTATGCGAACTTTGCCCAGTAACCTAATTGGTACTTAATTAATTAACGATGTATAATTAAGCATCCATTTAATCACTACACAAGTTGGGTAAACAGGGAAAGATTATTATGCTCCCTTTCTTAGATTTTTCATGATCTTGTGCCGCTTTTGGGCACTTGATCACAGAACCCGCGGAATGGGGTGTTGCTCTTGATAGTTCTTACCAAATTGCTTTGAAAGCTGAAGAGAAAATGAGAAGATATCTCTTGAAAAATGGATAGCACTCGTCCTAATGAGTTGTCTACAACCCAAGACCAACTGTTTAATCCTTAAAATGGAGCAAGATAACTCCACGGCTACTTGTTTCAGTTGCCCAAAAGAGTTAATACCTTGCATATGATTGTCCTGGCAAAAAGAAACAACTAAATTTGATTAAAAGAAGAAATGAAAAGATGTTTATGATACGGATTATAATATTGATGAAGAGGTACTTCAAGAACTATCTGGATAGTGAAGCCTAAACTGTTGTTAATTGACATATCCTAACAGCACCATAAAGTTTAGAGGAAGACAAATGGCTTGAATATAACATTTTTACATTTGCTGTAGAGCTTATATAAGAAATTGCTTGTTTTAATTGATTCTGATAGTTTTGAAATATAGCATCTACTGAAATGATTGGAAAAAAATATGAGAAAAGTGCCTTAAACCTTGTAAAATGCCAAGGTCTAAGAAAGGACGAGATATTCCAATTAGTGAAATATTTTCACTAAATTTTCACTTTGCGAAGATTGTAATGAAATTTGTTTAGATTTATTACTTATGGATGCACACATATTATTATGTAGGCCTTAATTATATAATAATGTTTACTTTTCTGTTCTTATTGGCACAAAGTATGTTTTGACTCCTTTGAAAGAACACAAAAGTCTACAAAATTTAAGAATTTTTTTTACCTCGAACGTAATCTGACGAGATCTGTAAAGAAAAACAATTTGTTCCTACCTTGATTACACAAAAAAAAAAAAAGGAGAACGAAGAAAATGTTCCCGGGTGCATGTTGGACCTCCTTAACAAATTTTAGGATATTGCACTCAAAGAACCCCAAATGAGCTTCAACCAGTAAGTGCCATCTAACACCAAGTTGACATGGTGACCGGTGGCACTTTACTAAATATTCCTCACTGAAAATGATCCCGATGGAACATGCAAAATTAGAAAGAGTTGAGAGATTGTCAAGTAAAGAATTAATTCAAGAGAGTTCAATAATTGCCATCCAACACCAAGTTACCAGGTGGCGCTTTACCAAATATTCCTCCCTGTTGAGAATGAGCCCTATGGAACATGCAAAATTACAATAGAGAGTTGATAGATTGCTAAGTAAAGAATTAATTCAAGAGAGTTCAATTCAAGGTAACGGCTCTATTTGTTATTGTTGAGGGATCATTTTCTAAATGTCACATATATAGTTTGTAGAAAGCTCCGCCTGTGTTGTGCTTAATGTTCTATATTTTTACTGTCTGTCCTAGATCCAGATAGAGGAGGATTGCCTTAGGTAGCCGATAGTCAATGTAAAACATTTTCAGATCTCTATGAATTGCATTGTTCCCCGGTGCAATGAAAAATGAACAAGTGTAGATTGCTAAATGTCACTCCTAAGTGACTTATTGCATCGATAGTCACGCCCCGACACGGAATCACCCGAATCATCGTCCTCGCAGGGGGCGTGATGCCGCACGAGCCTGGAGTTGCGCTCGTGCAAGGCAAGACGACAAGTTCTCAAATTACTATCTTTGAGTTTTGATTAACAACGAAAGGAAAAAGGAGTATATGAAACAATTCTATTTATTGATATTCGAAATGAGATTACAAAGGCTTTCGATAGCCCAACAATATATACCAGATTGGCTACAACACTCAGGTTCTCTCTTGCCCACAAAGGATTTCACCGTTCCATACATCATGCCTTCTATATCTCGGTCGCATCAATCCTGTTGCATGTCCGAGCGTCAATGTGGTTGCACGCCTCAATACGCTTCGACATTCCAAGCCTCAATGCGTTCAAGCGAAGCTCCGCCGCGAGCAGACCAATCCCTGAACCTGCTAGCAAACTAGTGGGGGATTAGTACTTTCGTCCTCGCTGTACTGATCAAAAACCCACTTAACAAACCGACATTTAGTATTGTATTGATTCATGCAAACATAAAATTTAGTTCTCTTTATATGTTCTCCTTAGGATGAGTTCATGACATATTCGAAGACTGTAAAGCATGTTATCATGGAAAGCATGTTATTCAATTCGCATAAGTAAACGAGCAAGCAATCTCATGTTGTTTAGTGACTTCTTACCAATATCGACGCACTCGCCCTTGCACCGACGCAAGGTGAATACGCCTATCAGCTTTCCCTGTCATGTTATAAGTGCCCTCTATTCAGGATCTATATGTGCACGATGTATGTATACCTTGCACTTTCAACCCATCGCCCTTAACTATATGAAGGTCACTAGCTTTCCGGGCTAGAATGGACTTATATTTATCGAATCGAATATGTAAGACGATGATCACTCTGTTGCGGTTGCTAACCCAAACAATCAGAGGACCCCCGAAATACTCGCAACAAGTGGCTTATCACATTCACTAGAAGGTCGATACCCGTCTAAATGAAGTGCACCAACAATACCGATTTTACCGCAGTCCCTCCTATGCCGAACGGTCCCAGCGCCCTGGTGCGCCACGTTCGAGGGATGCCCGTGCACAGACTTCTTTATATCTTTAAGTCCATTTGACCATGCAACGCATCTTATCTTTCATACAACCAAGCAAGTTTGCCTATCTCTATTTCAATTGGCACAACGCCCCAATGTTCTCAACGAACGCCCCGAAGGCCATGAACATTTCGAAGGCACCATGCCGCATCGACAGTTATGCCACATCCGTGCCACAACTGTTCTCCTCGTCGCAACGACGCCATCTTTTGTAAGTATTGTGCAGCTGCGCACATTCGCCGTCTTTCCTTGCATCGTGCATTCAATGCACGCCTCAAAGCCGTGTTTCCGTATTCTACGCCTTAGCATTCAACACGTTATACTTATGTTCCATCCTTCCGACTCGTGCAACTGAGGCACGCCTCGATAAGGTATTCAATGTTCTATCGCTCGTGCACTGAGGCACTCGCACCGATATAGTATTTCAATGTTCTAGCATGCTAACTCATGTGCAGGGGCACGGAATGACTTATGCACTGGGTTACTCGTCGATACAGTTATCCCATGTTCCTTATGGCTTGCGCACCGAGGCGCTCGCCTTTGCGATATTCAATGTTCCATAGCGACTCGTACATTTGCTGTACGATTCATTTCAATTGTTCTATCTAGTGTTCGACACGCACTATGTTTATCTCTCTTTGGCATTGATAGGTTAACTCAGCATACAATGATATATATTTTACTTAGGCATTAAGGAGTAGGAAAGAGAGTCAATGTCCCCCCACCTTGAGTCGATATGCCTTGTCGTTTCGCCGAGCCGTTGCGGCTCGATTTCATAACTTCGTTGCACGGCCAACTCTCCTGACTTAGCCATTCGAGCACTTCGTGCTTCATTGAATTATACGTCCGATTTGGCTTACCGTACCCAAGTCCCAGTCCGTTGCGAGACAGCAATTTGGTTTCGCGGACCCCTTACTGAATAAGGCACAATGCCGACCTCTAATATTTCAGCGTAAACGTATAGCCTGCACATGAAACCAACTAAAATCAATATTTGTATCGATTTGGACTTGCGCCTTGGTCGATTCGATTTCTTAGAATCTTCGAGTCGATTCAACGCATTTATCCTTCGGGGCAATGCGGCGCTTCGCATCGATTTAACTCGATGCATTCTTTGGGACAACGCAACTCTTCGTATCGACTTAGTTCGATACATTGCTCGGGACAACGTAACTCTTCGCATCGACTTAGTTCGATGCATAGTTCGGGACAACGTAACTCTCGTATCGATTCGCATCGATACATTTCATTCGGTCAACGCAACTCTTTGAGTCAACGACTCAGCATAATGCACCGTGCGGAGCGGAACATTACAGATACTCTCACAGTGCAATGTCAATTGAGCAAGTGTAGGATATGACGTTTCTCAGAAGCGGCACGTCATATTTCTACTCCAATATGATAACAAATAGACAAGGAGTATAGAGTATAGGAAGAAATGATGTTAAAAAATTGGTACATGATAGTAGGATTTGATTAGCTATTTGGAACATTAACGTGAAAGGAAAAGGAGTTAGTTAAAACAATGACTAGGAGGAAGATTAATATAGTTTGTCTAAAAGAAACAAAATGGGTAAGTGAGAAATCGAGGACAATTAATAGTATTAGTTTTAGAATTTGATATACGGGTGAAAAGAGAGATGGAAATGGGGTAGGGATACTTGTTGATAAATCATTGATGAACAGAATTTTAGATGTAAAAAGAAATCGAGATGGGACAATATTAAGATAGTATTAGGGGAGGATGTTACTAACATTAATTAGTGCATATGCATCCCAAGTAGCCTTACATGAAAATACGAAAAAGAAATTTTGGAAATAAGGATAGTTTGATAAGTAGATATCGAAGGTGACGTAAATAGTCATGTTGGAAAGGAGAACAATAATTATAATAGTGTGCATAGATGTTATGCGCATGGAGTTAGGAATAAATTAGGCGAGAAAATTCTTGATTTTGCAATTTTATATGACCTTGTATTTTGTAACAATAAATACTTGCTTTAAGAAGAGAGATGAACATTTAATTGCTTTTAAGAGTTTACACAATACTAGTCGGGTATATTACTTTCTTACTAGAAAGGTTGACAGACTAAAATATAAAAATTGTAAAGTTATACCAGGACATAGCTTAACCAGTCAATATAGTTTAATAGCCTTAGATATTAGTATTAGAAAATGGAAGAGAAAGGCTAGGGTGGAGAAAACCAATAACCAAATAGTGGAACTCGAAAGAAGATTCAATAATTTCAAGGACAATACTATAAAAGAAGATAGGACATAAAAATATATTCTAATGTTATGTGGTATAGTATAACAAGTTGTATCAAGAAAGTAGAAAAGAGAGTCTAGGAGTGTCAAAAGGCAATGTCAGAAAGTTGGTGGTGGAACGAGAAAGTTCAAAAGGTCATTAAGGCAAAAATAATTTCCTACAAAGATTGGCAAAAGTATAAAATTGAGAAAAACTTTGAGACATAACGTAGCAAAAAAGGAAGCTAAGAAAACAGTTAGTACGGCTAAATTTAAGGATTATGATTATTTATATAGGAGGTAGAAACAAAGGAGGGATAGAAAGATATTTATAGGCTTACTGAAAGTAGAGAAATGAAGAACAAAAGACTTGGTAATATTAAGTGTATCAAGAGCGAGGAGCAAAAAGTATTAGCAAGAGAAACGAAATTAAGGAAAGGTGGAGGAGTTACTTTCATAAGCTATTTAACGAGATTAACCTAGAAAAACTTGGTTTACATTCAGATTTAGCTCAGGATAAGTCATATTGATATTGTCGTAAAATTAGAATTTCTGAAGTTAAGGATTCATAAAAACGAAAAAACGGTAAGACCTGATGATATTCCTATTAAGGTTTTGGAATATTTAGGAGAGGATTGATATGGCTTACTGTTTTATTCAAAAAAAATCTAAAGACTAACAAGAAGTCGGATGAATGGAAAAGCAGTATCATAGTACTCATATAGAGGAACAAGGGAGATATACAAAAATTATAATAACTACAGAGGAATTAAGTTTATGAGTCATACCACAATACTATAGAATAGACTGAATGAGTAAAGATTAAAAAAAGAGACTATAATTTCAGACAATCAGTTTGGTTTTAAACTAAAGATTACTACAAAAGCAATTTACTTATTAAAAAGATTAATGAAAAGATTCAAATAAAAAAGAGAGAAATTTACATATAGTTTTTATTGACTTAGAGAAAGCTTATAATCGAGTTCCTAGGAAGTGAATGTAGTGGGCTTTGTAAAAAGGAAACAAGTTTCTAGTAGTTATATTAAGACTATTAAGGATATGTATGCTAGAGTTGCGACGATCTATGTAGTTAAAAATAGTTTTTTTATGATAACGGTCCAGTAGAGTTATTGATATATCACTGATATATCGAATTTATAACGATAAATATCGGTTTGCATTTTTAATACAATTTTTATATATTAACAACAACAACACACTTAATAGTTATCTATTATAAAATATACAAGAAGAGTTTCTTAAAGCATTAAAACTAAAAGGTTAATACCCAAACCAACATGACAATATAAAAAGTACCACTTCAAAACGGTTCAACTAATATGAAACAAAAAAGATCCCAATTCAACTTTCAAGTTTCAACATCTAATAATCTTCATTATCCTCAACTTCAACTTCATTTTCTTCGTTTCCATCATTACCATCTTCTCCACCTTCTTCCCTAGTTTGTTCATCTTCATCTTTTTCATCCTCCATATATTCATCATCGTGAACAAATGAGGAGAGTGAATCTATAACACCTCGTGACCTTGTACTTCTCTCTTCCCGACTTTTGGTTTTAACAAAACCTAACCGTTATATATCGGTTTTTTCAAAACCGATATATACTAATATATCGGTCATATCGGCCGATAATATCGGCCGATAATATCGGTGCCGATATTTTATCGATTTTTCTCCCAAAAAAAATCGGTGCCGAACCGATACCGTTATATATCGGTTATATAATCCCGATATAACGGTTTTTAACTGCTTAGGCGACGATCATGTTAACTATTGTTAGAGATAGTAAACACTTTCCTATTATCACTAGCTTACATCAAGGATCAGCATGAGTCATTACCTTTGTGTAATAGTTATGGATGAACTTACTAAGCGTATCCAGGAGGAGGTTTCATGGTGTTGATGTTTGGTGATGATATTGTGTTAGTTGATGAGAGTAGAGAAGGGTTAAATTTTTATATAATAACGTGGAGAGAAACTTCGGAATCCAAAGAATTTAGAATTAGTAGAACGAACACAAAGCATATGAAATGTAATTTCAAACCCAAAGTCAAAGGGTAATGAGGGAGGAGTCCATATGGATGAACAAGAGATACCTAAGGGTGACAGTTTTCGCTATTAACGATCAATCATTCGTCACAATGTAGAATTAAGAAAGATATCATGCATAGAATTAAAATAGGATTGATGAAATTGTTTAGTGCTTATGGAATACTTTGTGATCACAAGATACCTATGACGTTGAGAGAAAAATTCTAAACGACTACTATAGGAGCAACTATGATTTACGGTTCAGATGTTCATCAATTAAGAAACAACATGTTCATAAAGTTAGTATAGCCGATATGAGAATGCTAAAATGCATGAGTAGAAAGATAGGATAAGAAATGAGTATATCCTTTGAAAGTTAGAGGCGGTGTCATGAGGGCAAGACGAGAAAAAAAATCGTCTTACGTAGTTCGGAGTGTGCAATGCAGACCAATAAATGCTCTAAAAAGGAGACGAGATAATATAGTAGCTAATAGAGCCGCTAGAACTAGAGATAGACCTAAACGAAGATTGTTTGAATTGTTTAAGAAGGATATGAATTTGTTAGCATTACAGAGGTCATGGCCGGACCTTAATGTCCCTTAACAGAGCCGAATGGAATAAGAGGATTCAAACAGCTGCGCCCATTTGTTGTTTTGTTAGGAACGTCCTTGATCCATCATGAGTTGCAAATATTTTCTTCAAGGACCAAAGATCATGACTTCATATCAAGATATGTGATTCATAAGCAATCTTTTAGTTGCTTATTTCAAATTAAGTCACTATTTAATGCTGAATCATTCGTCGAGCATTGTCTAGTTCCCCCACCTCTCAACCTCTCGTGTTTCTTTTGAATGAGCATCCCAGGGAAGAAACGAGTGAGCACATTGAACAAGTGCTGGAGACTACTTGACAGTGTGATGGAAGCATATTAAGATAAAGCTTGTCAGAAGACGCATCAAAATGCAAAGAATGTCAGAAGAGGAGCCCAATCAACTAGCAGTTAGAGATCAAAATTTGTGGATTTGCACCATCCAAGAGAGATTTTGCCAGGATTTTAGAGGTAGTGATATAACACAAGTTTAGATCCACTGCATTATATTGTGCTACAACAGCTTTAGCAATTAATTGTCTCCTGTACAGAAGTATTTACAGCCGGATGACTAGAATTGTTTACTTGTTTGGAATGAATATTAGAACTCTGGAACCTAGAAAAGAGATGCAATAGTACGAAGAAAAGATATTATGTAGTATTAATCAATAGGGTAAAAGATCAACAGAAAAATCCTCATTTATAGTAAATAAAAAACCATTCAGACTTTGCATTTGAGTAAATAAAGTCCAATATAAAGAATAAACTTACAAAGGCATCACCAAAAGCTTCAACTGCACGGAGTCGTTCTTCATGCATATCTTCAGTCATAAGTGGTGCATCCTAGAAGTTTAAAGACTCCATGAAAATCATTCAGAATGCAAAGAAGGATAAGAAGTTTTATGAATGCAGAGCTAAAATTCAAATAAATACACCTGTGTGTATGGAGCATGCATCTTCTGAAATGAATTCAAAAGCTTAGATTCCAAAGCACGAGCCGACCCCTTCCTAACATTATTTATTGGTTGTAGGTCTGCAGTTGCCGATGGATAAGCAGGATCCATTCCAAAGCCTTTGAAATTTTCCTTTGTATCCCTCTGACCATTCAATCCAAGTGAACTGCATAGTGCAAAAGTTTGTCAAATGCCATTAAAGAAAGTACATACGGGTATGGACTAACGGCATTGTGACGTGACATTATCAACAGGAGTAAAAAAAGGTAGTAACAAACATCATAAAACAGACATTTTACTCCAATAATGATTTATAGGTATCTTCCCAAGACCTCTTAGAAATATAAGTCAATGCAAAAGAAGAGAACTGGAAAGGAATTTGTTCTTCCTTTTGGGTAACTTAAGCATTCTAGTATTCAACAAACATGCAGGATATAATAGTACAAGTACAACTAGCATGCAACCTTCACCTGGAGTGTACAACTTCTTGGCCAAAGCAGAACCAACAATCTTCAATGCTTGTATTAATATAATATACATTGATCAAACTTAAAATTCCTATACAGAAAAAGTCAGGGATCTTATGAGTTACTTTTTGGTATGTAAACAATCAATGGAAGGTCCCTCTTCCACAGTTTTGAATAGCACTTTATCCCGTTCAGCAACTCACACTTAGAAGACTACATACCATATTACTATGCTTCAGGAGATCTTCTATGCTTTCTAGTTGTCCAACAAGTGCATAAATTCCCTATTAGAATATGTGCCAAAGTTTCCACCATCATATTAATGATCTAATATGTTGCTCGTATCTAGGGGTGGATTATCTTCGAGGGGAACCCCTCCATTTTTGGTTCACTTCAAGGGAAACCAAGACCTCCAATAACAAAAATTTAGAAGATTCTTCTCAGTTCATTACATTGCAACGGGATACATGTAAAGCAACTCTTATAAAGAACAACCTCTTGACAGTAGGAATAACTTCCCACTAGCAACTTGGATAACAAATCCTAAACGAAACTCAATTCAAAATAAACATAACAGTCAATCAAAACAGACCCATAGAACTTATTCAAACCCATAAAATCCTTCCTCCTTCAAACAAACCTTGTCCCCAAGGTTTAATATGGATGCTTTAGCAGCTCCAATGCACGATAGTGATCAACCAACTTATATGCCCTTGTACATTTTAATGCTTTGCTTCCCTTGTTGCACATCTCGGCTTCCAAAAGATTTCTTCAAATTAAGTTGCCAATGATTTTCGAGATTGGTTGTGACTTGTGGCTTCATATAAACTTCATTTCATCATTTTCTCCATTTGCTGAAGGTAAGAGCTGCTGACATAACTCGTCTTTTGGGCCTAGTTCCATTACCTCATCAGCACAACTGAAAGCTATTTGAACCATCTTCATGCTCATGAACTCGGTCTTTAATAGAAGCAGGAATTCATGGTTGCAAACATCTCATGCATCTTCTCGTGCAATTCTCTTGACCAGCAGCAACTAAAGAACTTGCCGCCTTCTCCAGTAGGTCCAACCTTTCATATATGGACGAGCCCATAAGATTTGGCTCCGATACCAATTGTTACGTGCTCATATCTAGAAGTTGCTTCACTTCGAGAAGAACCCATAAACATATCCATTTTGTGTTCACTTCGAAACAATACCTCCATTAACAAAAGCCAAAGTTCTTCTTGAAGAAGCCGACCCCCAAATATTGCGTACCGGAAACTCCTGTGTACCTCATTCCCATTTGTGTTTCGCATTCCAAAGCGTTCCACGCTCCAGGTAACAATGGTACAGGTCATGCCCTAATATTAGACAGAGACACACCTAAATATACCAAGAAACTAAAATCAGTGCCATGTCTACACAATGTTGTGTTGGCCCATTCCATGGTCACATCCGATTTTAATAATCAACACTAACTTAAGTCAATGCACAAAATATACGAACTGCTGCTAATCATTTCAGGTCTAGTGAAATCAATATCAAAAAGCGTACTACTACATCAGCAAGCATGCGATTCATCATTCTGAAGCTCATTTTCATTGGAATCAGTCCGAGTATTTTACAATTTATTTTATCTTTATTGAGTCTAGGATATAAATTGTACGATCGATTGGATACTACTGGCTTAGGTTAATCATAGTCCACTCTCCTATACAGCCTACCCATCCAAAGTCTACCTACCAAAAATATCATTCATCTTCTGCAACAAATTTAAACAAATATTTTACATTTATACTGAGACAGAACTCAAGCCGAGTTCGGTCCGAGTTCGGTCAGTTTGAATTTAAATATTTGTTGCCTCCAAATCTGCATGCAACATTCGTTTGCGAAATCTTTGCATCAGAACTCTGTCCGAATTCTGTCCGAGTTCGATCCTCGAAAACACCTATAAATAGAAGAGAATTTTTCATTCCAAATCATTCAATCAATTCATCTTCTCTTCTCTCTTTAATAAGTGTTTTCATTTGATCTAAAGCTTTCATATTTCACCTACACATCTCTTAGCCAAAAGTCAGTAATATCTATTTGATCTAGAGTCTTTTGGTTCTCAAGAGTTGAGGTTGTTAAAAGTTCAGAAACTATCTCTGTTGTGGAGTCGGTCGTGCTCTCGTCGCAAAACACGGTGTTGTGAAGTTGGTCGTGCACTTGTCACCAAGCACGGTGTTGTAAGAGACTGCAAGCTCTCAATTAGCTTGTGCCTTAGTAGATTAACATCGAACAAGAGTACTCGAGACTGGATTAGTCCTCTCAGAGGGATACCAGTATATATCGCTGTGTCACTGAGTTTGATTTCTCTATCTCTTGCTATATTTATTTACCGTCTCTTATTCACTGCCATAATTATTTGTTTTTAATTTTAAATTGGTCATTATTTTTCCGCTCCACTCGCACTCACTCTATTCACCCCCCCTTCTAGAGGTGCTCAACGGTCCTACAATTGGTATCAGAGCAGGTTATATACTAATATAACAAACCTCAGAGAGTATATATGGCAGCCGTGAAATCAATATTCAACAGTGAAGGACAATCCACAAATAGACCCCCACTATTTGATGGTACAAACTATACCTACTGGAAAACACGAATGACATTCTTTTCAAAGTCTCTTGACTTTGATCTATAGTAGTTGACGGTTATAAGAAACCGGCACCTACAGTAGTTGATGGCGTGCTTGTAGACAAGCCTCATGACAAATATACAGAGGCTGAAAAAGCAAAAGCTAGTCTAGATGCTCGTGCCATCAACGCACTGTTCTGTGCAATTGACAAAACGGAGTTCAACAGAGTTTCAACCTGTAAGACGTCTCATGAGATTTGGAAACTTCCTGAGGTAACTCATGAAGGTACTTCCCAAGTGAAGGAATCCAAAATCAGCAGACTAACACAGGAATATGAATCTTTTAAAATAAAATTCGGTGAGTCAATTACACAGATGTTCACTCGTTTCCTTGATATTACTAATCATTTGCAATCTCTTGGTAAGGATTACAGTAATCACGAGAAGATCAGAAAAGTGCTACGGGCTCTAACCAAGAACTGGAACCCAAAGGCAACAGCAATCATTGAAGAAAACGATCTCACCACCATGTCTCTGGAAACACTGATGGGCAAGCTCATGACCCATGAGTTTGATCTGCAAGAGTTTGAAGAAGCGACCCCAAAGGAAAAATCTATCGCCTTTAAAGCTCAAGCCAGAAAATCAACCTGCAATGATTCTGAGGAAGAATCATCAAGTGGTGATGAACAAGCCCTACTAGTGAAGAACTTCAGAAATTTCCTAAAGTTTGAAAAATCAAACAAAAGGAAGAGAGATCCAAGAAAGCAATGAAGATGAAACAATATGCTTTGGATGCAAGAAATCAGGACATATGAAGAAGGACTGTCCAACTTCAAAGAAAAGCAGTCCATACGATAGATCAAGATCAAGCAGAAAAGCAACAACTAGTCGAAAGTATGCAAATACAAGTATCTGGCATGAAAGCGATGCCAGTGATATAGGGGAAGAAGACAGACCCTACGGAAATGCCAATATCTGTCTTATGGCTTTCGATAAGGTATTCCCAAACCCTTTGTATGACGATTTTACTTTCGATGAATTAGAAAATGCCTTCAGCGAACTACTTAAAGAACACAGAAATGTGCTTGACAAGTATAAGCAATCTCGAAAAGAGGTTAAGGCATACACAATCGAAGTAGCTAGACTATCCAGTCTCATTGAAGACATTAAAGAGACGTCTACTACCGGTAACACGGAAGAGATAACCAAGCTTAAAGTAGGCTATCATGAGGCTATCCTCAAAATTGAAAAAAAAAAAGAGACTATGTCAAAATACAAGAGTTATATGACATAGAGAAGAAGAAGCACTTAGTCACAGAACAAAGACTCATAGATATGACTGCTAAATATGAAGAGTCTTATACGGTTTCTAAAAAGTTAGAAATCAAGTTAGGCAAACTGGCAATACATGTGACACAGCCCAAGTTTAGTCCTAATGCTAAGCATACACCTAAGAGGACTAAAACACAGAAAGCACGTAAGAAACACGAACATCACCATGCTTTCACTTATAGGTTTTCAAAGAAACCACATACGCATGTCAACACAGATTCCACTAACACGTTTTCAAAACTAACTTGCACATATTGTGGTACTCATGGACACATATCACAGTATTGTTTAGCAAGAAAACTTGTTGACAATCACACATTATTTTGGAGACCTAAGACTAATCAATATGGACCCTTTAGTAAATGGGTACCAAAGGATTCATCTACTTGTTTTGTAGGTGGACCCTCAACCCTCTCATGCTAAAAGCAAGTGGATCCTCGATAGCGGATGTTCGCGGCACATGACTGGTGAAACATCTTTGTTCGCCACGCTATCGATGAAGAAAGAAGGATACGTCTCCTTCGGAAACAACCTGAGGTGATATCATTGGAAATGACATTGTTGGTATATCTCCTTATCCTGTAATAAAAGACGTTTGTCTAGTTACAGAATAGAAACATAACCTATTAAGCATAAGTCACTTGGCTGATAATGGTTATGGTATCAACTTTGTAAAAGACAAATGTACCATATATGATATGTCATCTGATAATCCCGTATATAAAGGGATTAGAGAAGACAATATTTATGTTTTCTTTCTGGAGAGTACTAATAATGCAGGAAGATGTCTAGTAGCCAACCTCGATGAAAGCTGGCTATGGCATATGAGACTAGGACATGCTAATATAGATACTATCTCACGACTGAGCACTAAGAAGCTGGTAAAAGGACTCCCTGAGATACCGTTCAAGAGAGATATGGTATGTGCTGACTATGAAAAGAACAAAGCACATAAGTCTACATTTAAATCCATCAACGCTGTAAGTACTTCTAGACCTTTGTAGTTGATACATATGGATTTATTTGGTCCTAATAGAGTCGCTAGTCCTGGCGGTAAGCTCTATGCATTTGTTATTGTTGATGATTTCTCTCGTTTTACTTGGATTTACTTTTTATCAAACAAAAGTGATGTTATTTTTGAATTTCAGTTATTCTGTAAAAAGGTACAAAACGAAAAAGGCTTAATGATTACTCGTATCCGAAGTGATCATGGTGGCGAATTCGTAAATACTGATTTCAAAAAGTTTTGTGATGATAGTGGATACTACCACGAATTTTCTTGTCCTGGAACTCCTCAACAGAATGGTATTGTGGAGCGGAAGAACCGTACTCCAAGCGAGATGGCTAGAGTCATGCTGAATCAGCATAATCTTCCTAAATATTTTTGGGCAGAAGCTCTTAGCACAGCCTGTCATATTTTAAATAGGGTGTTAATTCGACCCATCTCGAAGAATACACCTTATGAACTTTGGTTCGAAAGGATTCCAAACATTTCCTATTTTAAAGTTTTTGGATGTCGTTGTTTTATCCTGAACACCAAGGACAACTTGGGTAAGTTCGACTCTAAAGCAGATGAAGGGATATTTCTCGGATATGCTGCTAAGAGTAAGGGATACAGAATTTTTAATAAAAGATCTATGATTGTTGAAAAATCTACTAACGTTACTTTTGATGAGCTCAATAGTCACAGATCTAGCGACAGTGATGATGAAGGTGTACAAGCAAGAACCGATAAGAGTCCTGTGGAAGATCTGACTCATAAATTTGAATCATTGAAGTTCTTACCAGATCATCCAGAGACACTCATTATAGGTGATGTATCAAAAGGTGTAAGTACACGCTCTTCTCTTAGAGATTCTGAAATAGCAGCAAATGTAGCTTTTATTTCACAAATAGAGCCTAAAAATGTAGAAGATGCTTTTAATAATAAGTTTTGGATTAATACCATGCAAGAGAAACTTAATCAATTTGAGAGAAACCAAGTTTGGAAACTCGTTCCTAAATCTATTGGGCAATCGATAATTGGTACCAAATGGGTGTTCCGAAATAAACTAAGTGAAGATGGACAAGTTCTACGCAACAAAGCACGTCTAGTGGCACATGGTTATAATCAAGAAAAAATTATTGATTATGACGAGACATATGCTCATGTTGCTAGACTAGAAGCTATTCGCATGTTTTGTGCATTTGCATGTTTTAATGATTTTAAATTATTTCAAATGGACGTGAAAAGTGTATTTTTAAACAGATTTCTAAAAGAAGAAGTATTTGTGAAACAACCCCCTGGCTTTGAAGATTTTCAAAAACCTGATCACGTCTTCAAGCTTAAGAAAGTACTCTATGGACTCAAACAGGTACCTCGTACTTGGTATGAACGCCTAAGTGCCTTCTTACTTGATAATGGTTTTTCAAAAGGAAGAGTTGATACAACTTTGTTTATCAAATCTTTAGATGATATTCTTCTGGTGCAAATATACGTTGATGACATCATATTCAGTTCGACTAATGAAAAACTTTGTCAAGAGTTTGCTAAGTGTATGCAGAGTGAATTTGAGATGAGTATGATGGGAGAGATGAACTTCTTCCTAGGACTCCAGATCAAACAACACTCAAAGGAAACATTCATCAATCAAGTCAAATATACGAAGGACATACTGTAAAAGTACGACTTCGAAAATGTAAAGCCAATCGGAACTCCAATGGCTACATCTACAAAGCTTGACACTGATGAAAGTGGCAAACCTGTCGACCAGCGTAAGTATCGAGGTATGATTGGTAGCTTATTATATTTAACTGCTAGTCGCCCTGATATTATGTTCAGTGTTTGCATTTGTGCACGATACCAGACAAATCCTAAGGAATCATACCTAAGTGCCGTTAAGCGTATCTTCCGATACCTTAAGGGAACTTCTACAGTCGGCTTGTGGTATCCTAAAACCAAATCTTTTGACCTGATAGGTTACTCGGATGCGGCTTTTACAGGATGCAAAGTAGACCGTAAAAGTACCAGCGGTACGTGTCATTTCCTAGGAAAGACCTTAGTCTCATGGTTTAGCAAGAAACAAAATTATGTAGCATTATCAACTACTGAGGCTGAGTATATCGCCGCAGGACGTTGCTGTGCTCAAATTTTGTGTATGAAACAAACTCTAGAAGACTACAATCTGTACTACACTAAGATTCATATTTACTGTGATAACACTAGCACTATTAACTTGACTAAGAACCCTGTATGTCACTCACGCACAAAGCATATTGAAATTCATCATCACTTTTACGCGATCACCAACAACACAGGGACATTTGCTTAGAATTTATTGACACAGATCATCAACTAGCAGACATTTTCACAAAAACACTGGCTGAAGACCGATTTAACGTTATACGGCGAGAGCTCGGCATACTTGAATTTTCAGATTCATAATGTAGTATGTTTATTAAATTTATTTTATAACTCGAAACTTTGTAATTTATTAACGAAAATTATTTTGGGTACAAGCCGAAAGGGTCCTTCTGCCATACAGGCGTAAATAGCCTGAAGCGACACGGTGTACTAGTCTTCGGACTACCGCTAGCTGGGATCCGGCCCCTACAGCTAATCCAAAGTAATAGAAGTTATTAAATGAAGGAGTGTAACAGTTATAGATTCAAATTTTAAACAAATACTGCATTTATGACATTGAGAATACAAGCAACCGAACTCTAACCGAGTTCGGACCGAGTTCGGACTGAGTTCGGTCGGCGCTGTGCGGATTTCCATAACCGAACAGCCGGCCCTAGCCCTATATATTAATCATCTTCCTTTCGTTTTTCTTCACTCTTCTACCGAGAATAACCCACAAAAACTCTAGAGAGCTCCTCCTCCTGTCTTTTTAAGCTTTTTCGGAGTCTAGTAGGTCGTCCTCTCCACCATCTTCATCCTTTCTTCAAGGTATTCTACTACCTTTCCTTTTTCATCCATGGCACCCAAACATCAGAAGAGAAAGATTGATTCCTCTCAAGCAGGATCATCTTCCTCGGACTATGTTCCAACCAATATCTTCAGTCCAGTCCGGCCTACTGGATCTGATGACTACGACTCCGGAATCTTTTCGGAAAGGAAATTTTTCGATCTTTGGTTTGATTCATTTTTAGGTCGTAAAATCTGTGCTGGGACACATGTTAACTTTAATATCTTTTCTGAGTATGCCCCTACTTTCAACCGTCTTGGTTTTCGTGATTTTTTCGAAGTTGCTGAGAATATTTATGATAATGATGTCCGTATGTTTTACTGCAATTTGCAAGTAAAAGATAACGGCAACTTCTACTCTTGTGTAGCTGGGCAGGAACTGGAGTTCAATGCCACAGACATCAGTGAATATTTTCATGTTCCTGATGTAGGTGAAGCTTTAGTAAATATTCACCATATCCAATTCCTTGAAGGTGTCACCCTTGATTCCTTCAAAGAACTATTGTGTCATCCTAAACCTGTTCCTAGAAGAGTATATTCCAAACATCTAAATCAAAACTTCTATGAACTCCATAGGTTTATATTTTCTGTTCTTCTTCCAAAGAAGGGATCTTCTGATGAGATTACCTTCATGGAATTATTAGTCATGTACCATATTCATTTTGGTATTCCCTTTCCTGTTCCAAAGACTGTTATGGCATAGATGCTTAACTGCAGAAATGCGGGACGCAACCTTGTCTACCCTATGCACTTGGCTTCCATCTTCAGGAGGTTTGAAATTGATCTTCAAACCTGTCCTGACTCTTCCACTGCCATTGAACTCAGTAGGTCTAAGTTATATCCTACTCCTCCTCTGCCTCCTGGTGCTGAACCTGTTCACGATGATGATCCCGAGGCCCCTCCTGCTGTTGTTGCTCCAGCCCCTGCTCCGGGTTTTGACCCTGGCTTCTATCAGCGCTTTGATGATTTCGTTGCTCTCTCAGCGCAACGACATCAAGGCTATCTTGATTCTGAGTTCCGCCATATCACCCAGGCTCAGGTGTTGCGGAACAGCATTGCTAATATTCACTAGAGTCTCTCTCAAGACCCCACACATCTAGTCACCATGCTTCATCACCCCAGCTTCCCTGGACCTATGTTCGATGATGAGACGACATTTCCTCATTTCGATCCTACTGCTGCATACTCTCCACCAGATGCTCCTGGAGGTGACGACACACCGATGTGATAAGGACTTGAGTTAGTGGTTATTTTCGATGTAGTCTGATAGATGATGATCTTATGTAGTTTCTTCTTGTCTAAACTTTACAGTTAGACATTTATTAGCAGTTTGTGATAGTTGTATCTTTTATTTTGTATGATATTTCAGTATTTCACTTCTAGTTATTTTTGCAATGCACTTGTTATTTGTGGTTATCTTTCTAGCATTACTTTGTCTTTTGATGAACATTGTTGGCTTCACACATTACGGGAAAGCCAAAACTATTTTTTTTATTGACAAAGGGGGAGAAAAAGAGCGATACCAAAAATCAAAGAAAGAACACCACCATTTATTTTTTTCAGTTATTTTTATTTCGTTCTATTTAGATATATTTTGGTATAGACTCAAATTTGTCAATTATCAAAATGGAGGAGATTGTTGTCCCATTCCATGGTCACATCCGATTTTAATAATCGACACTAACTTAAGTCAATACACAAAATATACGAACTGCTGCTAATCATTTCAGGTCTAGTGAAATCAATATCAAAAAGCGTACTACTATATCAGCAAGCATGCGATTCATCATTCTGAAGCTCATTTTCATTGGAATCAGTCCGAGTCATTTTACAATTTATTATGTATTTTATCTTTATTGAGTCTAGGATATAAATTGTAAGATCGACTGGATAATACTGGCTTAGGTTAATCATAGTCCACTCTCCTATACAGCCTACCCATCCAAAGTCTACCTACCAAAAATATTATTCACCTTCTGCAACAAATTTAAACAAATATTTTACATTTATACTGAGACAGAACTCAAGCCGAGTTCGATCCGAGTTCGGTCAGTTTGAATTTAAATATTTGTTGCCTCCAAATCTGCATGTAACGTTCGTTTGCAAAATCTTTGCATCAGAACTCTGTCCGAATTCTGTCCGAGTTCGGTCCTCGAAAACACCTATAAATAGAAGAGAATTTCTCATTCCAAATCATTCAATCAATTCATCTTCTTTTCTCTCTTTAATATGTGTTTTCATTTGATCTAAAGCTTTCATATTTCACCTACACATCTCTTAGCCAAAAGTCAGTAATATCTATTTGATCTAGAGTCTTTCGGTTCTCAAGAGTTGTAAAGAGGTTGTTAAAAGTTCAGAAACTATCTCTGTTGTGGAGTCGGTCGTGCGCTCGTCGCCAAGCACGGTGTTGTAAAGTCGGTCGTGCACTTGTCACCAAGCACGGTGTTGTAAGAGACTGCAAGCTCTCAATTAGCTTGTGCCTTAGTGAATTAACATCGAGCAAGAGTACTCGAGACTGGATTAGTCCTCTCAGAGGGATACCAGTATACATCGTTGTGTCACTGAGTTTGATTTCTCTATCTCTTGCTATATTTATTTACTGTCTCTTATTCACTGCCATAATTATTTGTTTTTAATTTAAAATTGGTAATTATTTTTCCGCTGCACTCGCACTCACTCTATTCACCCCTTCCCCCCCCCCCCCCCCCCCCCCTATAGAGGTGCTCAACGGTCCTACATGTTGTACTTTCTCTGTACCCATGCTACATAGACTACCGTGAATGGCCAAGATTGCAACTTCATAATGCATTCAGAATCAGCTTATGCAACTTGCATCCGTCACAAGAATATGGTCAAAGGTCTCCAACCCTGCAACTGAAGATACCCATATGTTTACACCTGTTCACATGTGAATGAATATTTACAAAGATATGTGCACACTTGAGTATGTGAAGCACACACCATCAAGCGTGTTATCATACTTGGCATCATGAGAATGTCTTCGATTCTTTACATTGGATGCTTGGTCACTTGCACCTTGAGCTGTATTAGTTTGGCTGTGGTATTGGTCGATACTGTCATATTCATATATAGTAGCAACTACACTGTCAGTTAGTTGGCATGTTAGTTTTGAGTTTCAAGCAAAAACCAAAAACATTGTTACTTAGTAGTGACTATAGTCCAATGAGAAAAGATCCTCAATCCAGGACCTAGCCTCTATATCCTTCAGGCTCTAAAACCTAGTAGGTCCATATCAGGCCAATAGGCAAGACTTTCAGCACAATCCAGTTTAATCTGTCAGGCTCAATTGAGCAAGGTTCAGGGATATTGCAATCCCTAGTGATTATAAAATGTGCTCAGTCACATATGACTTCATAATTGGCAATATAGAAGATTTTTAATGTAGAACAATTGATACAGAAGCGACCTGTAATAGTGTCTGTGGTATGTACAAGAAAACACCGCAAAAATAGAACTTATCAGATCTCCAATGCACGAAAAAAAAAACATAGACAGGTACTATACATTTCCACAATATGGTGAACATAAAAAGTGTAATAAAATGAATATAAATTGAATAAACAAGGCTCTATATATATATTTTTTTTTTTTTTTGGAATAATGGTGAATTTATTCCTCACATGTAGCGGAAAATGTATTACAATACATAGATATCACAACTTCTCATGCCGCAAATTAAAATATTATGGGGCCATTACTGATACATCGAATTCTATGTTATGTAGAATTCCAATAGAGGGGATTGTCAAGCCCTCGAAAATTCGTCTGTTCCGCTCCTTCCAGATGTGCAAAACGGACGCGACGAGACGAACTCTGGCTCTTCTGGCCCAACCCGGATACCGACCTCTGTGATCTCGAATCCAGCTGAGAATGCTCCGGATGTCTCTATCCACCCCAACTCCTCCTCTCAGCTGCGCACATTGTTCAGTCCAAATGTGCCAGGTCACCGGGCAACCAAAGAAGAGATGCCCCATAGATTCGTCCTCCCCATTACATAGCACACATTTGGCATCTGGGATCTGCATCCCAAACCTGAGGAGTCTGTCTCTCGTCATCAGTCTACCCCGTAGAAGTCGGTATGCACATAATTGCATTTTTCGGACAATCCCCTTGCCCCAAATGAAGTCCACCTCCTCAGCCCGGTCATGGTGGGTCCGAACCAAGTCATAGCAGCTACGAAAGCAGAATAGGCCTGACCCGCCCCCCGTACCTGGGCCGGCCCAGCTCCAGGAATCCTCATGCTGGCTAGCGTCAATAGTAATGAGGCGAATCTCCTCGGCAAGCTGAGCAGTATACGGATATCCTTCTGGCCTCCACACTCCATCTCTGATGATCCGACTGCATGTGATCCCCCTGCCCGCCTCTCTGTCCAGCTGACCTCCCAATATCTCAAGCAAGGATCTGGAGCCCAACCAGGGGTCAAGCCAGAGGTCGGTAGTCGTCTCATCTTTCATGTTCCTGCAGATAGCGGTCTGAAGCACCGGTCGACACCTCATAATGGCCTTAAACGTGACCGAGAAATTGTTGTCTATCCTGCAGGCCCAGAAGTTAGTCCTCCTTAAGTATCTGTTCGTCATCCATTCCGCCCAAAGCGACTCCCCCTTGATGAATCTCCAGGCCATCTTCACACAAGCTACCTTCCTGACCGCGTGAAGAGGCCTCAACCCCACTCCTCCTTCCTCCCGAGGACGGCATAACTGGTCCCAGGAGATCGCATGCATCCCTCCCCTCCAAATGAAGTCAGCACAGATGGCCTCTACTTTACGAATAGTAGCCGTCGGGATCTGGATAGACTGGAGCCAGAACATCGTGATGCCAGCAATAACCGAACGCACCAACTCAATCCGTCCGCCAAATGATATCCCCGCAGCTTGCCAGCCTTCCACTCTCCTCTGAGCAAAGTTCACCAAGCTGTGACAATCCTGCTCTCTGGCGTAGTTGACCGTCAGCGGGACCCCCAAGTATTTCACTGGGAGCTCACCTATGTCCACTCCCAAGACAAAAGCTCTCTCCCCCTGCTGTGTACACCGGGAACTGAAATAGACTCTACTTTTCTCCCTGTTTAACTGGAGCCCAGATAGACGCCCAAACTCCTCCATATTGTCAGAGAGCGCTCTCATGCCCCGCATGGAAGGCTGTAGTAGTACCAATAAATCGTCAGCATAAATCAAATGGGAGACAACCGCACTCACCAACCGGAAAAGGGGGACGATCCTCTTGCTATGCACCGCCGTGTCCATCATGCAAGTAAAGTACTCCATCACCAAGGTAAATAGATACGGTGAGAGAGGGTCACCCTGCCTCAACCCCCTGTTGCTCCTGAAGTATCCATGAGGCGTGTCCTGGATGAGGACTGAGAAAGTAGGAGAGCAAATGCACTCCCTCACCCTCGCAACCCACCTCTCGTCGAACTCCATGGCAAGCATCAAGCGACACAGGAAGTCCCGGTTGACCGTATCATAGGCTTTCCGGAGGTCAAGCTTCACACAAGCCTTCATCCCCCCAGCTTTGCTGAACTCCCTCACCATCTCATGCGCTAGCAGGCTGTGCTCCGCAATCGACCGGCCCTTGATAAACGCTGCTTGATTCTGGGACACCAATCCCTGCATAATCCCCTCCATACGCCTGCACATAAGATGAGTGATAATCTTATAAAGAAAGTTACAGCAAGCAATGGGTCGAAAGTCTGCGAGCGAGGTCGCTCCCTCCTTCTTAGGAACCAGCGTCAAGAAGGTGTGATTCATCTCCTTCAGAAGCCTGCCCTCCACGAAGAACTCCTGTACCGCCGCCAGAACAGGGGCCTTAACATACCCCAGTGTCGCTTAAAAAACCCTGAAGAGAAACCATCAGGCCCAGGGGCTTTGTTGGGATTAGCCTTCATCACAATGTCATCCACCTCCTCCATCCTCACAGGAGCCAAAAGCAGGCTATTCCCATGGTGGGACACCAGCCTCTTCCTGACAAGGGCTGGGAACGTGCTAGTGTAATCCGTCTGCTGATATAAGTCAGTGTAAAATCGGACGGCCTCCTCCTGTATCTCCATCGGGTCCCCTACAAAACGTCCCTCGGCATTCAGAAGACTGGGGATGTTGTTCCGGTGCTGACGGGTGCGGATCACATCATAGAAGAATTTAGTGCATCTGTCTCCATCTTTGAGCCAGGTACATTTAGCCCTCTGTGCCGCACTAATCTCCTCCTGCAGTCTCATGGTGCTGACCTCCTCAATCAGGATCTTCTCCTTAGCCGTCAATTTCCCGTTCAAAATGTCAGCTTGGAGAGCCACCTGAGTGTCCCGAAGCTCGGCTTCCTTGTCCGCCAGAGAAGACCGCGGTCTCGTCTTCACCCAACCCCTGAGAGCACGCTTGATCAGCTTGAGTTTATAAACCATGCGGAACTGAGCCGTGCCTTCCCGGAAGTGCTGCATCTCACCCGTAACCACCTCCTCATAACCAGCCGATAGGTACCAGCTGTTGTTATACCAAAACGACCTCGCCCGCACAGTGGGTCCCTCACAAAGGCCAACCCGGATAGGAGAATGGTCGCTAGTACCCGCCGCAGGACCTTCCGCCACCGAGTTCGGGAAGCACCTGAACCATTCACTATTGCCCAAGGCCCGATCCAACTGACAAGCAATCCGATTATGTGAAGCCTTGTTGTGCCAGGTCCAGATATGTCCAGCTCTCTCCAGCCCCCGTATCCCAGACAGAAGAAGACACCTCTGGAAGTCATATAAAATCGAATCCGGAACAGGACGACCTCCCACCTTCTCATGGCGAAGCAGCATAGCATTGAAGTCTCCCATAATGAGCAAAGGAAGATGCATGCTGTCCGCCGTAGTACCCAGGTGCACTATGTCTTCCCACAAAGCCTCCCGGAGTCTCCGGTCATTGTGCCCATAGACAGCACCCAGAATGA
This sequence comes from Iris pallida, assembly GCA_029216955.1. Classification (NCBI taxonomy): domain Eukaryota; kingdom Viridiplantae; phylum Streptophyta; class Magnoliopsida; order Asparagales; family Iridaceae; genus Iris; species Iris pallida. Next base: position 10,269,179 of record JANAVB010013200.1, read on the forward strand.
ATCGGAACCCTCCTTTGTTCTCAAAAGTAATGCCGATGAGTTGTTCTGATTTATGGATCTGCACCCCCTCCCAGCTACCTCGGTTCCACCTAACCCAGATCTTTGCCATATCGCAAAAATCCAGGTTGTGGACATGATCCCAGTTAGCCGGAGTCCTACGCGAGAGCACGACGGCCCCTCTGATCTTCGTCTCCAGCAATATAGCAATGTCACACGACTCTCTCCTCAGCACCCCTCCAATCTCCCTCCATCGTCCAATGGAACACCCCCCTAATGTTCCATGCTAGGACCGACATTTAATTAATAAGTGAGGGGTCCCCCTGGAACTCGTCTGGATCGACACTCGAGGGAAGTGTCTCATCCGCCTGATCAATGACTGCATCCACCATGGAGGAAGGAGCAAGATGTGCCTGGATCCTGCTAAGAGTAAGTGCCCAGTCAGGATTGGCTTCAGTCTGGTCGTCCAGATCCCTCGCCTGGAGGATATCCTCCCGCGTTGCCGGAGCATGTCTTTTCCTGCTGCTGTACACCATAATCGCCGGGGAGGCCTCCATCACCATCTGACCACTCTCCGCCGCGCTCATATCCCTGGTAACCATGGTCCTCTGTGGCCTGAAAGGGACGAGAGCGCCCTGCGTGCTCTCCTGTCTCTGCGATGATCCTGACTCCAGCCTCCTATATATATATATATATATATATATATATATATATATATATATATATATATATCAAGCTAAACATTCATGAATTTATATCCAACATCAAGAGAGGAGCCTTAGAAGTTAGCTTATAAAGCTAGCATGTATTCAATTGCATCATAGATGGAACTCAATCCTATCTATGTTATATATGTATTTAACAAATTTCGGGATAGAGGAGAGAGTGATCATTATGGTGCAATATTTACGGCAGAGTTGGAGGCATTAATTGTTGAAGTTGAGGTTAAGTTCAGAAAACAAGAATGTTGTTGAAGTCTTGAATTAGGTTTAGTTTATTTATTAAATCTTGTATCTATAGGAGAACTTATTATTGTCCTATGTACAATTAATCACAATTTGATCACTGACCATAATAGGAATAAGGTTTAGTTTATTTATTTAATCATGTATCTATAGGAGAACTTATTATTGTCCTACAGGAGAGGTCCAAGAGGCTTTAGGCTCTCGGAGGTCCTGAGGAGTAAGGAGATGAGGCCATATATATTCTGGTTTCTTCCTATTACTAGTAACATTCAACAATAATATGTAATAAGACTGACAAAAGGAGAAAACTGGAGACTTGAATGATATCAAAATTGATGACGAGCAGAACAGATATGGTTTATGTCTCATATTTAACATCCCAACAAGTGTAGACACTGGTGTATATTCCCAAACTAACACAAAAGCAAGGAGGTAGAATATACCTGACACATTTATCAACTAAAGGCTCATGTATAGGATCCTGCGATTGATTCCTAGAATAAGGGGAACTTACCTGCATATGAGTCGATTCATCACCAATGAAGTATTAATTTGACATAAAAATTTACTTTAAGCAGATTGAATAAGAAATGGGTGTAAGATTCAAATCATGAAGAGTACCTTACTATCATCAGGAGCATGGACTTTGCTTTCACTACCACTGTGGAGCTCACGCTCTAGTAACTTCTTCTTCCCAATGCATATAGCAAGCTTGTGAAGATAATAACTAAGTCAGAAAAGAACATCCTACTAGCAATATCTACTTCGCACGAGGTCCAGTTACCAAATGATGTCATAATTTATGCTTACTCGTTTTAGAACACTCAAGATAAGTTTCCTTGTTCACAAAGTCTAATGCCTACTTGGTACAACAAGAAGAAAGACTTTATCCCAAAATTTTGGGGTCGGCAAGTTTAATGACTACTTGGTAATTTTGGAAAATGAATAATTGCAGGATGGATTTGATGCTAACTTACTTAGAAGATAGTACACAGCATGTTTAGAACAGATGTCAGAAGCTCAACTGCGATCTACTTATACTCTTGATTGTTGTATCATGTGGCAATTGAATACAATGGTAACATTTTGCATTTAAACAGTGGTTGAAAGATCAGAAGATACAACTGTGTTGTTGACATTTACATCCACCTTATTCTCCTATTTCTACATATTCGCATCATAATTTCACAAGAAATAGAATAAGGAAATTCAGATATCTGTAAGTTGAGCAGATGAGATAAGAAGAGACTCTCATTTTCTTTTGAGAATTGAGATTGTAGGGTCAGTCACTGTCCCCTGGGCTTCTAACCAGGATATCCCCTTCCACTACACTCATAGCAAAGGTCTAGACCATTTGGTTGCCCTATCTTTGCCTTTGGTATGGATCCTTATGAGCAGTTTTAAACTACAACTCTACTCCCATGTGCATTGAACGGCGGCAATCTTCATTGGACACTTATTCAGAAATGGCTTCATGTTACCTAGGTTCCCATTCTAGACTTAGACTAAGAAATATTTCCTTCAGCTAGTATAACACAAGCCTGAACAATCACAATGAATTATCCCTTATTTGTGTCATTCATTATCATGAAAATTCATTAAAATCAAGTTTGACAGGTTCCAAAAGTTCTCACTTGAATGCTTCTTTCTGCTGCCAAGTTTTGCCTGTCATCCGTAATATTGCAACCCTTATGCCTTTATATACTAAGGAGCACATACTATCTGACATGCTAGTAACAGAATGAAAAACTTATGCGTGCAAGAAGGATCATAACTTGACATTTCCAGCACAAGCTACCATACTGGTTAAGCCACTATAATAAATTAGGTCTTTGACCCTACTATTTATAGTAGATATTAAAGACCCCTGCACCAAAACTCAAGAGTATTGTTGAGGGTTGAGGGTTATATTCATATATTATTCAAACAGTAACCCATGAAAGATGGTTCACTAAAGAGAGTAGGTTGAGAATCATCTCCTAAATGACTTCTGAACATACAGGAATTCAGGGAAGAAATCAAATGACCATCTGAAAAACCACATTAACTACTTAGCTTTGAGTTCGTACATTATATAACACTTTGAGTTAGTACATTATATAACAGATACATTAAAGATATACAAAACTGATATACTATATCATCTCTATGTGTACTTACATGTAGAAGTTCGAATACCTAAAATCAATGCCCTTTTTTACTAAAACAGATAATTTGTTAGGACCAATTACATATACTAATTGGATATTACTAAATAATATAAGAAATTATGAAGAAAACTATGTTCAAAACAAAATTTCAAAGGATACAAATATTATTCAGAAACCATTCTGGTATATTGAATATGAATGCATAAAGTGTAATTGTATTAATAGCTTGAATAGATGGATATAGGATATTCGCATTTGATAAAGTGTGGATTCAGATTGGACTATTCGTACTTGTTTATAAGACTAAACCCCTACTCTACAGTGTGAACAAAGATTTCATCACCTAATGGCTTCTACCTAGTATGAGCTCTGTGTCCTTTATGAAATAGTCATAGCCATCCATTGCTAATTATTTTTCGTCGTGTCATCTCTGGCACACTAATATCTTCATATTTGTCTTCATTGGTTGCTTATAACTTATTACAACCACATCTATTTGAATTTTTGGTTATGTTTGATATGTATTCACATTGAATTGATATCGCCTAAGCTAAATACCAGTTGCAAAGATGATAAAATTTGCAAATGAAAGACGTACATGTACTTAACAGGAACGAAACATATTTCAACCAGTAAACAATGAACATGTATTTACAGGTAAACTATCTACAATATTTCCAGGGTGGAAATTTTCTTTGAAGATAATGTAGTAAACTTTTGGCCTAACAAAGGTAATGTTGCTTAGGTCATAACTCTTGATAATGACTCTAGCATTCCCCCCAAAAAAAATGATATTCTGACAGTAACAACTAGTATGGAACACTTTATTGACATAAATACAAATTTATACAGGACCATCCTCAACAAATGAGCCAGCAATGTGCTATCTATGAAGGTAGACAACAACAAAAAAACCACATGGTAACCTTAAAAAGGATGCCAAACACCTATTACTCTGTCCAAGTCCAATATGGAAAAAAAGGGAAATAAAATGCATCATACAAAACATAGAATTGTATATCAAATATATGGAACTACCATTTGCAATTTTTGATGCACCAGACAGGTAGTTAAGTCAATGCCGGAGTCAGTTGGCATTCTAGGTAGTGACTGTGACTCCTCCCAGCACCATCGAACTTCTCGCACAAACTCGATCCAGAGTGCAGCTATCGCTATTACCAAAAATAGAACAGTCGATTTCAGTTTATAACTCTATATCGTCAGAAATGTCAAAAATGCCAATAATGTGAAGCAAACTAAGATCAAATTCATGCATTATTATAACATGTAAACTTCTTCTATCTGAACGAACCTCTTATATTGCAATTGCCATACCAAAGTGTGTGCAAACAAAATTGTGCAAAAAGAGAGTTCAAAGGTGCTCCTTTAATGGCCCGAGAGTTTTTATGTGCAAGTCCACTGTAGTTTGAACTTTGACTGCCTGTAGATAAAACAATAAACCCCAGCAAACTACAGAATGCACATAAATGGAAACAGAAAATAAAGAATTAGAATGGTGATTAAGCAATAACCATATGATGAAAGAAAAAGTTAACCTACCTCTAACTAATGAGTCTAGTCCAGTTATTGAGGGTTCTACATCAATGAGTGATAGAAAACCCATCCACACTCTCATGGTAGTTTTGTACCTTGAGAATGCTATATAGTCCCGAACTGAAAAAAGCAGGTCAAGCTCTTTAATATCTACTATATACCTCCCGCTGAACCTTGCATCTACTTCAGGTTGGCGCGGGCAGCTGGAAGTCCGTGGGCGCCATAGCGGGAGACCAGGTTGGCGCTGGCGCCCGGGTGGGCGCCGGCAACCTGGCGAGCGGCCAGGAGGTGGGGGGGCGTCCGGCCGGACGACCAGGCGGCGACCGCTGCTGCTGGCTCGAGCCCCAAGGCAGGCGGCGCGGACGGCCCTACAGGCGGCAACATGGGGGGTGGCCGGAAAGTTTCCAGCGGCCGGGGCAGGCCGCTGGCGGGTGCCGGGGGAGGTTCGTCGGGATTGGCGGAGCGGTGGGTTCCCGATCTACCCGATTTCTCTAGAAACCCGGATTTCCAACTTGGAAGGTCCTGAGCGGATATCTGCAAACTGGTGGGACCTAAAAACCGTACTTCTATGGAGTACGTGCCGCCGAAGAAGGTAGAGAGCAGCTTCCTGGGCTCGTTCCCTGCAGAGGAGATTGAGAAGGTGACTGCCTTCTGGGAAAACACGCTGGTTCTGTACGTCCTGGGTAACAGGCCATTCTATGGGCAGATCCGGAGGTATGCGGCGCGTGTCTGGCAGCCAAAAGGTAGCATGGAGATATTTGCTAGGAAAAATGGTTTCTACTATGTGAAGTTTGGACTAGCAGAAGATGTCACCAGGATCCTGCAAGATGGACCGTGGACATTTGATGGTAGGTTGATTATTTTGAAGGAGTGGACCCCATATTTGAGATGTGAGAAGGAAGTCTTGAATGCCATCCCGGTTTGGATTTGCTTCCCAGAGTTCCCTGTACGGTTTTGGAGCATCCCACTGCTGATGCGACTTGCCAGCTTAGTGGACACCCTGATCAAGGCTGACGATGCTACAGTCTATCGGTCGAGGTTGATGTATGCTCAGATATTCGTTGAGGTCCGGGCTGGAGGGGAGTTACCGAGTCTATTGGAATATGAAGTGCCTTCTAGAGAGGTCCTAACCCAGAAGGTGGAGTATGAATGGGTTCCCCCAACCTGTTCACAGTGTGCGTGTTTCAGACACCTGGACAGTATATGCCCGTCAGGAGGAGCACAGTCGGCGCCGAATCCTCCCCTTATGGAGGTGCCTGGCCCACCACGGACGATGGAGTCTCTATCCGGGGACGACAGAGCGGAGGATATCATGCAGGAGGGGGACCGACCGATAGAGGAGGCTGGAGGATTGCCCCTCACTATCTCGCCCCAGTCGGCTCCTTCTAGTGGGACTATGATCACCTTCTCGGCGCAGAGGAGTATGGTCACCAGAGGTATGGTGGCCTCGGGGAGAGAGGAGCGGGACGATGGCGGATTTTCTGAGGAGAGAGTCTATAGCAGGAAGAGACGTGCTGGACCACTGCGTGATGGTCCCTCCAGTGTGGGGGACATTCCCCTGATAGGGATGGAGCGCTCTGTGTGGACAACCCGGCCTGGGCTTTGGTGCTCTCCTAGGCAGCGACCCAGCAGGCCCCCACTGCTGGGATGGAGGAGGATATGACAGCGACGGATGTGGTACCACCCCCAGGTGCCAATCCAGTTGATATTCAGGGGAACCTATCTCTCAATAATTAATGACGGTAATCGCCTGGAACGTGAGGGGTGCGTGTTCGTTAGGAAGATGGAGGGAGATTTGCGGGGTCTGACACAGATAGAAGTGCGACATCTCTGTCCTGCTGGAGACTAAGATTAAAGGGGAGAAGACTCTTGGTCGTCGGACCCCATCCCATTGGGCCCAACTCCACAACCTGGCTCTTTGCGACATGACAAGGATCTGGGTCAGATAGAATTCTAAGAGCTGGGATGGGGACTTGATCTTGATGACTGAGCAACTGATTGCCATCTCTTTTACGAATAATGGTGGCTTTCGGTTCTTACTGGGAGCGATGTACGGCCACAATGACAGGCGGCATCGGGAGATCCTGTGGAGCGATATTTCCAGGATAGCTTCCGCTACTGACTCTTCGCACGTGCCGCTTCTCCTGTTGGGTGACATCAACGCCCTGCTGCACAAAGGAGAGAAGGTGGGCGGCAGACCGGTTCCAGATCCGATCATGTACGACTTCCAGAGATGCCTGCTCCAAGCTGGGCTTCAGGAGCTGTCGCGCTCGGGATTTATCCGGACCTGGCATAACAAAACAGTCCGTAACAGGATTGCTTGCCAGTTGGATAGAGCCTTGGACAACAGGGAGTGGTTTCATCACTTCCCCAATTCGTCGGCTGAGGGTCTGTCCGCTGGGACGAGCGACCACTCTCCCATCAGGGTTGGCTTCACATACCGGCCTACTTTGAGGGCACGCCCCTTCCGGTACAACAACAGCTGCTATTTATCAGAGGGCTACTTGGAAGCTGTTACGGAGGGCCTTACTAGCCGCCAGGAGGGTACGGCTCAGTATCGGATGGTGCACCGTCCCAAATCCACGAAGAAGGTCTTACGGAGTTGGGTGAAGGGTTTGCCCAAGACTTCTCTACAGGACAAGGAGACGGAGCTACGGACCATCCAACAGGACATGCAATATGACATGTTATGCGGGGACCTGGCGGCTAGAGAGAAGGAGCTGATCGGAGAAGTTAACATTCTCCGTCTGCAGAAGGAGATTAGTGCGGCCCAGCGCGCTAAATGTTCCTGGCTCAAGGATGGTGACCGTTGCTCCAAGTTCTTCTACGACGTCATCCGGACCAGACAGCATCGGAACAACATTTTCCAGCTACTTGACACGAAAGGTAATCTGGTGGAAAAGTCGACAAAGATCCAAAGGGAGGCTGTCAGGTACTACTCTGCGTTATATTCTCAGACTGATTATCTGCCTACGTTTCCAGATGTAGTTACGAAGAGGTTGGTGCCTCCTTATGGGAATAGCCTACTACTTGCCCCTATTACTATAGAGGAGGTGGAGACTATTATCTCGATGGCGGACCCCAACAAAGCTCCAGGGCCGGATGGTTTTAGCAGTGGGTTCTATAAACGTCACTGGGATATTCTGAAGTTCCCGGTTCTTGAGACGGTACAGGAGTTCTTCACCAAAAGAAAGCTGCTGAAAGAGCTGAACCACACCTTCTTGACACTAGTGCCAAAGGAGGGTGCGACATCGCTGGCGGATTTCAGGCCTATTGCATGCTGTAATTATCTCTACAGGATAATTATGCACCTCATGTGCCGGCGTATGGAGGGGATCATGCAGGACTTAGTCTCTCCTAACCAGACGGCTTTATTAAGGGGAGATCGATTGCTGAGCATAGCCTTCTTGCACATGAGATGGTGAGGGACTTCAACAAACCTGGAGGGGAGAAGGCGTGTGTGAAACTGGATTTGAGAAAGGCTTATGACATGGTCAATAGGGACTTCCTGTGTCACCTGCTGACTGCTATGGGGTTCGATGATCGCTGGGTAGCAAGGATTCGGGAATGCATCATGACTCCCACCTTTTCTGTTCTCATCCAGGGCTCCCCGTATGGGTTCTTCCACAGCAATCGTGGACTCCGACAAGGTGATCCTCTGTTGCCTTACCTGTTCACGATTGTCATAGAATACTTCACTTGCTTAATGGATATGGCGGTACATCGTGGGAGGCTTTTTCCGTTGTTCAGGAGAGTCGAGCCACCGATTACACACCTCATATATGCAGACGACCTTCTGGTATTCATTCAGCCGTCTATGGAGGGCTTGCACACGATCTCGAAGATTATGGGTAAGCTGAAAAGTTTATCAGGACTCCAAATGAACAGAGAGAAGAGAAGGGTTTACTTCAGTTCCCTTTGTTCCCATAAGGAGGAGCGAGCTGATGCCTTGGGAATTGAGAGGAGTGTCCTCCCGGTGAAATATCTCGGGGTACCTCTGTCTATCAATTATGCTCGGGACCAGGACTGCCATAAACTGGTGGAGTACGCCCAGCGGAGAGTAGAAGGTTGGCAGACCGTTGGTCTTTCATTTGGGGGCCGCATTGAGTTGGTTATATCGGTTATATCGGTTTTGGCTCATTTCTGGCTACAGTCTATTCTGATCCCTATTGCCACCATTAAAAAAGTAGAGCGAATCTGTGCCGACTTGATATGGAGGGGAGGTATGCATGCAATCTCCTGGGAGCAGCTTTGTCGGCCCAGGAAGGAGGGAGGTGTGGGACTTCGACCTTTGTTGGAGATCAGGGAGGCATCTGCGCTGAAGCTGGCATGGAGATTCATCAATAGGGGGTCACTCTGGGCGGTCTGGATGCACAGCAGATATGTGAAACAGGACAACTTCTGGGCTTGTACGTCAGACAACAACTTTTCCGTCTCCTTCAAGAGCATCTTGAGGCATAGGGGGGTCCTTCAGTCTGCCATCCGGAGGATCATGAAGGATAGAACTGGAACGGACCTCTGGCAGGATCCGTGGATAGATCGGCAATCTATGTGTGGGATCAGGTGAGTCACGATGCACCAGGAGGTTGGGAGGGGGCTGACTTGCCAACGTATTATCCGGAATGGATGTTGGAGTCCTGAGTCCTACCGCCATACCGAGGAGTTTGGAGATGTTATCAGCACAGTCGCTATTGACCCAGCTTTGCCTGCTGATTGTTGGATCTGGGATCCGCCGGAAGATACTACGGGTTCTGGGAAGTTCAGGTTCCACAGCTGCTTTAATCTGGTTCGTCGTACATTCCCTCCTAGTACTGACTATGATTTCATATGGTGCAAGGGACTAGCCAGGAAGATGCAACTATGTGTCTACCGTCTCCTACTGGGCCGCCTGCTGACGAGGGATCGCCTTATCTCCTTTGGGATTCAGGTTCCTAACCCAAAGTGTGTGTTATGTGGATTGGAGAATGAATCGTTACGCCACTTATTCTTTGAGTGTGAGGTATCCTGGAATATCTGGATGGACCAGTGCAGGGAGCTGGGTGGATGCCAATCTGGCAGGGGGATCGGTAATATTATCACTGTGTTGCGGGATAGCAGAGGGAGAGGGCAGGGCTGGTTCAAGACCGCAAGAGTCCGGCTGGCTACTGCTGTCTGGCATGTATGGAGGGAACGAAACCGCCGTATCTTTGAGGGGCTTATCACTCCTCCTGTTAGCATTCTCCATAACATTGAGTTTGATGTAAAAGTGATGGATATCTGATGAGTGGGTCTCCCCACTCTGAATGTATGATTGTATGATTACATATTGGTTTGGAATAAAATTTACCTTTTTCCAAAAAATATATATAGCCAATGACCCTCTAGCCTAGTGGTAATAGTAGTGGTGAGGCATGCGGTCCGAGTGGTTAAGAGATCGTTTCCCTGTGAGAGTATTCGCCACAATTGCCTTCTTTCAATATATATATATATATATACTCGTGCGATCTGGGCGACCGAGACGGAACAACTAGGGTTCCTCCCCCGCGGCCGCCTGTTCCGCTCGCCGGCGGGGGGAGGACCTCCGGCAAGACAGTTACCGCCCCCCGAGGCGGTGGGGGGGTTTGGGAGCAGAGGCGGGGGGGTCAGGCGGACCCCCCGGTCAGCGCGAGAGTGGCAGCGCCCCCCCCAGGCGGAGGGGGGGCGGAGCACGGGGGGCCCCTGGGCCGGCGGCGAGCAGCCCTAGGCTGACGGCGGGCGGTGGCGCCCCCCCCCAGGCGTGGGGGGGGGGCGACAGCAGGGAAAAAGGGGGGGTCGGGCGGACTCCCCGTGTCGGGGTCGAGCGGCGTCCCCCAGGCGTAGGGGGGCGGGAACGAAGGTAGGGGGGCGGGTGGCCTTCCTAAGGTGGCGGAGAGGTTTGCTCCGTTGATGGAAGGGGATCGAACTCTGCGGGGCGGCACCATCGCCCCTAATTTTGAATTCGGAGCAGGCTCAGGATCTTTGGGGAGCCAAACGGAGGGTGGCGGATGGACGACGGTTACACGTCGTCGTGTGGCGAAGACCGGGGGGAAGACGGAAGGCGGACAGGGTCAGGTTAGGGATCGCTATCCCGATGGCCGTCAGAACGGGTCAGGGTCTCGGCCATCTGGCCGGGGTCCGGGGGTGTCTGTTGTGAGATCGGTGGGCTGGCGGCCTAAGGCGACCGCGGCGGCCAAGGGGAAGAGCAAGGTGGTGGATCTGGATGTTCTGGGATCTGGGACTCCTCGTCCGGTGATTGCCCCGAGGCCTCTTGGGATGACCCCTCGGCCTGCTGGACGGTCCTGGGCTGAGATCTGCAAACCTGTGGGGCCGAAAACCCCCACTTCGATGGAGTACGTTCCGTCGATCAAGGCAGGGAGGGGTTTCCGAGCCTCGTTTCCTGCGGAGGAGATCCAGAAGGTGACAGCATACTGGGAGAATACCCTCGTCCTGTATGTCTTGGGCAACAAGCCTTTCTAGGGGCAGATCCGGGGCTATGCAACGCGTGTCTGGCAGCCTAAGGGAAGTATGGAGTTCTATGCTCACGAGAACGGATTCTATTATGTGAAGTTCGGACTGGCGGAGGATGTCGCTAGGATCCTTCAAGGTGGCCCCTGGACGTTCGACGGTAGATTGATCATTCTCAAGGAGTGGACTCCGGAGCTGTGATGTGAGAGGGAAGTTCTGAATGCCATCCCAGTATTGATTCGATTCCCTGAGTTCCCTGTCCGGTTTTGGAGCATACCTTTGTTGATGCTTGGTGGGCGCCCCGATCAAGGCAGATGAAGCTACGGCCTTTCGGACGCGGTTGATGTACGCTAGGATCTTTGTGGAGATTAGGGCAGGGGGAGAGCTCCCGAAGAAGGTGGAATATGAGATCCCTACTGGGGAGGTGCTTACCCAGAGGGTGGAGTACGAATGGGTTCCACCTTCCTGTTCACGCTGTTCCTGCTTCGGGCATCTGGCCAATGCATGTTCGGAGGCTGGACATCCGGTGGAGCCTATTATCCCCCCTAGTGTGGATCCAGAAGCCCCTGCGATATGGATTTTAGAGATGATAGCGGAGCGGAGGTTTTGGAGATGAAGGTTACTCATCATGTAAGTGATGGCGGTTTGAGCCTCGTTGTATCTACTCAGCCTGCACCCACGGGTGGGGTGATGTCCACTTGCCAGGGGCTGAGTAGTATAGTTACTAGAGGTATGGTGGCGGCGGAGATTGAGGCACGAGGGGAGGGCGGATCGTCTGGAGGGCAGGTTTACTGTAGGAAGAGACGGGCTGTCGGCCTGCTGAGAGATGGCCCCTCCATGGTGGTGGTATATTCTACAGACAGAGAGGAGGCGGTGTGTGTTGACAACCCTGCTTGGGTGTTGGTACTATCTCAGGTCGCTCCCCAACAGGCGGCTCCGACTAGAATGGAGGAGGATTCCTTAGCGACGGATACGACACCTTCCCCAGGTGCCGACCCGGGAGTTTTACAGGGGGACCCCACCTCTCATTAATTAATGGCCATTATCGCCTGGAATGTGAGGGGGGACGTGTTCGCTAGGGAGGTGGAGAGAGATTTGTGGGGTGCTCCACGGAGAGAAATGTGACATATCTGTTCTATTGGAATCCAAGATCAAAGGTGAGAAGACTCTTTCTCAACGGACCCCTTCTCATTGGGCCCAACTGCACAACCTGGCTCTTTGTGACATGGTCAGGATTTGGGTTCGCTGGAACTTGAAGAGTTGGGATGGAGACTTGATCTTGATGACGGAGCAGTTGATTGCCATCTCCTTCGTGAACAAGGGTGGCTTCCGGTTCTTGCTGGGGGCTGTCTACGGCCACAATGATAGAAGGAGATGGGAGTCCCTATGGAGCGACATCTCCCGTGTTGCATCTGTTGCTGACTCGATGTGCCTTCCTCTTCTCTTAATCGGGGACTTCAATGCCCTTCTGCACCAAGGGGAGAAGCTGGGTGGTCGTCCGGTTCCAGATTCTATCCTTTATGATTTCCAGAGATGCCTCCAGCTTGCGGGGCTTCGGGAACTGTCTCGCTCAGGCTTCATCTGGACTTGGCACAACAAAGCAACTCATAACAGGATTGCTTGTCAGCTGGATCGAGCTCTGGGCAATGGGGAGTGGTTTCGTCACTTTCCCAACACTTCGGCTGAGGGTCTGGCAGCTGGGACGAGCGATCATTCCCCCATCAGAGTTGGCTTCACTGCTCGGTCCCTTGGGAAGGCCCGCCCGTTCAGGTATACCAACAGTTGGTATCTTTCGGAGGGCTACCTAGAGGCTGTCGCTGAGGGGCTTACTAGCGGTCAGGAGGGGACGGCTCAATTCCGTTTGGTTCGTCGTCTCAAGGCCACGAAGAGAGCCCTTAGGAGGTGGGTGAAGGGGTTGCCCAAGACCACCTTAGAAGATAAGGAGGTGGAGTTGCGGACCTTGCAGCAGGATATGCAGGCTGACATGCTGAATGGGGACCTGACGGCTAGAGAGGAGCTGATCGGAGAAGTCAACATCATGAGGCTACAGAAGGATATTAGCTCGGCCCAGCGAGCCAAATGTTCCTGGCTGAAGGATGGCGACCGTTGCTCCAAGTTCTTCTATGATGTTATCCGGACTAGACAGAATAGAAATCACATCTCCCAGCTTCTTGATGCGGATGACACTCTATTGGGGACGCCGGCTGAGATCCAGGGCGAGGCTGTCAGGTAATACTCTGAGTTATATTTCCAGACTGACTACCTATCCGTGTTCCCAGAGGTTGTTACGAAGAAATTGGTGACTCCATATGGAAATAGCATTCTTCTTACCCCTGTTACACTGGAGGAGGTGGAATCTATTGTCAAGGTGGCGGATCCCAACAAGGCTCCTAGTCCGGATGGCTTCAGCAGTGGTTTCTTCAAACAACATTGGGACATTCTGAAGCATCAGGTCGTGGAGGTGGTCCAGGAATTCTTCACCAACGGGAAGCTTCTGAAAGAATTGAATCACACTTTTCTGACCCTGGTGCCGAAGGAGGGCGCGACAGCATTGGCGGATTTCAGACCTATTGCGTGTTGTAATTATCTGTATAAGATAATTACGCACCTTATGTGACGACGGATGGAGGGGATCATGCAGGACTTGGTATCTCCTAATCAGGCTGCGTTCATCAAGGGGAGGTTGATCGCAGAGCATAGCCTCCTGGCACATGAGATGGTGAGAGGATTTAGCAGACCTGGAGGGGAGAAAACTTGTGTTAAACTGGACCTGAGGAAGGCGTATGACATGGTCAATCGCGACTTCCTCTGTCATCTGATGACCGCCATGGGATTCGCGGAACACTGGGTTGAGTTGATCCGGGAGTGCATTACGTCCCCTACTTTCTCTGTTCTCATCCAGGACGTTCCGTATGGGTACTTCCAGAGCAACCGTGGGCTTAGGCAAGGAGACCCATTGTCCCCTTACCTGTTCACACTGGTTATGGAATACTTTACTTGTTTGATGGATCTGGCAGTGCACCGTGGACGGCTGGTACCGCTGTTTCGGAGGATGGTCCCACCAGTTACCCACCTTATTTATGATGATGATCTGCTTGTCTTCATCCAGCCTTCGACGGATGGGTTGCAGACGCTTGCAGCTATTATGGAAGATTTGAAGTCCTTTTCGGGTCTCCAGATGAACAGGGATAAGAGTAGGGTCTACTTCAGCTCCCTGTGCCCCCGGAAGGAGGAGCGGGCTGATGTACTGGGTATCGCGAGGAGTGATCTTCCGGTTCGATATTTAGGAGTGCCTCTCACAGTCAATTATGCGCGGGATCAGGATTGCCACAGTCTGGTGGAATATGTCCAGAGGCGAGTAGAAGGGTGGCAAGCAACAGGTCTGTCATTTGGCGGTCGCATTGAGTTGGTCAGATCGGTGATCTCGACTGTGGCCCATTTTTTGCTGCAGTCCATCCTCCTACTAGTGGCCACTATTCGACGAGTAGAGCAACTTTGTGCCGATTTCATTTGGAGGGGAGATATGCATGCGATTTTCTGGGACCAGCTCTGTCGTCCCAAGAAGGAGGGAGGAGTGGGGCTCCGACCGTTGCTGGAGATTGGGAAGGCTTCTGCGCTTAAGCTGGCCTGGAGATTCATCAGCGGAGAATCTCTCTGGGCGGACTGGATGCACAGCAGATACATGAAGCAGGGCAGTTTTTGGACGTGTTCTACTGACAACAATCATTCAGTCACGTTCAAGACCGTCTTGAGACACAGGGGGGTGCTAAAGTCTGCTATCCGGAGGATCATGAAGGATGGGTCGGGTACGGACCTCTGGCGGGATCCTTGGATAGATCGGCATTCGCTGTTGGACATCAAAGGAGCCCCGACTCATCAGGAGGACAGGCGTGGTCTGATGTGTAGTCGCATCATACGAGATGGGGAGTGGAGGCCGGATTCTTATCGGTTCACTGAGGAGCTAGGTGGGAGCATTATGTCTACTATCATTGATCCGACTCTGCCTGCGGATCGGTGGATTTGGGAGCCGACTGGAGCTTCTTTGGGGACTGGAGAGTTCCAATTTCGTAGCTGCTACAACCTTATCCGGCATTCTTTCCCGTAGAATTCTGATTATGAGTTCGTTTGGTGCAAGGGTCTGGCCAGGAAGATGCAGTTGTGTGTATACAAGCTGCTGCTGGGCCGCCTCTTGACTAGAGATCGCCTGAGTTCGTTTGGAGTGCCGGTTTCGGATCCCAAATGTGTGCTTTGCGGTTTGGAGTCTGAATCTATAAAGCATATCTTCTTCGAGTGCACTCTGGCATGGCAGATCTGGTCGGAGCAATCATGTATTGGGAGTGTTCGCCTCCGGAAAATGTGTTGGGGACATCATCACGGTGATCCGAGATAGCATGGGTAGAGGGCAGGACTAGTTCCGAACAGCCAGAGTTCGTCTAGCTGCTGCGGTTTGGCATGTATGGCGGAAGTGAAACCGTCGGATCTTTGAGGGGCTGGTCACCCCTCCAGTTGGCATTCTCCATAACATCGAGTTTGATGTAAATGCTATAGAGATTTGATGAGTGATGAGTGGGAGTCCCACTCTGTTTGTATGTTGTAAGATTATGGCTTTTCATTTGGAATAAAATTCACCTTTTTCCAAAAAAAATAATATTCATAGGAACCAACACAGTTTTGTAATCAAACCAATTATTAAACTCATTTATTTGTATTCAGAGACAGAAACCTCGCCTTTAAATTGTGAGCTATACATGCAACTCCATAGTTACTATATTGTGCAGATATACCTCATAAACATATCAAGAAACAATTAGAAAAATAACATATATGAAGCATTATTTAAGCAACATTTTGACGAACATCAAAAGCATAATCACTGAACTTCCATTGCACTTTAAACTGCTGATATGGAGGACATCACTTTCTACAAACATGGATATGAAGAAAGCACCACTAACAAACAAATAATCACATGTAAATCAGGCAAAACAATATCAACAATAGCAAAATAATCACAGGAAAATAAGGGGAAATAATATCAACATCAAACAACAAGCCTTGTCGAGGATAGCTTAAAGATTATGGGTCACCTTCATGGAAAAGCTCCTTAAGAACACGGTCAAGGACTGTAGGAGGTGGTACAGAAATTCCAGACTTCGAATTATCAGAAGTTGAGTTTTCAACTGTCTAAGACAAAGGACCAAGATAAAAAGGAATGAGAATATCTCCTACTAAGCAAACCTATATCTCAGACAAAGAGAAGAGTTTCAAACCTGACACAAAATCTTCCAGAAATTGAGCCTCAAATGATTTATCCAGTGCAATGATTAGAAGACGTAATTGGGAGGAAAATCCAATCATCTTGCCAACGGAATCATCAATCCTGCATCAAATTAATGTAAATCTATCCATAGTATGAAAAATCATGCAAGACAAGTGTCAAGAATTAGACTAACACGATAAAAGAACCATACAAAATGATAAAAATCTCAGTACAATATGAAAAGATCAAAAACCTCAAAAATGCAATATGTATTAAAAAGTTTGAGGACTATGTATGTCACATAATCCAATGTTTTCATGCTCCAAGTAGAAAAGAGGATATGACAACCATAATCTATAGATCGAGATTTTAGGTGATAAATAAGTATAGGGTAAAAGGAACTCTCCTTTTCCTTTTCTTCCAACGATTGAGGCTACAAATATCCTTTTCTCGACCCAAAGGAAATCCCTAAAAATAAAAAGAGATAGGACACATTATCCATATATCCCGGAGGAAAAATCTCCCACACCCTACAAATTTGGATGTGTACTACCCTTGGAACTTCAACTCATGCAGAACACTGGTGTACATTCCCTTGACTTTGCACTAAAATATTGACCCACTAAACAGGAGAACTAACTCCATGTACATACGAAACAAAGGTATGAAAAACTAATTTCTTAAACGTCTTTCATCCCTTCTCTCGTTTATAGATGATGACAAGTCTAACAAGAGGAGTGGTAGGATATTAGTTAAAGAAGTTCCTAGAATCAGGGGTAGACCTAAGAGATATGGTACTTAGGCTGTGAAAATGGATAAACCTTTTACTGATGTGCGAGAGGAAATGGACCTTAATAGAGATGAACAGAAGATAAGGATTCGTGCGAGAGGAAATGGACCTCAAGAAGTTGGTATGTCTTGTTGATAAGGCTTACAAGATAATTATGCAGCTCAAATTGGAATGCCAAAGGTAAGCTAATTCCCTACTGACAATCATATTTATTTTTATAAGTGATTGAAGAGATTACATACATGAATATATAATGATATTATGATGTTTAATGGCTTTAACCAACTCCCCAGAAGTAGTAGTATACATTTATCATTTCCCATAAGAATCCTCTTTCTTATTCATTAGAAACCCTTCCATTGAAAAATCTTCTTATCCGGCTAGCTTTAAATTTTCTTCCACCTTCCAGTAAGGTTCTTTAGTATGAAATCCACTTCTCACGTAGTTCTAGCTTTCTTTAGTTTCACTTGCAGACCCTAAACAGTTGAGATCACATGCAACCCTGTGAAGAAGTGACCTTGCATTGGATTCCTAAGACCAGACCATTTGGTTTTACATTGACGTCCTTAATAATGTCCTTAATAACACGTGGATTTGGTTACGAGTTTTGAAATGGCTATTAGGATAGGTTTGAAGTTACTCCCTGTTGGAATAATATAAATATTCAACCCTCAATCCTCACTACTCTAGAGTTTTGGTACAAGCAAGAGACTTTAGCATGGTATCCGAGCAAACCAAGTTCAAATCTCGTCTAGCATGCGATTTTAAGTGGGCTTTGAAAGATTATAACGATGTGCAGATCCACCTCTCAACCCACAAAACGGTGGACATGCAACCTGAGGGGGTGTTGGAGTAATATAAAGATTTAAACCTAAACCCTCACCGCAACTCTGAAGTTTTGGACTTTTGGTCCAGTGGCAGAGACTTAAAACACTCCCAAATCCCAAAAAGAACAACTGCAAATCATCATTCTGTTTGTTGCTGTGGAAGGCTGCTACTACAACAAGAATGAATTTCTCTGTGATAAAAATATCAAGAAGAGGTCTACTAGTTATTGCAAACAAGAACTTTTTACCCTACATAAGAGGGGTAATGAGTACATGAAGCTTGCTATGGTCTTACTAGAGAATCGGAGCTTAAATACTTCGGTGCAAATACATTCAGGCTATGAAAGCTGCTCAATTTTCAATATTGAGTAGCGGTCAAATTTTACAAAGTGCAAGATTCAAACACTCACACAAAGAATACAGTAGATGCAATTTTTCATGGGAGCGAACATGATTAAAATAGGGCAAAATGTATTAAATAGGGCAAAATGTAGCTTGATCCAAAGCCAAGATGTATTGTTATGGCACTCCAATTCTATGTTCATAACCCCTATTACCCAAATGATTTAACCATTAGGTGGTCAAAGATTTATGCAATGCCAATATTAGTGCTCAAGTCCTGTGGGAACCTGTTTTAGAACATTGCCAAATCTTTGATAGAGCATTATGGTGCTTCATAGCCTACCTCCTTATGATGGAAGAAATCATGGATGGTGAGATGATGATAATGATGACCTTTTCTGTTCTTATGAGAAATTATCCTTGTACTATCAATGGTGTTATAACAGGTCAGCATAAGCTACTAATTGCATTTATCTAGCTTCTCAGCCAATAATCAGACAGTTCTCATTCAGCATTTCCATCCGAATGTAGAAGATCCTCCTAACTTCAAATGCCCATGGTTGATCCATATCACTTTGTTATTCAAGTATCTAGTCATTGATATTGTGTGTCCCTATTTTTGGGCTGAGAGCCAGATTCACACAGCAGTATAACTGTTTTACAAAATAAGCTTAAAATGTGTACTGCCGAGGAGATTTAGACCAGGGTTGCTCTGATACCATGTTAAATCCCTTCCACTACATCAAAACTCTTAGCATTGCATTGATGGTCAAGGGTTCTGTTATACATTATTTTATTCTAATAGATACCGACAATAAGAATGCAGAACTTTATGGTCACTTCATTTTATATAGATTCAGGAGGAAAAGCTTGTTTATCTCGGGGAAGGCAACTTGCTTGGCACCAAAAAAAGAGCTGCAGAATTAAAACCATGCAGAGACTATTGCTTAACAATTCCAGTGCAATTCTCCGCAAGAACTTGATGATGATAAAATGCATCATAGAAACCCCATATGAGAATTTGAATGCAACAAGCAAAGATTAACATGGCCATGCCTTTAAATTTCAGAGCAATTACCAATTTAGAACTAAACATTCTATAGTTACCAGATTGTATAGAAATTAAGAACTGCTTAAAGATAGAAAAGTGTCACAAACTATAAATAATAAAGTTATAGCTGCAGAAAGGTAGTTTTGCCAACTTCAATCAAAACAATATTACAGAGCAACTATTCACTTCTTAAAGAAGAATGACAAATATCAAAAACTAGCTATTCTTACTCTTTCAGTTTGGTAGTCGATTCTTACATATTGGGAGATAGAATAGGATGTATAAACCACTTCTCAGCATCAAATGACGAAGCATTTTCAAGTTCAGCCATCTCAAGAGAACCTTCAAAAATCCTATTTGACCAAATGGCAGTCAACTCGAAACCTAAAATGGATACAAATGACATCAATGCATCCGTAGTTAGACAAAAGCTTCTTGCCAGTAAATTATCTAATATTCAACTCAACAAGAACAAAGATTAGAATTCAAGAGTAGAAAATCAAAAACATTTGGCTAAGACACAGGAATAAACATGAAAGGTAAAGTACAGCAATATGCCACATGACAATAACACGATAACAGCTAAGATAAATCTCCTTTCTCATAAGCAAGATTAGAGTGATATCAACACTATAGCTCTAAAAAGTTTTAATGCTTGCAATTAGTTCATTAATGATGCCATCTTTAATTGAGGGCAGAATTTATGACAAAGAATGCACATGAAATCTCTTCGAAATCCTGATTACTAAAATTTGTAGAATTTTCTAATCCGTGTGCAGAAGCCATAACAGGCAACATGTGTGATTAGAGGACTTGTTTATTTTATCTCTCTCTCTCTCTCTCTCTCTCTCTCTCTCTTCCATTTGTATGGGCCTGTTTGGTTTCATGTAGGTGCCGGAAAGTGGGAAAGTGGCACTTTCCACATGATGGAATCCATGTCACAATGCATGCCACCTTCCAAATTTTGTTTGGATACATAGATATGGTTCCCCTGCAAGTGACCAGTTGCAATATGGTATGTTTGGATTGCACTTGCAAGTGTGGGTGGGGACTAAAATGGTTGAGTTTCATTGTTTGGAGTATCACTTGCAAGTGATATACTTACCAAATCAAAAATTGGTATGGTTACCACTCATGAAATATGAACAATGAAATCCAATCCATATTCAAAACCAGCTTAAATAAAACCCGCCAAATAATGTTCTTCCTCAGAATAGAACCCGCCAAATAATGTTCTTAAATCATAAACAAATCCGAAATGTTGCTCCTGAAAACTTCAAAAACTTCAAAAACGTACATATAATAGACAACATGATGGGGCTCAGAATTTGGACAACATAATGGGGCTCAGAATTTGGCAACCGTTATGCAAAGGCAAGTGATATGCAAATACATCCATTCTTGCCTGTTAGCCAGTCTTTCGTGTGCAAATATCCATTGTTGCAAGCTAGCCAGTCCATATATGACAGAAAATTGAAACCAGTAATAGTGAGAATTGAAGTGATACTCGAAAAAACTGCACACTAGAATACTGCACATTCCCATATGATGAAAAATGCAGATTATGATACTCAAATTGAAAATTGGCAAACTGAGATACTCAAAATGGCGAATGCATAAAACTGAACATTGCCTTCTCCTCATAGCCCATTTAAGATATCAAAAAACTGCACATTCCCAATTGGCAAACTGAGATACAACAGCTGCATCAAACTGAGATACAAAAAATGATAATTGGCAAACTGAGCAAACTGAGATACAAAGAAGAGAGCTGCATCAAACTGCAGCATTCAAAATGATAATTGGCAAACTGAGATACAAAAAAGAGAGCTGCATCAAACTGAACATTCCCAAATCATCACAGCCCAACTACACATTATAAAACTGCAGACCACCGAATTGAAAATTGACATTGAAAGCGGATATTCGAAAAGTGAAAAAATTGGATCAGAAACTAATAACTGGGATCAAAATGGGATCAATTTAGAATTAAATAGGGTAATGTTACCACTGAAAATTTAGATTTGATGCTCATATCTGATACTCGAGTACAATATTGGAAGACATGAAGATTAAATGAAAAACTGCACATTAAAAAACTGCAGACCAATTGAAAAACTGCAAGTGATGCCAACTTGCTAATTCTGCACATTAGAAAACTGCAGCATTGAAAAACTGCAGCATTGGCTCAAAGGATTGCCAAATACAAGCAAGCATTGGCTCAAAGGATTACCATCCCATTCAAATACAACCAAGCATTGGCTCAAAGAATAGCATCATAGAAAGAATTGCCAAATCCCAGTTTGTCCTGAAAATGTTCTTCTGGACTGAAAATGAAACTTCTTCCAGACCAATTAGGGGCTGCTTGGTTGCTCGGGGTTCGCATGAAAGTGGCTTGGAAAAGTGGGTTTGCTTGCAACTGCTAGGATTTTGCAGCATTTGGTTTGGAGACCTAATTTGTGGAAGTCCTAATTGCAGCATTAGGCCAAATATAGAAAGTTAGCATTAGGCCAAATAGAAACTGCAGTTTATACTAATAAGGTCTTCCACAAATTAGGACTTCCACAAATATAGAAACTTCCACAAATGAGGTCTTCCACAAATTGGAAACCTAATCTGCAGTTTATACTCACTTCATATAGAAACTTCCATAAATAAGGTCTTAAAAAAAATGAAACAAGCCTTCAAAAACCAATAATGCAAACTGCAGTAGGCCAAAAATGATTGTAGTAATTGCCAATTTAAAAACTTAGCCCACATCAATAAAATGATATTGTAGTAATTGGCTCAAAGGATTCACCATCCCACTCATCATCGCCAATTTAAAAACTTGACTACCTCCATCCATCACCAAATTGGTGGGGGTTGCCATCAAGTTTTGGTTCACATCGTGGGACACCTTCCTCATTTGTGTTGTCGGGACGGATGTATGTTTTAGACTCAAAGGTTGCTCCCTCCTCATCATTGTCTAAAACTTAGCTACAAGTTGGCTACCTCCATCCATCACCAATTTGGTAGGGGAGGCCGTCAACTTTAGCTTCTAATATAGGTTCCACCTTCATATTTCATTCAAAGACAACCCCTGCTAACAAAGATTACATAAACATTGTCATTACATGCACGAGTAGCTTTATGAGGCAGCAGGTTTGGCCCCAATTACAAAATAGACTTTGTTCTACATAATAGACTTGGCCTACATAATATAGGCCCAAACCAAAAGTGAAACAAGTAACGTAAGAAAACCCAACATAGCAATAATGGCCGTTGGGTGGCCATTAACTACATCTTCTCCCTTAGGACCAGTTCGTCGATCCCTATCATTCGAGTGGAAGTAAATCCTAGCCTCCTCATAATCATGGCACTTGAAATAACAAGCGCCTTTAAACCCATTCACTTGCATGTAACATTTAGCCGAGGTTGTGTACACTCCTTGCTTTCTCCCTTTCAAAACAACGTAGTATGACATGCTACAAAGATTTCAAACATTATAATCCTATTAAAACTACATAGACTGACATATGAAATAGCACTTGAAAAATTAATCATTGACTGAAAAGAACCTTCAGACTGAAAAAAACCTTCAGACTGAGTATTGAAACTTCACTTGAAAAATGAATCATTGAATCATATTAAACAGCACATGAAAAATTAATCATTGAATCATTGAAACAGTATTGACTGAAATATGAAAACATGAAAACATTACTGAGTATTGACTGAAATATGAAAAGAACCTTCAGAGTGAGTATTGAATGAAATATGAAAAGAACCTTCAGACTGAGTATTGACTGAAATATGAAAACATTACTATTGAAATAGTAACAAAATATCACAAAAGGCAAATATTACAAAAGGACAGCAGTAGTTAGCAAATATAACAAAAGAGCAGCATTAGATCATGCTGCAGTAGGCAATTTGTAACCAAATATAACAAAATAAAAGCAGTTGCATCATGGTGTTAAAGCATTCAACATAAGCCCCTTGTGAGCACTTCATGCAAGACTAGTTTTCTTGCATGAAGTTGTCTAGCCATGCCCTTTGGAATTTCTCGGGCAACCCTATGAACTTGCTTGCTTCAAAGTTGTCCGTGCAAAGAAAATTGTAGGCATTCATCAAAACATTGTACTCATATCCCTCTAAAGCAAATAGTTGAGCACCCATCTTCTCTATGGGGCTCTTGAACCCCGTAGTAAGGGCCTCCGCCATTGAAGTAACACTCCTCACCAATTGACTTATAGCTTCATTTCCCACATTAGCCTCTCTACGACGTTTTTCACTAGTGGATTTCGTAGATTGGGAGGTCATAGCGTTATGTTGTGAGCCACTAGGAGGAGTATCTACATCAACGCACTCTCTTGGTCCCCATTTTGTGTTGAGGTCCTTTGTTTTGTCCCCTCTTGCATGATCATCTCCGCATACAATTTGCAACAAATCAAAGTTTCTAATAGGGCCGTTCACCCATTGGGGTAGTTTGGATTTGGCCTACGCAAGTAAAAATCAGATTTAGTTATATTGAAATCTGGAATTATAAAGTCACATATGTAGTAAGAAAAACATAACTACCTTCTTAAGATCCTTGTGTTTTCTCATCCAAAATGACCATCCTAAGATCCTTATTCCATCCGGCTCCCGAAAAATCTTTGGCCTTCAAAATATCTAGCCACTTAGACTTCTAACCACGCAAATGGTTTTGAACATTGCTAACGCTATATGAAGTACCAAACTTGGCATTCACTATAGCACATACAAGTGTGTAGGAACTGTTTCTGAAGGCTTTGTCACATTTTTTCCCCTATTCGACCTCCCTAGCAAGAACCTTCAGAAATTCCTCCGTATGTTCATCCTCCCAACGCTTATTGGACGTTCCTTCATGTTTTGGAACATTCTTACCCGCACTATTCGATGGCTTCTTTGGTTTGTTTTTTCGAGGAGATTCAACTTGCTCCTCATCGTGACCTTGTGGATTAGATCCTTGGCTAACAACAAAGGAATACGAATCCATGAAAGGGTCAATATTACCTCCCAATTTATGTCGGACATTGGATTTACAATTGGACGGATGGAATTCGGTTGTGTCACCCGCTCTTGTCCTCCTTCGGTTGTGTCACCCATACTCGTACCAAGTGACCTCCTCTTTGTTTGAGGAGGTACAAAAGGGCTACCGGCATGTGATTGAAAGTGTTTGTAGATGGAAAAGTTGTCACCCATCTCACCTGTTAACATGTACAATGAAACCCATTGCAAAAAAGTACAAACTATATATCATGTTTAAGCTATTACAAACCAGTACAAGAAACTGCTAGTAATACAACATATGGCAAAGATATCAAAAAAAACTGCTACTAATATCAATTCACTGTTTCAAAGAAACTTGGATTTTGTAACACTTATACCCTACCATGTTCAATGCAGTAATCATGCCACATGTATTGTGCAATCTGATCACGCATGTCTTCCCAAGCCTTCTTCACATTTCGTTGGTCTTGTGTACTAGTTTGGGAGTATTGTTCATACTCGAACAAGTTGTCCTCCGTGACTTCCTTCTCACGTATATACAGATCATCCACAACTAACTCGTCTTTAGGATCAACTCCAAGTATGTAGTTGTGCAGCACACAACAAGCAAGTACAATATCAACTTGTGTTTCAAAGTCATGGAATTTCTTCTCCCCTAGGATGCAGAATCGGTTTTGAGGGCAAATGAGCATTCAATTTTGCTACGCAACTTAGAATGCCTATGGTTGAACAGTTCCTTCGCATTGGTAGGGTGACGATCCCTCTTAGGATTGAAGTAGTACGTAACTCCACGATAAGGGACAATGAAATCCGGCATGGTAGTGAAGCCAGCATCAGCCAAGTAATACTTTCATATACGTAAAAAAGTGTCAGGCATGAAAATGTAAGATTTTTTATTTCGTATATGATTGTGAATGCTTCAATCTATTTACCTACAATGACCTTCAGGCCATGTGGAGATGGCCTAGAAAGGGCATCCTTTAAAATTGTCATGTCATTAGCACAACCTTCCCACCCTGCCAGGACATACGTGAACTTCTTGTCGGGAGTACAAGCCGCTAACACATTTTGTGTTACTTGTTTTCTACCCCTAAACATCGCCACTATAGAGGCTGGGAGGGTAGCTTGGATGTGGGTGCCATCTATCATCCCTATACAATCCTACATTTCAACAAAATCCATCTTTAACATATAATATTAGTAGGTTATATAACATAAACTGAATTTTTTAATTAACTTTAGCTCAAAATAAGGAAGCCATTCTGCTGCATTTCAAACCCAGGTTGCTTCACAAATCGTTCTTGAATAGAACAGATTGCACCTAGGACTTTATTAAAATACCTAGAAATTGTTTCTCCGGATCGAATGAATTCAATGCCGCATACTCTATTTTTTGCCTTATGTCCCAGCATGTAAAGAAATATGGCAAGTTGTTCTTCCACACAGACATAGAACGTATCATGGAGCGACCCATTGGAACGTAAAATATTTGCGAGATCGTAGAAAGCACCACTACTCATCCTTAGATAATGGACAATTATTTGGTCCTGCCGTCAAAATTCGATACATGTGCGCTTGCCTCCACTGTTCTCTAATTAGGGAGGGTTCCTTTGCAATGCCTTGTCGGTCATTGCCCTCGTTCTCCATTAGAGCCAAAATTATAGTTATAACAGTAATTATACTAGCAACAGCGGCATTAAGTAACGGATCATTGGGATTCGACAAATCCATCTACAAATAACAAAATTAAAGGACCGTAAACCATACATATCCTATATCATTCAATTTTTCCACCATTGAATCCTTATAAACCCATTGCAATAATATATTTTGTCAAAACATACATCCTGTACAGAAGATCAAAATAAAAATAATGGCAGTCCCTATATCATGCACAAAAACAAAATTAAAATCATGGCAGTCCCTCATTTTTCAAGAAAAAATCACCATTTCGACAATAAAATGAAGTATTTCCTGATTTTTTTTTTCCCTTTTTCAACCCAAAACAACAGAGATCGACCCTCATTTTTTAAGAAAAAATCAACTTTTTGAACACAAAATTTTGTTCTTCCTCATTTTTTTCCCTTTTCCAACCCAAAACAACAGAGATCGACCCAAAAAACCAGAGATCGACCCTCATTTCTGGAGAAAAATCAACTTTTCGAACACGAAATTTTGTTCTACCTCATTTTTTCCCTTTTCCAACCCAAAACAACAGAGATCGACCCTCATTTCTGGAGAAAATTCAACTTTTCGAACACAAAATTTTGTTCTTCCTCATTTTTTTTCCCTTTTCCAACCCAAAACAACAGAGATCGACCCAAAAAAACAGAGGTCGACCCTCATTTCTGGAGAAAAATCAACTTTTCGAACACAACATTTTTTTCTTCCTCATTTTTCCCGTTTTCCAACCCAAAACAACAGAGATCGACCCAAAAAAAACAGAGATCGACCCTCATTTCTGGAGAAAAATCAACTTTTCGAACACAAAATTTGGTTCTTCCTCATTTTTCCCGTTTTCCAACCCAAAACAACAGAGATCGACCCAAAACCATGAAGAAAAAATCAACTTTTCGAACACAAATTTTTGTTCTTCCTCATTTTTCTCCTTTTCCAAGCCAAAACAACAGCAGATTTACTAATTTCTACCAATTTTTAGCAACAGAGATGCTCACCTTGGCGGGAGAGGAAGGAGGTGACCGGAGACTAACGAGAAGAAGAGAGTTGCAAGCTGCAACTGGAGGTCCACTTTATTCCTCCCCCGCTCTAGTTTCCCTCAATTCCTCCGCTTTGGGAGGTAGGTGGACGGAGTAAAGGATGGGAGAATTTTCATCATTACTCAGTCCGGATGGGACGGATGAGGCTCTCGAGTTACTCCAAACCAAACGCTGCAAAAGCCAGCAGTTGCAAGCAAACCCACTTTTCCAAGCCACTTTCATGCGACCCCCGGGCAACCAAACAGCCCCTATATGTAGAAGACTGACTACAGTAAGTAATTGGGATAGCTCTGCATTGACTGGTTTGGATACATATGTGTTAAGTGTTATATTAGAGTTATGAGTTAATGGGCTTTAGTCCCACATTGCTTTAGTCCCACATTGCTTAGAATAATATTAGAGTTATGAGTTATGAGTTAATGGGCTTTAGTCCCACATTGCTCTGCATTGACTGGTTTTCAACATGTGAGAACTTCATCATACAAGCGTCAAGTAGAGGTTGGCGTACAAGGACGCCATTTGATTTAAAACTATTACAGTTAAGCATTAAACTCAATGCATAATTTATGCTGTTTGATATTAGTTTAGTGAACTGGTCAATATTTGTCAAGTAAATTAGTGACAATAATAGTGTTGGTAAACTGTTTGTTTTATTAGAGGATAGAATAGTACAATAAATTATTATCACATAAACATTAAAGAGAATCACAAAAGACTATTTGACGCACAAAATAATTATAATAATAATAGCATAGCAAAATAGGATTAGTTTCTAAAATTGCATAATTAAACAATGACATTTCCCTGATAAATGCAAAAATATATGACCCTTACAAAAATTACAAGCAATATATTTATTTTTCTAGATTGTATTGTTACTTTAATCAAGAAGACATAGCTAATATATTTTTTAGTGATTAAGGGTTAAGATAAAAAATTTCACGCAAATGAATTTGGCCCAAATTCAGTTGGTTTAAAATTAACTAGCTTTAAACTAACCCATTAGAATCAATTAGACTGAATCCAACCTGTTTAGAGTGAGGCCTAGGCCTGACTCCTTTTTTCAACTGGTTTAAAATTATTTTTCCTAGAACCAGGGAGAAACCAGACATGATCCCAAAACTAGACGAAGACCACAAAACCCAATCCTATATCTCTCTGTCTCAGACTCTCAGGACTAATCGAGACTCAGGAGCAAAGGGGCAAAGGGATGTGTTTGTGGTCTCTGTCAAGCTTTGGAATCAATTAGCCTGAATCCAACTTGTTTAGAATGAAGTAGACCTGGACCTGACTTGTTTTCAACTGGTTTAAAACTTATTTTGCCTAGAAAGTAGAACCAGGGACAAACCTGACACGACCCCAACCCCCACCAATGACTTATCTTTCTCCAATTGCTCTAGGGTGTAACTGATCCAAACCTAGACAGAGATCACAAAAACCAACACTATATTTCATGCCTCAAACTCTCAGGACCAATCGAGACTCCCAAGGAGAAAAGGGATGTGTTTGAGTAGGAGGGCTCCTCTCTTCTAGATCTAGTTGTTTAGGTCGCCCATAACCCTAGATAGGTAGTTGGGGAGGTCATAAGCGAGTGAATCTCCATTGAGATGTTGGATCAATCGACTATGAGGTAAAAATTAGTCTCCTTCCCCCCAATTACACTACTTTGTTTCGGTCCATATCTCATTTATTACCAGAACTGCAAAGATTTTTTCTCTCTCCCCTTATTCATTTTGTATTTATTTTCGGATAGTTCTGTCATTTTTTTGGCCTAAGCAGGTCAATACTTTTAAGAGAAAGGCCGATACATAGCATTATTGGCGAAGACCAATATCATCTGCAAGTTTCAGGTCGGTATATGTAAACCCAATCCAAAAGGCTGATAGTTATAGCTATCAACTCATATCTGAACCCTGCATATATAATAAAAGAATCCAATTGTCAACGTCTAGGCAAGACTTAGTTGCTTTATAGTTAAGAGTGTAACCTTTTAACATTCTAAGAAATTCTGGCAATTATATGAAGCAACTTATGTCAAAGGCTCAGGATGACTCGCTCATACTAAATTTAATGAGCACAACAATAATATGTACTATTTGAAAACATAAAGTCACAACAGGTATGACTTAATTTTTCAGTATAGGATATTTCTCATATTTCGGATTGTATTAAAAATTCAGCTATTTATTTGATTTCTCGATTTCCATGATTCTGGTATCCGAATCACATATTGTGCTTTCTCGTATGACGAACTTTCGTCATAGGTATCGTATTGGTGATGTTGTGTTTACTGTATTCATGGATTTCTGGATTTACTTGGCTTTCTCGGAGTTTTTCATTTTGTGTGCATCAATTATCGCACGAATGTATCTCGTGGGATACTCGGTATTTTTGAAACTACTAATGACTTATGCAATAAATAGTGATTTTGTGGATTTCTTGAGATAACGAGGTAACGTGCAGACTGCCCATGTCATGTAGAGACCTATGACATTACCATATAACATGGCTAGGGCCCTTGTATAGAAAGGTGTACCACAGGATTAATATCTCTAGAATTTATGTCATGGCAGTATATTGTCGATATGTTGTCGATATACCGTTCGGACAAAAATGAGCCAAAATATTTTAATATGGACCGTTGGATTTTGAAATCCAACGGCTATCATTCATCTTTATGGTTATATATAACTCAAATCCTCCATTCTTTCTTAATTTATCTCTGAACTCTTTATTTCCCGCGTCAATGTGCACACACCCTCCCCTTTGTAAGTAGGCGAGCGACGAGGGAGCGAGTCTAACTTTCAAGTCGACTTGGAGGTAGACACTTGACACGTACACAACATACTAGGAGCATCGTCTGCTCATAGGCAAGTGTATCTTTCTCTCAACGAGGCCCGTCATCAATTCTAGTTTTGTGTTTCCTTATCGATTTCGAATGTGATGAGCTCAGTAGGTAAGCGCTGTTGATACAATGCTAGATTAGCTTACAGTTCTTGATTCGATAGAGTATCGACCAAGTATCTGTCGTTTTCGTATTTTTCATGGTTTTTTCGGAATCTCACAAGCCCATGTTGCATGCTTGCGAAACTTAGCCTACATATCACTAGAGTGACTATGGATACTGTATAAGTTATGGAAATTAATTCGAGCAAGTATTAAGTGACCGACATGCTATTTGTTTTGGCCCATGAGTGTCACTTCAGTTTTCTACGCAAACAGTATACCGCCGGTATGTCGTCATATACCGGTCCAACAGAAAATTGCCATGACAGTTTATCCTTTTTGAACTTCAGTAATCGTTTTGTGTGCCAATTTGATCGTATATTGTCCCGACACTTGACACAATGTTTTCTGATGTATGTATATAGTCATTAGTTTCGTTGTTTGGGTCATTGGACTTTCCGTATCGGACTCTAATCGTCTTCCCGATAAATATGGGTTTTATCCCGATACTTGGTTTTCTCGTAATGTTAGCTTTGTGTGATGTTTGTATTTTAACCGGTACTCGAGAGTATCATTTTTTATTATTATCATCGACACGCAGGAAAGATTCGAGACTGGATTGTGGCTGTGATCTACAAAGTTGTAGGTTTTTCTGGAATTTTCATAAATGATTATATAGCATTTGTTCATATATCAAACACTATTTTTATGTATCGAACTTTTACAGAGATACGTGGCCACTACTCTGGGGACTATCCGCGTCTATTGTCCTTGTTTGGTGCAGAGACAGGATACTAATCTACAGTAAGTCCACACTTATCATAAACTTGCAATTTTCGTGCATATATATATATATATATATATATATATATATATATATAAATATATATATATATATATATATAAAAATATATATATATTGTTTTCTTGAGCATGGCATCGTGTGGTTACTGCCCTGGAGTCGGACAGCGTCTCTTGTCCTTGTTTAGAGACGTGGTTCCTTCTCTAGAGTCGGTCCACAATTCTGTGGTAGTTACCGCAGACCTTAGCTTAGCCTATCACTCTATATGTATGGGTATACGCATTGACACTCTCTCGATCACGTCTCTTAATAGCGTACTGTCGCAAGATGGATATGGCTTCGATAGTGAAGTCGAACTGATTTCGTTATCACATAGATGATTCTTGACCGTTTCGTCTTGACCCAGCACTGGCACTAATCATTCTAGCAAGGCTATTGCTGTGTGAGGCATAGGGTGGCAACCTTTTGATGGATTTTCTTCTAGTTCACACGATGCGATTGCAGTCCATAGGGACTTTCTGTACCAGTACTTATATATGATGTACGTGTGCCCGACTTGTCAGTATAGTTCGTAGGGCGTCGTGTACTTGCTTGTGCTCTTGATCATTTACTTGTATCAGTATACCACTCGCACTCTTTTTCATGGTTGTTTGTGATTGTCCAAATAAGTTATATGCATGTTGGCATTGTGTAGATCCGAGGGACTACTCGGTGCATCTCGTGCAAAGGAAGTCCGATCTTGTTCCAGCTCTGGTGATGACCACCTTTCTTGTGTGCGGCATGGTCGATTCACCATGCGTCAACGACTCAAAAATCAGGACTTAAATTGCTATGGTTACTAATAGTTAAAATTCATATAGAAACATCGGGTTGGGAGGAATCCATAGTTTCAAGCAACCTCGTTGGCTGGGACTTTCGAACGATACCTCCATGACATGTGGATCGAGAGACCGTATTGTTCAAGACTCGATGACCTAGATATGCGCAAGCACGAGATCCTAACCGATATTGATAGTGAGTGATTGTTTAGCCCACGGTCGCTACTGTGGTGATACATTGTTGTCTGTAGAGACTCTTGTATGTAATATGCTTTTGTCCGTAGGGACACGTGCTTATGCTACGAGATTCTGTTATTGTTATTAATTCTTGAGGCGCAGACAAGTGAGGAGTCGCATGTCCGTTTAGCAGAAATAGAGGCGTAGTTACCATTTGGGAGATAGTCACATCCTCTTGTCTTTGTCTGGTGTTAGAGGTGTGAGCACTGTTCTAGAGTCGGTCTACGGATCTCTTGTCTGTGACTGTATATTCTGCACCCATTTCCCCTACTGTTATTAGAGGCAAGAGCATGTGAGGAGTCACATAGTTGTATAGCAGGCATAAGTGTTAGTGCCGGGGCACAATTTTCGATGGAAAAACTTAAAAGTTGAAACAATTGTAAAGACAATGTTTCAACGCAACCCTTCAAAAAGGTGCATAACAGAGATCCTTGGAGGACTCTGGTAAACGAATATCTTAAAAAAGATTTTCGTTACAGCAACCGAATGACGCACTTCTAAAAAGAAGGTACTATTCCGAATTGCTAGCAGTAGCGAAGATGACAGGCGATAGATGGAAGATCTCCTGCTGGGGTGAATGATCACCGTTGCTCAAAGCTATATTCGTCCCACACGAATAGCTTCCAGGAACCAGCAAGTTCGTCGGAGAACTTTGGAACACTCCTGCTCATCTGACTCCTCGGATCGTACACGGACTCCCGTGCAAAAACAACGCTAGTGCAAAACTTCTCTTCTCTCTCACAGCCTCTGTTTACTTGTGTTAAAAAACACTTGTAAACTATTTTAACTTTCTGTGTACTCTTCTCTCTGTGTCCTGTGAAGAGAAGAGACCTTACATAGGCCTGAGTGGCAACTCTCCGGTTTGCACAATGTTCGGGACGAGTTAAAAATCACTCCGAACGGGCAGTAACCGCACAGATCAAGCACAGGCACGATCTGTAGAAAGTTGCTCCACTCGCGCACCCCGTGCGCCTTGCACACAGAGCGCAAAACGCGCACTGAGCCACTTGCGCAACCTGCGCGCCCTGCACACCATGCGCCACCCGCGCAACTGGACGCGCAACTGGGCGCACACCTATGCACGCAACTGGACACACCACTGGGCGCGCATCTGTGCACGCAACTGGACGCGCACCTGACCGCGCAACCAGGACGCGCAACCTGTCCCGCGCAACCAGAGCCGCGCAACCTGGCCATAAAACCAGGGCCGCGCAACCAGGACCGCGCAACCAGGGCCGCACAACCTTGCCGCGCAACCTGGCAGCTCAACCTGCTGTGCAAGTGGCTCGCGCAACGAGCGCAACTTAAGCGCACTATGCGCCTAGCGACGATGCTGACGTGCTAAATACAAAGTGCGCCAACAAAACGCCACATTACGCCTCATGAGTCCGAGTCCGAGTCCGTGTCCGAGTCCGAGTCCGAGTCGCTAAGCCCCTACGGGGCTTAGCTCCCAAGGAAATAAATTTTCCAAGAGCAAAAAGCATGAATGCTTTACCATGGAGCCTTATCCTTACCTCCTAGTAAAATTACCCAAATGGTTTCCTCCTTAGGGTCACCACACCATGTGCATATCCCAACAACACATACAAGTATATATGTTGAGATACCTCATGGCGCACTTTCCGTTTGGGACTAAACTTCACTAGGCATGTTGAGAGCAAGCTCTCAACATGTCAAGAAATTAAGAGCACCAACAATCCCCCATATATCTCAATATATATGGGTTCGAGTGTTTTCCACAGTGACTGTCCATCATGTATTAGTAGAGATGTCGCTATGACTTGAATCTTCCCGCATGGGTTAATCAACAGACTATAATACAAGAATGGACTAAGCCTTGAATTCTGTACCATAGCTGAAGTTGTTTCCACTCACATAACCTAGTCACATGTGCTTCTGGCTTGCACATTAAAGGTCCTGTGCCAGCCTGATTTCAATGTATAATTTTGGTCGTCTACAAGTTTACCCTCAAGAGACGGCCTGAGATCTCTGTCCATACACTATAGGTGAGTTCATTATTAAAGAGACATGGCGTGAAGCGCTTTGCGCTTCCCTTGCGGTGCTACGCCGCTATGACATGGCTTAAAGCCGAGGCCTTACCCCGTACCGGGAACCTCGTCGTAGTATCATACTACTGTAGCACGAGGTCACCGTCTCTTTGTAGTGCCATACTACCCAGCATGAAGCCTTAGGCTCCCTTGCGGTGTTACGCAGCAACGACATGGCTTGCAAGGTCGAGGCTTTATCCCTAACCAGGTACCTCATCGTGGTGTCGTGCCACTGTAACATGAGGAACTCCTTCTCTTTGTAGTGCTGACTACTCCCCTCTTTATTTCAACATACAGCATTAGGCTACCTGCCTATTTGTGGTGCTACGCCGCTGTGACTTGGCTCATACAGCCGAGGCATTACCCCTTTCAGGAACCTCATGGTAGAGTTACCCTACGATAGCATAGAGTTTCACTCCTTGTAGTGTTGTGCTACCGTGCTTCCTGTAAAGTACACCAGGCATTCACTCTGCCTGAGAACTCATTAAGGCGTTTAAGCCAACCTTCCCACAGGATCCGTTTTTTGCGAAAAACAACAGTAGAACAGTGGTTGTAGGTCCGTAACCTCTCCATGCCCAATAAAACATGTACCTACCGTTCCTGATATTCTTTCGATTAATGGTCCTCCCTTGAACCAAAAGCTAGATGTCTAGTAGATTTCTCTTTGAACTAATAGCATAAAACTTTATGGTAGGATTGCAATAATACAATATCAGAATCCCTTCAAGCCCATTTTACAAGCTGTGTCATCGACCAGCTGGCGCTTGAAGCCCTTGGTGAACGGATCCGCCAGGTTCTCCTAACTCCGAACGTCAATCACTACAATAGCACCCCTCTTGATGAGATCGTGTATTGTCCTGTGCTTCAACCGCACATCCTCTTCTTCCCGTTGAAGAGGTCATTTGATTCCACCGTCACAGTCACCTGGTTGTCGCAGTATATCGGTATCGCCGGTATTTGCACCCCAACCACTGGAAGATCATACATGAGCTCCCGAAGCCATTCTGCTTCCTCGGCTACGGTATCAAGTGCAAAAAACTCAGATTCCATGGATGACCGCGAGAGCATAGTCTGCTTCTTCGATTTCCACGATACAGCAGTTCCACCCATTGTGAAAATGTATCCACCAGTGGACCTCTCGCTCTCCACTTCTGAGCCCCAGTTGGCATCACTGAAGCCTTCCACTACCGGCGGATCTCCGTTGTAGTGCAGTGCATATATCTGAGTCTTCTTGAGATATCTCATAACCTATTTCACAGCTTTCCATTGCTCAATGCCTGGGTTGCTCGTGAAACGACTCGGCATTCCTACGACGAAAGATATGTCAGGCCTTGTGGCAGTAGTAGCATACATCAAACTCCCGATTACGCTTGCATACTCCAGCTGCCTGACGCTTTCTCCTGAATTAGGTTTCAGCTTCAGATCACACATGTACGGCGTATCGATCTCTGGAAGATCCTGATACCCGTAACGAGTGATCATCTCCTCAACATAATGAGACTGTGACAGCGCTAGTCCAGTGTCTGTCCGGATGATCTTGATCCCTAAGATCACATCAGCTTCCCCCAAGTCCTTTATACTGAACTTGTTCGAAATAAACTTCTTCGTCTCCGTGACAGCCCATATCCGTACCTAGGATCAGCATGTCGTCCACGTACAGACAAATGATCATACCTCTTCCATCAGCGAACTTCGTGTAAACACACTTGTCCGTCTCCCTGACCATGTAGCCATTTGACCTTATAACCTTGTCAAATTTCTCATGCCACATCTTGGGAGCATGTTTAAGAACGTACAAGGATTTCACCAACTTGCAGACTTTGTCTTCAAGACCCTTGATGTCACGCCCCGCTCCCGTAGGAGCGATCGTCCTCGCTAAGGCGTGATGCCGCACGGGCCTAGGTTGCGCCCGTGCAAGGCCAAGTCCAGAAACGGCCGATTTGAGCTAGGCCACAGAGTCGCACAGAGTGTCTCCATTTGCAGCGAAAAGTAAATGAACACAATTGAAGCGAATTCAAACTCTTTTATTGATTTTCAAGAAGTTTACAAGAGGCGCTAGGCCGATATTACAAATCGCTCAAGCTCTCTCTCTCTGAAACATAAAAGGGCTGCCAAGTGGCTTACAAGATAGAATGATTCATGGCGATGTTCCGATACATTATGTCCTGTATAGGGTGCTTCAGCTCCTTGCAACGCTCCAAGGCTCGAAAGATAGCTCCGTGCCTTAGCACGTTCGAGGGAAGCTCCGCACCCGCCGACGTTTCCTACTTCCTGCAAGCAGACTGTGGGGTTATCAGTACATTGTTATGCACTGGTGGGGAGGCTAGCTCGCCCACAATGCCATCATTACCAAACACGTTCTATTTACTTTTTGTGCACCTCTATCATTCATTGTCATTCTAATCTTGCCTTAGGGTCAATTTCATGGCATATGTCATAACCTATCCCGTGTTGCCAAATTCAAGTGTCGCATGGAAATACATGCACGACTTACCCATACTTACCGTCCGGCCTTCCCTGTCCAACGTAAACCAAGTTAGTCAACAATTCATATGAAATAACTTAACGTAGTTCATGAAAGCATTCAATGTAAAGTGTGTGTCCTTATCTCGGGTTCTAGCATGTCGTAGGCACGTCTTCTAACTCGTTTGCTCGAAGTACTCTTGATCATTTGGTGTGTCATATTCAAGCCTGTTTAGAAGGCACTTCATTTAGTTAACTTAGACTACTTTGATTTCAATGCAAGGACTTGCACGTGGATTGCCACCAGCAAAGCCCACTTAAATCTATATGCACCGGTCGCTGGCATCACAAGCCATTTTGGACATATTCTCCTTTGGTAATTTCTCACCTATCACTGTGTGCGGCTGGTTCACATCTGATAGTCTCTTGAAATTACCCCGCACTTACGTCTCCTGGGTGGCCAAGCCCCCCCCCCCCCCCCCCAGTTAAGCCCGTAAGCCCCTTTTTGATTCCGCCTAGGCCGGCATATCCCCCATTTGATCATGCCGTGGAATCCCTTTTTCTTTACGGTCACAGCATACGCCACCCCTCGCTCGTGCCGTTTGTCCACGACCATTTCGTATTAACTTGTCTTTTTAACTTAACGGCTGTCTCTGAGCCGTAGGCTAACCCTTAGCATTTTTACGTTATCGACCAGGTTGGCGTCCGTACAGCGCGGGTAGCGAGCCCCGTTGCACGTGCCCGTCACACCTGCCGCTAACCATTCTTTTCTTTCTTATCTTTTATTCATTCTTTCATTCGTTGGTTCATTCACATTTTCAATCATTCATTCATTATGCAACTCCCCTTGCAGGAGTCGCCTTGGCGACCCATTGGTCCCATAGTCTTTCAATGTTGCTATACTCTACTCGGAACGACTATATTGATAGTCTTCCCGTTTCACTGTTGTAACCCATTCATTGTTTCATTGTTTGAACACATAAGGAACATAAACGTAAGCTTGTGCCTTAGCACGAGCGTAGAGCGCGGTGCGAGAGATCTCACATTTTCCATGTTCTTTTCCATATTCTATACAAGCACACAAGATGGGATTATTCCCTTAGCTAGGTGCGTTGAGTCCTTTATTAGCATGCACGGGGTTATTCGCCTAGCGATTCTCGTGATAGTGTCCGTATTGTTATGTGTCTAGGCTAAGCAAAGACGGGTTCATCGGAGCCACCCACCTTAGCGATGTTCGCATCGGCCGAGCGATAATCCGAGCGCGCCTTTGAAAGTCTAAGTCTGGATACATCTTGACGGGCCAAAGTAAGCCTTGCATCGATTCTTCTTCAGGTCGATGCCAACTCTTCGGGTCGACAGCTCGTTTGAGTCGTTGCACTTGCCGTTTGAATCGGCGTTCCGCTAGGGCGGAGCGGGTCATTACACTTGATGACAAATCCCTCTGGTTGTTGCATGTAAATCTCTTCGGTCAGCTCGCCATTTAGAAAAGCCGTTTTCACATCCATCTGATGTATCACCATCTTATGTATTTCTGCGAGAGCAATCAACATTCTGTTGGTGGTCATCCGGGCTACTGGAGCATACGTGTCAAAGTAGTTAATCCCCTACTTCTGAGAAAACCCCTTGGCTACCAACCTAGCCTTGAACTTGTCAATAGTTCCGTCTGCTTTTATCTTCTTTTTGAAGATCCATTTGCATCCGATGGGTTTCGCTCCTTCAGGAAGATCAACCAACACCCAAGTGTTATTTGAGGTGATGGAATCAATTTCATTGTCAATCGCTTCCTTCCAGAAAACTGCGTCTCTGGTCTTCATCGTCTCATCATAGATAAGCGGATCTGCTTCCACATGATAGGTGACAAAGTCTTTTCCGAAGTCCTTCGGCCTCCTCACACGCTTCGCTGACGGCTCAGCGAGTTCTGGTTCAACTGTTGCTTCAACAATAACATCTTCTTAGACTACTTCTTCATTGAAAACTTCAGTTTCTTGCACTCTCATTGTTCTCCGGTATATCCGCAAGAACGATATTCTTGTGCCTTGCAAATTTGTCTTCAAAATATTCTGCTCGCAAGATTCAATGATATGATTTGACTCAATATCAAAAAATATCCGACCATCACTCTTCTCGGCATACCCCAAGAAGATTGTCATTGTAGTCCTTGTCCCAAGCTTCTGAATCTTCAGATCTGGAAGTTTGACATATGCCAGACACCCCTACACTCGAATGACATTCAAATTAGGTCCGACCTTGAACCAGAGTTCATGAGGAGTAATGTCTGAAGTTGCATGAGGCACTCTATTTAGAATAAAAGTGGTCGTCAATACAGCTTCTCCCCAATAGCACTTTGGAAGATCCGCAGTCAACAGCATTGAGTTAATCATTTCTGTTAACGTTCTGTTCTTCCTCTCTGCTACTCCGTTTGATTGAGGAGAGTACGGAGCCGTTGTCACACCTTGAAGCCAAGGTTATAAACGGCGGTAGGCGGGTGCACGGCGGAGAGAGTCCGTCTACCGCCTAGGCGGCCTAGGCGGTGCCTAGGCGCCGCCTAGGCGGTTGATACATTTTGAACATTTTTTACTATTTTACCACTGTTTTTTGCATAATATGCATATTTTAAGGGTGTTCCATACATAACTAAGTTGTAGAACGAAGATTTATAAAGTTTTAGTGTTGTTAGGCTCATAATGTTAAAAAAAAAACCTTTTTGGCCAAAATATTTTGTAAAGTATTTATCCGCCTAGGCGCTCGCCTACGCTGCCTCACCTCCGCCTATGCCGCCAACCTCCATTGGCCGCCTACTCCACCGCCTACAGCAAAGCGGTGCGGAGAGGGACCGCCTACCGCCTAGGCGCCGCCTAGGCGGCCTAGGCGGGCGCCATTTAGAACACTGCTGAAGCGTCAGAGGCTTTTCCGAAGTCGGCTTCAAAACCACCGTCCCGATCCCGAGCACTTCAGCTTGTGCCTGGTTTGCCACCATAACTACTTCAGAAGTTGGTGTATAGGTGGTAAACCACTCCTTGCTGGAACAGACATGGCAAGTGGCGCTAGTGTCTACCCACCAGTCAGAATCAGCCCCAATCGCAGCAACCTGCGCAATCATAGCAACAACACCAGTGATCGTTGAGATCGTACTAGGCTCACCTTGCTCTGATTGTTTGGCCTTGGATTTGCATTCACTTTTGAAGTGGCCTTCTTGCCACACTTGAAGCAAGCCAAATGAGACTTTGGCTTCTTTTGCTTGAAAGAAGTTCCCTTAACTTTCAGATTGTCAGGGTCCTTCTTGTTGTAGGAAGCCGCATGCTTTTCCCCTTAGTTCCCTTGTTTGAACCAAATTGGCGTTAGCCAATTGCATGGACTGCGTCCATTTTCAGTTGAGCCTGCATCTGGTCCTCAACATAAATTTTCTGCAAGAGATCTTCAAGGTTGATCTCGAGCTTCTTCCTATGCATATTTGCATAGAACTTGCTCCACCCAGCGGGGAGCTTCGAGACAATCCCTCCAACAACAAACTTGTCGGCGAGGGGCATCGCCTCGTCTTCCAGCTTCTGCTGCAGCTTCAGGAATTCCTTCACCTGCGGCAGCATGGACTTCTCATCCTCAAAGAGCCATTTGTGATATTTTTCAACCACAAATATCTTGCTCCTGTTTTTGTCTTCTTCGTACAGTTTCTCCAGAGACTCCCATATGTCTCCGGCAATAGTCTTCTTACTGTAGGATTCTGCTAGGAAATCCTCCATAGCATTCAGGATAAACAACCTGCAAATGCTATTCTCCCTTCTCCACTTGGCCTGAAGTTTAGTAGCCGCAGTGATTGCGGCACCAGACCCAGTATCTGGAACAGTAGGTTCCTCTTCAAGAAGTACGTGATCAACGTCTCTGAGTTGAAGAGTGAGATAAACCTTCCTCTTCCAGACTTGATAATGCTCTCCATCAAACTTTTCTAACTTACAAAATTCAGTATTGAGGAGTGAAGCATTAAAGTTTTCTATCGTAGCAATATAGCTTTGAGATTGTTAGTGCCGAGGCACAATTTTCGATGAAAAAACTTAGAAGGCGAAACAATTGTAAAGACAATGTTTCAACGCAACCCTTCAAAAAGGCGCGTAACAGAGATCCTTGGAGGATTCTGGTAAATGAAGATCTTAAAAAAAAATTTCGTTACAGCAACTGAATGACGTACTTCTAAAAAGAAGGTACTATTCCGAATTGCTAGTAGTAGCGAAGATGACAGGCGATAGATGGAAGATCTCCTGCTGGGGTGAATGATCACCGTTGCTCAAAGCTATATTCGCCCCACACGAATAGCTTCCAGGAACCAGCAAGTTCGTCGAAGAACTTTGGAACACTCCTGCTCTTCTGACTACTCGGATCGTACACGGACTCCTGTGCAAAAGCAACGCTGGTGCAAAGCTTCTCTTCTCTCTCACAGCCTATGTTTACTTGTGTTAAAAAGCACTTGTAAACTATTTTAACTTTCTATGTACTCTCTGTGTCCTGTGGAGAGAAGAGACCTTATATAGGCCTGAGTGGCAACTGTCTGGTTTGCCAATGTTCGGAACGTGGTAAAAACCACTCCGAACGTGCAGTAACCGCACAGATCATGCACAGGCACGATCTGAAGCAAGTTGCGCCACTCGCGCACCCTGCGCGCCTTACACACCGCGCGCAGAACGTGCATTGAGCCACTTGTGCCACCTGCGCGCCCTACGCACCCTGCGCCACCCGCGCAACTGGTCACGCAACTGGGCGCATACTTGTGCGAGCAACTGGACGCGCATCTGGGCGCGCAACTGGGCGCGCATCTGTGGGTGCAACTGAGCACGCACCTGGCCGCGCAACCTGGGCGCGCAACCTGGCCCGCGCAACCTGGCCATGCAACCAGGAACACACAACCTGGCCCGCGCAACCAGGGCCGTACAACCTGTGCCGCGCAACCTGGCAGCTCAACCGACTGCGCAAGTGGCTCGTGCAACGAGCGCAACTTAAGCGCACTATGCGCCTAGCGACGATGCTGACGTGCTAAGTGCAAAGTGCGCCAACAAAACGCCACATTACGCCTCATGAGCCCAAGTCCGAGTCCGAGTCGCTAAGCCCCTACGGGGCTTAGCTCCCATGGAAATAAATTTTCCAAGATCAAAAAGCATAAATGCTTTACCATGGAGCCTTATTCTTACCTCCTAGTAAAATCACCCAAATGGTTCCCTCCTTAGGGTCACCATCCCATGTGCATATCCCAACAACACATACAAGTATATATGTTGAGATACCTCATGGTGCACTTTCCGTTTGGGACTAAACTTCACTAGGCATGTTGAGAGCCAGCTCTCAACATGTCAAGGAATTAAGAGGTATCTCAACATGTTGAGAGCCAGCTCTCACTAGGCATGTTGAGAGCCAGCTCTCAACATGTCAAGGAATTAAGAGCACCAACAATGACAAGAGGATGTGCCTATCTCCCAAATGGTAACTACGCCTCTATTTCTGCTACACGGACATGCGACTCAATGAACATGTGAGCACTGTTCTAGAGTCGGTCTACGGATCTCTTGTCTGTGACTGTATATTCTGCACCCATTTCCCCTACTGTTATGTGAGGAGTCACATAGTTGCATAGCAGGCATAAGGACATAGCAGAGTCTTAGGAATAGTTCCATCTCCGTATACTTGTTTGGTGCAAGGGATGGTTAGTGTCCTACTACAATCTACGGATCTTTGTTCATGATTGTGTTTCCCCATCGTAGATCACTCTCCATGTCACGCCCCGGTCCCGTAGGACCGATCGTCCTCGCCAAGGCGTGATGCCGCGTGAGCCTAGATTGCACTCACGCAAGGCGGGTTCCATAACGGCCGATTACAGGCTAAGCGACGGGGTCGTCGCACAGAAGTTCCAAGCAGAAACATTGAATAAACAAAGGCAACACAAGTATTGAAACAAAATCAAAGTCTTTTATTGATAAAGAAAGAAATATTACAAAGACGCGAAGCCGAGATTACAAGTCGCTCAAGCTCACTTTTCTCTCTGTATACAATCACTCAGCTCTCTCTCATCTCTCAATACAATTTGACAAGCCAGCGGATGCTTCAGATAGGCGATGTCCATATATTATGTCTCGTATAAGTCCAGAGTCCATGCGGCCGCACGCCTCGAAACGCCAAGGAACTTCATGCCTCGACACATTCAAGCGAGCTCCGCATCAGCGAGCTTCTACCTGTGCCTGCACATGAAAACTGTGTAGGTGTCAATACTCAACTGTACTGGTGGAGTGAGCTCCTCGCCTACCCATACAAAACCAACACGTTCATTTACTTTGTGGAACAAAAAGCCTTTATGATTGTCTTTCTATTCTTGCCTTAGGATCGATTTTAGGAAATAGACGCCTCGCCTACTTGTATCTCAAGACCATCACCGTGTCATCGCATCGATAACTTACTGATACTTGCCTCTAAACCCTTTCGGCCCATACTTTAAGACTTAATTACACGGTCGTGCCATCAACTCTATTTGTGCATCCACCATGAGGCCGTGCCTCGCAACTCAGTACCACTTAACCAACTTTGCCTTACGGCCCTTCCTGACTTAAACTTGAAATAACTTAATCCAATTTACTTATACTTTTGCTCACCAACCGACGACACACTTCGTGCCATAGCACGGTGTTTTCGTTGCAGCCAAATCTTAGGCCCAAATATTGTGTTGCAAATCGTGCACACATTCAACTCGACTCATTGGTACCGTACACACAAATCTTGACTCAATCCAAACACATGCACGCGGATCGCCGCTAATATGCCGACTCATCTATATGAAATTGTCACTAGTACCACAAACTATACTTAGACTTATAGCTTTGCTATTCGGCGACCCTTTCAGCGCAAGTAGCGAGCCCCGCTGAAAGTTCCCGAATAACCTGAGCGGCACTCCCGGCTCGGCTAGACCGTGTTTCCTCTAGGCCGGAACGGTCCTGTAGCCCCAGGTTGGTCGTTCCGAAGGAAACTTTTCCTTGTCGACAAGTTGTCCAATGACCATGCAAGACTCGACTCGAACTACCGTCTCACACAGTCTTTCTTCTTTTACTGTTACCATCTTTTTAGGACCATGTTAAAGACTTCTAGTATTTGAGACCGCCTCGACGACCCATGGTCGCGAGTATTCTTCCATGTTGTCCTATCATTTTACTCAACTCAGGAACGACTATTTGATAGCCCTTCTTCCAAACTCAATTTGAATCAACCGTGGCTCGTGCCTTAAAACATTAAGTTCATGACATCGTGCCTTAAGCCAACTTGTATTCTGTGCGACACTACCGTCCAAGTCATACTTTTTATGACGAACCTTGAGACCGTAGGACAGTGTGGCTACAACCAGCCGTAGAAATTATGGGACCGTGATTGCTATTACTTCGATTGCCCTTGACATAACTTTTGCCTAACTCCATTGTGCGATACAACTTAACCCGTAGGACGAGCAAGGCTATGCCAAGCCCTTGCACCGTAGAAACGTGCATTCAGACTTGTGGAACACCTTTGCTAAGCTAAACATTGGACAGTGCATGCATTATCAAGCATTTATACGTGTGACGCCTATGACTTGTGCTAAGTTCATAGCTTTGTGGCAACATAAACCAACTCTCCTTCTCCCAAGCCGCGGGATGAAGGATCGAGTGTCATTTTGAAAGCACGTCATGCAACACTTTTATGCCGATCGTGGGACCTTTCCATATTCTAACTCATTCCGACCCAACTTGGGATTATTCCCTTAGCGATGTGGATTTGCCTCTTTTATTATCAAGCCTACTTGTGCATTTGAAAACTTTTCTTTTATTAGTATGAAGGCCAAGTTGAGGCAAGTTCACCGAAGCCACCCACTTGTACGAGGAGTCGCCTCGACCGAGCGGGACTTCGAGCAAGCCGTTGCATGGCTAAGTCCGAACGTCGTTTGCGTTTTGATTCCTCCGGTTGAACTGAGTGGGACGGGGCACTACATTATACACCACTCAAAAAAAGTTTCGTCCTCGAAACTTACTGAGTACACACTCTTCGGCTTATCACTTGATTCAAT
The DNA here is from genome assembly GCA_029216955.1 of Iris pallida. Classification (NCBI taxonomy): domain Eukaryota; kingdom Viridiplantae; phylum Streptophyta; class Magnoliopsida; order Asparagales; family Iridaceae; genus Iris; species Iris pallida. The sequence goes on from JANAVB010013200.1 coordinate 10,313,683, forward strand.
ATTCAATGACTCCCGTACACATTCCTCCTATGCGTTTCTTCAATCTAAGCCACGCTCGTGCTTTGGTTGTCTTTCACATCGAACAACTATATCGCAACTTGGGTAACTTATTCTCGTCGCGCACATGGACAACTCAGTTCTAGGCAAAACCCGATCAACCGACATTCAAGTTCATCTCAAATCCAAGGATTGGACTACCATCAATATTTTTATTTTTCTTCACAACACAGATTTCAAAATCCTCGATAACTTCTTGTTCCTTTATTCTTATTTGAAGTCAATGTATCACTTAGTTTGATCGTGCACATATTTAAGTCGTCCCCGAAATATATGCATTTAAGCCAAGCCGTGTGATAGTGAATCCAATCCCACCCATTCGATTCATCCTATCAATCATGAAAATCAATCGTACCGATGCTATCTCTCGAAACAGGGACGTCTCGCCTAACCGCTAGGCCATCTCTCTAGGCTAAAGTCAACGTCAGTATTGGAATCACCGTTCCCAAACAATAATATCAACACTGACCCCAATCCTAAGGTCAAACCAAAGTTGACAATACGAAGTTTTCTACCCAAGCTCGCATCACTCCGATCTCTAAACTTCGAGCATAGTTTTCTTCTATTCGCTTTCACAGCGTTCGGTCCAGGGGTCCGAGTCATTCAGCAAAGCCATCCTATTATAAGTTCTGCATCAACTAAATTCCTATGCATATCACTATCACACGTCCAAACTAGCAATTCGCATAGTCTATCTCTTTCAACATATTCGGTATAATCCACCTATCCATCATATCCAAGTCAAGTACACCACGAAACAATTTATCACTAAACCATAATTCTCATTTCATATTCCCTAAGTCGTTTACCACAATTCACGTATTTGATCACAAGGTCGTCTAGCATAGCAATATGTCACACCCCAATCTCACGCAAGTCCGATTCATCCACGCTGGACATGAAATCACCATGCATTCATGCAGGATAATCGTTCTCATCTGGACGTAATTCTTACTTTGAGTCTAGATTAATTCATTCTCGATACGCAGATTAGATCTACTCAATCCTCAAATTCACTTAATCGTCAATCATAAGTCCGACCAATCCTCGAATTCACCTTCGCATCAAACCACAAGTCGAAGCAATCCAAATTGTCATGTCCTGATCTCCGAGTTCGATCATTCCCGCTGGACATGAATCACCATGTCAGCGCTCACGTGGAACGATCGCCTCAAATCCGACGTGACGCATACGAGTGGTTGGAGTTGTGCTCGCGCAAGACAAGAACGTCAACGTTGTGGTTATCAACGAAGCAATCAAGACACTCTCATTTTCATCCAAACATTCATTTCTATCAAAATCCCAAGCATAGCATCAATCGAAACAATAACACTTTACACGATCTTCATTCTTCGAATTAGAATACCCCCGAGTTATCGCACATCGATCTTTGATACGCCTCAATATCATCGATGATGTACATAACCTAACGATCTTCCTTTACATCAAACTCCGAGTCGTGCAACTGATGCTATCATCCGAACTGGATATACTATAATCTCCTCGACATCCAAAGATCAAATTCGATCATTATCTCCCGAATTAGTTACATGATCAATTCGTTGAAACTCAAAATCACATTTATTTGTCTATCTAAAGTCATCGAGCAACATATTTCTTAAGTCACATCGTTCTATGCTAACTCAAATCATCGAGCAATATCTATCCCAAATCCTCAGTCATTCTCGTATTTTGAATCATTTCCATGCACGCTAACTTCCGATCGTGCTAACTTTTCGTATACGATTCATATCGATTCCTCGACTAAGTCATCCGTTCGTTACACCTTAACTTTCTCTCAATCCAATTTACCTACTCAATTATTTTCGCATTTCACACTTGCGCAATCCAAATCTCGTGCGTATTGTTTCTATTTCGTTCGAACCAACTTATCAAACTTCAAGACTATAACTTACTCAATGATGTTCAATCTAAGGCTTTGCTCACTACGACGCTTGCAGATAGACTCATTGGCACCCCGTATCCTCAATTGATCGACATCCCCGAGGCTATCCCATACACCACTCAGGGATGAAGTCAATCTGCAAATCCTCGAAACCAGTTTCGATTTACAATCGATTACTTGAATCTTCGTACGAACAATTCCTCAAAACCGAAGCACGTTTTATCTACATCGCATCGATGATAACGTCATTCGATGGCATCTCTATAGATAGTCATCCCGCATTCTAGGAATCAGGTCAAACTCATTCACATTTCGATACAATTCGAATTCTGCACACGACTTTTCTAAGGTCGACGCAGTTCTTGGTGGATATGTCCAGCCCGACTTAGCCAACCGTACTTTTACGTGAAACCATTTTTTTGTTTTTATCGAAAACTATTCTCATATGATTTACAAAATATATAGACTTATAGTATGGACATCCCGCGGAACATTGAGAGAGAGCGAACCAACTATATCGATTTGTGGAAGCAACACATCAGAGTTAAATAATTCAATCGAAAGTCTAAGGACGTAAAGCCGTGCTCTGATACAATTATGTCATGCCCCGGTCCCATAGGATCGATCGTCCTCGTTAAGGCGTGATGCCGCATAAGCCTAGATTGCACTCACGCAAGGCGGGTTCCATAACGACCGATTACAGGCTAAGCGACGGGATCATCGCACAGAAGTCCCAAGCAGAAACGTTGAATAAACAAAGACAACACAAATATTGAAACAAAATTAAAGTCTTTTATTGATAACGAAAGAAATATTACAAAGACGTGAAACCGAGATTACAAGTCGCTCAAGCTCACTTTTCTCTCTGTATACAATCACTCAGCTCTCTCTCATCTCTCAATACAATTTGACGAGCCAACGGATACTTCAGCTGGCGATGTCCATACATTGTCTCGTATAAGTCCAGAGTCCATGCGGCCACACGCCTCGAAACGCCAAGGAACTCCATGTCTCGACGCATCCAAGCGAGCTCCACGCCAGCAAGCTTCTACTTGTGCCTGCACATGAAAACTGTGTGGGTGTCAGTACTCAACTGTACTGGTGGAGTAAGCTCCTCATCCACCCATACAAAATCAACACGTTTATTTACTTTGTGGAACATAAACCCTTTATGATTGTCTTTCTATTCTTGCCTTAGGATCGATTTTAGGACATAGACGTCTCGCCTACTTGTATCTCAAGACCATCACCGTGTCATCGCATCGATAACTTACTTATACTTGCCTCTAGACCCTTTCTCATGCCAACAACGTCAAAGTGTCGACTCGTGCTTGCCTTCCGGCCCATACTTTAAGACTTAATCACACGGTCATGCCATCAACTCTATTCGTACATCCACCATGAGGTCGTGCCTCGCAACTTAGTACCACTTAACCAACTTTGCCTTACGGCCCTTTCCGACTTAAACTCGAAATTACTTATACTTTTGTGTCAACGACTCACCAACCGATGCCACACTTCGTGTCGTAGCACGGTGTCTTCGTTGCATCCAAATCTTAGGCCCAAATATTGTGTTGCAAAGCGTGCACACATTCAACTCGACTCATTGGTACCGTGCACACAAATCTTGACTCAATCCAAAGGCATGCACATGAATCGCCGCTAATATGCCGACTCATCTATATGAAATGGTCACTAGTACTACAAACTATACTTGGACTTATAGCTTTGCTATTCGGCGACCCTTTCAGCGCAAGTAGCGAGTCCCGCTGAAAGTTTTCGAATAACCTGAGCGGCACTCCCAGCTCGGCTATACCGTATTTTCTCCTAGGCCGGAACGGTCCTGTGGTCCCAGGTTAGTCGTTCCGAAGGAAACTTTTCCTTGTCGATAAGTTGTCCAATGACCATGCAAGACTCGACTCGAACTACCGTCTCACACAGTCATTTTTCTTCTAGTGTTACCATCTTTTCATGACCATGTTAAAGACTTCTAGTATTTGAGACCGCATCGACGACCCATGGTCGCGAATATTCTTCCATGTTACCCTGTCACTTTACTCAACTCAGGAACGACTATTTGATAGTCCTTCCAAACTCAATTTGAATCAATCGTAGCTTGTGCCTTAAAATACTAAGTCTGTGACATCGTGCCTTAAGCCAACTTGTGTTTTGTGCGACATTACCGTCCAAGTCATACTTTATATGACGAGCCTTAAGACCGTAGGACAGTATGGCTACAACCAGCCGTAGAAATCGTGGGACCGTGCTTGCTATTACTTCGATTGCCCTTGACATAACTTTTGCCTAACTCCATTGTGCGATACAACTTAACCCGTGGGACGAGCAAGGCTATGCCAAGCCCTTGCACCGTGGAAACGTGCATTCAGACTTGTGGGACACCTTTGCTAAGCTAAACGTTGGACAGTGCATGCTTTATCAAGCATTTATACGTGCAACGTCTATGACTTATGCTAAGTTCATAGCTTTGTGGCAACATAAACCAACTCTCCTCCCAAGCCGCGGGACGAAGGATCGAGTGTCATTTTGAAAGCACGTCGTACAACACTTCTATGCCGACCGTAGGACATTTCCATATTCTAACTCATTCCGACCCAACTTGAGATTATTTCCTTAGCTATGTGGATTTGCCTCTTTTATTATCAAGCCTACTTGTGCATTTGAAAACTTTCGTTTTATTAGTGTGAATGCCAAGCTGAGGCAAATTCACCGAAGCCACCCACCTGCGCGAGGAGTCTCCTCGACCAAGCGGGACTTCGAGCAAGCCGTTGCATGGCTAAGTCCGAACGTCGCTGGCGTTTTGATTCCTTCGGTTGAACTGAGCGGGACATGGCACTACACTCCACCCCTTGTATTGTTATTATTGTTGCTCTCATATATATATATATATATATATATATATATATATATATATATATATATATATATATATATATATTATTGTTGATTGTTTACATTTTTCTAGTGGTGATTGTTTATATTTCTTTATAGTCTGATCATGATCGAAAGTCCGTAGGGACTCTTGATTGCGTATTTACTGAGTGTTGTCTGGCCAAGCTTGTATTGCAGTAGCAAGACACAAACGGATTTATCACCCTTGCATCTTTAGTAATTTTAAGATTGTGCTAACCCTACTTAGTTAATAGTAGCAAGTTGTAGGCCATGTTTGGCCGTGATTGAGTTCTTGCGTATGTACTTTTTGTTACTTCTAGAGTACTGTTTACTTTTATGTTATTATTGTTCTCGAGGAAGTGCACCATTACCATACTGACTCGACACGTTACTTTTTGCCATTTATGCTTATCGGTTAGAGTCAGACTTAGAAACGTTGATTGTCGTGGGGACAGTTCCCAGCCTTTGTTCTTGTTTTATGTAGGGGTTGGTTAGTGCTCTATCGATGGCTATGAATCTTTGTCCGGTCCTTGGTTTCCTTAGATTGCTTTTGCATTTGTCGTTTGCCTACCTTAGAGCTTTCCTTATGGTACTTGCTATTGGGATTTTGACCCCACTAATTTTTTATGACCATGTTCCGTAGTGGCACCCGAGGATCTTTTGAATGTTCCGTCTTATGGCCAGCCCCAGGAGGATCATGGCTCGTGAGCTCAAGTAGGCTCATTTCTAATCCAGTGTTTATATATGTATTTTTCTTTTGGACGGTTAGCCAAGGACGTGTTAACCCCCCCCCCCCCCCCCCCCCTCTCTTATTCTGGGAACTTGTCCCTACCTACGGGTGCATAATTGTATATACTATATACTATACTGCAGCTAGTTTTGTGATCATGTATTCTTGCTAGTTCATTTTTTTTTGTATTCATTGGCTCCATGATCATGTATGAAATAGCATTTGGAACGTCTTATTGCTTACCATATATGTGATGTGTCGTTAATGTTTGTTGCTTGATTGAGACACCTAGGACCATTCATGACCTAGGATGACCGTTGGATTGTAGTGCAACCCCCTTGTCTTTCTACAATCGTGCCGTACAATGTTTTGGAGTACCTCGTATGATATAGTTGGCCTCCTTCCATCCTCGTCTTCCGATATTTTGATTATGGAGCGTGACATGCTCGAAAGCTGCTTGGTTACTAAAAGGTAGCCATGCATAGTAAGAGTTTCTCCAACAAAGTTTTGATTCCTTACAAATCTATAAGTTTGTGTATGCTTCAAGAGCTACAATTGCTCTATATATTAGACTCTAAACTCGAAATCTACTCCTGTAATTCTTAGAATCCTATTTGTTTACAAACACAGCAAAGCTTGTACACCACCATAATATTTGGAATGTATTCAATGTAATAGTGATTAAGTTATGGAAGGCACAAACTTTTCCGTTATAGCACTTATAGTTTTGTAAATACTCCAAAACATAGAGCTTTAAGCATGTTGAGAAAAGTATATTCACAAATCTGGAGAACTCTCACAGTATGAAGTACAAATAACCAATTACCTTGAGATTGTAAGATGTCATGTGATCTTATTTCTCACTTTTCCTAGATATGCCTCCCTCCGTCAACTTCACTTGTTCTACCCATACACACTTAGGCTCTATAGTTCAGCGGATTGTTGTAACATATTTATTAGGAACTCTGTATGGTGCTCATGTGTGTGAGTAACAGGCTTCTATACAAGGACACGAGTCTAACACAAGAAACCAAATTCCACAGAAAAATTGGGAAATCGTGTCCGGCACTCATGAGAATCCATATCCAACAATCACTGGAGAACATATATGACACTCATAGAAAGTGGCTTCTTTTGTAAAACTGTGTTTAGTTACACAACATTTGAACATTTAGATACATTTTGCAGTCATAACAGACAATATTTTCAGTGACTGAACATTATGATATCTGTTTTCTTATTTACATGGTATTTCCTATGTTGTTACTATCTTACTATACAATATACTATCATTTCATTATGTGTCGGTTGATTGGATACGATACGCATAGGCTGATAGGTAGTATTGGTTTTTTTATTTGAGACATGTAATGTCTACTTAAGAATGTGCATTATGGAAGTAGATAGACCTGTAAAGATGAAACAAATAAAAACTTAATGAGAAAATGATATCAAATCATGTTCTTATATAATTTTGAAGTATAGACCTGAACTCCTAGAGTTACTGTATCATAAGATACACGATACGATACACGATAAATGATACAATACGCAAGCAAATTGATACACGATATGCTACATGTGTTGACAACCTAGGATATTTCCATAAAAAGTTTCCGTTAAACTTTTGTATAATTAAGCACACTATCTAGGTTGACATGAATTAATTTATTTCAGACAGCCTTAGCAGAATTGGACATCTAACTTTAGTATCTAGTTCAAAGGTAATGGCTTAACTGCTTGTTGCATTTATCTTAATATATAAATATATGATTATAGTTTGAAGTTAGCATCCGTTAGTATTTTACATGTTTCTTTAAGTTCCTCAAGAGTATCATCATTTTCTTTTATACTGTTTTCATGAGTTCCACAAAAGCTTCTCATCATAGTTCGCAGTTTCGGCCGATACCGATAAGGTTTGGCATGTCCCGATCCAATACCGACCAATACCGTTACTAACCGATACCGACATTGGGGGTCTCTTTTCCGATCAATTCGGCAAAAAAAAAATTGAACGAAAAAGACCAATCAACATGAGTGTAAAAGCATAGAAAGGTTATAAAAGCATGTAAAAGAAGAAAACTTATCGTATGAAAATCAATGAGTAAGGGTTACTACTATTTCATTCAATTTCAAAACTACTAAGAAACAACACTGAAAATATTAAAATTATGCCTAAATGTATAAAATATATTTTCTAAAATGTTCTTGCTTTCCGATACCACAAAATTCGATACTCCGATCCGAAACCTCTGATATTGCTGATACCGCCAATCCCGATACTTATAGGAATGGTCCGATACCGACACTTTGAACCTTGCTTCTCATCCAATTTCCATTAGCTTTCTAAAGGTTTGAAAATGATGCTCAAGATTAGTCACAATCTGTATGTCTAGGCACTTTAAAATATTTAAATAGTTAACACTTGGTTACATTATAAGAAATTTGATAATAAATTAAAATATTATTTATATATGTAGCTTTATGATTTTTTGATTAATCTTTGCATAATTTGCACGATCTTTGTGAAAATAGACAAATGATATTTAAATTTATTAGCCAATTTACCACATATAGATATGAAAAAGTACTTCTTAAGTATATAAATGAAACAAAGCCAAATCAACCACACATTTCGCAAGTTTTTGTATAAAGAACCCAAAAATGACAGAATTCCAACATTAACCCTGATTAATGAGACCTTGGCCAATATCGATATCACATGCAGCTTCACACTGGTTTTTCTACTGCTTCTATTAATATACTGCCATATCATATTCCGCATACTTTCTCGAGAATATATCCAGTGTCTGCTATGTACTTTATCCCACTTGTGTCCAATACTGGTAACGAAGATGCATGCCCTTATCTGTCACGCTCAGAAGAGCCAATAATCTATTAAGCATGCCAAATACATAAAACTAAATTGATAGTGGAGTCTGAACATGAATATTCTACCTCCTACTATTGGGCCATTATATTTCTGAAATTCCATGATATTATTATAGAGCCTTGTGTATTCACAATATCAAGCTCTTGCTCGAACTCGTATTCACTAAAAACATCAATGATCTGAGTAAATGAATTAATAGCCCAAATCTTGAATTGTTACAACAGGCTACAATATATTGGACAAATCAAAGAAACAGAACCATATATTGTAGATGCTTAGATAAACTTTCTCCAGAAAATCCAGCCATGAAAACTTTCAAACGAGCTAAAGAACCACTGACCAGATGACATCTTTAAATATGCTGTTTTGATGTTCGAGACAAATAAGATTGTTCGAGGATTGCCAAGAAAATTTTTTGAAATGGCTATAGGCTGCCAAAATATTCCCATGTGAAAATGGCAAATTGGCACTTATTTGTCATTTTATATTAAATCAAATGCATTTGAAGATGTGCAAGATTGTCGGAATAGGCTTATAGTTAAACATAATAAAAGGAAGTACGCAAAGTTAGTCTCATTATAAAACCTATAGGTAGAAGGAAGTCCAAAAGAGAGTGGCGATCTATGGTAAGTTAACATGCCAACTAGTGGATGAGGATTATGTATATTTAAAAAGAGCAAAAGAAAATTGTAAGGAAAATTGCAGAAAAGCACAATACATGCAAGAATGAAGTTATCTTTGCAGAAAAGCACAACACATGCAAGATGAAGTTATCATGTGAAATGGGCCGTCAACGATAAACAAGTCGAGGTCAAAAGCATGGTTTAAAGTATCGGCCGATACCGATCCGATACGGCCGATACCGATACGGTTTGGCATGTTCCGATCCGATACCGACCGATACCAAATATTGACCGATACCGACATTGGGGGTCTTTGTTCCGGTCAATTCGGCAAAGAAAATTAAACAAAAAAGACAAATCAACAAGGGTTTAAAGCATAACAAGGTTGTAGAAGCATGTTAAAAAAGAAAATCACATCTAATGTGTGTGTGCGTGTGTGTGTGAAGAAAATCACATCTATTGTAAGTAAACCAATCGGTAAGGGTGACTACTATTTCATATAATTTCAAAACTACTAAGAAATAACGCTGAAATACTTAAAATTATGCCTAAATGTATAAAATATATGTTTTTAAATGTAAATAATTTATTAATAATTATTTGTTTTCCGATACCAAAGTCCGATACTCCGATACGATACCGCCGATACTACCGATATCGCCGATACCAATACTCATAGGAATAGTTCGATACCGATTCCGATACCGATATTGTGAACCTTGGTCAAAAGTAAAATTTAAGGTTAGACAGAAGTAGTTCAACACTTCAGGGACCAAACTGGCGATATCTGGTTTAAAATTTTCAAAAAAAATAAATTATGTTAAGTAATCTAGAGAGAATAAAGTTTCTTCAACAAGATAGGAGCAATATATTTTTCCAAATCAGCAAGACCTTCATACAATTTCTGTAATGAATACAGAAAAGAAAAGAAAAGAAAAGACACTAAGACAATCTAGAATGTCTTGAGAGGTGTAGTTAATATTTTGCTTCAAGTCATAAACTAGAACAGCAAATATTGCAACAAACAAACAGAATGGATGTAGGAGGAAAGTAATACCATTAACAGGATCCTCGGCAGAATACCACTCTGCCCAAGGGCAATCATCATCCCATTGTGACTTAATGTGATTGAGTCCTTCAATATCTCCTCTAGGTTTTTCAGGTTCTTCACTCTCTATATCATCATCAGTATCATTTGGAGGCGTTATATATGTTAGCTTCATCGTGAAGTCAACTTTGAAAAAGCTTGTCGAGAAATCCATTGAAGATAAGGTCTCCAAAAACAAATCACAAAGTAATATAAATTTGTAAGAAAACAATAATTTACATTATGTATTGCATGTTTGTACTAAAATAGATTCCTTATTTATAAAACAAATAATGTGGTTATTGGAGCAGTCTATTTAAGATGCATCATAAAACGCCAAGCAACCAATAGTGAAATTATCTTATATTAACAAACATAGGAAGTCATCCATGCACCAAAGTGATAAAAAAATGACGCACAAATCATGCCACAAAATCGATAGGTTGCTAATGAAACAGAAGGGTTGATAACATACGACAAGCAGAAACATATCAAGTTTTAGTAAATAAAGATGCCCAATTAATACTGTAGCGAAAACTAGGAACACGCAATCGTGCTTTAACATTGGCTGCAAATTTAGAGCATATAGACTATGAAACCACAATTTAGACTAACATTTCATGCCTAACAAATTAGATAGACCTAAATATGACTTTCGTCACCAACTATTCTCAGTTATCAAAATGATTCGATAAAATCTTTGGTCATTATCATCATAGCCACCTCACATCAGCTATGGAGGATAAGAAAGCTTTGTAAATGATTTAAAGAAGTTTTTATGACTGGTTCCTGAAGTCAAGCATCTAAGTTGGTGCCAAATTTCTAGCCTATGTAGCTATTAGCTGAGGGTGACGTTATAAAACCTAAGAGGCTAGTTGGCATGTAAGCAGACCTACATATTGGATATGCATTTTAAGCTCGTGCAACCAAGGAGCACCCTTTATTAGCTATAGTAATTGCATTTATATACTTGAGTAATTGCTATAGTAAAAAGAATCTAAAGAAAGATGTAAGATTATACAATTAGCTATAGTAATTGAATTTATAATCTTGGATAATTAAAGGAAATCCATTTCTCGTTATGTTTAAACAACCTTCATAACTTCTTCTTTTTCGGAAGTTATATCAGTGAATCCTTCCCCATCAAAACGGGGGTCGTCTATGGAGGAGCAAAGCTCCATACAACTGACAAAGTTTTTATGACTGGTTGTAGACCTAACGTCAATCCTCTATGTTGGTGCGAAATTCCTTGCCAGGGTAGCGCTATGAGCATGAGGGTTATGTCATAAAACCTTGAAGGATAGTTGGCGGATAGGTAGACCTAACTTCGAGTTATGCAATTTAAGCTCATGCAACCAAGGAACACCCTCCAATTTTCCCTAAACTATAGAGCATATGAAGAGATAAGATGATAGAATTTTATAGGAAATTGCATTCATCTCTATGACACATCAAGCCAAAGAGTGAAATGAATGACATTCACAAAAAAACAAATATTTGTTTTAGAGAATTACATTCATCTCTAGACACAGTGGTAAGATCGGTGAATCCCTTGTTTCCATTATCAGATTCTGTGTGACTAGCATGTGATATGAAAAAATAAAAACTTTATTACTTTACCCTTCCACATAAGCTTACAAGCCAGATACTGTAGTACACTAAAATCCTATTAAATATATTTAACTTCGCAAATTTAAGTTGTTTTCTTCTTGATACGGCCACTCATCCCCCAAGTCTGCGGCTGGGTCCTTGCTTCCATCTCATTCCACTCAGTACTGGACTGGACGAACATCATCTGAATCTCCGCCATGCCGACAGTGCATTGTCTTTGGGAAACCCTAATCCAGAATCCTCTTGTATTTTGCATACGTCAATTGAACCATGTTAGAGTTATTATTGTTATTTATCTTATAAGGTTATAATAGTAATTTTGGATGTACTGCATATCAATATAAATAACATGAGATACAACCTAAGGGTTTCAAGCACTTGCAACTCTTCTCCTTTTCTCATTCTTTTCTCTCCAAACTCCACTTGGTATCAAGGCATCTTTTCGGCTATTTTTTGTCTACTTTTCATGAATCGCCATTCGTCATTCATTGTTCGTGGTCGTTCGTGGTTCGTTTATGAGATCTAGATTTTCTACAGATCTCTGTTGGTTGTTCGTTGTCGTTTGTGGTTCGTTGTGAGATCTATGGTTTCTACAGATCTCGTCTTTCTGTTACATCTGCAAGTATGGCGGGGACCGAATCTTCTAACGAGATTAATAGTACGGGTGGTGGTAGTGAAAATGGTTCTCTTACTGTTATTCACAATAATGAATTGGAAAAATCAATTACGGCGGTGAAACTCAATGGAACGAACTACCTTGCATGGTCCAAGTCTATCAAAATAGTGTTGAGGGCGAAGAAGAAGTTAAAGTTTTTGACGGAAGAACCCACGCCTAAAACGTCCGTCGATTATGAGGATTGGATGAGTGTTGATGCATACGTTATGTCGTGGTTGTAGCATAGTATGAAGCCGCACATTGCTTCTAATGTACAGTGGTGTGAATTCTTCAAACAGATTTGGGCATCTCTAGAAGAATCATATTCACAGAAGCGGACCGTGGTCTGTCTCTATGAGTTGTACGATTTATTGTTTAAAAGCAAAATGGGAAGCATGTGCATGAATATTTGGCTTCAAAGAAGACTTTGTGGGAGGAACTACTATAATATCATCATGTTACTACTGATTTGAAGGAAGCTCAGTGACAGAAGGAAGAGTTTCATGTTTCATATATCCTAGCCGGCTTGGATCCTGCGCTCGAACCTTATAAGGCTGAGATCCTTGCTAGAGAACAATTACCTACGGTGGCAAATACTTTCTCATGTCTCAATCGTTCCTTCCTAGGATAGAGTTCTGTGATGCCGAGTAATGACTCTTCTGTCCTAATTACTAGTATTGTTGGTCGTGGTGGTAGAGATGGTGGTTGTAGTTTTGGCCGACGAGGTGGTCATGGTGGTAGAGACAATGGTCATGGTGGTGGTCGTGGCCTACCACGGAAGTGTAACTATTGTGGAATGTTCGGTGAGGTCACATCGAAGACTACCGTTGGGACAGGTGGGGTAAACAAGAATATGTACATCAAGTACATGATGAGAATATGCAGTCTTAAGTCACCACTTCTGCTCCCCAAGATGATACTTCAGGTTTCAGTCAGACTTCCACGTCCGATCTCATCTCCATTGGAACAGATCTTCCATAAGTTGAACGCGCTTGCTAGTACCACCTCTCAACCAACTGCAACCATGACACATATAGGTAATTCTGCTTTTGTAACAACCCAGTCACCATCCACCTCTTGGGTCATCGACTCAGGAGCAAGTTCTCACATATCTGGTATAAATTATTTCTTTCATCATCGTAGTCCTATGAAACATAATATTATCTTAGCTGATGGGTCTACTCGTCATATGCTTCGGAAAGGTGTCACTCAACCTACTCAATTCCTATCATTATTTGATTCATTATATGTGCCTAATTTTCCTTTCAATTTGCTATCTGTGAGCCAATTAACCAAATCTCTTCAATATTTTGTAACATTTTCTTCCAGTTCTTGTATTTTTCAGGACCTCAAGACGAGGAAGATTGTTGGCTCGGAACATGAAAAAGATGGACTGTATTACTTGGATTTACCTGAAAAAACTTTCACTTTTGCTTCTACTTCTCCGTTGTAGTGGCATTATCGTCTGGGTCATCCATCTTGGGCTAAGTTGCGTCAAGTTGTTCTTAGTTTGAGTCATATTTCTGTTCTTGAATGTGAGGCTTGTCAGTTAGGCAAGCATCATCGTAGTTCTTTTTCTCGTCGTGTTGAGAGTCGCCGGGTACAGTCTTTTAAACTTGTTCATTCTTATATTTGGGATCCGTCTAGAGTCAAAAGTCCGAAAGGATTTAAATATTTTTTTTATTTTTGTTGATGATTCCAGAATGACTTGGTGTCATTTAATGAAAGAAATATTTGAGTTTCTAAATGTATTATCCACTTTTTATAATGAAGTCTATGTTCAGTTTGATAAACGTATAAATATCTTGCGTTCTGAAAATGATTTGGAGTATACACAATCTTCTGTAAACACTTTATGTGTTGATCGTGGTATTATTCATCAAACCAGTTGTGTCACCGCTCTCAGCAAAATAGTATAGCCGAACGCAAACATCGACACATTTTAGATGTGGCTCGAACTCTCATGTTCAACATGCATGTCCATAAACAGTATTAGACAGATGTCGTTCTTACTGCATGTTATTGAATTAATCGCATGCCATCATCTGTATTAAATAATCAAGTTCCATTCTGCATATTACGTATAGGTGTCCCTCATTTTTCTTTACCTCCTCGAGTGTTTAGGTGTGTCACTTTTGTTCACAACTTGGAACCTAATCGAGACAAGTTGTCTCCTTGATCTCTAAAGTGTGTCTTCCTTGGTTATCCTCGTACTCGAAAAGGTTATCGTTGTTACAGTCCACAGTCACGCAAGTATTATGTCAATGCAAATGTTACCTTCTTCGAGTCTACCCCTTTCTTTCCCTCAGGAGACCGTCTTATTTTATTTTCATCAGATTTGGTGTCTTTTACTACTACTTTCGGTCATTCCTGAATCAGTTTCTGTCTCCATTCCTCCATTACAGGTTTATCAGAGATCAAGGACAGACCAGTGGTTCTGTAGAATTCAACCCTCAACCAATCAACTTCTGAGCCTGCGGTTTCTGTTCCTGTAGCGCCCCGCTTTCGATAGGCGACGGACTTCATAATATGCTTGCGTCGAGTCATATCGGCCGGGAACTTAGATGGTCATCTGACTCGATCGGTGAGCTTGGTAAACGATAACACCTTGCGGCATCGATCAAATCGATTTGGACGGATGTTACAAGAATCGATCCAACTAATGGAACGACTTCTGTTGGAATAAGTCCTAGATGCAGCGGGCTGTGTCTCGACGAGTGAGCCGTATATAAGAGTCCCTTCGACGGGACCGGACCGCTGTATAGTTTTCTTGGAGCTTTTGCCGCTGGTTTTTGATGAAGTGCTTTCGCGTCGTTTTTCTGGATGCAATCTACAAATTTCGAAGCAAGGGAAAAAAAAGGAATCCTAACAAAGTGTTGGTGCCATTGCAGGAGCTCGCGTAACTAAAGCTTGAACGTTGCGAAGCGCTTCGACGGTCGGTACGATCATAGAACTTGGTGGGTGATTCGGCCCCTTCTTTTCTACTCTGTCCCGCAAACAAATTCCTTGCCTCGAATTCATTCAAATCGACGATGCCAAGTTAATTGCATGTCAATCTACTAAGATCAAGAACTCGAAAAAAAACGTATCGATTTAGAGTAATCTACTCTGAAAAATACAAGTTTATCACATAAACGAAAGTTTAAGGTTCTAATAAAAAGATAAACTATTTCACATGCTGCAAAATAATATGAAACGTCAATTGTGGGTTATGATGCCTCGGACAATTTGGTGCCCACGGGATGCTAAATCGGGAGTACGGCTTGGAAAAAATGAATCGTTGCATGAGTTGGGAGAAATGATAATGTCGTTCAATACTGTCCGTGCTATACAAAACTGTTGCATATATTAAATTGTTCACGCGTTGGCATGGTCATGGACAGCTTGTGCACAAGTTAATTTTTCTCGAATCGGTATCCGGGACATCAGAATCGAATCGACCTAGGGGGAATGAATAATCGTGCTTCGGCACTGATGCATTGCGGGACCGTCAGTCAGGCTTGCAATCTAGACTGAACGGGCCGAAATGCCATTGAGATAGTCCCACGTGGTGTGTAACACCAATGACCGCGCATATAAGATAGTAGCATGCTCACCTATTGTCTTATGCAGGTAGTAAGTATTATCTCTGTTTTCATGAAGGGACGAGCACGGCCGTGGTAAGAACTGCGATAAATCGCTACGTTCCACTGTATGCTTTATTACTCAAAGATGGCTATCGATATGAACTGAATTCATTTAGTTCTAAATAGAAAGACAACTCTAAAGCATGCCTACCTTAACAATCAGAGTCGGTTTAGACGAGTGGGTTCGTCTCGTCCACTTAGCAAGTGTGCTAATCCCCTCCCCCAATTTTCCCAGGTACGGCAGGCGCTCTAAACTGAACCTGAAATGCGGAGAGGCGTTTTGAAGCTCTTCCTATGCTGAAGTATTTTTAAGCCAATTCAATCAACGGCTTATGTATAAAGGGACGAATGTATGGAACGGCAAGCGTTAGTTCAGACAGCTTGTCGAGTGTATTTCTTTCTGTTTTCAATCAATGTAGCCGCAACGGCATCCAATGTAATTACGACTTGCACTTCGTTGCAAGCTATGAATGAAAAGCAAATTTCTATCTTCCTATACTGCGTCTTATATTCTGATATGATTTGTGAAGTTTCAACTTGGCGTATTAATATGAAACTCAACATAACGTTCTTGCCTTGTACGAGTGCAATTCCAGACTCGTACGGCATCTGCAATTCCAGACTCGTACGGCATCACGCCTTAGCGAGAACGATCGATTCGGCAAAATAACACCGGGGACGAACGGTTTGTCGACTCAGGGCGTGACAAATTGGTATCAGAGCACAGTTATGTTTCCTCGAATTTTCGAAAGATGTTTCATTGTTGGAATGTCCGTTGCGATGGCTCAATTGAATGCTTGTCGACATGCTGCGTGAAATAAAAAGTTCCATACAGGTAAGCCCGTAGATATTTTTGAAAAATACTAACGGGTTTACTCTGTTTTGTAGGAATGACTAAGAAAAAGAACAATTCCGGCACAACAACCCAAACAGTGGATAGTACGTCGAGCACAAAGAGTGGCCCTAGCAAGACGACTATGGAGAAAATGCTACAGTTAATGGAACTACAGCAGCAACAGCTTCAGATGCAATTCAAAGTCCAATTTGATGCGCAGCAGAAGCAGATGGACGCTCTGACTCAGATAGTGAGCAAGATGGCGGGCAATACCAAGGCAACGGTCGTGGTACCCGAGGAGAAGCAAGGTGATCACGATGAAGACGAGAAAGTAGAAGCTCAACCGCAAATGATAAATTCTTCTTCCTTATTCAAGGCAAAGGAGTTCCGCAAGATGAATCCACCAAAATTCAACGGCCGAGCAGAGCCTGATGTGATCGTGGGTTGGCTCGCGGAGATTGAGGACCTATTCAATCTGCTTAGCATTGAAGGGTCCCAGAGGGTAATATGTGCGGCGTTACAGCTGCAACTGAGGGCTTACGACTGGTGGGCAGCTAAGAAGCAGGAAATCTACGAAGCCGATACAGACACCACGATTTCCTGAAAAATGTTCAAGGAAGCTTTCCTCGAACAGTACGTTCCTCGCGCCGTCCGTCGTCAAAAAGAAGACGAGTTCATGATGCTGCGACAAGGAAATATGTCAGTCGACGATTATGACTCGAGCTTCTCGAAACTGGCGAAATTTGCGGGCGCCTTCCTGCCCAACAAAGAAGCATAGTGTGAACACTTCCAACAAGATCTAAACGACGAACTACGAAGGGACGTCATGAATCAAAGGTGTCGAACATACCGTGAATCCTACGATGCCGCTCTCGATAGTGAGCGTGTCTTTGGCCGTATGTCGCATAGAGCCGTGCTTGTCGTCCATAACCACTTTAACAAGCGTCCTAACGATGCCGGAGGATCGGGAGTATCAAAACGTCCGAACACATTTGATAACCGGGGCCATGGCGGATAACACTGCAACAGGTACGGTAGGCGTGGGCACCGAACCGCCGATTGCGTCACGAGATCTTGCTACAAGTATGGCGAGGTAGGCCATATAGTTACATATTGTCCGCAAAAAGTTCCAAATCAACCCAACCCACCAAGGAACGTTCCGAATCAACACAAAGCGCCTATACTGCAAGGCGCAAATGCGGTGCCCGTCAACCCGCAGAATCAACGCCACGGAGCTCAAGGCCGAGTTTATGTATTAACTCGGGACGAGGCGTTCGCGTCCGATACTATTGTAACAGGCATATTACTCTACAAAAATATACCTGCTCGAGTACTATTCGATTCAGGTGTGACGCATAGCTTTATATCTGCTGATTATGCGAAAGAAAATAAAATAACCATGCAATCACTAGATATGAATATTAGCGTTAGCACTCCGTCGGGAGTCGATATGCCTGCGAACTTTATTTGTAGGGATGGCACATTTGCATCGGGAAAAGAAATCTATCCTTGGATGTCGTCGTACTAGACATCAAAGAGTACGACATAATCCTGGGCATAGATTGGTTGGGCGCTTGTCATGCAACGATCGAGTGCGCGGAGAAGAGAGTGGTGTTTCGTCTTCCTGGCGAGACAGTTCTCATATTCGTGCGTCTCGAAGACGGCAATGATGGTATCGGCAATCTCGGCGAGGCGTATGCTGCGTTCCGGCTGTACGGGATACTTGGCATCAGTTCGAGACACGCGGAAGGATAATACAAACACAATGCAGACTGATGTTGTGACAGATTTTTTCGACGTTTTTCCTGACGAGATGCCCGGGATGCCGCCGGATCGAGAAATAGAATTCAGCATCGACACCTTTTCGGATACACGGCCGATATCAAAGGCGCCTTACCGAATGGCTCCAGCAGAACTGAAGGAACTGAAGGTGCAATTACAAGAGTTGCTAGACCGCAGATTTATTCGCCCTAGTGTCTCTCCGTGGGGAGCTCCCGTATTGTTTGTGAAGAAGAAGGATGGATCGATGCGTCTATGCATCGACTATCGCGAACTCAACAAGACGACCGTGCGGAACAAGTATCCATTGCCACGAATCGACGACTTGTTTGACCAACTACAAGGCGCGGCAATATTTTCAAAAATCGATCTTCGTTCAGGCTATCATCAGTTGAAGATCAAGTCCAACGACATATCGAAGTCTGCCTTCCGCACTCGATATGGTCATTACGAATTCCTAGTCATTCCGTTCGGTTTGACGAATGCCCCAGCAGCTTTCATGGATCTAATGAACCGAGTCTTCCGACCCCAAATCGATAAATTTGTAGTCGTGTTCATCGACGATATCCTTATCTACTCAAAGAATCGAGAAGAGCATGCAGAACACTTGAAGACGGTATTGCAAATTCTGCGTGAAAACAAATTATACGCCAAGCAGAGTAAATGCGAGTTCTAGATGAGTAGTGTGACATTCCTCGGACAGTAATCTCTGCCGAATGTGTCGCGGTGGACCCAAAGAAGATTGAAGCGGTGGTAGATTGGAAACGACATGCCTCGGCTAGCGATATTCGGAGTTTCCTGGGCTTAGCGGGCTACTACCGAAGATTCGTGCGGAGCTTTTCAAAACTAGCGTCGCCTCTGACTCGCCTCACCCAGAAGGGAGTAGTATTTGAATGGAGTAACGACTGTGAATCCAGCTTTCAAGAGTTGAAGCAACGGCTCGTCTCAGCTCCAATCCTTACACTTCCAGATGGTCCAGAAGGCTTTCTGATATTCAACGACGCATCGGGAACTGGCCTCGGGTGCGTACTCATGCAGAGAGATAAAGTCATCTCCTTCGCTTCACGGCAGTTGAAGCAGCACGAGAAAAACTATCCGACGCACGACCTAGAATTGGCGGCGATCGTGTTTGCGTTGAAACTCTGTCGGCACTATCTCTATGGTGTGGCTTGCAGAATCTACACAGATCATAAAAGCCTAAAGTACTTGTTTACGCAACGAGAACTCAACCTACTACAGCGACGTTGGTCCGAACTCATAAAAGATTACGAGCTAACGATCGAGTATACGCCGGACAAGGGAAACGTTGTAGCCGACGCGCTTAGCAGAATGTTTATGGGATCACTGGCCATAAATAATGAGATACGGCGAGACCTTGAAGCGATGGGTATCGAACTCGGGATTGAGTATCGACACCTGCACCTAGCTCAGTTGAAGTTAGGATCGAGCCTGCTTAGCAAGATAAAGACCGCACAGAAGGACGACTCATTCCTGAAGAAGATGCGCGAGCTGATTTCAACAGGAAGGGCGACTGACTTTGCGGAAGACGGAGACGGGACGATACGACTAAAGAGAAGGCTCTGCATTCCTGAAACTGCCAAACTCAGAAAAAAAAATTCTGACGGAGGCACATTATGCGAAATACTCGTTACATCCTGGGAGCACCAAGATGTACAAGGACTTGCGCTCAAACTTTTGGTGGCACGACATGAAGAAAGACGTGGCTACTTTCGTGTCGTAGTGCATGGCGTGTCAGCAAGTGAAGGCAGAACACCAAAGGCCAGGCGGAGAGCTGCAGTATCTCGCCATTCCCGAGTGGAAGTGGGACAATTTCTCGATGGATTTCATTATGGGATTTCAGAAGACGCCGCGAGAGAATGATGCGATTTGGGTCATTGTTGATAGATTGATCAAGTCGGCTCACTTCATCGCAATTAAAGTAGGATGGAGCGTCGATCGGTTAGCACAAATCTATATCGACGAGATTGTTCGACTGCACGGGGTACCGATCTCAATAATTTCGGACAGAGACGGACGATTCCTATCGCGTTTTTGGACAAGCCTACAAGCGACGATGGGGACCAAACTAAACTTCAGTTCGGCGTACCCCACCAAACAGATGGTCAGACGGAGAGGGTAAATCAAATCTTAGAGGATATGTTGCGTCTGTGTGCGATCGATTTAAAGACTAGTTGGGATACGCATTTGCCGCTTGCGAAGTTTGCGTATAAAAACAGCTATCAGTCGAGCATTCAGATGGCTCCATATGAAGCGCTCTACGGGAGAAAGTGTCGTTCACCAATATGTTGGGACAAAGTCGAAGAGCGACAAGTGCTTGGACCGGAACTGGTGGAGCAGGCCGTCGAAAAGGTCCGCTTGATTCGAGATAGACTTCGTATCGCGCAAAGTCAACAAAAGAGCTACGCAGATCTTCGCCGACGACCGCTAGAGTTTCTGGTCGGGGACCATGTATTTCTGAAAGTAACGCCCATGCGTGGTGTGATGCGGTCCGACGTTAAAGGCAAGTTGAGCCAGAGATTTGTAGGCCCCTTCGAGATCATCGAGCGAGTTGCAACGGTTGCTTATCGTATCGCACTACCTCCTGCCTTGGCTGATGTGCACGATGTTTTCCACGTTTCACAACTTCGAAAATACGTGCACGATCCAAGTCATGTGGTTAGCTTCGATCAGTTGGAGCTACGTATTGACTTGTCTTACTCGGAGGAGCCTATTCAAATTTTGGACCGCAAGGAGAAGGTGCTAAGAAATCGGTCGATGCCCTTGGTCCGCGTGCTTTGGCGGAACCACTCAGTTGAAGAGTCGACGTGGGAAATGGAAGCGGAGATGAAGGAGAAGTATCCTTCATTGTTTGCCTAATTTAAGGTCAGACCCTTGTTCTTAAGTTTCGGGACGAAACTTTTTCTTAGTGGTATATTATGTAGCGCTCCGCTTTCGATAGGCGACGGAGTTCATAATATGCTTGCGCCGAGTCAGATCGGCCGGAAACTTAGATGGCCATCTGACTCGATCGCTGAGCTTGGTAAACGATAACACCTTGTGGCATCGATCAAATCGATTTGGACGGATGTTACGAGAATCGATCCAACTAATGAAACGACTTCTGGTGGAATAAGTCCAAGATGCAGCGGGCTGCGTCTCGGCGAGTGAACTCTATATAAGAGTCCCTTCGACGGGACCGGACCGCTGTATAGTTTTCTTGGAGCTTTTGTCGCTGGGTTTTGATGAAGTGCTTTCGCGTCGTTTTTCTGGATGCAATCTACAAATTTCGAAGCAAGAGAAAAAGAAGGAATCCTAACAAAGTGTTGGTGCCATTGCAGGAGCTCGCGTAACTAAAGCTTGAAAGTTGCGAAGCGCTTCGACGGTCGGCACGATCATAGAACTTGGTGGGTGATTCGGCCCCTTCTTTTCTACTCTGTCCCGCAAACAAATTTCTTGCCTCGAATTCATTCAAATCGACGATGCCAAGTTAATTGCATGTCAATCCACTAAGGTCAAGAACTCGGAAAAAACGTATCGATTTAGAGTAATCTACTCTGAAAAATACAAGTTTATCACACAAACGAGAAAGTTTAAGGTTCTAGTAAAAAGATAGACTATTTCACGTGCTGCAAAATAATATGAAACGTCGATTGTGGGTTATGATGCCTCGGACAATTTGGTGCCCACGGGATGCTAAATCGGGAGTACGGCTTGGAAAAAATGAATCGTTGCATGAGTTGGGAGAAATGATAATGCCATTCAATACTGTCCGCGCTATACAAAACTGTTGTATATATTAAATTGTTCACGCATTGGCATGGTCATGGACAGCTTGTGCACAAGTTGATTTTTCTCGAATCGGTATCCGGGACATCGAAATCGAATCGACCTAGGGGGAATGAATAATCGTGCTTCGGCACTGATGCATTGTGGGACCGTCAGTCAGGCTTGCAACCTATACTGAACGGATGGAAATGCCGTTGAGATAGTCCCACGTGGTGTGTAACACCAATGACCGCGCATATAAGATAGTAGCATGCTCACCTATTGTCTTATGCAGGTAGTAAGTATTATCTCTGTTTTCATGAAGGGACGAGCACGGCCGCGGTAAGAACTGCGATAAATCGCTACGTTCCACTGTATGCTTTATTACTCAAAGATGGCTATCGATATGAACTGAATTCATTTAGTTCTAAATAGAAAGACAACTCTAAAGCATGCCTACCTTAACAATCAGAGTCGGTTTAGACGAGTGGGTTCGTCTCGTCCACTTAGCAAGTGTGCTAATCCCCTCCTCCAATTTCCCCAGGTACGGCGGGCGCTCTAAACTGAACCTGAAATACGGAGAGGCGTTTTGAAGCTCTTCCTATGCTGAAGTATTTTTAAGCCAATTCAATCAACGGCTTATGTATAAAGGGGAGAATGTATGGAACGGCAAGCGTTAGTTCAGACAGCTTGTCGAGTGTATTTCTTTCTGTTTTCAATCAATGTAGCCGCAACGGCATCCAATGTAATTACGACTTGCACTTCGTTGCAAGCTATGAATGAAAAACAAATTTCTATCTTCCTATACTGCATCTTATATTCTGATGTGATTTGTGAAGTTTCAACTTGACGTATTAATATGAAACTCAACATAACGTTCTTGTCTTGTAGGAATGCAATTCCAGACTCGTACGGCATCACGCCTTAGCGAGGACGATCGATTCGGCAAAATAACACCGGGGACGAACGGTTTGTCGACTCGGGGTGTGACAATTCCCATCACCACAAATCAAGATAATTTTCCTATTGCTCTCAGAAAAAGAAAACGCATTTGTACCACAAAGAAGAAACATCACATCTCTAATTATGTTTTCTTACATCGTGCTTCCTTATCTTTTCATACATTTATTGGTTCATTGTCTTCCATTTCCATTCCCAAAACTTATAAGCAAGTTATGTCATCTTCTGGTTTGGAAAGTGCAATGGATTAGGAGATGTGTGCTTTACAGCAAAATCAGACTTGGGAGCTTACATCATTTCCAGTTGGAAAGAAGACAGTAGGTTGTCGATGGATGTACACTATTAAGTATCATCCGGGTGTTTGGTTGAGAACCTCAAGGCACGGTTGGTTGCAAAAGGGTATACTCAGACATATGGTATAGATTATATGGAGACTTTCTCTCCAGTGGCTCTGCTGAATTCGGTTCGGATTCTTATCTCTGTGGCGGTTAATCGCTAATGGCCTATGTATCAGCTGGACATAATGAATGCTTTCTTGCATGGTGACTTACAGGAGGAGGTCTATATGGATCAACCACTGGGGTATGTTGTGACTGGAAGTGGAAAACTCATATGTCAATTGAAGAAAGCATTATATGGGTTAAAACGGTCATCTCGAACTTGGTTTGACAAATTCAGTTCAGTTCTTATTCAGTATGGGTTTCGACGCACCATATCAGATCATCAGTATTTTGTCATCCTTCCTCGGCAGATATTATTGTGTTGATTGTTTATGTTGATGATATCATCATATTTGGGAGTGATATGATGGAATTGTAGACTTGATGGTCTACCTTAGTCGTCAGTTTCATACTAAAGATTTAGGTCTTCTTCGACATTTTCTTGGAACCGAGGTTGCTCGAACTAACAAAGGTGTGTATCTATCGTAGTGTAAGTATGTTCTAGACTTGCTCTCAGAGACTAGAATGTTGGAGTGTCGGCCAGTTGAGACTCCTATGAATTATCATGACAAGCTTGATGCTAACATAGAAGAGTTATTTGAGAATGTTGGACATTATAGACGGCTGGTTGGAAAACTTATATATCTTACTATTGCACGACCAGACATCTCCTATGCAGTTGGAGTAGTTAGTCAGTTTATGCATGTCCCTCGGCAACCACATTGGGAGGCTATCTCGCATTCCACGCTATGTTGTTACAGACGACACCTAGGCGCTTAGGTTGCCTAAGCGTGCAGGTTGGAGAGGACTCGCCTCGACCTGGGAAAATTTCTCCTGGATGAGGTGACGCTCGCCTAAGCTTGCCTAGGCGTCCGCCTAGGATCGCCCAGGGGAAAAAAAATACCTGCTTAGGGCCACCCAATTATGCTAACCATCTTTTACTTGACATTGAATATTGGTTATTTCATACTTTTTGCTTCTTATATTACTTTTATGCTTATTGGTTAATGTTTATTGCTTATTAGTTATACTACATATTTATTGTATACATAAATGCAAAAAAAATTGATTCAAGAGCAGCAGATCCTGGACGAGCCCCTAGACGCGCCTAGGCGAGGCGGATGGCCTAGCGCCCAGTACAACATAGATTCTACGTTACTTGAAGGGTGCACCTGGAAAGGTTTGTTGTACAAACCTTTGCAGTTGCTTATGGTGACAGGATTCAGTGATGCTGATTGGGCAAGCAGTCGCAGTGGTAGGAGGTCTACTTCTGGTTATTGTACATTTGTGGGTGGCAATCTTGTCACATGGCGTAGTAAGAAGCAGAATGTTGTAGCTCGTTCTAATGAAGAGTCCGAGTATCGTGCGATGGCTCATACAGCTTCTGAGATGATGTGGATGTAGCCTCTTCTTCATAAAATAGGAATTATGGTTCATATTCCTATGGAGATGTATTGTGACAACCAGTCGGCCATTTTCATAGCCAGTAATCTGGTGTTTCATGAGCGCACTAAGCATATCGAGGTGGATTGTCATTTTGTTCGTGATTTGTTGCTGAAGAAACAGGTCGTCACTCCTTATGTTCGGTCTGAGAATCAATTGGGTGATATCCTTACCAAGCCACTTGCTCGTGGTCCATTTTATGATTTATGTAACAAGCTGGACATGTCTGATCTATATGCTCCAGCTTGAGGGAGGGTGTTAGAGTTATTATTGTTATTTATCTTATGAGGGTATAATAGTAATTTTGGATGTACTGCATATCAATATAAATAACATGAGATGCAACCTAAGGATTCCAAGCCCTTGCAATCTCTTTTCTCATATTCTCTCTTCTCCTTTTCTCCTTCTCTTCTCTCCAAACTCCACTAACCCCTAGTCCAAAATTGTCCCCGCCAAAGGAACTGATATCGGAGGTGTCAAAATTCTCGTCACAAACTTGGAGCAGCAGAGGGATATACCCTAGTGAGTAAGGTAGCTGCTCACTGATGACGTCAAGGGGAATCTAGACGCAGAAGTACAGTGTTGTCCCTTGGTGGTCAAAGGTTTGTTTGGGTTGTGTTTACAATGATAATGAAGATATATAACAAAAGAAGGAATTAGAAGCAACTTCAGGAGAAAAGTCGTTTGACTGGTTTATGAGAGTCAAATATACAATACATGATAAAATTTCAAGAGATCATCAAGCCAAAAAAAATTTGATATGGAACAAGCATCTTAGATTAAATTAGAGTACACAGGATATCTAATTTTCTTTTCTTTCTTTTTTCTTTCTTTTTCTTTTACTTAGTAACCAGAGGAGGAAAAAGACCTGGTTTTCACTTTTCACATAAAAAATTGGGAAGAAAGCTTTCTTGTTGCACAAGTTCAGGTAACAAAGATGAGCAATCACCAAATTAGACACATGGTGTTGAAGATGGTCAAAAGACGTAAGCAAGTTACTAATGAAGGACACTTCAGCTCAAAACTATAACATAAGTAGAATAATGACGAGTAGATCTAGAACTATGGATCTCTATTATATGATTTATAAAAACTCAATCCCAGTAGGATCAGCAGCTAGAAACAATAAGTCAAGTGGATAGCAAGTTCATACAAGATGGATAAGTTAAGGACACTTCAGATAGAAACTATATAATATAACTAGAATACTTGCAAGTAGATTCTTCGCCTACTTGCAATAATAAGCCAAGTGGATAAGCAAATTCTTTTATTAGCTTCCCTATACAAAAGACTAAACCATCTTCATATATTAAACTCAACTCTGAAGCAATAATTAACGAGTCATAAATTATGTTCAGTTGAACTCACGAATTTGGAAACAAACAATTCATACAGCCCCTCCAAATGCATAAGCCTTATTGGAACTTGGCTGCCAATTCTATCCGCATCAAATCTTTTGGTGAAATTTGTACCCAGATTTTGGATCCCAATATAAGCTTTTCGAGAAGGATCATGCACGGGAACAAATGCAGGCCAATTACTGCCATAAGAAATATAGCATAGATCACAATAAGTTGGATATTGCAAAAGACTGTGTAGCTTGTTCTGTGTGTGTGTGTGTAATGGTGTATGCAGATTGTGTAACTGTTCGTGAGGATTCATGTGTTTGTTTGACTGTCTGCATATGTAGAAAGAAAATTCATTTCAATAGTTACCAAGTTGGGAGGTTGTGTGTAACAGAATATAATTAACTTAACTTCACATAGTGCCATCTTATTTATCATATTTGGCTGAATTTTGGAGTGGTGACCAAGTACGCTTCAACTGAGGAACTTTAGAAAACTAAAGCCACTTTAGAGAATTCTTTGACGAGTTCCCTGTTGTCTAAGCACTACTCCTAGCTTTCTATCTCCTTTGTTGTTCTTTTCTTCTCTCTATCTCCTTCTCTTCTTGTTTTCTGTGCATCTTGCTCTCTCTTCTCCATTTTTGATTTCTTTTACCTTCCTCGTTTGTGGTTCATTAATAAAGTTTGGATAGAATGCAGTCAGTTGAACAAATTGCATATTGTTTATAAGGTGATGCAACTTGAGGTAGGTTTCACCGTACTTGTAGTTCTCATGTATAAGCAATTTGTAAACACAATTATCAGGATAATACAATGAGTCAGGCCTTTTTGCTGCTTTACATCAAAAAAAGCAAAATTTTATGTTTCATTGTTTCTTGATTACAAAAGATAACTTCAATCTGAACTCCTTAAGAAGAAACAATAGCCCCTTAATCCTAAAAACAATAACTACTACATCGATTGGGCTCCCTATAAGTATATTAATTAATATGGAATAATAATCATTTTTTCTTAGGCTTACTCATATCCAACATATTATGCTTGTTTTCGTAACATCCATACTTCACATGGAATTTGCCCATAGCCAGTTCTTCTTCCTAGACCTTGAAAACTACAACTTTGGGCTCAAATTGAAAACATATGTTGTTAGGGTTGGCTTTTGATAGTCATGACTATCAAGATTAACCAATTCCTATGAATCACAATTTCTGGTTGATTGCAATATTGTGTTTATGTATATTGAGCATAAAGTTAAACTTTAGTAAGTTACATCAGAGATGTGATTGGGTTGGAAAGGTTCATATAGTGCTAGACCTAGGCCTGGACTTTCCCAGTACAGGTTTGCATCCAGACCGTGCCTATATATGCTTTGGGTTGGGTCCAAGACATGTCCGAATATTTTCCATTTTTTAAACAATACACTAAAAATGTCATGATTCCTATATCCTATCCCTAAAATTTTGCACCAAGATCAACTCTAAGTGGGTCAAATACGATTTAGAGGGAATTATCTACCATTTTTAAGTTCCAAGTTTACTTTGAGGGTCAGAGTATACAGGTCCAAAGCTGGTTAAGGATGCAGTTCAGTAAAATTCAGATGACTGCAAAGTTCAATATGATCTAAGATCCAAATTGTAGGCTTCAGGTTAATACGTAACCATGCATCCACGGCATAGGTTCATTGCTTGTTTGATAAACAGAGAGGTGATTTGAATGTCCAAATCCTAAAACTGTTCTTGCTAGGCAGGTAAATATTCATATTAATACCAAAAATTCAGATAGTTCATTACTAACGAAATTAGTTGTGTGAGGAAATGGGAATTGAGTGAAATCGTGCACACATCTACATTTTGTGGGACATCACCTTTATCAATTCAGGCAAAGTTTCCTATGAAAGCTAAATATGAGAATTATATGACATTACTAAGTAAAGGATATTTCATATCACAATTTGCATCATTTTAATTTGATCGAGAAAAAAAAAGGTTTTCTGCAACTTTTAGTTTTGTCTCCTTCGAATAAATAAAGTTTCATTCTGCATTCATCCAATTGTCTTACAAAAGTTAAGTCTATCATGCATACTAGAGTACAAAACTTAAGTCTCTATGGTGCATACTAGAGTTTTGGAAAGAAAAAAGAAGTGATATTATTACAATAGAGCTTAATGGTAAATTAGGTTTCTATTTGATTTATACTTTACATGTATTCAAATATGACAATATTTAGAAATTATACAAAATAAGTTCCAGGTTATGCCGATTAACGATACTCATTTTATCGTATCTTTCAGATTTATGCACTAAATATTTAGACATGCAGTACAATAATTCCATGGAAACTATCTCCAAAGCCATGTGTTCTCGACTTGCAAATATCTTGGCAGTTCAGTTCAGCGGACTTGCAAAAGTAAAGTACAACCTACTCCCCAAAATAACCATAAGATAAATCTGAAAGATAAGATAAAATGAATATCACTAAAGTAAAGTACATGTGCTTGACTCAAATATCTTTGCAGTTCAGTTCAGCGGACTTGCAAAAGTACAACCTACTCCCCAAATAACCACAGGATTCTACTTTCAGGTAATTCTCTAGGCTTATCCTCATAGGTATTACCTTAATTTGTCTAAATTTTGCATCTACATGAGAAGGTGATAGAATTTTTCTATTTTTTTTATTTATTGTCAATTTCCCAATCCTATTACGCTTACTTTGTGCCGTAACTTATCAATATTCTAGTAAAGTACCAGTTAAGTGTTCTAAGAGCCCGAACTAAGATTTGGCATCTTCTAGTATGCCATTAAAGTAGTATATGGAGGGGGGAATCATGACTTTTGTCCAAGATATAGAGAAGCTTTAACCCAAATTTGTTGAAAACTGGCATTCCACATATTTTAATCCACACATTCAAATATCCATGGAGAATTAAAACTTTACACTTGTTGAAGTTACTCGAAAGCTTCGTGGAAAGATAGAGAATAATAGAATGCTTTATTACGGACTATGGACCCCTATTTATATGATGAGGATTGAGGTTCTCATATTACATTAACCAATGTAGAACTAGTAGAGAGGACCTAATAATGAAATAAAAGGAGATACATAAGATTCTTTTAAGAATAGTAGGATTCGTGGAGGGAGGTAGATGCCATATGGTGTTGGTGGGTAGTTCTCAGTTGGGTGGATGGGGATGAAAATGGAGGGCCAGGAAGGCGGGGGTGGGGGGGGGGGGGGGGGGGGGGGGGGGGGGGGTGTTAGGAGGGAGTGAGAGAGAGGTGGGGTGCCCACAGCCTAGGAGTTTGGGTGGGTATTTAGGAAAAAGAGAAGAGGGTTTGGGATGAGGCTAGGGTTCAAAAGATTCTTGATGTCATACTATGTTGTGAGAGAGAGAGAGAGAGAGAGTAATTGATGCTTAATTGAGGGGATATGGACACCTATTTATATGATTAGGATTGAGATTCCCCTATTACATTAACCAATATGGAACTAACATAGATTTGTCTAAGAAAGAAATAAAATAGAATAATACTCTCTCATATATTCAAAGTTATTAGTCTAGTAAACCATTGGAATGGCCTCATGTTAATGGAATGTGTTTGGTTTGTATTCATGGCCTCAATGTTACAGAAATCCAACTATAGAAACTACTAAAGTTCGAGTCATACTAACTTCTGATTTGTCTATTAACTTTACACAATAAATGGCAGAAACATAACATAGCAAGCATACATATCTTCACACATGCAATATGTAACAATCCATCTAGTACAGTTTTTGAATACTTCAATTTGATTAGTAAGTACAAATATATTTGTTAACACATCAAATAAGTCTTCAATAGTACAGCACTCTCACCTCTCATGCACGTGTCAGAGTCCAGGTTTAGGACACTGAAACATTGAGCATAAGTTATAGCATTATTCCAAGTGACCTAATACATATGGGTTCATTATATTTTGTAGTAGAATACTAATTTATAAGAAGCTCTTTGTGATTTGCATTTTACTACCACTTCTGGTTCTAGCCAGAGAAACCATCCATGATAGAGAGCATCCCATGACCTGCAGTGTTGTCAACTAGAAGGTCCATGTGTAGCAAGGTCTTTAGGGGCATGCTTTTTTGTTTAGTGTTCTGAAATTGATGCAGACTATGACACGGCCATCCTTCTTCATAACCGGTATTTTTGAAATCCAATGTGGATAGAGAACGTTCACTATGCAAGTTTGTGAGATCACATTATGATCTATCTAATCCCTTTGACAAGCTACATCGGAATAAGTTTAAATATCTAAAAAATTAATATCTACTTTCTGCAGTTGCAACTATGTTAAATCCTCTGCAAATGATGGGTATCAGACTCATGCCATTCATCATATCCAATATAATACACGAAGTCAAATTTATTGACCCCAGAGTTACCAGGTTCACTCTAGTCAACCCTGACAGTCTCCTGAAATGCAAGACCACAGAATCTGCAGGTTCAGATCCGGGTCAACAAAAAGTGAAAAGTTGCAATCTGTATCGAAAAGAAGTTCAACTTTCCAAAGATATCAATCAAACGGAAATAGAAAAGACAATAAAATCAATTAACTGTCAAAAGAAAGCATACAAGACAATAAAATCAATTAACTGTCAAAAGAAATCATAAAAAAATTATCAACTCTTTAATGGATCTTTCTATTCTCCATAGCAGGCGTCTCTTTTGTTGGCAGAGGCTCGAGTGATTATGACGACTAGTGGCACACATGAATTACCTATGAACGTAATATCTACCTGGGACCTCTACCTTTTGGTGTGGAGGGTTATAATATAATTACTAGTCGACTGTTTCCTCACACAATTTGAAGAATAATGTACCCATCAACAAAACCAACTAGTCATATTAGCACTTGCGGTTCCAAGTTTGCTAGAACTTGGTTTTCTATAGATAAAACATCATTTTACTTCAAATGAGTTGAATGTTTGACCATCAACATATAGCCAATGAACTTCCTAAAAGAAATAAAGGGGTGAGATCCGTCAGGATTCATCATTGCACGGACAGATAAAACCATAAAACTCAGCAGCCAAGTTAAATTTTGTAAGCACTGCCAAAACATTATCTTAATCCATGTAAGTCACCTCAAAATTGGTAGTGAATACCAAAACAAAATGATCCTTGTTTCTTCGCCCATGCTTAAGATACTTCCATCCCCAATTTATCATTGTACCTAAGGGACACTTTGGATAGCAAGAACTCCTTGGAAGTGGGGAAATAGGAGTTCTAGTGTAGATAGTCTTCGGACTTTCTTGCAGTTTCTCGTCTCTTTTCTTCCAAAATGTGTTTGGATAGCGAATACGGAAGAATGTGGGAATATGGAAAAGTTAATTAATATATCATTAAAAAATTATTAACGACTAACTAAATCGATATATAGTTACTAAGATTTTGCCATTATTAGTTGACCGATAATAATTCAAAAAAATTTATACATGATAATATATTTTTAGGCAATTAGCTGGGAAGAAAGAACTTTATGGAATTTGTTGTAATGTCCTGCTCCGCGCGGTATATTTTGTTGGCTTGTTGACTAGAATAGGTCGTTTGAACTTGGATTCATGTAGAGGAATCATTCAGATATGCTCGGTCAAGACAGATTGGCTTTTATTTATGGTTGGTGGTTGCTTTACACTTAATAAAATTGATGTTACATGTCTTGTTCTATATGTCATGAGTTCGTTATTGCTAATAAAAAGAACCAAGACAAAAGAGATTAATAGGATTGTTGTCAACTTGTTGTATAGATATATATCACATGGAAATATTAATTTGTCGTTATAGACTTAGGTTTCGTACTATTGTATTTATATGGATTTCATAATGTTGCCATAGACATAAATATGGTGTTGTAGTTATGCTACCATGTGGGGTGTAATTCTATTGTTATGTTATAGATGTGGAATATAACATTGTTCTTATGTATCTTGTGGAGTGTAGTGTTGTCGTTTCATAGGAATGAAATATGGAAAGGTTTGGGACCGTCGAGTCGCCAAGGTAGAAATTTCAGAATTGGAAATACGAAGTACGAACGACGGCTCAAGAAATGTGATAATGCAGAAGAGGTGTGTTGTGGTATAACGTTGTTGAAGTATAATGCAGAAGAGATGTGATGTGGGGCACCAAGATCGACGTATTAGCACGGGATATTACGTGACATTCAGTGGGACTAACTACCAAGACTGGAAAGGTACAACACAATACGGGATTATTCGAAAACTTTTAGTGGAGACTAGCTACCCAGGCTGAAAGCGAGCTGCCTAACCCGAGATAGTCATAGATGGCTTGCAGTGTCAATGACCTTCATATAGTTAGGTTGCATGCTAATGTCATCTGCTTGTAGGCCTAGTAACTTAATGCAGGAACAGGCCTTGACACGTTTATATATTTTTATAAAGGCTAATGATTGTCTTATGTAGGGACACGTTTATGACACATTTTTATATTATGAATGATATCATTGTAAGCAAGGAAGGATGGTAATTATTAGGTAAGATCAGTTGTGTTGTTTGACACTTCTATGCTTATAGACACATACATGTTATGAATTGTTAACTAATCCTAAGACAATATTAGAAAAACCACGTAATATTTGCCTACACTTACATAATCAACATGTTGGTTTTAGGTGAGTTTGGTTAAGGCACTCACATAATCAACATGTTGGGTTTGGGTGAGTTTGGTTAAGGCACTCACCAGTGCATTCTCCAATGTGCTGACATTCCAACTCTATGAGTGCAAGAAGCTACTTGGACGTTCTGAGGCATTGGAGCTCGGTTGGTGCTTGAAGCTGTTCGGCTGGAAGAAGATCTTTCTTTTGTTTATAAAGGACATAATGTATGGAACAGTGTTGATTGTATTATTTCATGAGTTATAAGTCATATGGTATCGTTTATTGTATTAAGATTCCGTGTTGCAATCGAGTTGTTCTTTGGTCTAAAGTTGTTGTGATTCTGTTACAAATTATCAATAAAGAGAATCATTTTCATATATATTGTGTATCAACTTTTTTGTTTCTTTCTGCTGCAATGACTTTGATTTTGAGACTATTTTATCGACTGTGTTTGCATTTGCCTTGCATAAGTGCAATTTTAGACTTGTATGGCATCACGTTCCGACTTTCGGTTTTGTGGGATCGAAACATGACATAATGGTATCAGAGTACGACTTTACTTCCTTGGACCCTCAATTAATTATCGCCAACACTGAGTTGCTTCCATAATCGAAGTCTCTTGACTCTCTTTGATGTGCTGCTGAGTATTCCATACAATAAGTATAGATATGTTAGGATTACTGATGCGGGTATTTTGTTGGTTAGCGACGTATGGTTTGAGAAGATAGTAAGGAAGGATGTTTGAAATGAGGATAAGTTGAATTTGGTTAAGTTGGATGATGGATAAGCAACAGGATATCAGTAGAGTTGATGTAGTTATCTGTGAGCATTGTTGATGCAAGTATTGTAGAAAGTGTACCTAGAGACGTGGATATAGTGTGATTTCAAGTGGAATGAATCAGTTGGATTTCAAATGATTGTCAAGTGGTGTAGAAGTGGATGTTATGTTCGTAATCGTTGGGATCACCGTGGTAAATATTGTCCAAGAAGAACGTTGATTCAGAGAATAGAGAAGGATTATTTGTGTGCATAGTAGTTTAGTTCCCTGAGAGGTGTACTGGATAGTCTTAATGGTGTTTGCTGAATTTAGTGATATTGGTATCGATAAAGCTATCAGTTATGGATGGGTAGTGAGAGGTCTCAGTTTAGAGTTATGTCTGGTTGATGCAATTTCGGATGTCTCTTGTTGGATTGGTTCAGATGATCGAGAATGATTTTTAGCATATTAAGATTGTATAGATTTGGGATTGTGAAATGGATGGCTTGGCTGAGAATCAGTATCGATAGTATATTGAACTGTGGTTTGAATCAATTGGATTAAATTTTGAGTTGAGTGTGAAGACTCGGTGGTGCAATTGGAAGTTTGGAGGATATGAAAATAACTCTTAAGGATTTAAGAATTGTATTGCTCGTTGACCTATGATAGCCTATAGCTGAATCTTAAGTGTGGACGTGTGGACAAGTTGATCGTGTATCAAGTTTCGCAGATAGCATTGGTTGGCACAAATTTGAGTTTAGATTATGGATGTTTTCCTGGTGATGCATATATTTAATGATATTGAGGTATATCGAAACTAGGGGATATTTGGCTGGATGAACGATAATTGTGTAGCATATCGAATCGTTAGTCTTGATGGATTCTAGCTTATGGATTATAATGGATTGAATGATAGTATCATAGTTTCCTATGACTTGGTTAGGTAACCTTGGGCATAGAATGAATGGATATCAGTTAGAGCATCATTAGTAGTTGGGACTCTCAAATGCAATTTGGGGCCCAAAATTTTAAAAAAAAGTAAATGTAGAATGGATTGGATTCGTATGAGAATAGTAGTAAATGATAAAGTGAGCTCCGGTCCCAAAGATTGTGTGGTCAAAAACTAATGTAAGAAAAAAAATATGAAGTCTAGAATATAGAAAGTTTGGCTCCAAATTGGGACTTGTTATTCTACAAAACGAATTCCTACAATGTAGAATCTAGAAATTGGGAGGCCCAACCCATAGCACCTATGGGTGGGATGAGACCGAAATTGTAGAAATTGAAACTAGGGATGAGACTTACAATTCTACAAAATTAGCTCCTATTCTAAATCTAGAATCTAGAAAATGGGATGAGCCTTACTAATGATGCTCTTAGACTCGGCTTGGCGAATGTTGGAATTCATTGTGATTGTTGCAATCAATTCGAAGTGATAAAATTGATGGATTACGAGAATTGTTTAGTCAACCTATATTTTGGATGGAATGGATTTGTAAGATTGAAACAATTGGAGATAGTGAGAATTGCCTTGACATGTGGATTGATTTTAAGTTGCTTCTGATTATACAAGTGAATTGGATGCATAGAGATTGAGTACGAGTTAAATTAGATTAGTGATTGAGATTTACATCTCGTAACT
The DNA here is from genome assembly GCA_029216955.1 of Iris pallida. Lineage (NCBI taxonomy): Eukaryota > Viridiplantae > Streptophyta > Magnoliopsida > Asparagales > Iridaceae > Iris > Iris pallida. The sequence goes on from JANAVB010013200.1 coordinate 10,349,394, forward strand.
AGTGATTTAGAATTATGACTTAGAATCGGGTGATTGAGATTTACGAATTTGGATCGATGGAATTTATCGAACGAATTTAAGGTTTGGATTATAAAAGTTGACTAGATTGATGTCGTAGATCATGATATAGTCGAGGATGATTATTGGATGGACTTACCGTAGGTAAAGACTTTGCTAGATAGACTTCGACCCTTGGATTTTAATGATGTTGGCAAGCTGATATGAGTTGGTTTATTAGATGTTTTGAGTTAGAAACATTCTCCTAAGTTTAGGTAGAATCCCTTAGATTGTTGGGTAAGGTTTGACCCCAGGATTGGGATGGATGCAACAATTCCTGGTTTTTTGTTGGAGATGAGTTAGCGTGAAGTTTGAGTGTGGCCTATGAGTTAACTAGCCTATTTGTTAGGCAGACGTCCCAATGTTGAGTATAGGGATCAATAGGATGACCTTAAGAAGAGTTGCCTAGGTAGATTGCATTAGAATAGAGATGGAATAGCGAGATTGAGAGAGAAGCCTAGGATTTTATAGTTCTTGAGAATTTTGATTGATTGTTTGCGTTTGGAAGAATGAAGTGTATTTAGATTAAACGGTGATTATTAATTATCATATTGTCTTAGTTGATTATACACAATTAGAGGTCAAAGATAAAATTTTCTTGACAAATTGGATGGTGCTTCAAAACCGTGCATGTGAAAAAGTGATTGATAGTAGTGCAATCATTGGGTTAGATTTAGTTTGGGTTTTGGATTGATCTTCAATGAGGTTATATTGATTTGTGCATAGGCTAGAATACTTGGGATAGCGATTGTATCGTCATAATAGAAATTGGTTGGAAGGATTGGGTTTTGGCTAATTGAATTTTGATGGTTCAAGATTTCCTATTATTCGGACAAAAGTTGATGGATGAGATGGATACATGATTTGATATGGTTGCAAGCTAGCTATGAAATGAGATCGACCTTGTAAATTGAATTATGATGACTTTATATTTGGTTGAAATTGGACGATATTAACAATAGTTGAGATCATGTTTGGAAGAGTGCAATTGATGTATGTATAGTAAGTGATTCGAATTGGTTAGTTATTTTATTCGATTGAGAAATTCTTAGAAGATAGAACGTGGATCGATTCAATGGTAAATTTTAAGATAGTAGAATTTTGCTAGAACTGAGTATTGATGTACAATTGTGATTAAGACTTGAACGCGGTCTGGTTTGGCTATTTGGTGGATAATTGAATTTGATATCTTAAGGATAGTTTGGATAGTTGAGGTACAATACTTGGGATTTGAATGGAGATATCGATTGATTTTGGTCTATGTTCCTTTGATCTAGAATGGTATAGTGCTTGGGTAGGTTTTCATAGTCTGACTTTGGTTCTTGGGTGCTAGAGTCTGATTTTATATTCGCTAAGTGATATCTAGCATAGTGAGTTGAGAAGCGTTGTTGATGGAGGCAGAAACTGTTAGTAGAGCTTGGGAAATGATTTGATCGGATTTGGTGGAGTAAGTTGTTCAATGGTTTTGGTTATGGCATGAGTGAACTTGCATTGATTGAGGAAATGATAGAAAGCTGTATTAGAGTGATCTTTGAAGTTATGCAAGGTGTGGTCAAGTTGGACAAAGAGGAACAGGCTTCTTGAAATCCAATGAGTTCATTTGTCTGAGCATTTTTGTTCAGCTATGGATTGGAAGAGAAGGCATAGACATAAGTGAAGAGAGTTGATACAGGTATGTTTGTTGTGCGTAGAAGGAAATGTGCAAGTGTTGATCAGAGTGGTAGGTGTTTTGTGATTATCTTAGATTTTGATCTGTGTTTTGGATGGTCATTCCGTCAGAAATCGACATAGAAGTTTGAATCAGAGATTGAGTAAGGAGTTTCTTCTTTTGCAGTTGATGCGAAGGAAGGAGTTTATTTTGTTAAGTTTGGGGACAACTTTTTCTGAGTGGTGTATTATATAATGTCTCGCTTCGTGCGGTGCATTGTGCTGGTTTGTTAGTTCGAAAGGCCGTTTGAACTAGGAGACGAATCATTCAGATATGCTCGGTCGATACAGATAAGACTTTTCTTCATGGTGGATGATTTTGATCATTCGCTCATTTACCTTCACACTTAATAAAATTAATGTTGCATGTCTTGTTCTATATGCCATGAGTTTGTTATTGCTAATAAAAACAAAGATAAAAGAGATTAATAGGATTGTTGACAACTTGATGTGTTATATATATATATCGGCAATCTCTGGCGGGACCCATGGCTAGATCAGCAATCTCCGTTAGAGATTCTGGGAGACCGTACACACAGGGAGGCTGGTAGGGGGCTGACTTGCCAACGGATTATCAGGAATTGAGTATAGAGTCCTGAGTCCTACCGCCATACTGAGGAGCTTGGAGAGGTTATTCGCACGGCCGGGATTGATCCGTCACAGCCAGCTGATTGTTGGATCTGGGATCTGCCGGGAGCCACCGGGGAGTCTGGAGAGTTCAGGTTCCAAAGCTGCTATAATCTTATACGGCATACATTCCCTACTAGTGCCGACTATGAGTTCATATGGTGCAAGGGACTGGCCAGGAAGATGCAGCTTTGTGTCTACCGATTACTGCTGGGTCGCCCGCTGACGAGAGACCGACTCATCTCTTTTGGGATACAGGTGCCCAACCCAAAGTGTGTGCTATGTGACGTGGAGAATGAATCTATGAGATACTTATTCTTTGAGTGTGAGGTGGCCTGGCACATCTGCAATGAACAATGTCGTGCGTTCGACGGATGTGACTCTGGAAGGGTGATCGGTGACATCATCAATGAGATTCGGGACTAAAGAGGGAGACGATAGGGCTGGTTCAAGACCGCTAGAGTTCAGCTAACTGCTGCTGTCTGGCATATATGGAGGGAACGGAACCGTCGCATCTTCGAGGGACTTACCACCCCTCCTGTAGGCATCCTCCATAACATTGATTTTGATGTAAAAGCTATGGAAACCTGATGAGTGGGAGTCCCACTCTGATTGTATGATTGTATGATTATGTGTTGAGTTGGAATAAAATTTACCCTTTTTCCAATATATATATATATATATATATATATATATATATATATATATATATATATAATAGAAATGGGAAACCCTAAGGGAGCGATCGGGAGCAGCGATCGGGAGCAGCGGGGGTCCCCTCCAAGGGACCCCGGCGTCGTAGGAAGGAGTGGGCCGACCGACGGCGGCGCCCAGGTCGGGGCCGGCCCGACTGGTGGCGTCGTGGCCCAATCGGGCAGGGACGGAGTCCCCCTGACGTGCGCGGACACTCCGTCGAGCGCTAGCGGCCACGCTGGCGCGTACGCCCAGGCGCGCGTGGGTGGCCAGGCCGCTGTCACGGCGGTTGCGGGAGCCGGCAACGGGGCTCAGGCGGACGGAGGTGGTGGCCAGGCTTCTGGCCGGTCGGGCGCGGGTGCCCAGGAAGGGGGGGGCGGGCGGCTGCGGACGTCCGCCGGCGGAGGCAAGGGCACCGGTGGTGGTGGCTACTCTGACGACGGCACAGGTCATGGCCGGAAGGGTCATAGCGAAGGCCGTGGCGGGCAGATGGCAGTTGTCGGGGGAGGATCGGCGGGAAAGACGGCTCATTGGGTTCCTGATTTAACTGGAACACCGGACTTCCAACCTGGATCTGGATCCGGATCTCAGGGGAGGCAAGATGCAGAAGGCGGCTGGACTACGATTACGAGACGCCGGGGAGCAAAGTCTCGAGGCAAAGTGGGGGGCGTGCAGAGCCACCAAAAGCCGCGAGTCTCGGATGGCAGACGAACGGGAGAGGGTTGGGGGTCGAGGGCGACGACTCGGGGCATTGCGACGTTTGCTGGGAAAGCAGTGGGCTGGCGTCCCAAGGTGACTTCGACGGAAAAAGAAAAGGGCATAATGGTGGACCGGGGGGGGGGGGTCAGGGGCCAAGGCCATCTCCGTCTGGTGTCGTCCCTCCCCTACAAAGGACGTCCTCCTGGCCTGCGGGGAGGTCCTGGGCTGATATTTGCAAACCGGTGGGTCCTAAAAGTCCTACCTCTATGGAGTTTGTGCCGCCGAAGAAGGTAGGGAGTGGTTTCCGGGCCTCGTTCCTAGCAGAGGAAATTGAGAAGGTGACAACCTTCTGGAAAAACACGCTTGTTCTATATGTTCTGGGAAACAAGCCATTCTACAGTCAGATCCGGGGTTATGCGGCGCGTGTCTGGCAGCCTAAAGGCAGTATGGAGTTCTTTGCTAGAGAAAATGGCTTCTATTATGTGAAGTTTGGGCTAGCAGAAGATGTCACCAAGATCCTGCAAGGAGGTCCGTGGACGTTCGATGGCAGCTGATCATACTGAAGGAGTGGACACCTGAGTTGCGATGCAAGAAGGAAGTCATGAACAATATCCCTATCTGGATTCGCTTTCCGGAGTTCCCTGTGCGGTTCTGGAGCATTCCCCTGCTGATACGACTAGCGAGCTTGGTGGGCACTCCGATCAAGGCTGATGATGCTACAGCCTTCCGATCGAGGCTGATATATGCCCGAATATTCGTAGAGATTCGGGCTGGCGGGGAGTTGCCGAGTTTTTTGTAATACGAAGTACCTTCTGGGGAGGTTCTAACCCAGAAGGTGAAGTAGGAATGGGTTCCACCAACCTGTTCACATTGCGCTTGCTTCAGTCACCTGGACAGTTCATGCCCGTCAGGAGGGGCTCAACCAGGGAGGTCCATGCCCTCCTTTCCTACTGAGGCGCCAGGTTCTTCACGGACGACGGAGCCTTTATCCGGGGAGGACAGAGTGGATGATATCATGCAGGAGGGAGACCGACCGATGGAGGCCGTGAGTGATCCGAGCGTGACTGTGCCAGCCCAGTCGGTTCCCGCTCGTGGAACGATGGTCATCTTCTCGGTGCAGAGGAGTATGGTCACCAGAGGCATGGTGGCTTCGGATAGAGCAGAGCGGGGAGATGGCGGACCATCTGCGGAAAAATTCTACAGTAGAAAGAGACATGTTGGGCCACTACGAGATAGCTCCCCAAGGGAGGGGGACAACACACGGATAGGGATGAGGCAATATGTGTGGACAATTCGGCTTGGGCCTTGATGCTTACCCAGGATGCGCCCCAGAGTGACCATATAGCAGGGACGGAGGAGGATATGACAGAGACGGATGTGGTACCACCCCCGGGTACCAGTCCTAGTGACATTCAGGGGAATCTCTCCCTTATTAATTAATGGCGGTTATCGCCTGGAATGTGAGGGGGGCGTGTTCGCTGGATAGATAGAGGGAGATTTATGGGGTATTACGCAGAGAGAGGTGCGACATCTCTGTCCTGCTGGAGACCAAGATCAAAGAGGAACAGACTCTGACTCGCCGGACCCCATCTCTATGGGCCCAAATTCACAACTTAGCTCTCTGCGACATGGCTAGGATCTGGGTCAAATGGAACACCAAGTCTTGGGATGGAGACTTGATCTTGTTGACGGAGCAGCTGATTGCTATCTCTTTAACTAACAAGGGTGGCTTTCGGTTCCTACTGGACGCGATTTACGGCCATAATGACAGACGGCGGCGGGAGACCTTGTGGAGCGGCATTACCAGGGTTGCTGCTGTTGCAGACTCCACACATCTGCCTCTTCTCATGATGGGAGACTTCAACGCCCTGCTACACAGAGGGGAGAAAATAGGCGGAAGACCGGTTCCTGATCCGGTGCTGTCTGATTTTCAGAGTTGTCTTCTTCAGGCTGGGCTCCAGGGGCTGACTCGCTCGGGATTTATCTGGACTTGGCATAACAAGGCTGTCCGCAACAGGGTGGCATGCCAGTTAGATAGAGCCCTGGGCAATGGGGAGTGGTTTCGTCGCTTCCCCAACTCTTCGGCTAAGGGTATGGCCGCTGGTACGAGTGACCACTCCCCCATCAGGCTTGGTTTCACTGATCGCTCTACGGTGAGGTCTCGTCCCTTTCGGTACAACAACAGCTGGTTCCTATCGAAGGGTTACTCGGAGGCTATTACGGAGGGTGTTGCTCATCAGGTTGTGGGGACTGCTCAATATCGGATGGTTCATCTACTCAAGTACACAAAGAAGGCTCTACGGTCTTGGGTGAAGAGTTTGTCCAAGTCCTCTCTTGAAGACAAGGAGGCAGAGCTTCGGGACATCCAGTATTCCATGCAATCTGACATGTTAAATGGGGACATTGCGGCTAGAGAGAAGGAGCTGATTGGGGAAGTCAATACTCTGCGGCTTCAGAAGGAGATTAGTGCGGCTCAGCGCACTAAATGCTCATGGCTTAAGAATGGCGACCGATGTACCAAGTTCTTCTATAATGTCATCCGCACCAGACAGCATCGGAACACCATCTCTCAGCTTCTTGATACCGAGGGTAATCTAATTAGGGAGTCGTCCAAGATCTCAGGAGAGGCGGTCAGGTACTACTCTGAGTTATACTTTCAGACTGACTATCTTTCTGTGTTCCCAGATGTAGTCACGAAGAGATTGGTGACTCCATATGGGAATAGCCTCCTGCTTGTCCTTGTCACTATGGAGGAGGTGGAGGCCATTATCAAGAAAGCAGACCCCAATAAAGCTCCAGGCCCGGATGGATTCAATAGTGGGTTCTACAAACGCAACTGAGATATTCTGAAGGTCCCGGTTCTCGAGGCGGTCCAGGAGTTCTTCTCTGAGGGGAAGCTACTGAAGGAGCTGAACCACACTTGACTCTGGTACCAAAGAAGGAGGGGACGACCTCGCTGGCGGACTTTAGGCCTATTGCGTGCTGTAATTATCTTTATAAAATAATTATGCACCTCATATGCCGGCACATGGAGGAGATCATGCAGGACCTCGTCTCTCCGAACCAGGCGGCGTTCATCAAGGACGATCTATATCTGAGCATAGCCTTCTAGCTCATGAGATGGTGAGGGGCTTCAACAAACCTGGTGGGGAGAAGGCATGTGTAAAGCTGGATCTGAGGAAGGCCTACGACATGGTCAACAGGAAATTCTTATGCCACCTTCTGTCTGCTATGGGGTTTGATGATCGTTGGGTTGCGTTGATTCGGGAATGCATATTGTCTCCCACCTTCTCGGTCCTTATCCAGGGTATTCCGCATGGGTTCTTCAAAAGCAACCGTGGACTCCGGCAAGGTAACCCCTTGTCACCTTACCTGTTCACGCTTGTCATAAAGTACTTTACCTGCTTGATGGATAGGGCGGTCCATTTTGGGAGGATTGTCCCGCTGTATAGGAGAGTCGAGCCTCCGGTTACCCATCTCATCTATGCCAACGACCTACTGGTGTTCATACAGCCTTCGTTGGAGGGTATGAACACGTTATCTGAGATTATAGGTAAGCTGGAATCACACTCGGGGCTCCAGATGAACAGAGAGAAGAGCAGGGTCTACTTCAGTTCACTTTGCCTTCAGAAGGAGGAGCGCACTGATGCACTGGACGTGGAGAAGAGTGAGCTCCCAGTGAAATACCTGGGAGTTCCTTTGACAGTCAATTATGCCCGAGACCAAGATTGATATAGTCTGGTAGAGTATGCCCAGCGGAGAGTCGAAGGTTGGCAAGCTGCGGGGTTATCTTTTGGGGGGCGTATCGAGTTAGTCCGATCGGTTATCTCTGTCCTGGCCCAGTTTTAGCTGCAGTCTATTTTGATACCCATGGCTACCATCAGGAAAGTTGAAAGGATATGTGCTGATTTCATCTGGAGGGGGGCCTTCATGCAATCTCTTGGGAACAGCTCTGTCGGCCAACGAAGGAGGGAGGTGTGGGTCTCCGTCCTCTGTTAGCTATCAGGGAAGCCTCAGTCCTGAAACTGGTATGGCGGTTCATCAAAGGGAGATCCCTCTGGACGGAGTGGATGCAGTCTCGATATGTGAGGAATGGCAACTTCTGGAGGTGTGGTATTGACAACAACCACTCTGTGACCTTCAAACAAACTCTGAGACACAGAGATGTTCTTCAATCGTCTGTCAGGAGGATCATGTGTGATGGGGCTGGAATTGGCCTATGGCTGGATCCTTGGATAGAGCACCAGTTCCTGGTGGACATTATGGACGATCGAGATCACAAGAAGGTGGGCAGAGGTCTGTCTTGCCAGCACATCATCAGGAATGGAGCTTGGAGTCCGGAGTCCTACCGTCATACTGAGGGATTTGGTGAGATTATTCGCGAGATTGAGATTGACCCATCCCAGCCTGAGAATATTTGGGTCTGGGATCCGTCTGGCGTGACTGGAGGTACTACCTCGGGGGAGTTCTCCTTCCAGAGTGGCTACAACCTTATGCGTAGTGCCAATCCCCCAATTGGTGATTATGACTTCATGTGGTGCAAGAATCTGGCCAGGAAAATGCAGCTATGTATGTATCGCCTGCTCCTTGGTCGTCTTCTGACCAGGGACAGACTCATCTCTTTTGGGATCCAAGTCCCCAATCCGAAGTGTGCACTCTGTGATTTGGAGAAGGAATCGATGACCCACCTATTTTTTGACTGTGGAGTTTCATGGTCCATATGGTCTGAGCAAAACCGTATGCTGGGTGGAGATATCTCTGGCAGGTCGATTGGAGCAATCATCACGGGTATTCGAGATTACAGAAGGCGAGGCATGGTCTGGTTCAAGACTGCTAGGATTCGGCTGGCAGCCGCTGTCTGGCATGTTTGGCGGGAGAGGAATCGGCGCATATTCGAGGAACTTATCACCCTTCCGATTGGTATCCTCCATAATTTGGAGTTTGATGTAAAAGAAATGGTCGACTGACGGGTGGGCGACCATCATATCTGTATGTTGTATGAGTATTGACTGATTTTGGAATAAAATTTACCCTTTTTCCAAATATATATATATATATATATATATATATATATATATATATATATATATATATATATATATAATCGATGGCACGGGAGGAGAACCTAGGCGATCTAGGGTTTGCAAACGGACTGCCTCCACGGCCGCCGGACCCCTTGGCCGGCGGCGGGCGGGCCTCGCCCACGATGGCCGGCCCCCCTCCCGGCGTTGGGGGGGGGGGGGGGGGGGGCAGGAGCCAACTCGGGGGGGTCGGGCGGACCCCCACACGCGGGCGCGCGCGTTAGCACCCCCCCAGGCGCTCGGGGGGGGGGGGGGGGGGGGGGGGGGGGGGGGGGAGCACGGGGGGGGTTCGGGCGGACCCTCCTGGGGTGTCGACGACCCCCCCCCCCCAGGCGGAGGGGGGGGTCGGGCTCTACGGGGAGGGGCTCGGGCAATACGGGGAGGGGGTCGGGCGCCGTGGATCCGAATTTTGAATTCGGAGCGGGGTTCAGATCCATGGGGAGTCAAACGGAGGGAGGTGGATGGACGACGTTACGCGTCGTCGCGTGCCGAAGACCGGAGGGAAGACGGGAGGTGGACAGGGTCAGGTTAGGGTTCGTCATCCCGTGAGTCGTCCGAACGGGTCAGGGTCTCGGCCTAGCCGGGGTCCGGAGGTGCCTGCTGGAAGATCGGTGGGTTGGCGGCCTAAGGCGACCGCGGCGGCCAAGGGGAAGAGCAAGATGGTGGATGTGGATGTTCAGGGATCAGGGACTTCTCGGCCGGTCACTGCCCCGAGACCTATTGGGTCGTACCCTCGACCTGCTGGACGGTCCTGGGCGGAGATCTGCAAACCTGTGGGGCCGAGATCCCCCTCATCGATGGAGTACGTCCCACCGATCAAGACAGGGAGGGGTCTCCGGACTGTGTTTCCGGCGGAGGAAATACAGAAGGTGACAGCTTACTGGGAGAACACCCTCGTCATGTATGTCTTGGGCAACAAGCCTTTCTATGGACAGATCCGGGGCTATGTAGCGCGTGTCTGGCAGCCTAAGGGGAGTATGGAGTTCTATGCTCGCGAGAACGGCTTCTATTATGTGAAGTTCGGGCTAGCGGAGGATGTCGCTAGGATCCTGCAAGGCGGCCCATGGACGTTCGACGGCAGACTGATCATTCTAAAGGAATGGACTCCGGAGCTGCGATGCGAGAGGAAAGTTCTGAATGCCATACATGTATGGATTCGATTTCCTGAGTTCCCGGTTGGGTTTTGGAGCATTCCCTTGTTGATGCGGCTGGCAAGTTTGGTGGGCACCCCGATCAAGGCTGATGAAGCTACTACCTTTCGGACGCGGCTGATGTATGCTAGGATCTTTGTGGAGATTCGGGCAGGGGAGGAGCTTCCGAAGATGGTGGAATATGAGATCCCTTCTGGGGAGGTGCTTACCCAGAAGGTGGAGTATGAATGGGTTCCACCTACCTGTTCACGCTGTTCCTGCTTCGGGCATCTGGCTAGTGCTTGTCCGGAGGTTGGCTCTCCTCCGGTAGAGCCGAGTTCTCTTCCTCTTGCGGCTTCCGAAGCCCCCTGTGATATGGATTTCAGAGATGATAGCGGTGCGGAGGTTTTGGAGGGGGAGGTCACTAATCAGGTGAGTGATGGTGGTTTGAGCCTCGTTGTATCTACTCAGCCTGCCCCAACGGGGAGGGTGGTGGACACTTGCCAGGGGCAGAGTAGCATCGTTACCAGAGGTATGGTGGCGACGGAGACTGAGGCACGAGGGGAGGGCAGATTGTCTGGAGGGCAGGTTTACTGTAGGAAGAGACGTGCTATCGGCCTGCTGCGAGATGGCCCCTCCATGGTGGCGGGACGTACTACAGATAGAGAGGAGGCGGTGTGTGTGGACAATCCTGCCTGGGCATTGGTTTTATCTCCGGCCGTTCCCCAACAGACGGTTCCGACTGGGATGGATGAGGATCCTTTAGCGACGGATGCGGCACCACCCCCAGGTGCTGTTCCGGGAGTTTTTCAGGGGGCCCCCACCTCTCATTAATTAATGGCTATTATCGCCTGGAATGTGAGGGGGGCGTGTTCGCTAGGGAGGTGGAGAGAGATCTGTGGAGTGCTCCACAGAAAGAGATGTGACATTTCTGTTATATTAGAGTCCAAGATCAAAGGTGAGAAGACTCTTACTCGTCGGACCCCTTCTCTTTGGGCCCAACTACACAACCTGGCTCTTTGTGACATGGCCAGAATTTGGGTTCGCTGGAACCTGAAAAGTTGGGATGGTGACTTGCTCCTGCTGACGGAGCAGTTGATTGTCGTCTCCTTCGTGAACAAGGGTGGCTTCCGGTTCTTGCTGGGGGCTGTCTATGGCCACAATGACAGAAGGAGACGGGAGACCCTATGGAGCGACATCTATCGGATTTCATCTGTTGCTGACTCGTCGGGCCTTCCACTTCTCTTGATCGGGGACTTCAATGCCCTTCTGCACCAAGGGAAGAAGCTGGGTGGCCGCCCGGTTCCGGATTCTATCCTCTATGACTTCCAGAGATGCCTCCTGCTTGCGGGGCTCCGGGGATTGTCTCGCTCAGGTTGCATCTGGACTTGGCACAACAAAGCAACTCATAATAGGGTTGCTTGTCAGCTCGATCGCGCCCTGGGTAATGGGGAGTGGTTCCGTCACTTCCCCAACACTTCAGCTGAGAGTCTGGCAGCTGGGACGAGCGATCACTCCCCCATCCGGGTCGGCTTTACTGTTCGGTCTCTGGGGAAGTCCCGCCCGTTCAGGTACAACAACAGTTGGTCTCTCGGAGGGCTACCTAGAGGCCGTCGCTGAGGGGCTCTCTAGTGGTCAGGAGGGGACGGCCCAATTCCGTTTGGTCCGTCGTCTCAAGGCCACAAAGAGAGCCCTTAGGAGTTGGGTGAAGGGACTGCCTAAGTCCACCTTAGAAGACAAGGAGGTGGAGTTGCGGACCTTACAGCAGGATATGCAGGCTGACATGCTTAATGGGGACCTGGCGGCTAGAGAGAAGGAGCTGATCGGATAAGTCGACATCCTGAGGCTGCAGAAGGAGATTAGCTCGGTCCAGCGAGCTAAATGTTCCTGGCTGAAGGATGGCGACCGGTGCTCCAATTTCTTCTATGATGTTATCCGGACTAGACAGAACAGGAATCACATCTCCCAGCTACTCGATGCAGATGGCACACTGGTGGGGACGCCGTCTGAGATCCAAGGCGAGGCTGTCAGGTACTACTCTGAGTTATATTTCCAGACTGGCTACCTTTCCGTGTTCCCAGAGGTTGTGACGAAAAGATTGGTGACTCCATTTGGAAATAGTATTCTGCTTGCACCTGTTACTTTGGAGGAGGTGGAGTCTATCGTCAAGGGGGCGGACCCCAACAAGGCCCCTGGTCCGGATAGCTTCAGTAGTGGTTTCTTCAAACGCCATTGGGACATTCAGCATCGGGTAGTGGAGGTGGTCCAGGAATTCTTCACCGAAGGGAAGCTCCTGAAAGAACTGAACCACACCTTCCTGACCTTGGTGCCGAAGAAGGAGGGAGCGACAGCACTGGCGGATTTTCGACCTATTGCGTGTTGTAATTATCTCTATAAGATAATTACGCACCTTATGTGCCGGCGGATGGAAAGGATCATGCAGGACTTGGTGTCTCCGAATCAGGTTGCATTCATCAAGGGGAGGTCGATTGCTGAACACAGCCTCCTGGCTCATGAGATGGTGAGGGGATTTAGCAGACCTGGAGGGGAGAAAGCTTGTGTCAAACTGGACTTGAGAAAGACGTATGATATGGTCAATCGTGACTTCCTCTGTCATCTGATGATCGCCATGGGTTTTGCGGAGCACTGGGTTGCGTTGGTTCGGGAGTGCATTACGTCCCCTACTTTCTCTGTTCTGATTCACGGTGTTCCTTATGGGTACTTCCAGAGCAACCGTGGGCTTAGGCAAGGTGACCCATTGTCCCCTTACCTGTTCAGCTTGTTATGGAATACTTTACTTGCTTGATGGATCTGGCAGTGCACCGTGGACGGCTAGTCCCTCTGTTTCGGAGGATGGACCCCCCAGTTACCCATCTTATTTATGCGGATGATCTGCTAGTCTTCATTCAGCCTTCGACGGAGGGGTTGCAGACGCTTGTGGACATTATGGACGATTTGAAGTCATTTTCGGGTCTCCAGTTGAACAGGGATAAGAGTAGGGTCTCCTTCAATTCCCTGTGTACCCGGAAGGAGGAGCGGACTGATGTGTTCGGTATCGCAAGGAGTGATCTTCCGGTGCGCTACTTAGGAGTGCCTCTCACTGTCAACTATGCGCGGGACCAGGATTGTCATAGTCTGATAGAGTATGTCCAGAGGAGAGTAGAAGGGTGGCAAGCAGCAGGTCTGTCATTTGGCGGTCGCATTGAGCTGGTCAGATCAGTGATCTCGGCTGTGGCCCATTTTTTGCTGCAGTCCATCCTTCTACCTGTGGCCACTATCCGTCGGGTGGAGCTGCTTTGTGCCGATTTCATTTGGAGGGGAGGTATGCATGCGATCTCCTGGGACCAGCTCTGCCGTCCCAGGAAGGAGGGAGGAGTGGGGCTCAGACCGTTGCTGGAGGTTAGAGAGGCTTCTGCGCTTAAGCTGGCCTGGAGATTCATTAGCGGGGGGTCTCTCTGGTCGGACTGGATGCACAGCAGATACGTGAAGCAGGGCAGTTTTTGGACGTGTCCTACTGACAACAACCACTCTGTCACGTTCAAGACTGTCGTGAGACATAGGGGAGTGCTCAAGTCTGCCATTCGGAGGGTCATGAAGGATGGCTCGGGTACGGACCTCTGGCGAGATCCCTGGATAGATCGACGTTCGCTGTTGGACATTAGAGGTGCTCCGACTCACTAGGAGGACAGGCGTGGTCTGACGTGCAGTCGCATCATACGTAATGGAGAGTGGAGGCCGGAGTCTTATCGGTTCACTGAGGAGCTGGGTGGGAGCATCTCAACTACTGTCATTGATCCGAATTTGCTTGCGGATCAGTGGATTTGGGAGCCGACTGATGCTTCTTCGGGGACTGGGGAGTTCCAATTCAGTAGTTGCTACAACCTTATCAGGCGTACCTTCCCGTTGAGTTCCGATTACGAGTTCATTTGGTGCAAGGGTCTAGCCAGGAAGATGCAGTTGTGTGTGTACAAGCTTCTTCTGGGTCGTCTCTTGACTAGAGATCGCCTGAGTTCGTTTGGAGTGCCAGTTCCGGACCCCAAGTGTGTGCTTTGCGGTTTGGAGCCTGAATCTATAAAGCATATATTCTTCGAGTGCACTCTGGCATGGCAGATCTGGTTGGAGCAGAGTCGTGTATTGGGTGTATGTGTCACTGGGAAAGGCATTGGGGACATCATCACGGTGATCCGAGATAGCAGAGGTCGAGGGCTGGAATGGTTCCGAACTGCCAGAGTTCGCATGGCTGCTTCGGTCTGGCATGTATGGCGGGAGCGAAACCGTCGGATCTTCGAGGGGCTGGTCATCCCTCCGATTGGCATTCTCCATAACATCGAGTTTGATGTAAATACTATGGAGTATTGATGAGTGGGAGTCCCACTCTGGATGTATGTTGTAAGATTATGACTTTTCATTTGGAATAAAATTCACCTTTTTTCCAAAAAAAAATATATATATATATATATAAAACATGGAAATATTAACATGTTATAAACTTAGATTTTTATACTCTTGTATCGACATGGATTTCATATTGCTGTCATAGACATGAATATAGTATTGTAGCTATGCTATCATGTGGAGTATAGTTCTATTGGTATGTTATAGATGTGGAATATAACACTATTGTTATGTATATTGTGGAGTATAGTGTTATGGTTTCAGAGGAATGGAAATATGGAAAAGTTTAGGATCGTCGAGTCGCCAAGGTAGAAATCTTTGGATTGGAAAGAATTAAAGTACGAGCGATGGCTCGAGGAATGTGGTGATGTAGAAGATAGTGTTGTGGTATAACGCTTAGTAGAGAATTGCATAGTTATTTCAGTTTTTGTACCATGCATATGTTTTGGAGTTTTATTCACGCATTTGCATGGTCATGGACAACTTGTGCACAACATTGGGTTCCTCGAACGGTCGTCGGGCTACCGGGACCAATTCGATCTAGGAGGAACGGAGATGGCCGTACTGACGTACTAGAACAGGGTAATTCGGAATCTTCTGCGAGGCTAACTACCCAGACTGGAAGGATGCGGCACAATACAGGGTGATTCAGAAACTTCAAGTGGAAGTTAGCTACCCGGACTGAAAGAGAGTCGTCTAATCCGAGATAGTCCAAGATGATTTGTGGTGTCAGTGTTTTTCATATAGTTAGGGTGGATGCTAATATCATCTGCTTGCAGGCCTAATAACTTGACGTTTACATATTTTATAAAGGCTAACGTATGTCTTATTAAGGGACACGTTTTTGACACGTTTTTATATATTATGAATGATATCATTGTAAATAGACAATGATGGTAAGTATTGGGTAAGATCAACTCTATTGTGTGATACTTATATGCTTATAAACACACACATGTTATGAATTCTAACCGATCCTAAGACAAGATTAGAAAGACCACATAATATTTGCCTACACTCACATAATCAACGTATTGGTTTTTTAGGTAAGTTTGGTTAAGACCACTCACCAATGCATTCCCCAATGTGCTGACATCCCAACTCCACCGGTGCGGGAGGCTGCTTAGACGTGTTGAGGCGTAGGAGCTCGATTGGCGCCTGAAGTTGTTCGGCTGGAAGAAGATATTGGTTCTTTTGTTTATGAATAACATAATGTATGGAACAATGTTGATTATATTAGTTTCATGAGTTGTAAGCCTTATAGCATCGTTTATTGTATTGAGATCCCGTGTTATAATCTAGTTTTTTTTTTTTGCTTAGAACCATTGTAATTTCGCTGTAAATTATCAATAAAGAGAATCATTTTCATATATCTTGTGTGTATCAACTTTTTTGTTTATTTTTGCCGCAATGACTTTGATTTTTAGACTGTTTTATCGACCATGATTGTGCTCATCTTATACAAGTGCAATTTTAGGCTTGTACGGCATAACGCCCAGTGGCGACTTTCGGTACTGCAAGATCGGAGCGTAACAATTGTAATCCCTGAAACATTTCGCCTGACCGTCTGGAGGAATTTTGGGTTGTCAAAATCCAGACCAGACCGTATGGCGACCATCTGGCAGAATTTTGAGTCGACTATTGGCCAAAAAATCTGACTCCTAATGGCTCTCTCAACGGCTACTAATGCCTTCCACTCTATAAATTGAAGGGGGATATTTGTTCTCCTTTACACACTACTCTACTCTGTACAAACTCTTCTATATCCAGAACCTCTTTACAAACTCGTATGCATTCAGAAGATCTTTATTCAGAAGCTCTACGTTCACAAGTTCTCTAACATCTAGAAGTTCTTCGTTTAGAAACTCTACATTCACAAGCTCAGAATTTAGAAGCTATACATCTATTCGTCATGGATCAAAAACTTAGAATATTATGCTCGCACGGAGGTACACTAAATAGACTATCTTACGAAGGAGATTTTACCCAACTTCTCTTAATTTAATGAAAATTACGTTAGATAATTTGCGCAATCTTATTGTCGAACGTTTTTCTATCCAATATAAATTTATTTTAAGGCACAATTTTTCTCTACTTGTTTATTATTATATGGTGAAGAAGCATAGAATTTTGTTTTTGAAGTTAATTTACAACCATTGTTTATAAATATTTGTGTTATTCCACCGTCACCAAGAATTGATAATATTAGTTAACGTATTTCTAATAACCTAACTGTTAATAATGGTCCTAGTTTTCTCATTATCAAGTTGTTCCATTTACTAAAGAAGAACGTATATACATAAAGATGATGATAATGTAAATAGTGATAATTTAATTGAAAATTTAGATGATGAGTTAGAGGATAACGTTAGCACTTCTGAAATATTTGTCGAAAAATTATTTGAAACTCGTTCTAAATTTAGAAGTTTTATAACTGATATAGCAATTGAACGTAATTTTACATGTTCAGCTACTTTGAACAATGTCAGGAGAATTGTATATAAATATGATGAATCAAGTTGTAATCGGAGAGTAAACGCTAAAGCCATTAGTGAACGTTGAAAATTTATTATTCGTACGTTAGAAGGTCGACATTCTTTTTTAGGTGGACTTACAACAGGATGTCATCCATTAGCTACTACTGCATGGGTTAAAAACAAGATACTTGATAAAAATTAGCGATAACTAGTCATATATTACATCACAAGTTGTAAATGATATATATATATAGAGAATACTGAATACTTATTAAATATTCTAAAGCTTGGAATGCTCGAAAAATTGTTTTATTTGAAATAAATGGTAGTTATGTTGATGAATATAGTAGTCTTCAAGAGTATACTCTTACAATTGTCGAGAAAAAATTCGGAAGCAAATGTTTTATAAAAACTAAATAAAATAATAGCTTTCAAAGAATTTTTATTTGTTTCAAGGCATGCGTTGATGGTTTTTTAAGGAATTGTTTACCTATGATTAGTATTGATGCTCCTTTTCTTTCATCTAAATATCAAAGTATCTTGTTTATTGATTGTGCTCACGATCCTAACTACCAATTATATATAATTGCTTATGTTGCTCATAGTGAAAATACTGATTCTTGGACATAGTTTTTAAAGAGATTTAGATTCTCTTTTGAAAGCCTTTTAATAAATGGAATAGGATTTTATTTATATCAATTAAACAAAAATGATTAATAAATGGTATACTTGTAACTTTTCTAGAATCACCTCATTTTTTTATATTCAACATTTTAAACAAAAATTGAAAACTCAAGTAACCGGATTAAGACAATATCAAAAGTTGTTAGATAAACTTGCAAGATCTTAACGAAACATATGTGGAGCATTATTAGTTTGAAACGATTAAAGATAAAAACATAAGTGTTTTTAAATGGATTGTTGAAGTATAGGATGAAACGTGTTTTTGTGCACTGGATAACAGCTTATGCTCCTTTTTAGATTAGATATAACACTTCAAACCTTGTTGAATGTTTTAATAACTGATTAAAAATTTACGTAACAAACTAATAACAACACTACTTGATGGTATTAGAGCCAGGATTATATCGCTTCAAGACAAAAACAGACAAATAGTTAAAAATTTGGAAATATATTATTGTCTGAAAAAATTTAAAAACTATGGCATGCATCAATAGAAAAAAAAAAAAACATCACCTTCAATGTTGCATATTGATAAAAAAAAATTGTTTGAAATATTACATCATGCAACAAGTAGAACATATGTGGTTCGCTTAAACAAAAATCAATGTTCGTGTTTTAAGGTGGTATCATACTTATCTACCATATATGCATGCATGTTATGCATTTAATCCTTGTAATGTAAATACAGAAAGTTCTTATCCTGCACTATTTTCTACTGAAAATTTGAGAAGTGTATATCAGTCGCACCTAGAACTAATCACATCCCTTACGATCTTCTTCAAAGTGCATTGGTTAGAAGTCAAATTAACGCAAAGCTAGAAGACCAAAAAAAATTGCGTCATAGCGAAGGATTTATCGACAAGAGATCTTTATTACAGTATTTGTGGTGGACTGGAACACAACAGAAAAAAAAATGTACTAACCAACTAAGAGAGTAAATTTTCATCTTTTACGTTGTAACTAATCTCCAGAAAGACTAAAAAAATTATTTTTGCTTTTATTTTTGATATTGTAATTAATCTCAAGAATGAATAAAAAAATATTTTTGATTTTTATTTTTGATATTGTAATCAATCTCAAAAATGAATAAAAATTTATTTTGATTTTTATTTTTGATATGTAATTAATCTCAATAATAAAAAAAATTAAAATTATGATTTGCGCACTCTACCACTCTATTTTTCTTTTGCTTTTGCTTATGACAATGTATAGCAACGAAGCTCAGTTACGATTCTCAAAATTTAAGTAGATCTGATAAGATCTTCATCCATTCCGTTGTCAACTTCAAGAATTTATAGTTTTATACCCTTCAGACAAAATCCTAACTCAAGAAAAATCTAACTCTAACTCTGAAAAAACCCAAACTCTAACTCTGGAAAAACCCTAACTCTAAAAACCCTAACCCTAACTCTAAAAAAACCAAAACTGTAACCCGAAAAAAATACTAACCTAATTCTAAAGAAAACCACAACCCACCCTATCCCTAACCCAAAGGGCATCTATCTGGCAGCAAATGCTCTGGCGGAATGTTTCGGGGATTCAATTTTCCCGAATTTCTTCTTCCTAACTAATTTGGTTAAAATATATTATCTTACATAAACATTATTAACTAATGAATAGTATTTAATTATATTAATTACTTTTTTAATAATTAGTTATCTAGTCGTATGATAATATACTAATTAAGAATTGTTAGTTATTGTAAAAGAAAATAATTAACAATGCTAATTACTTGATTTTAATTACAAATTAAAATTAGTTAACTACTAATTATTAATTTATTATTTTTATTATGAATATTAGTTAATTATCTTAGTTACTTACATGTTCCTTGAGCATTACTAGTTTTTTTACTATTAATTAATAACAGATGATTAGTAACATTATTAAGAAAGAAAAAATGATTAAACAGACATTAAATGAGAAGTTCCTACACACTTCTCTTATGTTTTGAGAAGTAAGAACCCTCATTAATGAGGCTGATAGAACTATTGTGCATACACAGGAGTCCCTCCCTAGACCACTTACAAGTTTATCCAAAAAAAATGAATGTCGGAAACTCAAGCCCAAAACCATAAAACGGATGAGTTCCTGTTTCCAAACACGTCCTACAGTCAAAGCCATCAGATTCAACACTAAATTCATTTAGAGGCATCACCAACAAAAGTCATCAAAAGTCTTAGTACAGCAACCAGTGTACTCGTCCATGTAAACTTCTGCAACATTTGAAAGGCTCCTTTGCCAACTAGCCCACATTGCAGTCTTCTAATCACATCTTAGTCCTACTCTAAGTATAGGTGTGCCTTAGTTTCTACAATAATATAAAACATAACAAAAGAGCATACAACGGTTAGCTGCATTGCCATCCATCATTAAACCTTGTTAGAAGAAAAAGAGTCCCTCCTGATTATGGTACATCAAATCCTTAGTACTCAGCCAATTTAACTGAAACATATATGATACCTCCTGGGCATTGCTCAAGGAAAATTCTAAATGAAATCAAAAAAGCACACTGAACATGGGTCAGTCCACTTGCTAATTTCTAAATGAAAAAATAAATTGATTGTAAAAGAGAGAGAGGGTGGTTCTTTATTACAAGTGCAGAAATACATTTTCAAATGAAAGCAAGAGGTAATCACTATGGTATTTATGATGCAAAGGTTGTGTAAATTAAAAAAGATATCTACTTCATCAGAAAGACCTGTATATAATCCACTTCGTACCTCTCATTAAACTCCATCAGAAGTTCCATCAATGAATTTAATATCAGAAACAAAGGAAAAAAGTGAGTACAAAAATATCGAATTGTACAACCAACCTGCCACAATTTGATAAAGCGATTGCAACAGCACTTAAAAGCTTGCTTGATTCAGGAGCATCGAGGATCACACCACTAGCACTTAGTGGTGAAATGACCTGGTTGTAAATGGAGAATCACGAGCTGCTAAACTTAACACCATTTTTTGAGAAAGAAACAAATATGACCTACACTAGCATGGATAACCAAAGGAGAATATACCAAACCAGGAAATACTGCATGTTTGCTTAAATATTGCATAAGAGAAAACAGTAACTTGAATCTACAGAAATATAGGAAATATACATATAACAGTTTATTCGCTAACACGAAATAAGCATTTTCCTTAGGGAGATGACACTTTGAGAACAACATAACAAAGTTCAGGACAAATGTGACAAACTTATGAGACTACAATCATGCAATAGAAGCTGTCTGAAGACACTCTTCTACAAACATATATGTTGTCATTGAATTAGACAGCAGCAGGAGTAACTAATGATATCAAAAACTCTGCAGTGGAGAAGTCAGGCAACACAGCAGATTTGGTAGAGTTGCTGCACTTTTTTAACATTGAGGTGATAAAAGCACTTAGTATGTGTACTGAGACCTAGAAAGCAAGGATAATCCACCATTGTTGCCGTATTTTAATGTACGTGAACCATACTGGACACGACTTTGACACTCAAAAATAAACTAGGACGTGCCAAAATCAGTATTGTTTCCATATCGCCATGGCATATCGAGTTCTTGTATTTATAGCAATTCAACATAGGTTGTGACTTATAAGAAACAGACCCGGACTTAATATGAGACCCATGAGGCAGTGGCCTCAGGCCCAAAATTTTAGGGGGGCACCCAAAAAAATAGTATATATAGTCAGCCCACTGCAAATGGCCCGGGTGAGTTCTGTTCATTGGATATAAGTAAGCCCACCCACTGCAGAGCAGCAAATGACCCAACCGGATCCGTCGAGTTCTTTTAGGTAAGGAATAGTTTTTAGGTTTTTTAGAGAGACACAAGTCCCACGTAGTGCGAGCAGTCTCGCGTAGTGTCCGCTCCTGGAGTTCCTTTTTAGAAGCAAGGAATCAGCCCTCCCTTTCCTCCACAAGTGAGTCTCTGATTTTTTTTAATATAATATATAAATTCTTGTAAGCTTTATAATTTATTAATATATTTTTTTGTAGGAGAGTTTTATAATTTATTAATTTATTTTTTGTAATGTTGATGATCTAGGTGTGTTCTAATTGTATTTTTGTAATTTAATAATATATATTTTTCCTCCACAAGTGTTCTAATTGTAAATATAATTTTTTCAGGTTTTTTAGAGAGGGAACTCCTGTGGCCGGCTCATGAAGTTCCTAAAAGACCTACTTGGATCAGTCCCTTTCCATTAGGTGAGCTTTATAATTTATTTATATATTTTTAGTATAAATTGTTGTTGATTATCTTTATTTGTGGTTGACTAATTTATCTAAAAATATATGTTTTTGTCATTTGATTGCATAGTTATTCCTATTGAGATTTAAATCCACTAATAGAAAAACTGAGAGAGAAAATATTTTTATATTTATTGTTGATTACTTATTTGTTGTTAATTATTATTATTTGTTGGAAAATTATGATAATGTCATTTGATCGCATAGTGTTCGAGATCATCCCTTTGAAATGTCATGTGATATATTGTTTTAATAAGTTTCACTTTTTCATATACAATAGCAACAATAAGAACAAAAATTTTATCTCAAAATTAATGGAAAATAACAAATAATATATAAAATTATGTCTAAATGTATTAACTATTTTTTCCAGTTTTAATATTATTTGGTTTTCCGATAGCAAAAACTTGAAATTGTCAAAACCGTCGATACCTGTAGTTATTATTATAAGGAGTCTGAAACCAATCCAGCAACTCTCTCATCTCTTATTCATTATGTAAACTTAATCAGTACTTTTGCCTCGAAGACAGTAAGACGAGTAATATTTAAGTGACTAATGATGCACTGGGGAAGCGTTTGATGGCCTAAGTCTTTTATTATTATTATTATTATTATTATTATTATTATTATTATTATTATTATTTTATGAACTACCCCAAACATTATTTAGCTTTCTTTTTATTTATTTGTCTGGAACATCAGTTTTATTTTTTTGGGTTTGGAATATCTTTAGTTTTATTAGTATTTCATTATAACATATATCCGTTTGGATATTAAATTTTGTTTATTGTTTTATTTCTTGAATTTTGGGTTGAAAATACTATTGTAATATTATCAAAGGAAAAATAATATAATATGAACATTAAGCTTTGAGGGCGCTACTTTTATAGTTCGTCTCAGGTCTCAAAATCTAAAATCTGACTCTGATAAGAAACAACTAATTGCAGATCTAATGGTTTGGTACCATATGAGTTAGTGTCCCGTAACACCCTAGCCTTGACTCCAAGGAGAGCAAGCAAATCTAGAATGTCTATATGGTGAAGAAAAAACAGCAAGAGATGTTCATGAGATGTTCACGTGACAGCAGAAATTACATTTAAATGCATTCCTGAGCTTACAACTAGCAGTCAAATCCGAAAATATTGAGGAAAATTAATGTATTTTGTTGACCAATAATTGACAGGAGCTAAAAGGTTTAGACCTGCTAGCATACGACCACCAGTCACTGCTATAAAAGAAGGATTAATCGGCAATTAATTGGTCGAGTAATCGGCTGCTAAATTCAATTAATTGGCCAGCTGGTTAACTGAAAATTCCAAGTGGCTACATAATGGCGATTAATCAGTCACATAATCCCTTATTGGTACTCGCAATGGACCGAACTCGCAATGGACCGAGCATGTAATGAGAACCGGTCAATTAGCTCGCCACCAGTATCTCTTTTAAGAATGCAGTAACTTTAACTTATACATGATCTCTCTTATGAAATCCCGAGGATAAGTTGGGCAGTAGCATCAACGTACTCAGATAAATAAAATTTGAAGTTAAACTTAAAAGGTGGGATGTCATGGTATGAACCAGCAAATACTTGGATCAATTCAACATTATAGAAGAACTTTAGAACAAACCTCCTAGCATGTCCAATATCTTTCGGTCAAGGGTGGAATGACACGGAAAAAAAAAACTATGCTTAGTGGACAAACCTGTGTCCCACTTCGACTAAGGCACAGGGAAAGTCATCAAACTAGACACAGAAAGGCATGGGTCTATATGTGTATATTTATAAATATACATATACTTAACATGAATTTAGTATATGTTTGAGTTTGTATTGGGTCCCACCAGGCGTGCAGCAATTTTCATTTTAACTCCACCTGTGTCGTGCTTAATGTCCTATATTTTTCACTACCCGTCCGAAGCCTGGATAAAGGAGGAGAGGTGTGTTACTTAGCCGACAGCTATAGTAAAACATTATTGAATCTCTATGAAATGAATCCTTACAAGAAATGAGGAGGGAGTAGAAATGAGGAAGTACATCTAGATGGACAAGAGATACCTAGGAGTGGTAGTTTTCGGTATTTATCATCATTCATTCATCATAACGGAGAGATATAGAAGGATGTCA
The DNA here is from genome assembly GCA_029216955.1 of Iris pallida. NCBI lineage: Eukaryota > Viridiplantae > Streptophyta > Magnoliopsida > Asparagales > Iridaceae > Iris > Iris pallida. The sequence continues at coordinate 10,373,305 of JANAVB010013200.1, forward strand.
TGCATAGAATTAAAAGTGGATGGTTGAAATGGAGTGCTTTTAGAGTGCTTTGTAATTGGAAGATGCCTTTGAAGTTCAAAGTAAAATTCTATAAGACAGCAATAAGACTAGACATACTTTATGGATCAGAGTGTTGGAAAATTAAAATTAAGAAACAACAAGTCTTGGAAAATTACTCAGCCAAAAATAGTTCAGTTTACATTTTAACTCTAGAACACTTACCGGATTTCCTGGTCGGAATTTACAATTATACTTGGAATATTCCATTTGAGTTTGGTATGTTCAGAAAATATATTTCCTTTAGGTATATTATGATCAATTACAACCTATCATTATAATCGCTACAAAATATAATTACAAGGGCAAGCTCCTTACCACTTCCATTAGCAAGAAATAAAGTATGATTTACAAACAATGATCAACTAAGTAATTTTTTTGTTTGCAGCAAGCCTAAGCCGTTTACCTTAACCAAAGCAGAATTGCCTTGTGATCAGTAGTCCTCAAATAGAGTAACTAATGCATAATCACAGGTATAACTATCATATTCACACAATTCTGGAACACACACAGTAAGGATTCACCAAGAGAAAGATTCTAGATATCCTAATCTCCTAACCAATCAAATATAAGAAATAATTATAAACCACACAACAATAATTAGATATGACAAGAAGTTGAAGCTTTCATCAAATATAATATACAAAACAATGTCCATGAAGGAAAACAGCAACATTTAAATCTCTGAACAGTCTCATGTTGGACCTTGAGTTGAGTTTTTCCATCTGAATAGCCATGATTTCAGTATAGTGATGTACAGCAAATGCTATATTATTCCCATAACGATAACCAATAATATATAACATTGAGAAACTATTTTATCAACATTCACGTCTCTACAAAACAGAGGACAGAGACCTAAACGGATCTGAATGGAAGAAGAGGACCCAAACAGCTGAGCCCAAAATTTTAGGATAGAGGCTTTGTTGTTGTTGTATTTATAAACAGCTGTAGGTGCATACTGAAGAATTTACTTATAAAGGAGGCATGAAAGTTTTTCAAATAAGCAAATGATATAAATCACTTTCCCCGTAAGGAAACCTAAATAGGCTACTATATGTGACTAACACCATCATGTCATGCTGGATACTGGGGTTCGGTAAATTTTGAATAAGAAAATCCTGAAGTCTGTCAGCAAGCAGCTCATTAGCCCCCTCATATACTGTTAAGCATTATCTTTAATAGCAATTTCTGCAATTAGTGTTGATGAGGAAGTCTAGATCCAAGGTAATTGCCCTTAGTGCCATTATGAAAGAATGATGCTATTACTTCTATAACAAATAAACATTGCAATATCACAATGCTCTATCAAGTATTAAAAAAATTAATATAGAGATGTAGGAAGGTAGAGATGTACCAGAAACTCGGTCACTCCAAAAGATAGTTGTATATTGTGCATGTCGTCATCCCACTGTGCAGCTTTACCTAAACTTATTATAAGACAGGTATCAACTGCAAATCTCATAGTAAACAGTAGAAAGGAAACTAAGTTCTGCTACAGAAGTATAAATAGACAGACAATATTTTATATTACCACTGATAGAAGCCTCAAAGTAATACTCCATGCAGTATAACTTTACACCATATTTCAGTTCACATTTGACACTATATATATTTCTTTTAGAACCCAAACATTCTGCACCCTTCTCCTGCAGCAAAATTAGTTAATGGATCTGAGAAAGCCCAGGTATAATATATATATATATATATATATATATATATATATATATATATATATATATATATATATATATATATATATATATACCAGAAGAGGAAATAAGTTTACTATTTGTAGAGAAGAGGAATAAATCGACATTAGGTGGGTGGGGCAGATTACAATTCTCCAGTGTGTTCTCTCATAAAACTATCTACTGCTTTTCATGCTCATGCCCTAAAACATTCAAGGATGGAAATCATATTGTTTTCAGATTTCCAACTCATAGATTGATTGGATTCCCATTGAACAACTTTTCACAATAGAACAATATGACAACTTGATTCACCAGTTTAGAGATCTTCAAAGCATAGTTTGCAGTATCAATATCTGAGACGGCCGATACCGATCTGGTTTGGCATGTTCTGATCCAGTATCGATATTGACCATACCGACTTTTGGGGTTCCTTTTCCGGTCAATTAGACAAAAAAAATTGAACGAGAAAAAGACAGCAAGGATGTAAAAGAAGAAAACTTTTGGGGTTTGGCATGTCCTGATAATATCCATACAAAACGATTCTTCTCATTTCATCCTTTTTTTTGACTTTTTCTTAGCCCAAGATAGTGTAAGCATTTAAGAAACAAGGTTCAAAAACTCGGTTCTTGTATAGGAAAATCACTATGAGTATCAATATTGCTGTTTTAGATTGTTTTGGTGGTTTAAGATGAGAGAACCGGAAACAATATTTTGAAAGGCACGATGTGCTCTTGAGGCGCTAGGATCCTATAGAGCCTAGGTGTGAGGATCCCGTGAGGCCTGTGCTTCACAGAAGTAAGACGGACATATTTATATGTTTATATAATATTTTTCAAATACACAAACTCATATTATATCTAATTGATTCATAACACCCTTAAAATAGTAAAAAGTGGATTACGTAAAATCATAAAGATAGCTAACAGTTACCGTCGTCAAAACTCATGAAAAAAACTATCACTAGTTCATAATAATAAGAAATTTTCAAAACTCTAAAAATTATCATCTCCATCACCAAGACCGCCAACGGATTAGTATTATTCATCGTGTCATTCAATAAAAAAAAATCCATCAATACAATAGAAAGATAAGTTTATTGACTTGATACATTTGGTAGAGCTTCTATCATTAGCAACGAGTTGGTGACAATATTTCCAACCAAGATCTTGTCTTGATTAACTCGATAACGTCAGAAGTAACAGTATAAAATCTATTAAGTACAATAGAATATTAGTCGAATTATTTATATAAACAGTAAAATACTACAACATATTTATTACAGAAAAGAAAAAAGAAAAACAGTAGTTAATTAATCTCATGCGCCTCAAAAGTAGGTGTGAGACGTACAAGACGTGCGCCTAAGGTGTTCCTAGGTAAATGAGCTTCACCTAATTAAAGAGTTGTGCAAGGGTGATACATCACAGGCCTCACAGGCTTTCTAAATCACTCATTGTAATGTTGGGTTTTGGTACTAACAAGTTTTTAAAAATCTTCAAAAAAGTTATAAAAGTAATATTTTACCATTAAGACAATGGATGTGCTCCTACGTAGTTCACTGTTAAATATATGCAATGTTGGAGTGGGTGGGGTTCCCACCTATGTGGAGAATACCCCGGAGAGCGACGAGCGCCATCCGTGTGTCGGAGAAGCTTGGGGAGTGCATGGATTTTATTTTGGTACATATATGGTAAGGAAATATATGATTGGATTTCCATATTTACTTTGATTATATATTTATGATTGGACCCTTCATATAGTAGCTTTCCATATTATTGGGTTTCCAATTATGGTAAGCTAATTATGATTGGATTTCCATTAAATATATGATTGATTTATATTGGAAGTTTTCATATATATTGGCCTTCCATGTATGGGTTACCAAGGGCTTATAAAAGGGTGATGCATGCTAGTTGTAAAATCATCTCAAAACAAAGAGTGCTTTACAATCTTTGAGAGAGAGGATTAAGGACTATTGTGAAGGAGAGATTGCTTCGAATAATTTTTCGGCATCTCTTGTTCTTCGGAGTCCGCAATCAAAAATTTTCTTCTTTCAAGTGAGTTGTGGTGATCCGTGTTGGATCGGGAGGAGCTTGTAGAGAGTGTATTCTCTTTATTCCATTAGTGGAGGTTCTTCAGGGTTGGACTCCGATCGTCCCGTGGTTTTTTTCCGCAAGGGTTTTCCACGTCAAAAATCTTTGTGTCTGCGATTGTGTTTGGCGTTTTTGGTTTGTGTGCTTTTGCTCGGTTCTCTCGCAGGACTTTCTGGTTTGGGAGAACGGTTTCCGCGCTTCGTTCCCAACATAGTGGTATCAAAGCTTTGGGTTCAAAGAAGTGTCAGGAGTTGACACTCAAACCAGGAAGCAGAGATGGACGCGAAGCCGGTGCGCATGGTGAACCTGAACGGTACCAACTACCATTATTGGCGGAGTAAGATGAAGGATTTATTGTTCGTCAAGAAGCTGCATCTTCCAGTATTTGCATCCGAGAAGCCCAGTGACAAATCCGATGAGGACTGGAACTTCGAGCATATATAGGTGTGTGGGTACATGCGGCAGTTCGTTGACGAGAATGTGTACAACCACGTTACCAATATTGAGCATGCGAAGACGTTGTGGTAGAAGCTGGAATCTTTGTACGCGAAAAAGACCGGGATAAACAAATTGTTCCTGATCCGGACGATGATGGGTCTGCGGTACAAAGATGGTGCATCCATTACGGATCACTTGAGTGAGTTCCAAGGCGTGGTGGACCAGCTATCCTCGATGGGAGTCAAGTTCGACGACGAGGTTCACGGACTTTGGTTGCTATGTAGATTGCCAGACTCGTAGGAGACCGTACGAGTATCTATGATCGCTTCTGCTCCGGAAGGCATGGTCAGTCTGGAGTTTGCCAAGAGCGGAGTACTGAATGAAGAGATGCGGAGACGTTCTCAGGGCACTTCATCCACATTCCATCACTCAGAGGCACAAGTTTCGAAGAGCCGCGGAAGGGACAAAAGCAGAGGTCCAGGTGGTGGCAGAGACAAGAGCAGGAGGAAGTCCAAGGGTCGGTACGAGGACTCGGAGTGTTACCATTGTGGCAAGAAGGGCCACATCAAGTGGAACTGTTTCGCTTGGAAGAAAGAAAAGAAGGACGACAAGGGGAAGCAAGATGAGAACACTACAGCGGCGGCTTCGATACATGGAGGCGATGTGATCGTCGTAGGTGATGAGGTTATCACAAACCTCGCCTGCGATGACAATTCTTGGCTGGTGGACTCTGGGGCTTCAGCGCATGTATCTTACAATAGGGCACTATTTGCCACTTACACGACAGGCGACTGTGGAGTGTTGAAGATGGACAATGGAGATGTGTCAAAGGCGGTTGCCGTTGGAGATGTGCATTTGAGGACGAAGACGGGTGCAGTTCTTGTTCTCAAAGATGTTCGTCATGTCCCTGATATCCGTTTCAACCTGGTGTCGGTTGGAAGGTTGGATGATGAGGGATTCTTCAGTCTCTTCAGAAATAGTCAGTGGAAGCTTTCCAGAGGTTCGATGGTGATTGCCAGAGGAAGTAAGAAGTCCGGTCTCTACTATATGGAGGGGAGCGCACAGGGGGCACAGGAGGTGAACGCAGTCAGTAATGCGTCTACCGAGTTGTGGCACAGGCGGTTCGGCCATATCAGCGAGAAGGAGATGAGCTACTTGGTGAACAGGAAGGTGATTCCAGGGCTCAAGTCTACAAAGTTGGAGAAGTGCACGCACTGCTTAGCTGGGAAGCAAAATAGGGTGTCTTTTCAAAGTCACCCAAGTTCAAGGAAGCCGGCGTTGCTCGAGTTGATTCACTCGGATGTCTGCGGTCCTATGAAGGTAAAATCTATTGGTGGTGCTTCTTACTTTGTAACTTTTATTGATGACTGTTCCAGGAAGGTTTGGGTCTATGCCTTAAAGACCAAGGATCAGGTGCTGCCTACTTTCAAAGAGTTTCAGGCCTCTGTTGAAAGAGAGACGGGCAAGAAGTTATTGTGTGTTCGGTCCGACAACGGCGGCGAATACATTGGTCCCTTTGATGCTTATTGCAGAGAGCAAGGGATACGACACCAGAAGACTCCACCCAAGACACCTCAGCTCAATGGTGTAGCGGAGTGCATGAACATGACACTGATGGAGAGGGTGCGGTGTTTGCTGTCAGAAGCAAACTTGCCGGGCAGTTATTGGGGTGAGGCTCTTCTCACAGCTGCTTATGTTATTAATTTATCTCCTAGTGCTCCTTTGCAGGGTGATGTGCCTGACAAAGTATGGTACGGCAAAGAGCCGTCATACAATCACCTGCGAGTGTTTGGCTGTAAGGCCTTCGTGCATATACCGAAGGACGAGAGGACCAAACTTGAGCCGAAGACGAGGCGATGCGTCTTTGTCGGCTACGGTCGGGATGAGTTTAGCTATAGACTCTACGACCCGGTGGGAAGAAAGCTCTACAGAAGCAGGGACGTGGTATTCGTCGAGGATCAGACCATGACCAACACTCAGGATTCCGAGACGCCTTCTGAGGCTGAGGAATTGCCTGAGTTAGAGTCATTTCACTTCGAGCAGTTTTCAGAGGACATCGCAGAGGATCCAATTATGGGGGAGACAGTACATGGAGTTGCTCCCAACCTTGATCATCAACCTGCTGATGGTGGTCAGGGTGTCCCTCAGGAGGATGAGCATGCCGGGGAGGCGGTTCCTGAAGAGGAGGAGGCTGTTGGTATACAGCCAGCACCAGTGGATCCACTGAGAAGGAGCGATAGAGAGTGTCGACCATCTACGAGATACTCACCGGGTGAGTATGTGCTATTGACTGACGGGGGAGAGCCCGAAAGTTTTGCAGAGGCTATGGAAGACGAACACAGGCAGGAGTGGATGGAGGCTATGCAGGAGGAGATGAGTTCCTTACATGCCAATTCCACTTATGAGCTGGTACGGTTGCCAAAGGACAAGAAGGCTTTAAAGAATCGATGGGTGTTTAGAGTGAAGCAGACGGATGATGCTACTCGCCCTCGATACAAAGCGAGGCTGGTAGTTAAAGGCTACGGTCAGCGGAAAGCCGTGGATTATGATGAGATCTTTTCGCCAGTCGTCAAACAGTCGTCTACTCGGGTGGTGCTAGCATTCAGCCAATTTCGACTTGGAGGTCGAGCAGATGGACGTGAAGACGGCATTCCTCCACGGTGATCTTGAAGAGGAGTTATACATGGAGCAGCCAGAGGGATTCTGTGAGAATGGCAAGTCACATTTGGTCTGCCGGTTGAGGAAGAGCTTGTATGGTCTGAAGCAGGCTCCGAGGCAGTGGTACAGGAAGTTCGAGTCGTTTATGGGGGAGCATGGCTATGCACGGACGACGTCGGACCATTGCGTATTTGTCGAGGATGATTTCACCATTTTATTGCTCTATGTAGATGATATGTTGTTAGTGGGTCAGAATGCCACTAGGATAGTGGAGTTGAAACGCCAACTAGGCATGGCTTTCTCTATGAAGGATTTGGGCGCAGCAAAGACTATTTTTGGGATGGAGATCAACCGAGAGAGAGAGTCCAAGCTGCAACATTTGTCCCAAAAGAAATACATTCACCGGGTACTTCAGCGTTTCGGTATGGACGAGTCGAAGAAAGTGAGTTGTCCCCTTGCGGCTCACTTTAAGTTCACTGAGGAGCAATGTCCATCTATCGAGGACGAAAATGAAGATATGGAGCGGGTTCCATATGCTTCAGCTGTGGGACGTCTTATGTATGCTATGGTGTGTACAAGGCCAGACATCGCTCATGCAGTTGGCACAGTTAGCAGGTACCTTTCAAATCCTGGAAGGGTACATTGGAGTGCGGTCAAGTGGTTTCTACGATACCTTCAGGGCACTGCCGATTGGAGACTTTCTTTTGGTGGTGACGAGCCGAAGCTGGTTGGGTATACTGACGCTGATATGGCTGGAGATGTAGACACGAGACGATCGACTTCGGGCTATGTGATGATGTTTGCTAGAGGAGCGGTATCGTGGCAGTCGCGGTTGCAGAAGTGTGTTGCCTTGTCGACGACAGAGACAGAGTACATTGCGGTGACAGAGGCTTGCAAGGAGTTGCTGTGGATGAAGAAGCTGCTGCAAGAAATAGGGCTGAAGCAAGAGCAGTATACTTTGCTTTGCGACAGTCAGAGTGCTATTCACCTTGTGAAGAACCAGACATTTCATAGTCGGTCCAAGCACATCGAGACTCGGTATCATTGGATACGGGATGTGGTTAAGAAGAAGGATGCGGCGCTTGAGAATGTTCATACTGATGACAATGGAGCGGACATGCTCACGAAGGTTCTTCCGAGGGAGAAGTTTGAGTACTGCAGGCAGATCGTCGGGATGACGACCTCCTCCACATAGTTGTGAAGGGGGAGATTTGTTGGAGTGGGTGGGGTTCCCACCTATGTGGAGAATACCCCGGAGAGCGACGAGCGCCATCCGTGTGTCGGAGAAGCTTGGGGAGTGCATGGATTTTATTTTGGTACATATATGGTAAGGAAATATATGATTGGATTTCCATATTTACTTTGATTATATATTTATGATTGGACCCTTCATATAGTAGCTTTCCATATTATTGGATTTCCAATTATGGTAAGCTAATTATGATTGGATTTCCATTAAATATATGATTGATTTATATTGGAAGTTTCCATATATATTGGCCTTCCATGTATGGGTTACCAAGGACTTATAAAAGGTGATGCATGCTAGTTGTAAAATCATCACAAAACAAACTTTACAATCTTAGAGAGAGAGAGAGAGGATTAAGGACTATTGTGAAGGAGAGATTGCTTCGAATAATTTTTCGGCATCTCTTGTTCTTCGGAGTCCACAATCAAAAAAATCTTCTTTCAAGTGAGTTGTGGTGATCCGTGTTGGATCGGGAGGAGCTTGTAGAGGGTGTATTCTCTTTATTCCATTAGTGGAGGTTATTCAGGGTTGGACTCCGATCGTCCCATGGTTTTTCCCGCAAGGGTTTTCCACGTCAAAAATCTTTGTGTCTGCGATTGTGTTTGGCGTTTTTGGTTTGTGTGCTTTTGCTCGGTTCTCCCGCAGGACTTTCTGGTTTGGAGGAACGGTTTCCGCGCTTCGTTCCCAACATGCAAGACTTGTTTAATTTATTTAATTACTTGCTCAATATCTTATAAATTAATTTATAAGTTGGTTGAACTAAAATAGGTATTCTACCTCTCCTTCCTGGCCCTGGTTTCAATACTCATTCTAGAAACAATAAAGTATATTATTTTATACAGCAACCATGTGCAGCTTCATTGTAAGGCAATGATAGACTCTTCGACACACATTCCCAATCCAATCTAGTACAGAAATGTTATCATAGGAATCTCTACATCTATGTACCTCTTTTTAGCTCAAATGTACGAGATCATAAGCCGGATTTCATAATGTGACCATATGTTGCACAGACAAGGGAAAATAGTGTTTGTACCTGTATCGTGTTTGTACTCGTATCCATGTCCATAGGTACCTAATTGTACCATATCCGGATCATGTCCTTACCTGTATCCATGTCCATGTTCTACATAGTGTGACCCAAATAAATTCATTGAATGTCATGATATTCTTTACCTTTGCTTGTCATGAATCTTTTGATCTAGTTGTCAAACTTAAAGGTCTTATGTGTATAATTGCATTTGGCAACACGAGCAAACATATGATTTAACAATACCAGTGTTCTTGCAACATGTCCATCCCGAACCATAGCATCTCATCCAAAGTTCCAAACCCTCACACCCCATTTGCATCAATCAGTAGCGGACTTTTTTTGAGCGTTGTATAAAAAATCGAATAATAGTGTTTCCAAAAAATAGTGTCAATCTCGAGTCTGTCATTTGGGACACGTGTCAGACACAACAAGGGCATGCCAATCCGTGTCGCTGAGTCTTGTCCATTCCCTTGCGACATAGTGGATGTAAAATAGAGGTAATCTAAGGGGAGAAAAAGGGTAAATTGATATATCAACATACTTTCAGATTATCCGGACCATCAGCTAGCCAGTTGCGACAAATCGCCTCGATGTCCGCAATTAACCTAAAAACACCATTAATCAGTCGAATCACGGAAATGTAAGAAAAAATTGTAGCAATCAGTAATAGAAAGAGGATAGTGGTAACCTTTCCCACGAAGATGCAACAGTGAAATCATCGAAGCACTCGAGCTGCAAAAAAAATCCAAAAAAAAATCACTTGAAATTGGCATCTATTCCACATTTGTATGCATAAAATAGTTCAAGCATGGCGAAATCGAGGTGGGACTATGATCAAGACCTCTTCTTCATTCTGCTCGTCCTCTTCCTCGTCCATCTTTCCCGCCAAATTACTAGAAGACGCCGTGATCGGAGCTCGAGATCGAAAGGTTCAAGAAAGAAAAGAAGAAGAAAAGAGTCGGATAGGAAGAAAGAGTCTTTATGAGGGTAGTTTAGATATATAAAAAATACCTAATATACATTTTATACAAATAATTTTTAATTGATTTATTAAAAAAAAAACTGTAATTGATTTTATCCAAAAAAAAAAAAATCTTTAATTGATTAGAGAGATTAAAATTTTATTTAATAAAACATGTGATTCCAAAAGGCTAATTATAAGGGCACAGCCTTTTTTACTCGGGGCTAGCCAGGATTAGGACTAGTCAGGTTGGGAGAAACTTTTACTAGGGCTATCCAAATATTCCACTCAGGGGGTGTCCAAAGCCCACAGCCCTCCAAACCCAAAAAACCACTCTCATTTCTAAATTTCACTCTCTCTCTTCACAAACCCTAGTTTTCTTCTTCTTCTTCTATCCATCTTCTTCTTCTCCACCATTTCCATTCTAACATCTTCATCAAAACCCTAATTTTTTTCTCATCATCATCATCTTCTTCTTCTCCACCATTTCCATCATCACCATCTCCATCAAAATCCTAGTTTCTTCTCTTTCCCAATTTCGATGGCACCCAAAAAATTAAATAAACCCTAAAATGTATGAAAATAAAGGTTAAATATTTCTTTCCTCACAAAGAATGCATGGAAATAAATCCTAAAATGCATATTTCACTCTATTATCAAGATTAAAATAAACCCTAACATATTTTTTTCATTCGGGAATGTCGACTTTAGGACTGCCAGAAATTGTGGCAGTCCTGAAAGGAACTTGCTGTACAGCAAGTATCTTTCAGGACTGCCTCAATTTCTGGCAGTCCTCAATATGTCTAGGACTGCCAGAAATTGTGGCAGTCCTTCTGTAGAGCATGTCCCTTTCAGGACTGCCACAATTCCTGGCAGTTCTTATTACTTCTAGGACTGCTAGAAATTGTGGCAGTCCTGTTGTACATCGAGTCTATTTCAAGACTGTCACAATTTCTGGCAGTCCTGATATGAATCCAATTATTCTACAACTAGGATTTCTTCCATAGTTTTCTTCTAAAACTAGGATTTCATGCATAATTCTTCTATTAATAAAGAAAAATTGGTTAATAGACTAATAGATTTGATAGATTTGATAACCCAATTTCTTCTACAACTAGGGTTTCATCCATAATGCCCAAACAAGAAGAAAATAAAATAAAATAGGGTTTGGAGAAAGAGATCTGAGAAATTAGAAGAGAGCAAAAAATCAAAATAAACTAGGTTTGCAAAAATTGATGTTCTTGTTCTTTTCTTTTTTTTCTTCTTCTTGTTCTTCTTCTTCTTCTTTTCTTCTTGTGAGGAATGGGGAAAGAGAGGAAGAAAACAAAAATTATAACACTTATCTTTTATACCTACTACTTGGATAGCCCTGAGTAATTTTTTCAGTGGCAAACTTGTAAATAATGAAAAACTAACACTTGGACAGCCCTGATCAAAATGTGTTGTGCCCTTATAATTTACATTCCAAAAGGGAAATCATCAACCAAATCTATTCATAATATCCAACATCCAAAGTTACCTGCAATAAATCGCTTAAATCTATTCTACTATATAATAGGAAAACTTAGATGGTAAAATTTTTGAATTCCAAAAATACCCTTACATATTTATACTAATTAAAAATAGTTCATTAATTTTAATAAGGACAACTTAGTAATTAGGAAGACTACCCTTTGGTCTTCCTAAACTAATTAAGAAATGTTAAAATACGTGCAAGACACGTGCACATATGCTAGTAAATTATAAATTGAAAGAAAAGTCTAAAGAAACATAGCTAAACTAACAAGTCATAGTCTAAGATTGATCTCCGAAATCAGTCACGTCCTCATGGGAAGTACGTAGGTTATCAATTATTTAAATCTGAAAAATAGTTATCTAGTCAGAATTTGAGCAAGTACACAAGATAACATCACATAACAAGTAATCATATAAGCAAGCAACAATTTAGTAAAAATAGTGCATCTATAAAATGTTTGTAACGTCCAGTCCCAAAATACATAGAACTAGGTAACGTACATGTCAGCCGTATAATAAATAAATATAGTTGTAAATGCAATTTATAAATAGTTATGGCTCACTAATCTCATCCATAAGATAAGAAAAATGAAGATATTATAAAATCAAATATGAAATATCATTGTACAAGTTATTAGATGCAGACAAATCCACTACCAAGCATTTAAAATAGCAAAATAATGAATTTGTCAAAATTTTCAAAGGATGATCTATAACGCCCCAGTCCCAAAATACGTAGAACTAGATATATGAATACATGCCAGCAGCACTTCACCAATGGGTCAAACCTCACAACAAGTCCATTAACAAAATACTTAAGCTTTAAATCATGATAACATCCCAGAAACACAACACAGTCCATAGGTATATATCTAATCACATCCACAAAGTCCACAAAGATATCAAGTCCAATAAGAATAATATAACAAATATCCAGCAGGAAAAGTAATGATGCAAATGATATCCCGAAACTGCATAAAAGAGAAATAAAATAAATATCAACTACAAGTCTGCTGAAATGAAAGGAAATAAAGTAGCAAGTCTAAATAAGGAAATGACATGATCATGAGAAATCCTCTTGCACTATCTCGCCCTCCTGTACCGGTACGTCTCCGGTCTCAGCTTCCGAAACATAAATCTCAGGGTACTCTTCAGCTTCAGCTAAGCCTGGAAAATAGCCAGGTCCTCAGGGGACTAGCAAGGTACATAATATACATGCCATGGTACAGATAGGAAAATACGAACTAAGGCAATCTATTATTCGGTCTATGTGCTATGCAAGTGAAAAAATTTCCTAGAATATCAGACCTCTCCACTGAGGCCCACAAGCTCCTCAGCAGGATATTGTCCCCAATACCGTGTCTTGGGACCAAGGACAATCATTATCGACAGTAATAACCTCTACTCTGCTATAGAGCTAAAGTGTTACTAAACAATAGCCACACGATAATAGGTCTGATACTGTAGTCAAGTTCTCTCCAATCCCATATCCAGAATTTAGCAAGGTCAAGTCCATACAGTTATTTCGATAACAATAACAATAATGATGAACAATCTAGAATGCTACTACGAAGTCAATACCATGAATAATCATGTAAATTTTGCATCATGAATGTGTCGGTGTCCTGTAGTCATTCGTGTCAATGGACACATCAATATGTACGCAATACCTAATGTCAATACTCGGTGTCATCATCATGACATCGATACCCGTCTTCTAAATGGACACTAAGTATCAACATTCCTACGACATGCAATGCTAAACAATAAACAACAAGAAAGAAAAAGAAAACAATCTAAACCACGACAAGGAACACTTGTATGTAACTACTGTCTAAGCGTATGCCTGACCAACTCCGGTGTCCTCGTCACTCCTTCTAAGATCACCTATAATAATATAATATTATTAATACTCTATATCGACTTACCATATATAGATTATCTTAGTATCTATACCTACTAGTCGCCATAATGTCGATATAACACTATACAACATATAAATACCAACTTCCCTTATAAATTTTTTTATAACTATAATAAAATAATAAAGCTAAATTATGTAAAATAATTATAAATATATATATTGCCAAAAATACTATTTTAATGGTGGAAACTCATGTACAATAGGTCCATGTCGATACTATGTCATTATCACAACAATTGACCTACTAGTTGAGCCCCAAAATAATAATTAATTAAAAATATTAAATTCAGTAAAAATTTCAAAAATTAGTTAAAATAGTATTTTTTTTAACATTAAAACTTGCACAAAAAATAGTTTAGTAAAGTTATTCGAAGTATCGAGGCTTTTGGACAGAAAGAACATATGATTTTCAGAGTTACGGTGTTACGACAAATGTCAAGAATTTTAATAAATACTAAACGAACTCAAAACTCATCAAAAAGATATGAGTTGGAAAGATCTTGATGTCTAGTTTCTGATAAAAATTATTAGAAAGATCAAAACGGAATGGAATTAGGCAAAAGTCCACTCGCAACAGATCTGGTCTATTTTGGATACCTTGTCGTAAAATTGACGCCACGAACAAACCGTTTGGAACTGTATCGGTGGCCAATTGGACATGAAGATAGACATAGAGATATTTATATTATTTTTGGTTTCATGAAAATATGAGGTCAAAAAGTATACGAAACCCTACTTGCAAAATAACATACATTCTGAAAATACTTATCTATACTTGAACATAAGATTAGCATATACTTATCTATACTTCAAGAGTCTAATTTTGATTCTTCTAAGATTAGCATATTTTTTGTCATACACAATTATTTAGTAATTTTGTAAATACTTATCTATACTTGAACATAAGATAATGAATCATAGGTACTACTATGAAGGATATACTCACTAGTATTGATCTAGGTCGATCCGGGATCAATACTAGATTTGGATTCAAGAACTTATAGTCATAGACGTATAGCATGCATTCTACGTAGGTATCTCAAGTTGTTTTGAGAAATAGACTATGGTTATCCTATTTACAGACTTTAGATATTCGAAATTACCAAGGAACTGACTTTCCATTCCTTTAGTAATTATGTTGACTTAGAACTTTCCTATAAAAAGTTGAATATCTAGATTATTTTCAAATACCCAATATCTTGCAAATATTTTAATTTATATAAAATCATTTAGTATGTGTTGTTATTTAGAAGTCTGGTTTAGGTATTATCTTGTTGTTGATAGTATTTAGAAAGTGCAAATGCTACAACCAAAATAAATAGCATGCTTATCAAGGTAAGGAACTTTCTATTTTTGAATTTTATATATATTTATGCTTGCGTGTGATTTTTCGGTGTTGAGAGTTGCTCCACCGAAGGGGTCGGCATACCCGGAAATACTATGGAGGGTTGCTCCGGGTGTGTTTATACTTTTGTGAAAATTTCAGACTCCAAAATACAAAGAAAACTCTGCCGAAATTATTAAGAAATTCCAAAGTTAGCCATTTTTTGGAAGGTCGAAATAGTTAAAACCTACTTCCTAAAAATTTTATCAATTTTCTAACACAATCCTAACCCTGAAAACCTCGAAGGTGCTGCCTTGGGCACACAAATTCTAGTTTGACATTCTTATCCCGCTAAGATAGAAATTCCCTGTTTACCCATTTTTTTCCATTTAATATGTGTGTTTCCTATCACATGATAAACGAGGTACAATCGAGGTTAATCAATAACCTAGATTTCGTTATAGATTAGCATTACATCGAGATGGGAGAGAAATCTTGGATTATACCTTCGAACTCTTGCAATATTATATTTTACAAAACTGATCAGTTCCTATTATCGGCATTCGTACGGCCATACGATGTCCGAGGTGAGGCTTAGCTCACTTTTCTGTTCTTGTTCCTGCCATTGGATTCCGAATCCCTGAATTCGATAATAGTTATATCCAATGTGACATGTTTTCGACATTCTTGGAAAAGTCCAAGTCATATGACTCCTATTAAATAACACTTGATCCGATATTCTACTAAAAAAATTTGAAGATTATCATGTGTTATCCAGTTTATATCACATCCTTCTGTGATTCCTGATACTGGTGGGACGGACAAATCTAGGCACCGCCCATTCAAGTATAAACCCGATCCCAGGTAAATGGGGTTATTGTTAAGATAATATAAGTTGTGTGATCCATGAATGTTTCTCTAAAATTGTATTTGCATAAAGGATCTTTGTTTGAGGTTTTACTCAGTTATTCCTCATACTAGAAATTTTACCTCGGGATTGTTATTAATATTAATTTTCTTAATATTCTTTGATTTTCTTATCATCCAGTTAAATCTCAAAATTTATTATCTTACCATACCTATCTTACTCCTTGATTGAGGGCTTGCTCGTCGTATTAACGACCTAGTTTTTGTTCACTAGGGTTTGTTGAAGGTCAGGAAGGAGTGCATCCTTACACCGTAGAGGAGCTGTATGAATGAGACAGAAAAGAAAGATGTTGGATATAAGTAGTTGTCGTCTTCTAGTTCTATGTATGACTATGGTGTAGGAACGAAATCGTAAAGCAGAATACTCTAGAGGGGGGTGAATAGAGTAGGCAGCGGAATATTGCTAATTAAAAACTTGTTAGCAGTTAGATCACAGATAAAATAATAATCACAAAAAATAAATGACAGAAATTAAAAGGGATCAGAAGGCAAACGCAAACACCGAGATTTATACTGGTTTCCCTCTTGTGAGGACTAGTCCAGTCGGAAGAACTCTAGCTTCCAGTTGAATCCACTATTGGAAAATCCCGCAAGTTTTTATACGAAGTCCTTACAACTTCTACAGACGCGAGCTTTGATACGAAGAACTCGACCAACTTCAATTGTGAAGAGTTGTATCTTCTATCAAGCCTCTGATTACAATCGCTCTGAAACTTCTAGACCGTACCGTACTGGCAAATCGACTAGAGGATTGTAACTGGCTTGGAATTTGAAAAAGAAACCTTTTTAAAACTCTTTGGAAGAATGTAAGCTCAGGAAGAGAAGAGATTGAAAGTGAATTGGTGATTTAAAATGATCGAAATACTTCTTCATTTATAGTTTTTCCAAAGACAGAACTCTGACAGAATTCGGGCAGAATTCAAACAGAACTCTTTGTAACAAACCGTAACTGAAGGATGACCAAGTTCAAAAACCCAACGTTTACTAACGTTCCAAATAGCCGAACTCTGGCCGAACTCGGCCCGAGTTCTCCTGGGGTTCTGCCAGTTCATTTTTGGAGAAAATAAATTTTGGCTTTTTGAAAAATTCTTCAGAAGCTTTTTGTAAAAAGAATATTTTTCAAAAACGTAGGTCATTTGTAAAAGAATATGGTGGTTTTGAAAAACGTTTTCGGATAGCCTATTTGCCAGTACGACTTGGTGTACAATGTATTCCTAGACTCAATAAAATGAAAAACTACATTGCTTAACAGGAAGTACATTCTGAATGGCAAACGGCTTCAGTCTTGAACATTGTTGATATCCATTGTTGAGCAGTGTCCAAAACGTCATTGGTAAACATCTGAGTTGACTTGTATTTATATCGAGACAGAGTTTGATCAATTATTAAAATCAGGTTTGACCATGACCAATGGGCCAACAATCTCCCCCATTTTGATAATTGACAAACCTTGCCGATATAACATCTAAGCTTGGAATCAATTCAAAATAGTAATCAAAAGAAATTGTTCATAACCTGTATTCACGAAAATGTTAGATCTTATTTCTCCCCCGTTGTCACTTAGCAAAATAATTGCAAAAGAGAAAGCTCCCCCGCAATAAATGCATAAGTAACAAACAGTGAAGAAACACAATAAAAATAAATAATCATGACAAGCATGGTATAAACAGTAAATATTGTAAGAGAAACAGATAGCCTATAGAACACAACACAGGCATGTATTTGTCACATGCAGTATTTAATAAAGTGCAAAAATAAAAACTGAAACAAATAAAGTGCTGAATAATAGACTAAGATGCCAAAACTAAGGCATAAACAAAAACCATGTCTATGAATAGTCACATAATAGAAAAAGTGCTAATAAAAAAATATAAGAGTACTGATAAAATCTTGGAATGTCGGAGCATTTCCAAGTAAACATAAAACAAAAGTAACAGTCTCAATAATCTAACATCTCAAAACTCATCATCATCATCATCAACGTCATCAGCTGCAGCTCCAGCATGTCCAGAAGGACCAGCTCTAGAAGTACCAGCGCCAGAAGTGCGAGGAGTGGCACCAGTGTAAAACTCAGCGACATAGTCTCGAGGAGGGGCACGAGCAGTACGATACCAATCATAGACGTTCCCTGGCTGGAACAGAGAGTGGACCGCCTCGTCGTCAATACGGTAGCCAGAAACAGAAGGGTCTCGAGGTAGAGAGCTAGCAGAATGACCCGTCTGCGCAAACCTCAGATCGGCGAAGGAGTTAGCAATCGCCTGGAACCGAGTCACATCACGAAACTCTTATTCCCTAGAGGTCTCAACATAAAAAGACTGCAGATCTGATAAGTACTGATTGTCACGCCCCGATCCCGGAGGATCGAAACTGGGCGTGATGCCGTACAAGTCTAGATTGTACTTGTACAAGGCAAAACCATTACAGTTCCTGGTAATTCTCAGAAAACATCGACAAGGCAGCGGAACCAAGCAGATAAATTGAAGTCACACAATTTATGAAGAAATGTATCTCTTTATTGATAATCAAAATGGATTACAAGACTTGCAGCAGGATACAGAGTTTACAATTGATTACAAGACTCTTAAATAGCCGACTGAATGTATACACTTGCCCTTTAGGCTACAAATGAATATACCGACTTCTTTACAATGAACTTGCCAATATGGCTACAATCTCACTGGTACAACTGAGTTCCCATGTTCCATACATTATGTCCCGTATAGCAGAAGACATCGTCTTGCAAGAAGAGCTTCTGCACATCCATCCGATTCATCGATGCCAAGCACTGATTCACAGGATTTCCCCCAAGCAAACACCTGTAATATTGCCCACAACGTGGGTCAGTACATCATCAATGTACTGGCGAGCGGTGCTGGCCCAACTCACCTAAGAAGACAACACTAAGTAATCATGTTACAGAATATTATTAACAGTGGTCTTTCTTGTTGCCTTAGGGTCAATTTCATGTTATAGCCGACAAGAACTAAAGCATGCAAATCTCATAGCCAACATAATTTAAAGCATACTGTTATCACCCTTTGGTGATTCTTACCCACAGTCGTGTAGCCATCCCTGTATATTTATAATACTTACTCTGCCTGCACAAGACATTGTTAGAAACAATATCATGATTCAATATGAATATCACCGTTCAGGTGATTCTTACCAACAGCCGACATCCTTCCCTGTATTTGAGTAATAACTTACTCTGCCTGCATAAGACATCATTAGCACCTGACCTATCTATATGAAGGTCACTGGCGACACGCCATCTTGGACCGTCTTACTGGTATACAGCGCCCTTGCCAGTGCAGGTAGCTAGCCCCACTGTAAGTCCTGTATACCGTGCTACTACTTCAGCACTGCCACTACTTCGGCATTGGTTTCCCCTAGGACGAACCAGGTTCCATGGCCCAGGAATACCGTTCGAGAAACCACCTTGTCGACAAGTTGTCCATGACCATGCAACTATATGCAACTTATCTAAGAAGAAAACATATAATGCATGATAAGGAAAATTAAGCAAAACCATCATTCTCATTCGTATTGCCATCTTGCCATCTAGCCATCTTGCCTTGAGCCAATGCTCACATTATCATCTGCCCAATCCAGGGTCTTGGCGTAATCAACATTCTACATCGGCGACAGGATAATAGAATGTTGTTACCTAATGCCTTGCCACATCTTTGATACCAAATATCTTTCCAACCAAACTCAATGTACTCACCGCCCAATTCCTGGGACTTAGCATCTGTTTTAGCATTCATTCATTTGAATGCAATTCAAGCATACTCACTGCCCAGTTCTTGGGTCTTAACATCTGTATAGACATCTATTCATTGAGCCAAAGCTCGATATACTCACTGCCCAAGTATTTGGGACTTTGCCTTCACCTGTCATGTAATTCATCGCAACAGCGTACAAGCATACAATTCATCTAGCCACAACAGTTTACGTTCAGGTGATTATTATCTTTCATTATCTTTCCAAATTCCATGCAAGGTGTTATTGAACAAACTCAACTAGAAACATAGCATACTCATCCTTATTTTAAGCGTGAAGCTAAAGGATCTTTGAAGGGTTCAACACTACTCACATTCATAGGACGATTCCCGCCACGATCGCATAGTCTTCCAAGCGATCCTTCGCATAATCCCAAGTCCAACAAGGCTTCATCGAACCAACCATCCAACATAAGGCATCTTGCGGGTCGGGGCACTACAATATATACCACCCAGAAAAAGTTTCGTCCTCGAAACTTAAAACAAAACTCATCTCCAAAATTTCAACCAACTCTTCATGAAACTTCTCAACGATCAACTTGTACTATTTAACATTTCTCCGCAATCTCTCGATTGATTTCAAGTAATGTACCGTTTCGTTACAACATCCCAATTGATTCAACATAGTTTACCATCTTTGATCTTTCCTCCGATACTCGTGCAAATTCTTAGCACATAATAATCCTCCCCGTGGCTTCGTTTGTATTCAGCATATCACTTAGTTGGAATCATACACATATTTTAGGCGTCCCCGAAATACATGCACTTCAGCCAAGTTCAGTGATAGAGAAAGCGAACGAGCTACGGTGTAATCTTCCTTTTCGAACATCAGTAATTCTTTTTGAGCATCTCGTATAATCCCACTTGTTCATTCAATAGCCAACGAACTAATAATACAATAGATGTTGCCAAATTCAACTCGATAAATTTTCTACAATCGATCCCAACATATAAATTTTCCACAATCGATCCCAACAGTTTCCAAAGTATTCAGACTTAGATGTATCAAGTATTCCTTTCAAGTTCATTGTCATCCATGCCACCAAAGTTGATAAATCCTATAGCAATATTTTATTTCGATACCCCGATTCTCATCGGTCAAATCTTGTACTCATCATCGTTCGCATCCATACACATTGCTTGCAACTCATAAATTCTCTCGATTCTGATTCATCCATCAAATTGTACCATCATCCCACTCTAGTAATATTTCTCATTGTACTCAAATGTTTCTTCGTATTGATCAAGCCAACAATATTATCCTTTTGCATAGGCAACTATCATATTCCAGCAACATTAATTCTGAGGGTCATTCATATTCACATTCGCCGATCTCGGCTACATGCACTATCCAATTCCGTCGTTACACTTATCCTCAATCTTGATCCGGTCAATGAAATTATTCCAACTATCTCAAAGCACTACCAACAATTTTCGCAGCTCAATATTAATCAACCAATCCAACCAGTTCTAACAATTCCCAACATTTCAACCAAGGCAACTCAATTTTCGAAACCAATATAATCCGTCATCCCATCTAACATTATAACATCAAAATTTCCCAAATATCTATTCAATTCCAAAGCCTACCTTCCAACACATCTTATTCATTCCAACTATACTCATGCAACACCAATAGGGACATCCTACGGTTTTCCAATAGTCAACTTAGCATACAATCAAGTCTCTACGGTCAGCTAATCTAAGCTAAACCAGACATTCAGCTAACCCATATGAGATGAGTAGCTATCAGGGACATACTTATCTCTTATCTTAGAGGCAACCAATTCTCAACATAGGGCAACTCTATGGTCTGACCAACTTAGGGACATGGGACGCCACCCCAATCTTATGAACTTATACCAAACACGGACAACTGAAGAACATAGCCAACCAATCTGAGACTTAAGCAAGCAACCAACAATCTAGGCAACAAACCGACACTCTAGGCAACCAGCCAACAATCTAGGCAACCAACCGACAATCTAGGCAACTAGCCAACAATCTAGGCAACCAACCGACAATCTAGGCAACTAGCCAACAATCTAGGGTCAAGTCTTTCTACCCGTACTCATACTCGAGTCATACCTACGAAGTCCCATTCTAGACTTATCCGCAACCGACCAAATCTATCCGACAATCTATCCAACGATTCTATCCCACAATTCTATGGGTCAATCTCGAAGCTATCATATAAAACTCCTCAATAGAATATTCAACTTTCAATTTCCATTTGCATAGACATAGCATCACTTGTTCAATCCGACTTGCATCCTCATATCGTACTCAAATTGTCTATTCAATCGGGTCAATTATTCTGAGTCATCATCCGACATTGCTATCTCAATAGTTTATCACTTATGATCTCTTCCTACGATCTCTTCGCGACATAATCGTTTCCCACATTCTTAGATCATCGATACGGTCTGTACTCTCTTATCCAACAAAATAAGGCAACTACACAATCATATTTCTTCCGAGGCATCATTTATAAATTTTCTAGCACCAACACGGTCATCTCTTAGCAATTCACGTTAACCACCAATATTAGTTTTGCATCACCTCCTTGTGATCTCATAAGAAGATTTACTATTCATGCACCAATCCAAATCTCTATAGCACCAATCATCTAGCATTCGCATATCGATCATCTTAGTGGACATAACATAACTCATTAGCTAAGTCATAATCCAACAATTCTATATTCTACCAAACATGCTATTTATGCGACAACAACATCCACCAACAGGGTCTATTACAGATCGCTGCACCTCGATACTTATTTGTATTCCAGCCATTCGACTCTCGTAAGAAGCATCTATTCTTTCATGCATCAAGGGACAAGTACTCATTCTCTGTGCCTCAAAATATTCAAGGGTCATAACATGTTAATTCGGGACATCAATTTCTCTCAAGCACACTGCACCACGTGCTAAGATCATCTATTCCACAAGCCCATTCTCTAACTTTTCGGTCGTCGATGTAACTCTGCATCTTCTAAATCATTCGCAACATCCCGATAAGCGTCTAACATTACCATCAGTTCCATCGATATCCAACATGCAATTTCTTTAACTCAATTCCAACATCGTTCAATATTCGGTCCATAGTTATTCCCGCAAAATCATTCGATAGCAACACCACACTATCGTTACCAAGCCTACAATCCTTCTACCCAACTGATTCAAGTACTCGCCTGAATCTGAAATTCTTTTCTTTCCCAACCAAGGCATCATTACATATTCTCAATTCTCTTATTACCCAACTTAATGCTAACCGACAAGGTCTAGCGATGGTTCATTTGAACACATCAAAATCTCACAACGTCATCCAACTTAACAATCAAGGAACACGCCTAGCCAACATGTATCAATCATAAGCTCAGCTACGATTCGATACCACCCACTACCTTATAGGTAAAGCAATCACAAAATCATAGACACATCAAGGGTCAAGGGACATCTTATCACGACAAGGGTATATGCAATATACCACTCAGAGCTCAAGCCATTCCCAACACAATATTCCTTCGCATCAAACCGACATCCAATATGGACAATCCATCCTGCAGTGGTTATGCTGACCACAAATATCGACTCAAAATTCTGTCGATTCCCATTCACTGAAATCCATGCACATTCTGTTCCAACATACCATGCCATCACCCACTGTCGATTGCTGCATAACAATCGATTCAAAGAATCCCACACATAAGACATCCAGCATACATCATAAACTTACGCATCGCATCATTGTTATTCTTTTTGGTATCTTTTAGAAATTCAACAAAGCACACATATCACAGCCCACATATTTAGACTTATTGTATGGAACACCCAGTGAGAGGTTAGAATGATCAACGGACTTTCAGTTAAGGGAACAACATAGAATAGTTTGGAAGCAATACAGAGTAATCGTAGAAGCACTATAAATCATCATAGAGGCAACTTTGATTTCATCGCGGAAGCAACTTTGAGTATTCGCGGAAGCAACTTTGATTCACCGCGGAAGCAACTTTGAATAATCACGGAAGCAATCTTTGAATCATCGCGGAAGCAGCTTAGAATCATCTTAGTAGCAACATTGATTCGAAACAAATCGAATAGGAATCCAAGGACGTAAAGCCGTGCTCTGATACCATTATGTCACGCCCCGATCCCGGAGGATCGAAACTGGGCGTGATGCCGTACAAGTCTAGATTGCACTTGTACAAGGTAAAACCATTACAGTTCCTGGTAATTCTCAGAAAACATCGACAAGGCAGCGGAACCAAGCAGATAAATTGAAGTCACACAATTTATGAAGAAATGTATCTCTTTATTGATAATCAAAATGGATTACAAGACTTGCAGCAGGATACAGAGTTTACAATTGATTACAAGACTCTTAAATAGCCGACTGAATGTATACACTTGCCCTTTAGGCTACAAATGAATATACCGACTTCTTTACAATGAACTTGCCAATATGGCTACAATCTCACTGGTACAACTGAGTTCCCATGTTCCATACATTATGTCCCGTATAGCAGAAGACATCGTCTTGCAAGAAGAGCTTCTGCACATCCATCCGATTCATCGATGCCAAGCACTGATTCACAGGATTTCCCCCAAGCAAACACCTG
Source organism: Iris pallida (assembly GCA_029216955.1). Classification (NCBI taxonomy): domain Eukaryota; kingdom Viridiplantae; phylum Streptophyta; class Magnoliopsida; order Asparagales; family Iridaceae; genus Iris; species Iris pallida. The sequence continues at coordinate 10,397,581 of JANAVB010013200.1, forward strand.
TAATATTGCCCACAACGTGGGTCAGTACATCATCAATGTACTGGCGAGCGGTGCTGGCCCAACTCACCTAAGAAGACAACACTAAGTAATCATGTTACAGAACATTATTAACAGTGGTCTTTCTTGTTGCCTTAGGGTCAATTTCATGTTATAGCCGACAAGAACTAAAGCATGCAAATCTCATAGCCAACATAATTTAAAGCATACTGTTATCACCCTTTGGTGATTCTTACCCACAGTCGTGTAGCCATCCCTGTATATTTATAATACTTACTCTGCCTGCACAAGACATTGTTAGAAACAATATCATGATTCAATATGAATATCACCGTTCAGGTGATTCTTACCAACAGCCGACATCCTTCCCTGTATTTGAGTAATAACTTACTCTGCCTGCATAAGACATCATTAGCACCTGACCTATCTATATGAAGGTCACTGGCGACACGCCATCCTGGACCGTCTTACTGGTATACAGCGCCCTTGCCAGTGCAGGTAGCTAGCCCCACTGTAAGTCCTGTATACCGTGCTACTACTTCAGCACTGCCACTACTTCGGCATTGGTTTCCCCTAGGACGAACCAGGTTCCATGGCCCAGGAATACCGTTCGAGAAACCACCTTGTCGACAAGTTGTCCATGACCATGCAACTATATGCAACTTATCTAAGAAGAAAATATATAATGCATGATAAGGAAAACTAAGCAAAACCATCATTCTCATTCGTATTGCCATCTTGCCATCTAGCCATCTTGCCTTGAGCCAATGCTCACATTATCATCTGCCCAATCCAGGGTCTTGGCGTAATCAACATTCTACATCGGCGACAGGATAATAGAATGTTGTTACCTAATGCCTTGCCACATCTTTGATACCAAATATCTTTCCAACCAAACTCAATGTACTCACCGCCCAATTCCTGGGACTTAGCATCTGTTTTAGCATTCATTCATTTGAATGCAATTCAAGCATACTCACTGCCCAGTTCTTGGGTCTTAACATCTGTATAGACATCTATTCATTGAGCCAAAGCTCGATATACTCACTGCCCAAGTATTTGGGACTTTGCCTTCACCTGTCATGTAATTCATCGCAACAGCGTACAAGCATACAATTCATCTAGCCACAACAGTTTACGTTCAGGTGATTATTATCTTTCATTATCTTTCCAAATTCCATGCAAGGTGTTATTGAACAAACTAAACTAGAAACATAGCATACTCATCCTTATTTTAAGCGTGAAGCTAAAGGATCTTTGAAGGGTTCAACACTACTCACATTCATAGGACGATTCCCGCCACGATCGCATAGTCTTCCAAGCGATCCTTCGCATAATCCCAAGTCCAACAAGGCTTCATCGAACCAACCATCCAATATAAGGCATCTTGCGGGTCGGGGCACTACAATATATACCACCCAGAAAAAGTTTCGTCCTCGAAACTTAAAACAAAACTCATCTCCAAAATTTCAACCAACTCTTCATGAAACTTCTCAACGATCAACTTGTACTATTTAACATTTCTCCGCAATCTCTCGATTGATTTCAAGTAATGTACCGTTTCGTTACAACATCCCAATTGATTCAACATAGTTTACCATCTTTGATCTTTCCTCCGACACTCGTGCAAATCCTTAGCACATAATAATCCTCCCCGTGGCTTCGTTTGTATTCAGCATATCACTTAGTTGGAATCATACACATATTTTAGGCGTCCCCGAAATACATGCACTTCAGCCAAGTTCAGTGATAGAGAAAGCGAACGAGCTACGGTGTAATCTTCCTTTTCGAACATCAGTAATTCTTTTTGAGCATCTCGTATAATCCCACTTGTTCATTCAATAGCCAACGAACTAATAATACAATAGATGTTGCCAAATTCAACTCGATAAATTTTCTACAATCGATCCCAACATATAAATTTTCCACAATCGATCCCAACAGTTTCCAAAGTATTCAGACTTAGATGTATCAAGTATTCCTTTCAAGTTCATTGTCATCCATACCACCAAAGTTGATAAATCCCATAGCAATATTTTATTTCGATACCCCGATTCTCATCGGTCAAATCTTGTACTCATCATCGTTCGCATCCATACACATTGCTTGCAACTCATAAATTCTCTCGATTCTGATTCATCCATCAAATTGTACCATCATCCCACTCTAGTAATATTTCTCATTGTACTCAAATGTTTCTTTGTATTGATCAAGCCAACAATATTATCCTTTTGCATAGGCAACTATCATATTCCAGCAACATTAATTCTGAGGGTCATTCATATTCACATTCGCCGATCTCGGCTACATGCACTATCCAATTCCGTCGTTACACTTATCCTCAATCTTGATCCGGTCAATAAAATTATTCCAACTATCTCAAAGCACTACCAACAATTTTCGCAGCTCAATATTAATCAACCAATCCAACCAGTTCTAACAATTCCCAACATTTCAACCAAGGCAACTCAATTTTCGAAACCAACATGATCCGTCATCCCATCTAACATTATAACATCAAAATTTCCCAAATATCTATTCAATTCCAAAGCCTACCTTCCAACACATCTTATTCATTCCAACTATACTCATGCAACACCAATAGGGACATCCTACGGTTTTCCAATAGTCAACTTAGCATACAATCAAGTCTCTACGGTCAGCTAATCTAAGCTAAACCAGACATTCAGCTAACCCATATGAGATGAGTAGCTATCAGGGACATACTTATCTCTTATCTTAGAGGCAACCAATTCTCAACATAGGGCAACTCTATGGTCTGACCAACTTAGGGACATGGGACGCCACCCCAATCTTATGAACTTATACCAAACACGGACAACTGAAGAACATAGCCAACCAATCTGAGACTTAAGCAAGCAACCAACAATCTAGGCAACAAACCGACACTCTAGGCAACCAGCCAACAATCTAGGCAACCAACCGATAATCTAGGCAACTAGCCAACAATCTAGGCAACCAACCGACAATCTAGGCAACTAGCCAACAATCTAGGGTCAAGTCTTTCTACCCGTACTCATACTCGAGTCATACCTACGAAGTCTCATTCTAGACTTACCCGCAACCGACCAAATCTATCCGACAATCTATCCAACGATTCTATCCCACAATTCTATGGGTCAATCTCGAAGCTATCATATAAAACTCCTCAATAGAATATTCAACTTTCAATTTCCATTTGCATAGACATAGCATCACTTGTTCAATCCGACTTGCATCCTCATATCGTACTCAAATTGTCTATTCAATCGGGTCAATTATTCTGAGTCATCATCCGACATTGCTATCTCAATAGTTTATCACTTATGATCTCTTCCTACGATCTCTTCGCGACATAATCGTTTCCCACATTCTTAGATCATCGATACGGTCTGTACTCTCTTATCCAACAAAATAAGGCAACTACACAATCATATTTCTTCCGAGGCATCATTTATAAATTTTCTAGCACCAACACGGTCATCTCTTAGCAATTCACGTTAACCACCAATATTAGTTTTGCATCACCTCCTTGTGATCTCATAAGAAGATTTACTATTCATGCACCAATCCAAATCTCTATAGCACCAATCATCTAGCATTCGCATATCGGTCATCTTAGTGGACATAACATAACTCATTAGCTAAGTCATAATCCAACAATTCTATATTCTACCAAACATGCTATTTATGCGACAACAACATCCACCAACAGGGTCTATTACATATCGCTGCACCTCGATACTTATTTGTATTCCAGCCATTCGACTCTCGTAAGAAGCATCTATTCTTTCATGCATCAAGGGAGAAGTACTCATTCTCTGTGCCTCAAAATATTCAAGGGTCATAACATGTTAATTCGGGACATCAATTTCTCTCAAGCACACTGCACCACGTGCTAAGATCATCTATTCCACAAGCCCATTCTCTAACTTTTCGGTCGTCGATGCAACTCTGCATCTTCTAAATCATTCGCAACATCCCGATAAGCGTCTAACATTACCATCAGTTCTATCGATATCCAACATGCAATTTCTTTAACTCAATTCCAACATCGTTCAATATTCGGTCCATAGTTATTCCCGCAAAATCATTCGATAGCAACACCACACTATCGTTACCAAGCCTACAATCCTTCTACCCAACTGATTCAAGTACTCGCCTGAATCTGAAATTCTTTTCTTTCCCAACCAAGGCATCATTACATATTCTCAATTCTCTTATTACCCAACTTAATGCTAACCGACAAGGTCTAGCGATGGTTCATTTGAACACATCAAAATCTCACAACGTCATCCAACTTAACAATCAAGGAACACGCCTAGCCAACATATATCAATCGTAAGCTCAGCTACGATTCGATACCACCCACTACCTTATAGGTAAAGCAATCACAAAATCATAGACACATCAAGGGTCAAGGGACATCTTATCACGACAAGGGTATATGCAATATACCACTCAGAGCTCAAGCCATTCCCAACACAATATTCCTTCGCATCAAACCGACATCCAATATGGACAATCCATCCTGCAGTGGTTATGCTGACCACAAATATCGACTCAAAATTCTGTCGATTCCCATTCACTGAAATCCATGCACATTCTGTTCCAACATACCATGCCATCACCCACTGTCGATTGCTGCATAACAATCGATTCAAAGAATCCCACACATAAGACATCCAGCATACATCACAAACTTACGCATCGCATCATTGTTATTCTTTTTGGTATCTTTTAGAAATTCAACAAAGCACACATATCACAGCCCACATATTTAGACTTATTGTATGGAACACCCAGTGAGAGGTTAGAATGATCAACGGACTTTCAGTTAAGGGAACAACATAGAATAGTTTGGAAGCACTACAGAGTAATCGCAGAAGCACTATGAATCATCATAGAGGCAACTTTGATTTCATCGCGGAAGCAACTTTGAGTATTCGCGGAAGCAACTTTGATTCACCGCGGAAGCAACTTTGAATAATCACGGAAGCAATCTTTGAATCATCGCGAAAGCAGCTTAGAATCATCTTAGTAGCAACATTGATTCGAAACAAATCGAATAGGAATCCAAGGACGTAAAGCCGTGCTCTGATACCATTATGTCACGCCCCGATCCCGGAGGATCGAAACTGGGCGTGATGCCGTACAAGTCTAGATTGCACTTGTACAAGGTAAAACCATTACAGTTCCTGGTAATTCTCAGAAAACATCGACAAGGCAGCGGAACCAAGCAGATAAATTGAAGTCACACAATTTATGAAGAAATGTATCTCTTTATTGATAATCAAAATGGATTACAAGACTTGCAGCAGGATACAGAGTTTACAATTGATTACAAGACTCTTAAATAGCCGACTGAATGTATACACTTGCCCTTTAGGCTACAAATGAATATACCGACTTCTTTACAATGAACTTGCCAATATGGCTACAATCTCACTGGTACAACTGAGTTCCCATGTTCCATACATTATGTCCCGTATAGCAGAAGACATCGTCTTGCAAGAAGAGCTTCTGCACATCCATCCGATTCATCGATGCCAAGCACTGATTCACAGGATTTCTCCCAAGCAAACACCTGTAATATTGCCCACAACGTGGGTCAGTACATCATCAATGTACTGGCGAGCGGTGCTGGCCCAACTCACCTAAGAAGACAACACTAAGTAATCATGTTACAGAACATTATTAACAGTGGTCTTTCTTGTTGCCTTAGGGTCAATTTCATGTTATAGCCGACAAGAACTAAAGCATGCAAATCTCATAGCCAACATAATTTAAAGCATACTGTTATCACCCTTTGGTGATTCTTACCCACAGTCGTGTAGCCATCCCTGTATATTTATAATACTTACTCTGCCTGCACAAGACATTGTTAGAAACAATATCATGATTCAATATGAATATCACCGTTCAGGTGATTCTTACCAACAGCCGACATCCTTCCCTGTATTTGAGTAATAACTTACTCTGCCTGCATAAGACATCATTAGCACCTGACCTATCTATATGAAGGTCACTGGCGACACGCCATCCTGGACCGTCTTACTGGTATACAGCGCCCTTGCCAGTGCAAGTAGCTAGCCCCACTGTAAGTCCTGTATACCGTGCTACTACTTCAGCACTGCCACTACTTCGGTATTGGTTTCCCCTAGGACGAACCAGGTTCCATGGCCCAGGAATACCGTTCGAGAAACCACCTTGTCGACAAGTTGTCCATGACCATGCAACTATATGCAACTTATCTAAGAAGAAAACATATAATGCATGATAAGGAAAACTAAGCAAAACCATCATTCTCATTCGTATTGCCATCTTGCCATCTAGCCATCTTGCCTTGAGCCAATGCTCACATTATCATCTGCCCAATCCAGGGTCTTGGCGTAATCAACATTCTACATCGACGACAGGATAATAGAATGTTGTTACCTAATGCCTTGCCACATCTTTGATACCAAATATCTTTCCAACCAAACTCAATGTACTCACCGCCCAATTCCTGGGACTTAGCATCTGTTTTAGCATTCATTCATTTGAATGCAATTCAAGCATACTCACTGCCCAGTTCTTGGGTCTTAACATCTGTATAGACATCTATTCATTGAGCCAAAGCTCGATATACTCACTGCCCAAGTATTTGGGACTTTGCCTTCACCTGTCATGTAATTTATCGCAACAGCGTACAAGCATACAATTCATCTAGCCACAACAGTTTACGTTCAGGTGATTATTATCTTTTATTATCTTTCCAAATTCCATGCAAGGTGTTATTGAACAAACTCAACTAGAAACATAGCATACTCATCCTTATTTTAAGCATGAAGCTAAAGGATCTTTGAAGGGTTCAACACTACTCACATTCATAGGACGATTCCCGCCACGATCGCATAGTCTTCCAAGCGATCCTTCGCATAATCCCAAGTCCAACAAGGCTTCATCGAACCAACCATCCAACATAAGGCATCTTGCGGGTCGGGGCACTACACTGATGGATACCCTCAAATGTTATTGGGTAAGAATGAGAAGGAACAGGTGCTGTGGGAGCTGTGGGAGTAGGTGTAGGAGGAGTAGGTGCAGTAGGTGGAGGAACAGATGCAATGCTGCGACGAGAGAGTTTGAGAAACTTGGGCTCAGGATCGACAGCACAAGTAGATAGATCAGTATCAAATCTCTAAAAAATGCAAGGAATAAGCATCACATAAGATAGGTTGCGGTCTCTCCCGCGACATCTACCCATCATCTGGATGATAGTCTTAGGGGCAGAAAAAGGAATCCCCTTAAGAATATGATAAAGAGCAGAAAGCTCAAGTGCAGTGACATCATCTTTAGAAGTGGATTTTGGAAGTAAGGTGGAATAGATGATGCGATGTAATTCGTAGTTAAACAAGTTCAAGTTATTAGCCTTGAACTTTCCAGGAAGAACGTGTGCGGGCGCACAAAGTTCATTCTTGAAACTAACGAGAGTGTCGTGCCATCGGGGAAATCAAAATCAGTGATGTCATCGAGCGGGGCACCTTCGTTTGGGATACCAAGGATTTCCGCTAATGTTTCATCAGTAAATTCGATATCAATTCCTTCGACACGTGTCCTCACTGTAAAAGTGTCTAACACGAAATTATAATAGAATAATCTAATGGCATTAGTGGCAATGGAGAATTGTAAGGTGACAAAATGTTGTAACCCTAATGCCTCAAAATAAGGGCGGTGATCCGGAAAGACAGTCCACTTAATCGACAATCCGGTGCAAATAGTACGCATGATAAAATCGGCGTACCACAATAAAGCTTGATCAGAATTTTTAAAGTCAAACTCATCCGACGGACCATCGTCCGATTGGACCAGAGAAAAGACGCAATCCGTATACGGATCTGAAGACGATGCCTCTTCACTGGCATTGGTCTTCTTCCTCTTGAAGGGATTGAACTTAGGTATTCTTTTCCAAATTTTTTAGAAACCCTAAGTATTGAAAAGTGGAAGAAAGAAGGGATTATACCTTCCAAGAATTGGATATGTTGTAGAGGATGACGTTCTCCGCACGAATCCAAAGTTTTGACGAAAAACTCCACACGGATTGGAAGAACAAGAAAGGAGAAGAAGTTAGGGTTTCGGAGGCGCGCTGCTGCTGTTATGAGGATGTGGGGAAGAATGAAGAAGAAAGAAGCCTCGGGATGGTGCTGGTATATATATATACCCAGCCGAACTCTGGCCGAATTCGGACCGAACTCGGGCCGAATTCGCCAAGGGTTGCCTGGCTATATATATATATTAAAAATAATTCAAATGAGGCCACGTTCTTTTTCATTAATTCGTTTCAAATGCTTAATTCAAAGTTTAGTAATTTTAAATCTCAAAATAATATAATTAATATTATTTTACAAATTAATATTCTTTATTCAACATCTGTCTTAGATTAGCTGTAGGAGTACTGTCCCAGCTAACGGAGGTTCACCGGGGAACTCTTAAATACCGATTCGTTTCGACCGTAGTCGTGGTGACAGACAGACTCTTTTTAGGCTTGTCTCGAAAACAGTTTATGAGTATCGAATAAATAATTAATAAAACAAAATTAATTAATATTATTGATATCTAAAATTCCTAATTTTCGACGTAAATAGCTTCCGCTAAAGGTTTTGTGATTATGTCAGCTAATTGATTCTGTGTGTCTATGTATACAGGGTCTATATCTCCATTTTGTTGATGATCTCCAAGAAAATGATGTCGAATCTCGATATGTTTAGTACGAAAATGACATACAGGATTTTTAGTCAAATTAATAGAACTAGTGTTATCACAGAAAATGGGTATGTGTGAAAAATGTAATTCATAGTCTTCTAAAGTTTGTTTTATCCACAAAATTTGTGTACAACAACGTCCTGCGGCGATATACTCAGCCTCGGTTGTTGATAATGCAACAGAATTTTGCTTTTTACTAAACCAAGAGACTAGAGCTTTTCCTAGGAAATGACATGTGCCGTTAGTGCTTTTTCTATCTACTTTGCATCCAGTAAAATCAGCATCGGAATAACCGGTTAGGTCAAACGACGTAGTTTTGGGATACCATAAGCCGACAGAAGAAGTGCCTTTAAGGTATCGGAAGATACGCTTAACTGCGCACAAATGTGATTCCTTAGGATTAGCTTGAAAACGTGCACATAAGCAAACACTAAACATAATGTCTGGTCGACTAGCAGTTAAATATAGTAAGCTACCGATCATACCTCGATACTTACGTATATCGACAGATTTGCCTTGTTCATCAATATCAAGCTTGGTTGAGGTCGCCATTGGAGTACTAAGTGGTTTTGCTGTTTCCATGTCGAACTTTTTCAATAGATCCTTTGTGTACTTAGCTTGATTTATGAACGTCCTATTGTTGGTTTGTTTGATTTGCAGTCCGAGAAAGAATTTTAGCTCTGCCATCATGCTCATCTCAAACTCATTCTGCATACACTTTGAAATTTTTTGACAAAGAGATTCATCAGTAGATCCAAAGATATATCATCTACATAGACTTGAATCAAAAGAATATTATTATTCAACGACTTTATAAACAAAGTAGTGTCAACCTTTCCCTTTGAAAAATTGTTATCATGTAGAAAAGTGCTTAGACGATCGTACCAAGCACGAGGGACTTGTTTCAAACCGTATAAAGCTTTCTTCAACTTGAAAACATATTTAGGAAATTTGAAATCAGTAAAACCGGGTGGTTGAGCTACATAAACCTCTTCTTTTATAAAATCTTTTAAAAATGCGCTTTTGACATCCATTTGAAATAACTTAAAATTATGAAAACATGCAAATGCACATAACATGTGAATGGATTCTAATCTCGCAACTGGGGCATAAGTCTCATCGTAGTCGATACCTTCTTCCTGATTGTATCCTTGAGCTACGAGTCGAGCTTTATTACGAGTCACTAAACCATTCTCGTTCAGTTTATTTCGGAATACCCATCGGGTGCCAATGACCGGATGATCAATAGGCTTGGGAACAAGTTCCCAAACTTGATTCCGTTCGAATTGGTTTAATTTCTCTTGCATAGCATCTAACCAAAAATTATTACTACATGTTTCATCAATATTTTTGGGTTCAAACTGCGAGACAAAATCAACACAAGAAGCTATATCTTTATTGGAGGAACGAGTATTTACACCCTTGGTAATCTCACCAATTACCAAGTCCTTTGGATGACTAGCCAAGAATCTCATCTCTTTTGGTGTAGTCTCAGGATTGCTAGTTCCGGCTTCTTTGCTTGGAGGTTCATCTGATGCCTGATGTTATGGTTCTGTATCTTTGTGTGAAGGTTTTGTAGTAGCTGTACTTGGTGTGATTATGTCTTCATTGTCATCATCGTCTAAGTGTTGATTTAGCTCATCAAACTTGACGTTGATGGATTCTTCAATGATCATGGTTCTTTTGTTGAAGACTCTATATCCTTTGCTCCTTGCTGCATAACCTAAAAATATACCTTCATCGGCCTTTTCATCAAATTTACTCAAATTATAAAACATTACAACCAAAGATTTTGAAATAAGAAACATTTGGTGTTCTATCAAACCATAATTCATAGGGAGTCTTCTTCGATATAGGTCGAATTAGAACCCTATTAAGAATATAGCATGCTGTATTTACAGCTTCAGCCCATAAATATCTAGGTAGACTAAACTGGTTTAACATAACTCTAGCCATTTCAGATAGAGTTCTGTTCTTACGTTCCACAACACCATTTTGTTGTGGAGTCCTAGGGCAAGAGAATTCATGCAGATAACCGTGTGTGTCATAAAATTGCTTGAATTCTGTATTTTCAAATTCGCCGCCATGATCACTACGAATACGAGTAATCATGAACCCTTTTTCATTCTGTACTTTCTTGCAAAAGGTGACGAATTCTGATAATGCATCATTCTTGCGTGCAAGAAAATAAACCCATGTATATCTAGAGAAGTCATCTATAATGACAAATGCATATAACTTACCACCTAGACTAGCAATTCTGCTGGGTCCAAATAAGTCCATATGCAATAATTGTAAAGGTCTAGTGGTACTTACAGCGTTCTTGGATTTGAATGCGGATTTGGTAGCTTTGTTCTTTTCATATTCACTACACACCGTATCCTTCTTGAAAGAAATATCTGGTAAGCCGCGTACTAACTTCTTCGTAGATAATCTTGAAATTGTATCCATGTTTGCATGACCGAGTCTCATATGCCATAGTTGACTCTCAATACTTTTGGCCATCAAACATCTACCTGCTGTGTTAGCATCTTCCAACAAATAGAATACATATATATTGTCTTCTCTAATACCTTCAAATATAGTACTGCCAGTTGAACTATCAATAATAATACATTTATCTTTTACGAAGTTAATGCCATAACTATGATCAGCTAAATGGCTTATGTTGAGCAGATTATGTTTTAACTCGGTAACAAGACAAACATCTTTAATCACTGGATAGGGAGCCTTACCAATGTCACCGATACCGATTATGTACCCTTTCAAATCCAAGAACGCAGTGTTGGGTGTGTTCCGATGATTTGGTAATTGACACGTGTTAGAATAGGAAGCAGCAACTTCAGGCCGTTTTCCTAAACTAATTTTCAACTTTTTGCAAGTGTCATATAATCTAGTATAGTCAGATGTGAGTGATTCTAATATGACCTGTGCACACTGGAGACTCTTTCTCTCCTTAGATAGGTCTTCCTTTAACTGGATAATAGTTTGGTCTTTTTTTTCGGATAGCTTAACAGTCTCGTGTAACAACAATTTAATAGAAGAAAGCTCACCAGACTCATTTGAAGAGTCATTATCTCTAACCTGATCTAGTAGGTCGATAAGTCTTCTTATTTCACCTTTGTACTCTTTGAGTACCTTCTTAGAGGTTTCATATTTACTATGCAGTTTCCTGTAATCATCTAACAGTTCACTGAAAGCCTCTCCTAGTTGCTCAAAGGTGAAATCATCATAAGGATCAAATAGAGGATTAGTGATTACCTGATCGCAAGCCATCAAGCACACATTTGCAGCGTCGTCTGATTGTTCATCTTCTGAGTCGCTGGCTTTACTTTCATGCCATATGCTTGTGTTGGCGTACTTTTTTGATGTCAATTTCTTCAGGTAGCCTTTGTCATATTTGTTTTTTTTTTTTGATGATGATGCTGAGGGACAATCTTTCTTCATGTGTCCTTTCTTCTTGTATCCGTAGCAAATAGGATCTTCCTCGTTGTTGTTGTTGTTGTTGTCTTTGCTGTCCTTTGTTCTTCTGTTAAATCTCATGAACTTCTTGAACTTTCTTACCAGAAGAGCTTGATCTTCAGAGTCGGAGTCGCTGTCGTCGGAATCATCTTCGATGGTTCTTCTATGTTGAGCCTTGAGAGCGATCATCTTCTTTGACTTTTTCTTTGCTGTAGCATCTTCAAAGTCTTGAAGTTCTAACTCGTGAGTGAGTAGCTTACCCATGAGTGTTTCTAGAGACATTGTTGAGAGGTCGTTTCCTTCAATGATTGTTGTAGCCTTTAGAATCCAGTTCTTTGTAAGGGCTTGTAGAAGTTTATGAATCTTCTCATGGTTACTGTAATCCTTGACTAGTGAGGACAGAGGATTTACAATATCCAAGAATCTTGTAAACATCTGAGTGACTGATTCACTTGGCTTTATTTTGAATGCCTCATACTCCTGAGTAAGTCTGCTGATCTTTGACTCCTTGACTTGTGTTGTTCCTTCGTGGGTTACTTCGAGAAGTTTCCACACTTCGTTTGATGTTGTGCAAGTAGATACCCCGTTGAATTTAGTTATGTCTAAAGCACAAAATAAAGTGTTAATAGCACGTGCGTCAAGACTGGCCTTTTTCTTTTCTTCCTCTGTATATTTGTCATGGGGTTTTTCAGCTAAAACACCATTAACATAAATACGAGGTAGCTTTTTATAGCCATCAATAACCACAGACCATAAGTCAAAATCAAGAGATTTCAGAAAGAAACTCATATGTGTTTTCCAATAAGTGTAGTTTGTGTCGTCAAACAGTGGAGGTCTGTTTGTGGCTTGGCCTTCACTTATGAATTTTACAGTTGCCATGTGTAATACTTTGATCTATATAAAAATTGAATATAATTGCAATTTTACCTTGCTTTACCTATATAACCTGCTCTGATACCAATTGTAGGAACAAAATCGTAAAGCAGAATACTCTAGAGGGGGGTGAATAGAGTAGGCAGCGGAATGTTGCTAATTAAAAACTTGTTAGCAGTTAGATCACAGATAAAATAATAATCACAAAAAATAAATGATAGAAATTAAAAGAGATCAGAAGGCAAACGCAAACACCGAGATTTATACTGGTTTCCCTCTTGTGAGGACTAGTCCAGTCGAAAGAACTCTAGCTTCCAGTTGAATCCACTATTGGAAAATCCTGCAAGTTTTAATACGAAGTCCTTGCAACTTCTACAGACGCGAGCTTTGATACGAAGAACTCGACCAACTTCAATTGTTAAGAGTTGTATCTTCTATCAAGCCTCTGATTACAATCGCTCTGAAACTTCTAGACCATACCGTACTGGCAAATCGACTAGAGGATTGTAACTGGCTTGGGATTTGAAAAAGAAAGCTTTTTAAAACTCTTTGGAAGAATGTAAGCTCAGTAAGAGAAGAGATTGAAAGTGAATTGGTGATTTGAAATAATCGAAATACTTCTCTATTTATAGTTTTTCCAAAGACAGAACTCTGACAGAATTCGGGCAGAATTCGGACAGAACTCTTTGTAACAAACCGTAACTGAAGGATGACCAAGTTTAAAAACCCAACGTTCACTAACGTTCCAAATAGCCGAACTCTGGCCGAACTCGGCCCGAGTTCTCCTGGGGTTCTGCCAGTTCATTTTTGGAGAAAATAAATTTTGGCTTTTTGAAAAATCCTTCAGAAGCTTTTTGTAAAAAGAATATTTTTAAAAAACGTAGGTCATTTGTAAAAGAATAGGATGGTTTTGAAAAACGTTTTCGAATAGCCTATTTGCCAGTACGACTCGGTGTACAATGTATTCCTAGACTCAATAAAATAAAAAATTATATTGCTTAACAGGAAGTACATTTTGAATGGCAAACGGCTTCAGTCTTGAACATTGTTGATATCCATTGTTGAACAGTGTCCAAAACGTCGTAGGTAAACATCTGAGTTGACTTGCATTTATATCGAGACAAAGTTTGATCAATTATTAAAATCAGGTTTGACCATGACCAATGGGCCAACATATGGATCTTTTGTGGAGGTAGGAAGAATGTAAATATATGAACGAGCATGCAAGTTATGTACAATAAATGTGAATTACTCTAGATTGTTTCTTGATGCCTATGCTTTATCCTAGAGTTTACAGGCGATAATCGCAAGTATAATACGACTTGTATTGTACGGGTGCGTAGCATGGAGATGTATCACAGAGCTCTGATATTTTTATTTGGAATTCGGGGCGTGACACATCTTTTATTGGTGGCCCATGCAGGTCAACTTTTTAAGGGATAGGGTATAGGTTAAAGGAATTGGTAAAGGTGGAAACTTGGATATTTTCTAAGTATTTTATTGGATTACCATAGGATGGAAATAATGGTAAATTTGGAGACTGGATAAGGGATTGAGGAATTAGAGATTGTACAAAGGATCGGGGATATGATCTTGTCATTTATTAAAAACTTAATTCATTTATTATCCTATTGTGTTCTTATGTGAGGATTTTATGGTTGTAGATAATGGCTCGATTTATGCCCTATGTTTACTGGGATGGGAGTAAGCGTACCCTATATGGCTATGAGCAATACGCTAGAGGCGAGTGGAAAATACCGGACTGGTATGACCTTCATGTCTATTTGGGATCGAGCGTCCGATTATTAGGGAAATTGAGGACGACACATAAGTTTATCACGAAATGGAAGTGTGCTTCATGTTTTTCCTGTGGTATGATGGATTGGCATACCCTAAGATAAAGGGTACGATGGAAAATAGAAGAATGGATGAAGGTAAACCCCTACGCTAGGATCCTGTAGATCAACGATATGTGGCTAAAGAATGGGTAATCTGAATATATCGAAAAAGGGAGAATTTTGTCTACTGCGCTGCATTTTGAAGGATCAACAGATGTATATATAGATATGTAAGTATGTATAGGTATAAGGACTTAGCAAGGGGAACAATTTGTCTGCTGTACCACTTTTTATAATCAGTAGATGTAAATAGTTTTGTATAAGGTTAGAAAGGGGTAGAAATGTAATAGTATGTAAGGATGACTTCCTGAAAGCATATTGTACTCATGTTTGTGAAATGAATGAAAATATGCTTCTTTGTATCTGACTATCTAATTTGGAATTGATCTTAGTTTTGCAAATTCATCTTCCTTTAATAAGTAACGAAGTATTCCTGAGGTCATTATTCTTTTCAACCTCACATTAAGAATTATAAATTCTTAATATCCAGGAAAATGACATTTTCTTCAACCCAAAAATCGTCGCAACCTGAATCTTCAGAACCGCGGACATCTGACGTTCTTGAAATATTTCAGAAAGTCATAGAGACTAATACCTAGCAGGTCCAACTTGCTCAAGCCATATCAGCTAGAATACTAGAACAGCTTGATATCACTTCTACACCAAAAATTGGGACAATCCTAGATTTCAAGAAGATAAATTCGCCTGATTTCTTGGGAACTGAAACCCCTTTGGAAGCAGGTCAATGGCTGAAGACTATAAACGGATTATTGAAGGGCACTAAAATCGTAGCTGACGATATGGTGGCACTAGTAAGAGTACAACTAAAGGATGTGGCAGACTGGTGGAGCGCTCAACATCCAGAAGACTCCGATGAGATCGTATCCTGGGAAGAATTTAAAAGGAGATTTGGAGAAAGATTCTTTCCCGCAAGCGCCAGGATGGAACTAGAAATAAGATTCACATATTTGAAGCAAAATAGGACTTCTGTTGATCAATATGCGACATAATTTACAAGGCTCAGTAGATTTGCCTAATATGTGGTAACTGACGAGAAGGCAAGGATAGGCCGATTCCGTGAAGGATTGAATGATAAGTTAAAGATGAAGGTTGCACCTTACGCAAGTCGGCATTATGCGGAGGTGGTTGAAGTAGCTAATGACCAAGAGAGGATGCAGAATGACAAGACTAACTCGAAGTTAGGAGGACAAAAGCGAAACCTAGAAACCGGTTCTTCCCATTCAAGGAATCTAAGGCAAGGTCAATTGAAGCATGTCCAAATTGGACAGAATAGAACTTATTTAAGTTGTACATATTGTGGAAAACCAGGACACATAAGAAATAATTGTAGAAAATTTCACAGAATGTGTCTTAAATGTGGTTCCTTGGAGCATCAACTACTACAATGTCCTCATCAACCCGCCAGATGACCCGGGATGCAGAATAATTCGCAAGGACCAAAGTTTGTAAGCCAAGGATTTTGACCAAGGCCTCCACTTCAGATAAATAGGCCCAGATCTATGACTTTTGCAGCACCTCAAGCTCAAGTCCGTGTACCTACTGGATATCAACAGAGGCCAACCCTAGCACCTCAAGCGCATCAGTTCCATCAGGCACATAAGGCCGGTCAGGGCAACAACAAAAAGAAGAAGAATCATGGACAAGCTTTCTTGTTGACTGTCAATGAAGAAGAATTGGCCGAAGAAGTGGTGTCAGGTACCATATTTGCATCATCTAGCCCTGCATCAGTATTATTTGATTCTGGAGCAACTCACTCATTTTATATCTGCATCTTTTACATCCATGTAGGATATAATCACTCAACCCTAGTAAAAAAATTGAAAATCCTTACGGGTAATGGTATTGTAGAGGTTAGCCGAATACTTAGAAATTGCCCAATTAAGATGGGAGGAGAAAGCTTATAGGCTAGATTACTAGTATTTTCCATGGACAACTGTGATGTGGTATTTGGGATGGAATGGTTAATCTCGACCTCAACAATTATAGAATGTAGACAAGGAAAAGTTAAATTTCACTACCCGATAGGGATATACATGAATTTGTCAGAGATCAGAAATAATTTGATGAAGAAGAACTATTTTTTTTGAATTACCATCAGGAAGAAATTTTCAGAACCAAGAAATTGTAGAATGGCCTAAAATTATAGAAGAGTTTAAGGATGTATTCTCTGATGAATTACCTTGATTACCACTTGATATGGCTATTGAATTTTGTATTGCTCTAATTCCTCGAGCCCCACCTATCGCAAAGAAAGTCTATACAATGAACAAGGAAGAACTTGTTGAATTGAATAAACAAATCAAGGAGATGGAAGTCTGAAGTTAGTAATAGATTATAGAGCCTCAAATGAAGTGACTATCAAAAATAAATATTTGTTGCCAAGGATTGATGAATTGTTTGACCAATTAGGAGGAGCAACAATATTTTTCAAAATTGACCTCAGATCGGGATATCATTAGGTGCTCACTGTCGCCGTTTATCTAAATTATCGAGACTGCGGGTTCACTGCAGCCAGCAGCGCACTGCCAAGACATAACCCCTAAGTTGAAGTAATTTCAGGTATACGTAGGTTATCGAATATTATTAAAACTCTGTCCTAGTTGTCTTATTTTGATCCTTGAGTTGTTATGTCAATATAGGATAAAGTTGATAGAGTATTCGATACAGTATCCTTATTTGAGTCATGGAACCAAGAATTTACTGCAGCCAGATGTACACTAGCGAGGCATGGATTCTCGGTAAAATAAATTCGGATATGCTTACGGTTTTCGGATACTATAGAGGCTATATCTTTTATTGGCATATGATTATTAATTTTCTAAATTGATTTGATGTCTTATTTCTTATTACCATCTTCTTAATAAACTGGTAGTTATTCCTTTCTTTTTTACCTTTCCAATTTAAGAATCGTCATTTAGATTCTTTCTAGTAATCATTTAGATCCAATTACTATATTTTGATTTTATTCCACTAGATTTGTAATCATACTTAGATTTTGAATCTATGATCGTGTCTAAATGATTTGGGTTAAGTAGCAGATCGTGCCGAAATAATTTTGATTTAATCATTCTTAAACGATTTTGATCGCGACTAGACTATTTTGATTATATTTTGATCGTGCCAATTCGCATTTTTTTCTAGATTTTGATTCTATTCGCTGACTAATTTTGATCGTTATTGTATCATTTCTTGATCGTACATAATCGTATCCATTGAAATTTTGAGGGCAAATTTTTTTAAGATAGGTAGATTTGTAACCCTAGACTGAAAGGGTAGCGTCGTATGCCAATTTGAATAAGTCCCAAGTGGTATATAACACCAATGACCACATGTAAGATAGTAGCATGCTCACCTATTGTCTTATGCAGGTGGAAATTATAATCTCTATTTTTATGCAGGGATAAGTACGGCCATGGTAAGAATGAGATAAACTGCTATGATTTCTATCTGCTTTACTATTTCAAATGAAATGCTATCAATATGAACTGAATTTATTTAGTTCTAAATAGAAAGAAAACTCCAATGCATGCCTACCTTAACAATCAGAGTCGGTTTAGACGAGTGGGTTCGTCCCGCTCACTAGTGCATTTCCAAGTGTACTAATCCCCAGTCCCACAGGTGACGAGGACTCTGGGGGTGCACGTCGCTAAGCCAAAGCTGAAGTTCGGAGAGGCTTTTGAAGCTCTTCCTATTCTGAAGTATTTTGAAGCCAATTCATCGAAGGCTTTCAATGTATAAAAAGGTGAATGTATGGAACGACAAGTGTTAGTTCAGGCAGCTTGTCGAGTATATTTCTTTTGTTTCAATCAATGTAGCCGCAACAGCATATCCAATATAATATGACTTGTACTTCGTTGTAAGCTATCAATGAAAAGCATATTTCTATCTTCCTATGTTGCGTGTTCAATTACTCTGTGATTTGTGAAGTTTTAACTTGATGTTTCAAATAAATGATCAAATGTAACGTTCTTGTCTTGTACGTGTGCAACTCCAGACTCGTACGACATCACGCTTTAGCGAAGACGATCAATTCGGCATAATGGGAATGGAGACGAATGGTTTGTCGAATCAGGGCGTGATAAATTGGTATCAGAGCACAGCTATGTTTCCTCAGATTTTTGAAAAATATTTCATTTGGAATGTTGGTTGCGATTGCTCGATTGAATGCTTGTCGACATGCTGCGTGAAATAAAAGTTCCATACATGTAAGCCCGTAGATATTTTGAAATATACTAACGAGTTTACTTTATTTTGTAGGAACGACTAAGAAAAATAAAAATAATCCCGCCACAGCAACCAACGCTGCGGATAGTTCGTCTAGTTCAAAGAACGCTAGCCCTAGCAAAAGTACAATGGAGAAAATGCTGCGCTTGATGGAGCTACAGCAACAACAGCTTCAGATGCAAATCCAAACCCAATTCGGTGCACAACAGAAGCAAATAGATGCCTTGACACGGATCGTGAGTGTATGGCTGACAAAACTAGCGCAACGATCGTGGCACCTGAAGAGAGGAACGAAGTCGAAGATGAAGTCGAGGAAGAAGTTCAACCACAAACGATGAACTCTTCTTCCTTGTTCAAAGCTACGAAGTTTCGCAAGATAAACCTACCTAAGTTCAATGGTCGAGCAGAGCCGGATGTGATTGTGGGATGGCTCGCGGAGATTAAGGACTTATTTAACCTTCTCTGCATCGAAGGGTCCCAGAGGGTAGCATGTGCGACATTACAACTGCAACTGAAGGCTTACGACTGGTGGGCGGCGAAGAAACAGAATATCTACGAAACCGATTCCAATACCAATTTTTTTTGGAAAATGTTCAAGGAAGCTTTTTCTAAACAATATATTCCTCGAGCCATCCGTCGACAGAAGGGGGACGAGTTCATGATGTTGAGACAAGGGAATATGACTCTTGAAGATTATGACACAATCTTCTCAAAACTCGTAAAATTTGATGGCGCCTTCCTGCCCAACAAAGAAGAATTGTACGAACGTTTTCAACAAGGCCTGAACGACAAATTGCATAGGGACATCATGAATCAGCAATACCAAACTTATAGTGAATCCTATGAAGCTGTACTTGATATCGAACGGATCTTTGGCAGTATGTCGCAACGAGCCGTGCCGGTCGTCCGCAACAATTTTAACAACGACCTAACGACGATGGAGGATCGGGGGTGCCAAAGCGTCAAAACACGTTTGAAAATCGGAGTCAATTTTCTGCAGTAACTTGCAATAGATGCGGCAAGCGTGGGCACCGAGCGCCCAATTGTCATTCCAGAACATGCTACAACTGTGGCGAGCTAGGCCACGTAAGTCAATCCTGTCAGGTGGGGAAGCCAACTCAACACCCCTAAGGAATGTTCTAAATCCTTCGAGGAACATTCCAAATCCGTATAGAGCACCTACACTACAAGGTGCAAATGCGGAACCAGTGAACCCACTTAATCAACGCCATGGAGCACAAGGCCGATTATATGCATTGACTCGGGATGAGGCGTTCGAGTCCGATACTGTTGTAACAGGTATACTACTCTATAAAAATATACCTGCTCGAGTACTATTCGATTCGGGTGCGACACATAGTTTTTTATCTGCTGATTATGCTAAAAAAATAAAATAGCCATGCAATCACTAGATATGAACATTAGCGTTAGCACTCCATCGGGAGTCGATATGGCTGCAAACTTTATTTGTATGAACGACCATATTTGCATCGGAAAAAGATATCTATCCTTGGAAGCCGTCGAACTAGGCATCAAAAAGTACGACATAATCCTGGGCATGGATTGGTTGGACGCTTATCATGCAACAATCGAGTACATGGAGAATAAAGTTGTGTTTCGTCTTCCTGGCGAGACAGAGTTTTCATATTCGTGTGGTACGGTCTCGAAGACAGCAATGGTGGTATCGACAATTTCGGCGAGACGTATGTTGCGTTCTGGCTCTGTGGAATACTTAGCATCAGTTCGAGATACGAGGAAGGATAATGCAAATACGGTGTAGACTGATATTGTGACAGATTTCCCCGATATTTTCCCTGATGAGATGCCCGGGATGCCGTCTTATCGAGAAATAGAATTCAGTATCAACACCTTCCCGGATACACGACCGATATCAAAAGCGCCTTACCGAATGGCTCCAGCAAAACTGAAGGAGCTGAGGTACAATTCTAAGAGTTGCTAGACCGCAGATTTATTCACCCTAGCGTCTCTCCATGGGGAGCTCCCGTGATGTTCATGAAAAACAAAGACGGATCGATGCGGCTATGCATCAACTATCGAGAACTCAATAAGGCTACCGTGCAAAATAAGTATCCACTGCCACGAATTGATGACTTGTTTGATCAACTACAAGGCGCGTTAATATTTTCAAAAATCGATCTTCGTTAAGGCTACCATCAGTTGAAGATCAAGCCCGATGACGTATCGAAGTCTGCCTTTCGCACTCGATATGGTCATTATAAATTCCTAGTCATGTCGTTCAGTTTGACGAATGCCCCAGCCGCTTTCATGGATCTGATGAACCGAGTCTTCCGACCCCAAATCGATAAATTTTTAGTTGTGTTCATCGACGATATCCTTATCTATTCAAAGAATCAGGAAGAACACGCAGAGCACTTGAAGACGGTGCTGCAGACTCTGCGTGAAAATAAATTATACGCAAAACATAGTAAGTGCGAGTTCTGGATGAGTAGCATGACGTTCCTCAGACACATCGTCTTTGCTGAAGGTGTCGCGGTGGACCCAAAGAAAATTGAAGCGGTGGTAGATTGGAAATGACCTACCTCGGCTAGCGACATTCGAAGTTTCCTGGGCTTAGCAGGCTACTACCGAAGATTCGTGCAAAGCTTTTCAAAACTAGCATCGCCTCTGACTCGCCTCACCCAGAAGGGAGTTGTATTCAAATGGAGTAATGACTGTGAATCCAGCTTTCAAGAGTTGAAGCAACGGCTCATCTCAGCTCCAATCATTGCACTTCCAGGTGGTCCAGAAGGCTTTCAGATATTCAACGACGCATCGGAAATTGGCCTTGGGTGCGTACTCATGCAGAAGGACAAAGTCATCTCCTATACTTCGTGACAGTTGAAGCAACACGAGAAAAACTATACAACGTATGACCTAGAATTGGCGGCGATTATGTTTGCATTGAAACTCTGGCGGCACTACCTCTATAGTGTGGCTTGCAGAATCTAGATAGATCATAAAAGCCTCAAATACTTGTTTACGCAACGGTAACTCAACTTATGACAGCGGTGTTGGCTCAAACTCATAAAAGACTATGAGCTAATGATCAAGTATACGCCGGACAAGGGAAATGTCATAGCCGACGTGCTGAGCAAAATGTTTATGGGATCATTAGCCCTAAATAATGAGATCCAACGAGACCTTGAAGCGATAGGTATCGAACTCGGAATTGAGCATTGATATCTACACCTGGCTCAGTTAAAACTTGGGTCGAGCCTGCTTGGCAAGATAAAGACCACACAGAAAGACGATTCATTCATGAAGAAGATGAGTGAGCTAATTTCAAGAGGAAGGGTGACTGACTTTGCGGAAGACGAAGACGGGACAATGCAACTAAAAAGAAGGCTTTGTATTCCTGAAACTGCCGAACTCAGAAAAGAAATTCTGACGGAGGCACATTATGCGAAGTACTCGTTACATCCTAGGAGTACCAAGATGTACAAGGACTTGCGTATAAACTTTTGGTGGCATGGCATGAAGAAAGATGTTGCTACTTTCGTGTCACATTGCATGGTGTGTCAGCAAGTGAAGGCGGAACACCAAAGGCTGGACGGAGAGCTGCAGAACATCGCCATTCCCGAGTGGGACAATATCTCGATGGATTTTATTGTGGGATTTCCGAAGACGCTGCGGGAGAATAATACAATTTGGGTCATTGTTGATAGATTGACCAAGTCGGCTCACTTTATCACAATCAAAGTAGCATGGAGTGTCAATCGGTTAGCTCAAATCTATATCAATGAGATTGTCCGATTGCATGGGGTACCGGCCACAATAATTTCGGACAGAGATGGGCGATTCCTATCGTATTTGTGGATGAGCCTGCAAGCGATGATGGGGTCCAAACTGAATTTTAGTACTGCATACCACCCTCAGACAGATAGTCAGACGGAGAGGGTGAATCAAATCTTAGAGGATATGTTGCGTCTGTGTGCTATTGATCTAAAGACTAGTTGGGATACGTATTTACCGCTTGTAGAGTTTGCGTATAACAACAGCTATCAGTCGAGCATTCAGATGGCTCCGTATGAAGCGCTCTACGAGAGGAAGTGTCGTAATATGGTAGGATTAAGTCGGAGAGCGACAAGTGCTCGGACCAGAACTGGTGGACCAGGCCGTCGAAAAGGTCTGCTTGATTCGCGATAACTTCGTATCGCGCAAAGTCAATAAAAGAGCTACGCAGATCTTTGTCGGTGACCGCTAGAATTTCTGGTCGGGGACCATGTGTTTTTGAAAGTAACGCCCATGCGTGGCGTGATGCGGCTCAGTGTTAAAGGAAAATTGAGCCCGAGATTTGTAGGCCCTTTCGAGATCCTCGAGCGAGTCGTAGCTGTTGCTTATCGGATCGCTCTACCTCCTGCTTTGGCTGAAGTGCACGATGTTTCCACGTTTCACAACTTCAAAAATAAGTGCACGATCCAATTCACGTGGTTAGATTTGATCAGTTGGAGCTACGTGCGGACTTGTCTTGCTCGAAGGAGCCTATTCAGATTTTGGACCGAAATAAAAAGACTCTGCGAAATCGATCGATGTCTTTGGTTCGCGTAATTTGACGGAACCATTCAGTTGAAGAATCGACGTGGGAGATAGAGGCAGAGATGAAGGAGTAGTACCCTTTATTGTTTGTCTAATTTAAGGTCAGACCCTTGTTCTTAAGTTTTGGGACGAAACTTTTTCTTAGTGGTATATTATGTAGTGCCCCATTCCCGATAGGCGGCAGACTATGTAATATGCTTGCGGCGAGTCAGATCGGTTGGAAACTTAGATGGCTATCTAACTCGATCGTTGAGCTTGGCTTACGTAACCCTTTGCGGCATCGAATAAATCGATTTGGACGAATGTTACGAGAATCGATCCAACTAATGTAACAGCTTCTGTTGGAATAAGTCCTAGATGCAGTAGGCTACGTCTCGGGTGTTTCACTTAGCAAAATGCCTAAAATTGGCTTTTGAAAGAAAACGAGAAAAAGTATAAAAGTACAAATTGTTCTTGGAAAGTATTGCTATGGAAGTCTGATCTGAGAGCGATCACTTTGTTCCTTGGACCATACGATGATGATGAAGAAAACTGCTTGAAGAAGACGAACAATCGGAAGAACTAAGTCACCAGAAAGGTATCGAACAACGGCACTGATGGCATAGTCGAATGCTTTCCTGCTTTGCTTCACCCTGTTCTTGAGAAAAAGTTGAAGAAATGCTTCTGGGAATATCACTCTGAAAATATGAGTTTTCTCATAATCTCCTTTCTGTTATGAAACCCTTATCTATTCACCCATTATGTCATGAGTTACACATGACCCTTAGGATCATGTAACTCATGACCCTTGGGTTATGTAACTCATGACCCTTGGGTTGCCCCTTATACCTATATATATGGCCCTTGCCATATGATGAAATGATAAGAAGAAATATACTATTCTACAATTCTATTTTCCCTTCAACACGTTATCAGCACGATTGCTGAAGCAAGGAGAATCGACGTCCAGATCTCGACGTCATCCTTCTTTTTCCCTAGTCGATCCGACTGGTAACACTTCTTAAAATTTTTTTTACAAATTATTGTTTGAATGAAAATTAGCAATATATATATCTAACAATCTAAGAGTGATATTCTTTATATTGCTAACGTTCAAAACAAATAGTTGTTTTGTTAACGAATTTACTTCTTACAAACAAAATAGTTGCTTCTGTTAATATCTAATTTGCTTTCAAGCATTTCATTAGCTTAGCAACAGAATTAGCACCATAGAAAGATTTTATTTTCTTTATAGTTATGAATTTCATAGAATGTAATTCTATTACACGACTCCAGCAAACCAAATGTGTTGAAAAAAAAGTGTGCTCTTAATTTGCTGTTAAACAGTTGTTTGTACCAAGAAAGGAAAAAAAATATATATCAAATTAGCATCGGCTCATAAATAGTCCACACTAATCTCCAAGTTATGAACAAGTGGGATACATAAGTAGTTGCTATACTCCCTCTACTTTCATATAGATATAAATTCAGCATAATCACCTATAGTAGGAAAAACAAAATTGCCACTCAAGTCAAGACAGACTATGGAAGAAAGAATACACATTTTGTAATGACAGATTCATTTTGATATGATTTTACAGAATAATATTTCATTAATGTATTACTTGAAATGTGGTAATATTTCATTAACAGAAGCAAATTAGATATTAATATCATTGTTGTTAGAATATTAAATTTGGTTGTTCTTGTTCAATTGTCTTCGAGACTCGCATAAATATTTAATTTTAATTTATGCATGTTTTCCACATGATAGATAAAATGGCCAAAATAGCGAGTGTCGATTTCGAAGTACTAGATGCTGCTGGGAAAAATTATTTGAGCTGGCACGTGGACCTGAAGTTCCACTTACGTGCCCAGGGCTTATTAGCCACAATTTCAACTCCTCTTCCATCGGCTCCGGCCACTGGTACGGAAAATACAGCAGACACTGCTGTGGTTGTTTCTACAGTGAACGTCTCTGATATAGATAAGGCGAAAGCCATAATCTACATCAGAAGACACATTGATCGGACCCTGAAGGCCGAATACCTCACTGTAGAAGACCCAAAGGAATTGTGGACTGCACTGGAGGACCGCTATAAACATCAAAAAGATGTAATCCTCCCACGTGCAAGGAACGAGTGGGAAAACCTTCGACTTCAGGACTTTAAGTCCGTAGCTGAGTACAACTCAGCTCTCCATAATATCACCTCACGCCTGAAGTTGTGTGGTGAAGAAGTCTCGGAGTATCGCATGTTGGAAAAAACATATACATCCTTCCACGAGAAGGATGCAATCCTCATGCAACAGTACCGTGAACGAAAGTTCACAAAGTACTCTGAATTGCACTCCACCCTGATGATGGCAGAGCAAAACAGAGAACTTCTCTTGGCCACTCATAACCTACGCCCTGCAGGCTCAGCTCCTCTCCCAGAAGCTCATTTTTCTTCCAAGAAGCAGAAGAAAAATAAGGACAGATCTAACATGGGGAATGCCCAGAAGAGGCCGGCCAGAAGTCCACCCAAGAACAACTTTCATCCCCAGAGCAGCAAAAGTGGGGCAAAGAAGAAGTGGAAGAAGACCACAGAACTGATGTCCATTCCCAAGAAAAATTGGGAGGACAAATGCCACAAATGTGGCATGACTGGACACTGGTCCAGAAACTGTCGCACCCCACGACATCTACAAGATCTGTATTAAGCGAGCCAGAAGTCTCAAATTGAAACAAATCTGGTAGAAAAGCAGCCGTCTACTCAGTTCTCGGCGGAAGACTTCGAGAACGACGACCTACTCGACTAGAGCCATTATCTTATTTCCTGCTTTTAAAAAAAAAAAAAATTGTTGCCGCATTTTCATATTATGCTTCTCTTTTAAATTTCTTGAAAAATGATATTTATTCTTACATTTGACAAAGAAAATTTTACGAAGTCTCTCCGAATAGGCTCACCTATTTGGGTATGATGTCAGAAAGAACTTGGGGCTTGGTTCTTAAGAGGTCCCCGGTGACCCTTCTCCCTCATTTTCCCGCCTGATCATATTCACGTAGAGCTACCGAAAGGGGATGACCGAATATTATTATTTTTTTTTTTGCTCAAATTGTATTTATAAATTATGCATTTTTGCAAGCAACTTATTGACCTCTCTATATCGGTCCGTCGATCGATATAAGAGAATTTTTTTTCAAAATTGTTGTTTTAATTACAATTGTTTGTTGTTATTTTTTTTTTAATAGATCTATAGATGAAGTGTGAATGCCTTGTGGACAGCGCCTCGACGCACACAATCCTTCGAGAAAAAAGCTATTTTTATAGCTTATATGATTATGACGGTCCTGTTATTACGATATCAGGACTATCAAACATAATAGAAGGATCTGGTGAAGCAATTATATTGCTCCCAAATAAAACAAGACTAATAATAAAAGATGCACTATTCTCTCCTAAATCAAATAGGAACCTCATAAGTTTCAAGGACATTCGTTTAAACGGATATCACTTAGAAACAAATGAAATAAATGAGACAGAATATCTGTATGTTACTCGTCTAAAAGATGGTTCAAAAACTATCTTAGAACGATTCAAGGGACTCCCGTCGGGTCTCTATCATACTCATATTCAATCAACAGAAGCTAACATGATTGTGCACCAGAAGTGTCATTCATCGCCAAAATTTAAACTTTGGCATAATAGACTGGGTCACCCAGGATCAGCTATGATGAAACGAATCATGAGCCAATCCAGTGGACACAACCTGCAGAACCTGAAGTTTCTTCAGAAGTATGATTACTCGTGTCTACCTTGTTTTCAAGGAAAACTTATAACAAGACCATCCCTTTTGAAAGTGGGACTAGAGTCTCCTAGCTTCTTAGAGAGAATTCATGGAGACATTTGCGGACCTATTCACCCCGCAAGTGGTCCATTTAGGTACTTTATGGTACTTATAGATGCATCTACTAAATGGTCTTATGTGTGCCTTTTGTCCACCCGCAACTTAGCTTTTTCTAAGCTATTGGCACAAATAATTAAGTTGCGGGCTCATTTCCCCGATAACCATATCAAAAAGTTAAGACTTGATAATGCGGGTGAATTTACTTCACAGGTTTTTCAAGACTATTGCCAAGCAACTGGCATCGAAGTTGAACATCCTGTAGCTCATGTTCACACCCAG
The DNA here is from genome assembly GCA_029216955.1 of Iris pallida. NCBI lineage: Eukaryota > Viridiplantae > Streptophyta > Magnoliopsida > Asparagales > Iridaceae > Iris > Iris pallida. The sequence continues at coordinate 10,425,501 of JANAVB010013200.1, forward strand.
AACGGGTTAGCAGAATCTCTTATTAAGAGATTACAATGGATTGCTCGTCCATTGTTGATGCAGTCACAGTTGACTGTGGAAGCTTGGGGTCATGCTATATTGCATGCCGCATCACTTATTAGAATACGGCCTTCCGGAGGTCATATTCTATCTCCGATGCAGCTCGCTTATGGTTCACCTCCAAATATCTCACATTTGAGAGTTTTTGGTTGTGCTGTTTACGTCCCCATTGCTCCCCCACAGAGGACCAAAATGGGTCCACAACGTCGATTAGGTATCTATGTTGGGTTTGACTCGCCCTCTATAATTAGATACCTAGAACCCCTGACGGGTGACATATTTAAGGCACGTCTTGATGACTGTGAGTTTGATGAAGGATTATTTCCTAAACTGGGCACACAGTCTAAGAAGCCAGAAGCTTCTAAGACAATTTCTTGGGACACAAAAACTTTGTCTCATTTTGATCCGCGTACAAGTCAATGTGAAGATGAGATCCTGAAGATATTACATCTTCAGAACACTGTACATCTACTTCCGGATACATTTACTGACAACCAGAAGATTGTCAGATCACACGTCCCTGCTGCCAACACGCCAGCTAGGATTAACATCCCCAAAGATGGATGCAATCCGCCAGCAGCAGAAATTGCAATACCTCAATTAAAAAGAGGACGCCCACCAGGTTCGAGAGACAAAGTCCCTCGTAAAAGAAAAAACCCGAAAGAAATTAAGAAGATCCCAACACAGGATGCTGAGCTCAGATCAGCTACTTCTCCCCTCATAGTTTCCCCTGAAGAGGAACAAACAGGAGAAATATCATTAAATTATGTACGTACTGGAGAGGTACTGAACAGAAAAAGCACAGTCGTCGACGACGATTTTTCGTTCAATATTGCCGTTCACGTCACTGAAAATGACGATGACATCGATCCACGGTCTCTAGCGGAATGTAAACGCAGAGGCGATTGGCCAAAGTGGAACGAGTCAATAGGAGTAGAGCTGGACTCACTCTTGAAATGCGAAGTCTTTGGACCAGTAGTCCAAACACCTGAAGGTGTAAAACCTGTGGGATATAAATGGATCTTCACAAGAAAAAGAAATGAACACAACATAGTTGTGCGCTACAAAGCACGCCTTGTAGCGCAAGGTTTCTCCCAGAAACCGGGAATAGATTATGAAGAAACATATTCTCCGGTCATGGATGGGAATACCTTCAAATTCCTGATCAGCCTCTCTTCTCTGAAAAGCCTAGAAATGCAGCTCATGGACGTTGTGACTGCATATCTTTATGGCAATATAGATAAAGATATCTATATGAAACTCCCTGAAGGATATAAAATTTCACCAGAGAAAACAGATAGACCTCGGGACACCTATTCTGTAAGGTTACAAAGATCATTGTACGGTCTTAAACAATCAGGAAAAATGTGGTATAACAGACTAAGTGAGTTTCTTGCTACGCAAGGATTTACTAATGATAAAGTCTGTCCGTGTATCTTTATAAAAAGATCGGGAACAGGATTTGTTATAGTCGCCGTTTATGTCGATGATTTAAATCTCATTGGATCTTCTGCAGAGATCACTGAGATATCTGAAAGCCTTAAGACAACTTTTGAAATGAAAGACCTAGGCAAAACAAAGTATTGTCTTGGCTTACAGATCGAACACCTAAAGGGTGGTATCCTGTTACACCAATCTACATATACACGAAGATTACTTAAACAATTCCACATGGATAAATGCCATCCCCTTAGTACACCAATGGTCGTTCGATCATTGGACGTAAAAAAGGACCCTTTCCGTCCACTGGAAGAGTGGAAGGAATCATTAGGTCCTGAAGTACCTTACCTAAGTGCCATTGGGGCACTACTCTATCTGGCTAACTGTACGCGTCCTGATATAGCGTTTTCAGTTAACTTATTAGCCAGATACAGTGCAGCGCCCACAAAGCGCCACTGGAATGGAGTGAAGCATCTTCTGCGCTACCTCCAAGGGTCTATAGACCGAGGACTATATTACCCGAATAGTGGGTCTTCCACTTTACTTGGTTATTCAGATGCAGGTTATAGATCAGATCCCCACACAGAGAAATCACAAACTGGATTTGTGTTTACTTTCGGTGGTACGGCTATCTCCTGGAGATCCGTCAAACAGACCAGTGTGGCTATCTCATCCAACCATTCTGAACTCCTGGCAATCCATGAAACAAGCAAGGAGTGTGTTTGGCTTCGCTCCGTCATTCAGCACATTTTGACATCTACTGGCCTGAAGACTGGTGAACTTGAGCCTACTACCCTTTTTGAAGATAATGCAGCATGCGTAGCTCAACTTCAGAAAGGATACATGAAGAGTGACAAGACGAAGCACATATCCCCCAAATTCTTCTGGACGCACGACCTTCAAGAGAAGGGACAAGTCAAAGTACAACAAATTCAATCTTGTAATAACTTAGCAGATTTATTTACCAAAACACTGCCACGATGTACTTTTGTAAAGCTTGTAAGAGGAATAGGGATGAGGCAACTAAAAGACCTGCAAGCCTGAAGCTTGTATAGATCAGGGGGAGTAAAACTATAGGATTGTACTCTTTTTCCTTAGGACTGATGGTTTTTTCCACTGGGTTTTCCACAGCCAAGGTTTTAATGAGGCAAACTAAGTTTACTCTGGATCCAGCAGTATCCACCCTATTAGCTTATTGAATCCTGAAGTATTTCATAAGTGGATCCAAGGAAATGGATGAATAAGGGGGAGTGTTATGAAACCCTTATCTATTCACCCATTATGTCATGAGTTACACATGACCCTTAGGATCATGTAACTCATGACCCTTGGGTTATGTAACTCATGACCCTTGGGTTGCCCCTTATATCTATATATATGGCCCTTGCCATATGATGAAATGATAAGAAGAAATATACTATTCTACAATTCTATTTTCCCTTCAACACTTTCCTGTATATCTTTTGATGTTTTGTAAAAAAAAAGTCTATTTATAGACTAGACCTCTGTACGTAAAAAAGCAACCAAGTTGGGTCTCTACGCGAGTAACTGTCACCCACGATGAAAATCATCCTCTATGCTTGATGACATGTGTCACCATGCGTAGAAATCTCTACGCATGGTGACACATGTCCCACTACTTCAACAAAATGGGGAGAGCACGTACACACGTTCCTCGATAAGTGTGGCATGAAAGCCACGTATACAGACCACGTTCTCATGTAGCCAGAAAAGATCGGGCGTAAAAATGATCCAAAATATACTTCCTGCGTAAAGTAGTAGACTGGACGTAAAATAGCCCAAAATAAACTTCCTGCGTAAAGTGGCTAAAAATAGCCTTGAGCGTAAAATTAGCTCAAATAAACTTTACACGCACAACAGCCTTGAGCGTAAAAGCTCGAATAGCTTTCGTGCGTAAAAGAAGCAATTTCTTGAGCATAAAGTAGCCCATCTGCACACTAAACGACAAGTATCAGGTTTAGTGTAAATCAAATCTTCTCGGCTTCTGTGCTGTCCGCTGTCAGAAAATCATTATGTCAGAAACAGTATCACGCGCATTAAATGCAATGATTTGACAGTCTGTCCTTCGCGTAAAAGCTCAGTGAATAGCTCTCGCGTAAAGTAGCTCGCGTAGAGGTGTACTCTGTTTGATTTCCGCATAAAGTCTGAGTCTGACTCATTTTGAATTGCGTAAAGTTTTCAACTTCTTTGACTTGGTCTATGAAGTACTTTTTACGCTTATACAAGACCCCCTTCAAAGTTTTCAAATTTATTTTCAAAATTTGAAATACTTTGAACAGAAGCGTAAAATCAGAGAATTTCAACAGTCCGCGTAAAATTGGGGATACTCAACAGTTATCTGCATAAAATTTGGGATATTCAACAGTCCGCATAAAAGTCGAGATATCCAACCGTCAGCGTGAATTTCGAGAATTTGAACCAATTTCAAAATTTCTCTATAAATAGAGCCTTACGAGTACATAGAGAACTTTACTCGTCCTTTGCAGTCCCGAACATCTTTACTCTTCTTTCTTCGAAATCGCAACTCAAATCCATGGCCCCCAAGAGCAAGACCGCCGCCGGCAGCAAGGGCTAGAAGCCCGCCGCAGCTTCATCGACTGCTGACCATGCAGAAACCAACATCCCATCATCGGTGGCGCCCCGACAAACAAACTCGGCTGTGGCTCCGGCCATGAAAGGTAGAATACTACCTAACTTCGGCCGTAAGTTCGCCGGAGAAGAAGACACGAGCTTTTCGCTTCACGCCCACGTTATATGTATCAGCGTACAAACTGAGATAGCAAAATACGCCCACGTTATACGTGTCAGCGTAAAAGTAAAAACATACGCCCACGTCTATACATGTCAGTGTAAAAATCAAAATACGCTCACATCAATATGTGCCAGCGTAAAAATTAAAATACGCTCACGTCTATACGTGCTAGCGTAAAATTAAAAATACACTCACATCAATATGTGCCAGCGTAAAAATTAAAATACGCTCATGTCAACACATGCCAGCGCAAAATTAAAAATACGCTCACATCAATATGTGCCAGCGTAAAATTCACAAGTGAAAGACTTTACGTAAAAACAAAGAACTTTTACACTTTAAAATTTTAACTTTAATTTTTGCGCATAAGCGTAAAGTTTGCATAGTCAGAGTCTTTAATCTTTATGCGTAAAACTCAGACCAAGTCATCTGCGTAAAAATTTAAATTAGATTTTTACTAACTTGATTTTTCTTTTTTCTTTTTTCTTTTTTCTTTTGGTAGTAGACTTGTAAATTCACCCACTTGCAGAAATATTTGGCTCATCAGCTGGTATGGTGGGCTCAAATTACTTGGAGAACTTGTCCCATATAGAGTTTCCTTAGTCGAATCCAGAATACACTGAAGGGAGACAACAACTAATAGCTGCTCAAGGGGACAGGATGCTGCTGTCTATGATAAATGGAGAAGTGTTGGTATCGCTAGATGACCAACAATTTTTGAAGCCAGCTTTTTTGTTCGGGGATGCGATAGACTTCCAATCACAAACATACCCCAAGAAGGAGGCTTGGGTGTTCAAGTTTGGAGAGAGGGCAATGTATCTCCCCGACATGACCAGAGATTATCCCTTATCCACATTCGTCCATGCCACCCATCCCCGACAGATGCTATGGAACCTGACTCCCAGCAGTCATGGTAGGCCGGGCAGAATCATTTTCAAGAAGGAGAGAGCCAATGACATGGGCTACCACATCAGCACTCCCAGTGGTGGTGTTGTCCCTTTCTCCGGTCTCTTGTCTGGAGTCACTCCGAGCGAAGATTCAGCTCTGATCCAGCCTGTGCAGACCCTAATGTTCATTAACAAGTTCATAGGGGCTGCAGTATTATATCCCCAGGCCAACCCTAGGCTACCAGGGTGGTTGACTCCATATAACCAGAACTGGATTCAGCTTAGTGCCTGGATCATGAAGAACTTCAAGAAGGACCTGGAATCCATCGGCCTTTATGAAGCGGTAGTCTCTACGAACCAGGGTATACCGATGAACATAACCTATTTTTGGCTTTGATGGAGCTGTATATGAGTTCAACAGAAACTTTTGCAACCCCACTCGGTGAGATGGGTCTTGCCCTGCACGAGATGCAATTCATCTCTAAACTGCCGATGGGTGAAGCTCCCTATGAAGAGTATGTTCCCTCCAACCGGGAACTAGCAGAAACCAGAGAGAAAAATCCTCGATTGGTTGAGGTTTACCAAAAACTGATGTGCCATTATTTAATTTGTACATCTATGTATGACAGTGGATCGCACTTGGCATATACTAATAAATGGACAACTTATCTATTCTACCATGAGAATAGGATACTCAAGAACGAGCAGGGGAGATTTCAATAAAACAAGGCTCCAACCATCAACCCTTGTTCAATAATTCTGTCAGATCTGATCAATAGTTTAATGATCTCACATAAGTCTCCGGACCAGTATCTGTCCAAAAAGACCGGAGACATCCCTGCGGGACTGAAACCTTGAGCCACCTGAGGCACGGTAGTCAGAAGATTTCAAGGGAAGCCTTGCTGGCAGGCTTTCTTTCTCTGTGGCTACGGAGATGGGTCGTGCCTGGAATCAGCATAGTAAACAAAATCTACCGAAACGTATTGTGGCCGGCAGTACATTTGGTATTCAAGGTCAGAATCAACCTGCTCTCGACAATGGTGTGTCAAATAAATGCAGGTTTACGGACCTTTGGTGAGGAACTAATCAACAATGCTCCTCACCGAAAAGATTTCCCAAGGGTGGAGATGCCTTACACTTATCTAATGGGATGGCTACTGCATCATAACTACAGTTTGTTGCCACCGGGCCCTGGAGATAATGTGGAGGTCTTCCTCCAAAAATTCAACAAAGCCACATGGATTACAACTACAGTGGCAGATACCCGAGCAGCACTAAATTATTCTCACGGTTGGAACTTCTTCTGCACAAGGCCACAAGTTCCAGCCGGCTGCCTCGGTGTACAATTTGAAGACAGAGGAGAAGGGAGGACTTCATTACCTGTGCCAGTTCTCAAATGGCTAATGTGCATCAGACCCTCACATCTGATGTACAGAAATGAAGACAACTGTGCGTTCGAATCATATCTACCAAGTCGGTTCACTCGCCAGTTTGGATATGACCAACTTCATGTTGGTAATCCCTCCACCAGCTTCTACCATTTTGGGAAGCTAATTGATGGTGCGAGAGCCTGGAGATACTTTAGCACTGCTTGTACCGGTGCTAAATTCAGAGTATCGACTGCTACCAGCACAACCGAGCTACGTATACTTCATACGTACGCTCTTTTTTATGCATCTATCCGCTCTTTCGCACACGGCTACAATTTGAAGGGGAGTCTTCGATGGCCCAAGGAAGGAAATGTTGAAGAGCCAGTCAGGGTATTTCCAGACATACCCGATGACGCTGCTGTACCAGATGAGTATCTGGAAGTCATCCCTTCGGGAGCTGGGGAAATAGTTGCTGGACCAATCATTATCGGTAAGACCTACCCGGAAACGGAAACAAGGTGCAGCTGTTACCCTTCCAGAGAAGACTCTCCCAGAGAAGAAGAAGAAGGTTACCGTCAAAGGGACTTCTCGACAGAGAGCCGCTATTCCAGAGAGTGACACTCCAGTCGAGGAACTACAACATATTGCATCTTCTTCGACTCAGCCTGGAGAAGGATCCTCTGCATCTCAACCGGCAACATCAACAGAAGGTATGGGTATTCTATCTCCGGGACGCCTCAGCTCATCACTTCACCTGTCTTTGCCACAAAAGACACAAGCTACTGAAGACGCTGCCACTCCACATACTGTTGATCGAGAGCTCATCCCATCAGATGAACCAGCTATTACTTTCGATGATGATGACTGGGATGGGGATTATGACTCGTACTTGGCATGTCCTGCACCTACTCTAGGTAAATATATATCACACAAAATCTATACAAGATTATGTATTATGATTTTGTATATTAATTTATTTTATTTAATTTGTAGGTGTTATCATTGCATCAAAGCCTGTGGCTCCTCCTCCTCAAGAAACTATTTATGAGGAAAACACGGAGTCTGAGGAAGAGGGTTCTTCTTCCGAAGAAGATAATGTCCAGGAAGAAGTACAACAAGAGCCCGAAGTAGAGGCTCGGCCAGAATTATCTTCTCTTGCTGAAAACAGAGAAGAAGAACCAACTGCAGATGAAGAAGTGGCTGCTAAGGAAGAAATAGACTTCAATGAAGAAACTGAAGTACTCCCAGAGCTTGAAGAGCCAGTAGCTTATGAAGGTGATGAGGATATAGTCGACCCGTCAACTGAAGCTGGAGAAGTCGTAATAAAATCTTCAGTTATTGCTACTGATCCAGTATAAGTTCCTGAGATGACGGTGTCTGAATCGGAGTCAGCTATGATAACTACCATTCCTTCCACACCAATCACCGTCATCGAAACTCAAGTAGTTTCGACTCTAGAAATGGCTGGAGTAACAAGTACTAAGGACATTGTCCCTGAAGCTCCTAGGGATCAGTTGGCCATAGTAGCAGCGACAACAATAGCTTCATCTCAGTCTGTTACCAAGGCAACAACATCTCCTCCTAGTCTTCAGAAAGGGGATCTGGTAGATATTGCCGCAACGCCAATCTCAAATGCAAAAATGAATCTCTTAGTTGAGATTCATACTGAAACTTTTTATAAGACTCTGGCGGCTCTGATCAAAATGGTCCTGAAGAAGGGCCTCAATTATGAAAGCTTGAAGGCGGCTATTACTCTTACGATCAGAAATGTCGCCATGTTCAATGATGTAGCGAGAGCAGCGGCATTGGAGAAGGTCGTGGAGGAACTTGAACAGCCCATTAGAGAATATCTAAGGCTGTCAAGTGAAACTATTGAAAGTCTCATCCAAAGCGAGTATGACGCTTTATCAGCTGAATACTTCGCTCGGAAGACTACTTTCAATGAAGCTCTCCAAGAGTACAGCATCAAGGTCGCCAAAGAAAAATCTTTTTGGCTGAAGCTAAGCCCCAGCTAGAGATTCAGAGAGAAGCCTATGAAACTTCAAATATAAGAATTCATCAACAGAATGATAGAATTCGTGAAGTCGAGGCAGAATTGGCTCGCTTTTAAAGCGGAGAGGAAGCAGTTGATCATAGCTCGGGACCAGCATCTGACGCAGAGCTCAATATTGGAGGAGCAAGTCTTCAGTGCCGAAGCTACCATCAAAACCCTTGACGAAGCCAAGGATAAGATGATACCTACTTTCGTCGACTTCTCCCATATTTGTACTCCAGAAGCTCGGCGTACTCAAGCTACTACAACTGTGATAAACTCTTGTGAGAAGCGTCTAGCGGAGCTACAAAAATTGCTTGAAGATGTCTCTGCTCCGCCTTAGGCAAATAAAGAATTTTTGTAATTTTTTATCTTTTTCATTCTGTAGTGTTTACAAGAAATGAATAAAATATTTATTTTGTGACCCTATCATTTATTTTAAAATTAAACAATAGGTATGAGATAGAAACACTTATCAGAGGTAAATGGACATGACAAGTCTTCTAAACTCAATAAATTATATCTATCTCGAGATAATATGAACATGATAGATAATGAATCTGGTTTTCTGTTTAGAGTATACGATACTATCAGAGGTAATATGAACGTGACAGATTGTAACAACTCAAAGAAAAATAGATTAATATCTATTCATAGGCCATATGGACATGATAGATAGGAAAAGAAGTAGACTTAATATTTATTCAGAGGTCATGCGAACATGATAAATAATAAACCTCTCTTTTTTAATCAGCTAGTAAGACAGAAGATCAAAAATTCTCTTTTAAGAGACAAATAATCAACTTAACCAAAAATTGGTAGCTGGGGAAATAAAGAAGAAATTCAGACATAGTATTTCTTCAAGAATTTGCCATTAATTGGCATCATGATCAAATCTCCATTAGGTTTAGACAACCTATAGGAACCATTAGAGAATACCGTCTCGACGACATAAGGACCTTCCCATTTTGCTTGGAATTTTTTTTTGCACTTATGAGTCATCACCATCGGTCTTCGGACAGCTAGAACTAGCTCATCGACTTTAAATACCCTCTCTTTAACTTTACGATTGAAAGCTCGAGATATGCGGGCTTGATATAGCTCGATGTGCTGTTGCGCTTGAAGACGCTTCTCGTCCAGACCAAGTTCTTGAAGTCTCAACCGATCATTATTCTCTGTAGTTAGCTCATTAGCAATGGCTATTCTAAGAGATGGAATCTGGATTTCCAGTGGAAGAACAACCTCACATCCATAAACTAGTGAGAATGGTGTAAAACCAGTAGTAGTTCGGACTGTAGTTCGGTAAGCCCATAAACATTCTCCAAGTTTCTCATTCCAATCACGTTTATTAGAAGAGACGAACTTTTTGAGAAGTTTAATGATTGTCTTGTTGAAAGCTTCGGCCAAACCATTAGCAGCTGGATTATAAGCCGTAGAAGCTAGATTTTGGATCCGATTCTTATCGCAGAATCGATAGAATGCTTGACTGGCAAATTATGGTCCATTATCATAAATTATCCTTGGGGGAATCCCGAAACGATAAATAACATGGTGTTTGATGAGGTTGACCACATTAGATGTTTTTACTTCAACAAGGGGAACCACTTCCGCCGATTTAGAAAAGTAATCGGTTATAGCCAAGATAAACTGACGTCCCTTGACAGAAGGAGGGTTAATCGGACCAATAATATCCATGCCCTAAGCTTCGAAGGGCCAAGAAGCTGCTGCAGGATGTAAGAATTCTGATGGCTGATGAATAAAATCGGTATGAATCTGACATGCTTTACACCATCTGGCATAATCCACAGTATCTGCTATCATGGAAGGCCAATAATACCCCATTCTTCGAATACAGTCCTGTAATTTTGGAGCTGGTTGATGAACACCACAGACACCATCATGAGCTTCACGGAGTGTTTGCTTAGCTTCACTCTCAGAGAGACAACGCAGCAAAAGTTCGTCATAAGAACGACGATATAACATATGTAAGGAAGAATCATAGTAGAATCGAAATGATGGTCTCTTAATTGATGCAACTTCTTTTGGATCTTCAAGTAAAATCCCATGAACCGCATAATCAATGAATGGACTTCTCCAATCCCTTTGCTGGGAACTTGATTCTGTAGTATAACTCTATTCGATATGCAGATTATTTTTGACACAGAATAAGTCTCGATCCAACAAAGTAATGGTATTTTGTCTTCTAATTGGAACAGCTAAGTCTGCAGCTAAACTAGCAAGAGCATCAGCTTCCAAAATTTGAAAACGTGGTACGAATTCAATAAAGAACCCTTTGAATGAAAGGACCAATTCAATTACCACTTGATGATAAGGGATGAGGTCAGGATTTCTGACTTCATATGTCCCTCTGACCTGATTAACAATCAGTTGAGAATCTCCATAAGCTTCTAAGAACTCAATGTCCAATTATTTTGCTACTTAGAGATCAATTAGCAGAGCATTGTATTCTGCCACATTGTTGGAGCATGGCTCATTAAGAGAATAAGCACGGTATATGACCATTTTATCAGGAGTGACCATGACGATGCCTACTCTGGAGACAATATTGCCTTTAGGTCCAACCCGTGATGCTCCATCAAAGTATAGTTGCCAAATGTCATCTCTCATAGTCATGTTACAATCCACGACTTCATCTGGAATGTCCTCATAAAGCTTAGATGTTTCAGGTATAGGGTGAGCTGTTAAGAAATCAGCTAATGCTTGACCCTTCACTGATTTTTAAGGTACATAGACCATATCATAAGGAGTAAGCAACATCGCTCAGGTGGCTAATCTGGAATTAAGGATGCTCGATTTTCTCATCAATATCCGAATAGGATTTATTCTAGAGATGACATAAATAGTCTGTCATGACACATAATGTCATGTCTTTTGAACAGCAAAAACCAAGGCCAGACATTCTTTCTCCACAGGAGTATACCTGTGTTTAGCTTCGACCATCATTCAGCTAAGATAATAAATTACTTGTTCATGGCCTTTATCACTTTTCTGTGCAAGAAGAGCACCAAGTGAATGATCCAAGGCTTGAACATAAAGCGAAAATGGTCTTCCCACCATTGGAGGTACCAAAACAAGTAGATTTGTAAGGTATTGTTTGATGTCATTAAAGGCTTTTTGACATGCTTCATCCCAAACAAATGATACACCTTTCTTTAATAGACGAGAGAAAGGTTGGCATCTTCCAGAAAGATTAGATATAAATCTCCTGATATAAGCGATGCGACCTTGGAAGCCACGTAGTTCTTTTAGATTGCGTGGAGGATGCATTTCAAGAATTGCTTTGGTTTTGTCAGGATCAACATGGATACCCTGAGAAGTAATGACAAATCCCAAAAAATTGCCACTAGAAACCCCTAAGAAAGACTTAGTGGGATTCATCTTCAATTGATGTTCACGCATCAACTCAAATACCATCTTTAAGTCTTGAATATGATCATCTTTTGATCGACTTTTGACAGCAATATCATCCACGTAACATTCAACTATTTTTCGTAGATGCTCCTGAAAGATATTGCTCATGGCCCACTGATACGTAGCACCGACATTTTACAGTCCAAATGGCATAACCGTATAGCAATAAACTCCAAGGGGTATACGAAAAGCGGTATGCTTTTCATCTCCTGGATGCATCTTAATTTGATTGTATCCTGAAAATCCATCCATAAAAGACATGCGTTCAAAACCACATGTATTGTCTATCATGACATCGATAATTGGAAGTAGAAATTTATCTTTCGGACAAGCTGCATTAAGATCCCGAAAATCTATTGAAACTCGGACTTTTCTATTCTTCTTCATAACAAGAACAATGTTGGCAACCCAGTCTGGGTGTTGTTCTTCACGAACAAAGCCACATGTGATCAGCTTTTTGACTTCTGCTTCAATTGCATCCATCATATCTGGTCGAAAACACCGCTGTTGTTGTTTTTATAGGTTTGGCATTTGGAAGAATATTGAGTTTATGAGTAGCAACTTTAGGATCTAGACCCGGTATATCCTCATAAATCCATGCAAAGATATCAATATATTCTTTAATCAGCTGTATCAACTCTTCCTTTTCATCTTCAGAAAGATTTTTACTAATGAATATTGGCTTGGACGTAGTTCCGTCGCCAACGTCAATTTGGACAATTTTATCTTCTGTAGGTGGCTGTCGCTGTTCAAAATGAAGCTCCCACTGAGTGTCCATTTGTTGTGCCCAAGGGTCATTTTCAAATGGCTCAGATTCACCATCAGTTTGAACCATGTTAACTGAGAATATACACTCAGATTCATCATAATAGTCTCCTCCAGAATATGAGGATTATAAAAAACTGGAAGAACATTCTTCTTCCATATCTTCTTTGCACATGTGGGATGTGTCAGATTCGATAAACTGGATTTCTTCAGAATCTGAGGATTGTGAAGAACTAGAAGAAAATTCTTCTTGTATATCTTCGTTAAACATGTGGGATGGATCGTATCCCAACCCATGACGAGTTTTCTGGTAAAACGGATCACCATATAATGGTAACCGTCTACCTTTGCCTTGATTGAGATCTTGCATAGTCTTCAAATTATATCCCATATTCTGGATAATCTTAAGAGATTGTTGACTATATTTGTCAATTCGGATTCTTCTTTTATCTTTCTCTCTGAGATCATCTGTCTGAGTAACAAGGATATTTCTAGCCAGGCAAAACACAATTTGGCGCTTATATTTCTTATTAGATGGAATCACAAAATAAGATTCTTTGTGACGTCTATAAGTTACACAAGCTTGCGATGATGAGGCTACAGGTAGAAGATAAGGAGAAGATGTTAGGAACCTTTGAGCATAAGGTCCAACATCGATATGAAGAGGAAAAGCTTTTTCTTTATGATTAATATATAAGGTTTCCTCTGTATTTATGTCATTTTTATGTTGATGATTTTGATTATCAGCAGATAAAGTCATTCTTTCAATAAATTTGACAGCCATATACTGCAAAAGGAAATCTTTATTGATATTAGAAAGTACAGAATGATCAATATTTATATCATTTACAAACTGACTACTACGCTTTGGATTGATCATTAACGGACCGTCATCCGTTTTCTGCGTAGACTTGCCAAGGTTGATAATCATTGGTTCTGGATCATTCGTACGAAAAGTACGTCCCTTGACTTTGATCATGAGAGGTTGAACTTGGCTCTTGACTGGAATACTCACTGATTCCTCAGATGAAGTTTGAGTTCTTCCTTTAACCTTGATCACCAGAGGTTGGTCATTGACAGGTTGGGGTTGGATTCGGCCTTTGACTTTAATCTTCAAAGGTTGTTCTTCCGGAGGATCTTCATTGATAGATTGATCTTCTGCAGGTGATCGATCTTCGGCCATATCTGATATCTCTTTCACATGTTTCTGTTTGTAGAGTATTGAATTAGAGAAATAGGCTTCAACACCCTTAAAATGATTGATATCTGCAAATTCAGTCTTCACAATCCCTTGAGAATCCACGTACTAGAAGCATTGGTGGAGAGTTGAAGGCACAATGTTTTGCTCATGTATCTACGGCCTTCCAAGGAGGATGTTGTAAGATACATCTGAGTTGATAACATAAAAATTTGCCATAGTTCGAAGATCACCAATTTGAATCTTCAGACGAATCTTCTCCAGTGGTTTACTCTTTCCAGAGTTGAAACCAACTATTGTTGTACTAGTGTAAGTCAAATCACTAGTAGGAATCCTCAAGGGTCGTAGCATACTTTGAAGAATAATGCTAATAGAAGACCCCGGATCAATGTAAATCCTGTCAATTTCAGTAGATTCAATATACCCTGTGTAATACAGAGGCCTGTCGTGCTTATTATGCTTCAACGACATATCTTCTTGTGTGAAGGTAATGTTGGGAATTGCTTCCATCACACTATGACATTGTGGACACGATACTGGTATATTGTCAGGACTCTTGAGTTGAGCTAAGCATGAATCAGCTTGTAGCAAAGCTTCACTCAAAGTTTCTCAGCTTTCTTTAGAAAGGCGAAACAACTCAAAAATAGAGAGTCTAGCCGGAGTATTAGCTAACTGGGCTAGAATATCAAATTTGTAGGGCTTCATCACCATCCCTTGATTTGAAGCAGACTTCAATGGGACGTCAAAGCGTACTGCTTTCTGTTTTCCTTTTTCAACCACAGATGGTTTAGAAGGTCTCGCCTCAGCAGGAACATGAGATGGTTGAGCAGGTAGTGCTTCAGCAACGTCCTCTGCTTTTTTAGAAGTTCCCTCATAATCTTTGTGGTACTCTTTCCCAGATCTCGTACCAGCAAAGATTTCTTCTTCAGTCTCAGGAGAATGAAGTACCATATTACAGGTTTTGTTCTTCTTTTCCTTAGCCTTCTTATTGCAAGGATTTTTATGAGGAACCTCAAAACCCAATCCAACAGTAGATTTTTGACTTTAAATTTGTAAAGGAAGTCGCATTCCTTTATCATAGTTCAAGCCTTCTGCATTTTGAAAGTTATAGCCCATCTTTTTTATGAGATGGACTGATTGTTGACTATACATGTGAACGGGCAGCGGACTTTTAATAGATGGTTTAACAGAGGATGAAGGGACAGAGACTTCTGTAGCCACAAAAGAAGAAGGAATAGGGACCTCTGTTGTCACAGGAGGAAGAGGAATAGAAACCTCTGTAGTCACAGGAGAAGGAGTATTCGGGATAGGAGGAAAAATCCCTACATGAGCTTTCTCATAAGCAGCAAAGACTTGTTGTGCCCTGTATAAGGGGGCACTATTCATAGCTAGCCATTGCTGATGAGTAAGTTTGAGTTTAGTAGGTGGAGCCAAACTTGAAGGGTATATATTCAAACCCCTCAGCCTATCCTCCAAAGGAATGCCGTCCCAAAGATGATCCAAATCATCATGATATGGAGTAACAACATGAGAATTCATGTTGTAGGTTTTGACTTTCCTATCTTTCTTGGATTTTGAAGTTTTACTTTCATTTTTTATTTCAGGTACTAAGTCAGGATGTACCCACATGATTTCACCATTTTTTAATGTGAGAGGCAATAATCCTTCATTTTGCTCTCTAGCAGGCGGGAGATTCACAATCTTCATAGTTGCCGTAGGGATTGGGATAATCCCATCTGGAACTTGTTGTGGAAGAAAACCTCCAAATTGAAGAGAAATCATATTAGTTGTGACCGTATGCTCATCATTGGTTAAAACGATGGCATTGACTTTTATCAACTCTTGGATTTTCTTCTTTAAGACGTAGCAAGCCTTGGTAGGATGATTTATGTATCTATGATAGATACAATATTTGGGATTGTCAGTCAGATTTACCTTATTAGGTCTTTTTGGCTCTGGAATCTGGAGTTTGCCACTCTTTACAAGACATTGGAATATGCCTGGGATATTACTGCCATCAAAAGAGTACTCTTCTTTTGGTTTAGAAGATTCCGGATTATTTGGCATCGTTTTGGTTTTAAAAGATTAACCATTAGGGTTTCCTTTCCTTTCCCATTGCGATTGCCAGAATTATTACCAGAAGAACCTTTCTTTCCTTTGTCTTTTGAAGCAAAGATCATCCCATGTTCATGAGCCAACCTACCATTGGTCTCGACTGAAACTGCTGCTATAATGAACGAGGCCCAATCTGTGAATTGGGAGCCCATAAAGACAACAATAGTTGGTCGCAGATTCATCTTGCATGTATCAATCAATGCTGAATCTGGCATACCAGGAGGCATTTTTAAAGTTGCCTGTCGAAAATGTTCGATAAACGTCCGAGTATCTTTCTTCTCCTTTTGTTTGATTTATATTAGGGAGGACATATTCATGTCCATTCCTCCCTCATAGAAGCGGGATAGAAACATTGCTTTAAATTTGTCAAAAGACGATATGCAATTGTCGGATAGATTACGATACCAGTCGTAAGCTGAACCCGTCAAACACCCAATGAAAACTCGGGTGAGAAGAGCATCATTTTTCTGCAGATGCACAGTCATTATATCAAAATAATTGATATATTGACTGGGAGAATCCTTTCCATCAAATAACACCATTGATTGTAGCTTGAATTTTGGAGGAAAGGGTACATCATTCCAATGAAGAGGATAAGGTTGCTTAATCCCTAACCTCTGGAGCTGATCCTTGTGCTTCAGAACTTCAAACTGTGCTTTTAGCTCATGTACAGCTTGAATAGCTTCACTATTTTGAGGAAGCACATTCGATTGAATAGTTGTTGGATGTACCGTAACCCCCACCGGAGGTGGTACATCTTCTGGAATGATAGGATCTAGAGATGCAGAATTTTGATTGACAGCAGGCTCCTGACTAAGATTATTCAAGGGTACATCAACCCCTTGACTATCTTGAGTTTGTGCTGCTACCTGCACCGGAGTTACCACTGCCGGCTGAACAGTTTGGTGAGTCACTATTATTTGGTGCATACTTTGCATCATAGCAAACTTGTCCTTCAGTGACTGTTCAACTGCAGAGAGACGTTGTTATGTATTAGCAATTGACGTCTCCGGTTCATCTCCGATAGCATAGGATTCAACCTCCCTTGAACATACAGAGGGATTAGTATAGAGGTATGAATCAACACTATCAGTTTCTGATTCAAAAGACTGGGTACCCCCAACTTCTGAATCTGAAGATTGCAACTGTCTTTGACTCCTTGACCGGGTATGCTGATATACCCCTTCAAAGGTATCAAGAAGTCGATTGAACTGTTGTTGACCAGGAGTCTGAGACGAGTTGCGTCTTGGACGTCGTCCTCTATTGGTATGAGATGCCATATTGACTGATGCATATGACAACTCATGTTCTTGATCATCAACTTGTTGCTGAGGCATATTGTAGCTTAAACGGTCAAAAATTGACCGTTTAGAAGTCGAACAGCAACACTTGATTACAATCTAGTGACACTCGTAATGGTGATTTTCTTTAGGGAGTGTCACAGGAGATTTTTTGCCTTTACGCTTTTGTACAAGCAACTCGCGTAAATCAGAAGGAGTTGAGCGAGTAGTCTTCTTTATTATATTTAGGACAGAGAATCGTTTAGTCCCTTCTGTATAAAGAAGATTATTGGCTGCATTAGTAGAACCAAACTGGGCATTTTTATGCGCCGGAAGTTGCGTGCGTAAATCCTGAGATTTTTGTGCACAAAGGACTCCATCAGCATTATGCATAATCTGAAGGTTTGGTACCTTGCGTAAAGCAGTGTAAGAAGGTTTGGTACCTAGGCTAAGTAGCTCTAAGGTTACACTAGTGAAAATGCCCAAGTCGCAATACACTAAATTAAATAGTATTAAATTAATTAAAAATTACCATTAATCATTAACATGATTTAAATACTATTATTTAATGATAAATTTTACAAAAGTTTAAAATTATCCTTATTTTAGAAAAGTGGTGGTTACAAGTCTACCCTCCTTAAAATAATTTGGTCCTCGAAATTTAAAGTGGTCGTACTCCTTCTAGGTCAAACCCCCAACAATCAAAGTCTCTAAATCATACAATTCGATAATCGTATGCGTCTGTCCAAAATCATGATACTCAGAATCTTCGTCATATTAGTAAGCAAGGCTACGATAAACTATAGAGTCCGCAACTAAGGTACATACCTCTAGAATCATGGTATTTAAAATTTTTGCATTGCCGCATGCTTGGCTACGAAAATCTTAAATTTCCACACCCGAGAAATACATGCAAAATCAGACTATATGTCCTCGCCATGCCAGCTAATATGACTGTAGATTCCATAACTGAGGCGACCTAGCCCATACGATTTATCTTGGTAGAAAATTAAATCAACAATGAACACCAAGAATCAAATTTATCAACGGACAAGAAAGGTAGACAGAAATTATCGGAATCGAATTTTGAGATAGATTATAATGAGGCAAATACGAGATTGGAGTTGAGAAACTGCAATCAGATCTCCTACTGCCTGTGCATCCTCAACTGTCATGGCGAAAGCTTGCCCCTGATGGCCTCCTCCTCTAGTCTACTGCTGATGCTGGACAAACCTCTGTCACGACCCGTACCCTAGAGTAAGGGTACGAGAAGTGGGTACGTCCAGCCTACGCCGCAGTATCGGTAGTAGAACGCTGTCCTAGGTCAATCATCTAACAATATATAAGGTACCTGTACAGTATATACACTCCGAATGGAGGTGACATAACAGAATACAGTCTCAATCACATCTAAGGCAAAAAAAATAATAAGATAGATAGATATAAATGAATCCACACAAGAGATACAATAGAAAGAAGTCTAAGTGTCTATAATAACATCTCCACAAACATCTAGATAAAACAAACTCCCAATATATAAAATAATGTATCAATGAGAAGATAAGGTAAGAGTCTAAGCTAGCAGTCTAAACCACTGGTGGCAGATCCTCTACTGCAAGTGGGTCCAAGTCACAAGTGTTGTCTATAGCTGCACCATAATAGGTAGACACCAGAGCCTCATCATCCTCTGTAAAATTTTAAACAGGTTCAGTCAGGACAGAAGCGAGCACAATACATCTCACGCAGATCATAACAGGTTAGAAAATATAAACATGCAAGAGAGCACGATACATGAAACTGAAAGAATGTACATGATGTAAATAGAGAGAACTGTAATAGAAATATCTACTATAAGTAGAGAACTATCAGTAACTAGTAATTTAGAGTACAAAGTCGACATGTGAACGGCTGGGTTTGCACATGAATATACTAAAGAGGCGCACATGGTTATACTACTTTGGAATTGTTCACATGACTATTTATACTCCCCCATATCCCAATCAATACACAAGGATCCAGACACGTTATGTTACCATATGATTTTCACATAAAAGCCTATAAATGGGTGCACATGAAGTATACATGAGGGCTCATAAATGAGTGCACATGAATTTTATATGAAGGCCCATAAATGGGTGCACATGAAGTATATGTTATACATAAAATATACGAGAAACATGACCGAACATGAGAGAACATGAGAGTACATGAGCGTACATGAACGAGCATAAAGCACATGAGAAACATGAATAACATGAGAGCGAGGAATACATGATGTACATAAAACACATGACATGAAGTATCCAATACTCCCGAGGGGGATAACATCTCATGTAGGGATCCATATAGTACCAATCCGTGATAATATTGTGACAGCATCAAATAAGGTAATCTAGAGCAAGAATATAATCCTAAGCAAGTTATGAAATGATCAGAGAATGTACTCGCCTGGTATCCTGAATATCTGAAGAGAATATATTGTCCGAGGAGTGGTGTCTGGCTCCTATAGAACAGTACAAGTCACTACATGTCCAAAATAGTAAAATAGACTGCTACAATGCATCTACATGCTGTCAAGGTTAAGGTAGACTAAAGTCAATACTTGGTCAACTCTAGTCAACCACACTAGTCAAACTAGGTCAACTAGGTCAAGTCCTAGCCCAAACAAGTCTAACAAGTCTCACTAGGCCTAACTAAGCCTAGGCTAGCACTCACAGAATCACAAGGCAATGTGAACCACAACAATACATAATATAAAATAGATACTATATATAAATACATACCTTCATACATACATGCATATCCACATTACATACATATTTATATATATAGGCATATGTTACATCATACATATTTACATAGTTACATAGATATATACACTCATGCACATTTACATACATACTTTTATACATTATATATGTTAACATTCATTACAATGCATTATATTTTACTTATACCTTTGATTCATTCATTCATTCATATATGACATTCATTCATGCATTTATACATTCATTCATTCATGTTATCACTGTATACATACTTGATTCATGTATCCACACATACATACATGGATACACAACATACATGTATACATTCATACATGCTTATATTGCATACATGCATACATACATATCATGTATATATACATACATTGCATACATGCCAACATACATATCATATATGCATACTTGCATTCATTCATTCACCTATACATACATATATAGATGCATACATACATATTTGAATACATTATATACTTGTATACGTTATATTCATATATGCATACTCTACATTATATTACATTCATTCCTGCATACATGCATACATATAATATATGCATACAAACTCATATATTTAACTCAAAATATATGTGAATACATACATTACCTTGATTGCATTCCTACATGCTTGCATTCGACCATATATATACATTAATGTAAAGAGGATACATATCATATATATATATATATCATTTCATTCATCTAACATATCATTCATTACATACTCTACATTCATTTAATATCCATACTACATAGGCTCATAGGTTACACAAAATGTCTATGTCGTATAATCACTCTTCTACTTAAAATCAATACTGTACCAATTGGGCCTTTACTAAATTCTAGGATTAAAGTATGTCTTAGCTCTTCGTGTTAGCTTTCTGAAACTTCAAACGGATCCCATTTTCGTGTCCGGAAGCTTCCGAAATCGCGAAAACACCGAAATGCATTTGTCTTTCGGACAACTGACACTCAAATAATTTTACAAAAAGTTCCAGAACGATTTTGGCTTATTAAAATATATATTTGGAAAGCTAACTTCGATACGCTTCTTTTAAAAAAATGTGAGATTAAACGGAGTTCAAAGCTAAAAGTTATGTTATTTCTAAGTTGCTTTGTTAATAAAACGTGGATGAATATTATGACGAATTTGAGTTGTTTTGGACAAAAGAAACACATGTAGGCCAAGATACTTGGATACCAACATAGGTATCCAAATGAAACTCATTCTAACCATCCTAGCTAAGATCAATCCACTCTCTAACCATTCTAAAACTGAATTTAAATATCTATTTAACTATTATCATACATACATACACATGGGGTGTCCTAATTTGGGATCTATCAAGTAGGACACAAGACACATATCTAAAATCCTCAAGAGAGCTCCAAATGGCCTCAAATTTGAATCTAAAGGGGACACATGCATGAGGATGGATCCTACGGATTCAAAACTAATTTATATGTAAAGGAAATCGATTTAGAGGATGGGTTTTACCTATTGGGAGTGGAATCCCAATAAAATCCTTTAGGACACGGTTCCGATACGAAGATCCCTCAAAGTGGACACTCCTCCTTGTACTTCTTTTCCAATCCTTGGTAGCACCCTTTCCTTGGAGAATGGGAATGATTGAGAGAAGATTTGGTGAAGGAATGATTTGATTTGGAGATCAAATCAAAGGGAATGCTCTCTAAAATTAGGGAAGAACAAAAGAAAAATAAAAGAGGCAAGATTGTAATGAATGAAATGGATCATTCTCCCCTAACGGTGGCTGTCATAAAGAGTCCATTAGGGCTAATGGGAAATGTCCTAATTTCCCTTCTCTAGTCTCATATGGTTAAGTCTAGACTAGGTTCAAGTTTGGGGTCAAAGGATCTAGTTTTGAGTCTCTAACTTAACCATTCTAACATGATAAAAATTAGTCTAACTAACTAACTTAAATGTTGGGTTTTATGGGCCATGCTTAACTTAATATTAGGTCCCATCTAGAGTTTAAGCTACCCGGGTCACAATACAAGTCGGAACGAGACGAAACTCAAACCCGACTAAACAAATCCAATAAACACAATATTAAAAATATAAAATTTTTCCAAAATATTAAAGTTTGAAAAATAACCAAAATCATAATACATCAATTTAAATATTATTAAAATAATCTAAAATTTATCAATTAATTAAAATTCTAAATAATTCAAAAGTCACAAAATGATCAAAATACGCTCAAGCTAAAATGTGGTAGTGACAAATCTACCCTCCTTAAAATAATTTTGTCTTCGAAATTGAAAGACGAAACTAAACTGATGAGAAGGCTCCCCATGTCTGCCCCTCAGTACCCACTCGGGGATCGACCTGATACCATGTCCTGGCAAGGTCCTGTATCTGACTGCCAACTGCCTCTACTTGAATCCCAACTGGTATCAATGCGAGGCGAAAGATCTCCTCAATGTGCTCAATCCAGTCGGCATATATGTTGCCTTCGGTACCCCTGAAGTCCTTCGGACGCATCTTCTGGAAGTCCTGGATGTTCGGGGTCCTCGGATGGCCCTTGTGTATCTGGCCTCCCTACGGCTGGGTGGTAACCCTCTCCACTATCGTCATAGCTAGCTGGTGGGCATTGTCTATACCCTGCCTGAAATCTACAGACTGACGCCGCTGAGCCTCCATCATCTGCTGGAAGAAGGCGAAAAGCTGTACGGTGTCCACT
The DNA here is from genome assembly GCA_029216955.1 of Iris pallida. Lineage (NCBI taxonomy): Eukaryota > Viridiplantae > Streptophyta > Magnoliopsida > Asparagales > Iridaceae > Iris > Iris pallida. Next base: position 10,448,338 of record JANAVB010013200.1, read on the forward strand.
GATCCTGAAGGTGGCTACTGCTGAAGCACGTCAGGGATGACTGTGGTAGGCCTCCGGACACGTGGAGGTGCACCCCCGAACGCGGTAGATGCTCCGACATGAGAAAGAATAAGGGGAGCTGCGGTCCCAGGGTCCTGCTGAATCGGACGAGAGGTGGCAGACCTCTCGGTGGTATCCCCTGGGCCGGAACGATGAGATCGTGTCTGCACCATCCTGGAGACAGATCATATAAGGAATCAATTCTGAGCAAGAAGCTATATGAGCAAAGGAGGACAGTTTATTTTAAAAGGAAGCAAATATCAGCAAGAATTTAAATGGCAGGAATTCAGATAAGAGTTTTTCCTAAATGTGATTGAGTACGTCAAAACTTATATCCTATGTGCTACTACAGGCTGTAGTGATACTCTAGTTCGAGTACCACAACGAAATCGTACTAGTTGCGACTCTCGAGACCTGCATGGGCTACCACTAAAAATGTGTCACGACCCGCACCTAGTGTAGGGGTACGAGAAGTGGGTACGTCCAGCCTACGTCGTAGTGTCGGCAGTAGAACGCTGTTCTAGGTCACTATCACAACTATACATAATATAGTATACTATCCAAACGGAGGACAAATCACAGAAGGTACAATTCAATCACAAATGTAAAGATGGAAATAACACGATATGATAGATATGAAATCTCAAAAGAGAACATATAAACATAAGGAAATAAGTCTAAGTGTCTAAATGACACAACATCTCAAACATCCAGTAATAATACAACTCAAAAGTCAAATACAAATAACATAATGAAATAAGATAAATCCTAACTAATATAGCCTAAGCAATAGGGGTGATGTCCTCAGCTAGAGATGGATCCTCTTGTGGGTCCAACTCACAAGTGTCGTCTAGGTGGGCTCCATAGTAGGTTGTGCAGAAATCCTCAGTATTATCTGTAATATTTTCAACAGGTCCAGTCAGGACATGAGCGAATACATAACACTGAAACAGTATCATATTATGACAGAATATATAAAACAAGCAGTAGAGTAAACTATAATAAAAACTGTAAGACATATACAAGAACAGTGTAAATAGACAAATCTGAGTGCAAGAGACAGTTTGTATATGAAATAAGAACTGTAAATAATATAAGTGTTTAGAGCACAAGATGGTTATGTAAACATGTTAGGTTACAATAAAATGAGACTCCATTATACGTGAGGGCATAAGGGACATTCACAAGATTTATACAAGACGGGATTTGATCACATAACCATTTTCTACTCACCCTCCCCAATCAATACACAAGGATCCAGTCAAGTTACGTTACCTGTATAAGAGTTTTTTTATCCATGAGGCTCATGTGACCATAAGAGTACAAGATTGCATAAGAGTATACATGAATAGGGATGTACAAGAAATACAAGATGTTCGTAAAAAGTACATAACAAGATGTATTTGATGAACCCGAGGGGGATAACATCGCACGACAAGATCCATAGGGTACTAGTCCGTGATAACAACGTGAAAGCATCAAGTAATTTATCTAAAGCATGAATATAAGCTTTAGCAAGTAAAAAAAAGATTAGAGCATATACTCGCCTGAGATCCCGAGTGACTGTGAAAATAGATGTCTGAACTGAGGTATCTGAGTCCTAAATAGAGCAATACAAGTTATAATGTGTTCTAAATTGAATAATAGATTTAAACAATGAATTCTACATGCTCTAGGCCTCTCTAGGTCAAAGTCAACCCTTGGCCAACTCTGGTCAACTAAGTCAAACTTGGACTATTAGGTCAACTTGGTCAATGATCAACTATCTATCTAGGGTTTGACTAAAAGCTATGTGTTAGCTTAATACGGTATCAAGACCAAATCAATCCTAAGTTCAACACATATATAATGGGTAACATCTTACCTCATCCTATATATATAAGGTATAATCCAATATAATGTATGATACAACCTATATAATATATATGCTACACACCACATATATATACTATGTACATAGTTACCAATACACCAAGAGGACAATGAACTAAGGTAGCCCTCAACTCATAACCCAAACATATACCTAATGTAAGGTATCAAATAGCTAACTAATCAAATAGGGACTGACTTAGGATGGTAAATATAAGGAAAGAATGGTTACAATAAAATGGATATGCAATGACTCATCTGGGACTGCAGGTTATCTAATAAAATGCAATGAGGGGTTCAAGATGTAGGACAATAAAGATGTTCTGATACATGAGGTAGGTATCAGTGAATGTAATAGGAGAATGCATTACTTGCTATCTTGTAGGCAGTAAATGATGTGATGCAGTGGATTAAATGGGAATGCAATACACAATGTAAATGACAGGCTAATTACTGGGAAGGGCAGATGCATGTGGCAATACAAGGTATTAAATGATTTGCAGTTGCAAGGATATGAATAATTAGGAAATGGTCAGATATGGAAACCAATGGCTGAATTATAGGTTTAACTGTAAGTTAATATCTTAACTAACAACCTGGTTACATCGGTTGGACTAAACAATGGACAGGGCAGGTTTTGAACAAATGACCTATATGGCAGACTGTATAATAAAAAAGAAAGGGGGTCAACATGTAAAATTACCTGGCTATATGAACTAAACCCTAAACCTGCAAATGAGATTTCTTTACGTATGCTTGACTGATACTGTGTTTAGGATATGAGCATGTGAGATCATGCAGGACATCCAAAATAAAGTAGACCATTGGATGTATTACCATTCCTTGCATGAGGAATACAAGTCAATGCATCACAGAAGTAGGACATCTAAATGATGTAGGAGCTAATGAGGTGGGCAGGATACTATATGTGCAGTGTCAAAGCAAAACAAGTGTGTCTATACATGAGTGTCTCTCGATAGCATAGAGAACCATGTGCAGTGGCATTGTCACATAGGTGTGTGTGTTACATAGGTGTTCGGGCTCTTGGCCGGAGTGGCGCGGGTGCTGAAAGGAGGCCGCGCGGGAGAGCGCCGGTTGTCGGCGTCGGGGTTCGGCCGAGAGGGTCGTGCTTTGGAGTTGTGAAGAAGCTTGGGAGAGGGGAGAGTTTTTGGGAGTGAAGGAAGTAGTGGGGGAGAGGTGGTTGTGAGTGTGTGTTATAAAGATTAAAATTGATTAGGACACAACTTAGAGATTTCAACTGGCATAGTTAGCATGGTAACTCTGGAATCTGAGTCGAACTTCTCGAATGTAGGATTTCGAGGACGAGGCTAATTTCAATCCCGAAGTCTCAACCCTTCAAACCCAGTCCAATTTGAGGCAAGTATATTTTTGTGTTAGTTTATAATTATTTAATAATCGCTTTACTGCAAGTTTAAACCACGAGGCAACACGAAACTCTCTCTGAGAGCACTGACTGATTGACTGTTGGGTACTGGGGGAATAGTGTAATGATTATGACCACATCCAAAGTAATAACTTAGAACTGTATTAGCTTACCCCTCTTACACACGGGGATAAGCCATATCGTATCAATAGGATACAACTGTACAACCCAAGCCGGTCATATTCATTGCCTATTCAAATCATAATGTTTTAACTGCTAGAAAACTGTTTACTTCAATTGTTTAAAAGTGCATGATTCTATTATTAATTTTATTGTCGGATTAGCATGAATTTGTACTTTGCTCCCTCCTGACCGGAGATAACAATTTTAGGGGATATTGAGGATGCTGAGCTGTTATACAACAGCTATTACGACCCGGTTCTGTATCCCATGGTGATGCCAGAGTCTCCTTTGGAGGACGCAGGAACTGAGGTCGATGAGCCGAATGCTTAGCTAGATTTTCTTTTTCCAGTATTGTTGTTTCTTTGAAAATTCTGTTATTTGAATTCAGTATTTAATTCAGTTCATTTACTTCCAGTTGTATTTATTTCAATGTTTAATAAAGTTTTAAATTCCCGAATATTGAGTTGTGACAAATATAGATGTTATTGTGGTTACCTGCTATTGGAACAGCTTACTGCCGCCGTCTCAACAACGGTGCAGGCTGGGCATGATCCGGTTCGACCCAATTATTTGGGATCGGGTCGTGACAATGTGCAGTGGCATTGTCACATAGGTGTGTGTGTTACATAGGTGTGTGAAGAAAAGAGTGTGTGAGGGTTATACAAATGTGTGCAAACAAAGGATTAAACCCAGGTACTACAACTAAAACATAACTAAGGTATCAAGCATACCTCAATTCGAAATTACCTACCATTGTACAAAACCCATATTAATGCATTTTAAAATCAAACTGAACCCAATTGAACATATCAATTTCAAACCAAATCCCAATTATACGTATGCAAACACCTTTAAGTATCAGACATTTAATATTTTGAAAACTCAGTATACATGTATCAGAAAATAAACTTTCGAAAACCTAAACTAAAATTTACCTAACATATATAACTGGAAAGAAGGAGAAAAGTGTATACAACCTAGGTATCATCCCATGTGTCAAGACGTGTCCACACGTGTCCAATCGAGTGTCCAAAATCATGTCAAACCAAGTGTCAACACAGTGTATCAGAAACAGTGTGTGCACTGCGTCGTGCACGCGTGTCGAGGGGTCTAGAACATGACACATGCACCTAGACACCTCGTGCTCGTGTCAAAGGGTAGGTGGGGTATAGGGCTAGGTGTCTAACACCCTGATTTGATTCCAAGTGTCGCCGTGTCCAATATACGAACGCGTATCAGGAGCACTGGTACGCACGTGTGCGTGTGTGGTCGAATCAATGCAGGCTCGAGTTCTTCTCAAACTCTCAACCAACTAGCCCCAAATTTTGGGAGGATGGTGACAGAGGTTGCCCTCACCTACTGACCAAATCCCACGTGTCCTAGTGTCGTGTCGAGTGAGAAAATGTGGTTGGATAGCAGGACAAGAGTCCATAGCTAGTACAGAGATCTCCGTGTCCATTTTGGACACAAAAATGACGCCAAACTTGACTCAGTGTCCCATAATATTAAATCACACATAAATAACTACAGAAATATGAAATTATTTTTGAAAAATATTAATAGACAATTCATTATGGCATTTCATCAAACATATTACACTGCACTCCGATACGCCTCCGATATGCGTATCAAATGGATACAAAATCCTACCAAACTTGGTTTATATGTCTATGGTGCCTAGATGCATGCATCTATGAAGAGAAAATAGGAAAACAAATGAGTTTAGGTCCATTACCTATTGAGAGTTAGATCTCAATACAAATGCCTAGAAATGAGTCTCTTCACCAACTTGCTATGGTCCAAGAGCCTCCAATCCTTGCTAGCTAACCTCCAATGATCTCCTCTACAGCAAGGGAGTGCAATGCAAAAGACTAGGCTCAATTTGGAGGTGATTTGGAGAAAAAGGGTGATTTGGGAAAGAACACAAATTAGGGTTTGTAGGAGGCAATGGAAAGAGGCAAAGGGAGGCTAACATGATGTTATATAGGAGGAGGGGTTGTCCTTGGCTATCATAGGAAATATCTAAGGTTAGAGTTAGTTCAATTGGGGTTTAAAGCCTTCTAGCAAGTGTAATTCAAGCCTTTACTTAAAGGCCCATCTAAATTAAGGTTTCTTAATCAAACTATCTAACTTTACTATAATACCTAGATATTACTAATCTTGTCATATGATGGAAGCTTCTATTCTAATATCTAGGTTCATGACTAATATATAGATTAGGGGAATTCTAGGTTAAGGCCTAATATCTTAATTAGCATATTATTAATTAACTATAATTCAAATTAATTAAAAAGTCACAAATGACCAAAATACCCCTAACCTAAAAAGTGGTAATTAGCTATTCTAATCACATGGTTAGGTCTTCGTGGTCATAGTTAGTCTCTAGGCTAAGTAGCCCTAAGGTTACACTAGTAAAAATGCCCAAGTCACAATATACTAAATTAAATAGTATTAAATTAATTAAAAATCACCATTAATCATTAACATGATTTAAATCTTATTATTTAATGATAAATTTTACAAAAGTTCAAAATTATTCTCATTTTAGAAAAGTGGTGGTTACAAATGCATATATTTCGGGAATACCTTAAATATGTGCACGATCCAACTCGAGTGGTATGCTGAATTCAAATGAGACGAAAAGTATAATCGATGAAGTCAAATACATTTGAATTTTGATCTGGTTCAAGGTAAACAAAATTGAATTGCATAGTCTGGATACTTAGAATGTTGACGTTGACATTGTAAGGATTGGTCGAAAGAATTTTTGTGATTTAGCAAAATGAATCAAATATGGTGGATCGAACTTCTAGTATAAAAGGAATATTAATGATGGAAACAAATTCGTGCTTCGATGAAATCAAAAGTGTCTTGGAGGATTGAATGAAAGTAAAAGTTTACTTGGTCGGATTGAAATGGTATTATCAGGATTGAGATCATGTTCAGAAGAGTGTATTTGAGTTATGCATAATAAGAGATCTGAATTTGACTAGTTGTCTTAAAGGTTAGGAAAATTTTGGTTGATAGAACGTAGAAGATGTGAACGATAACTTCAGAAGATAGTAGAATTGGTTAGCGAGAATTGAGTATTGGCACGTGCAATTTTGATAGATGCATTGATGCAGTCAGGTTTGAAAGATTTGTGGGGTTCTAACTTGAAGTCTTGAGTATTATCGAGATTTGGTTAAGGGGGTAACATTGGGTTTTGACTAGGAAATGATGAGTGGATCTATGTGATAATGTATTTGATTCAGAATGATCAAGAATATCGCTCGAATGGGTTTGCCCTAGAGTTAAGTTGCCCGTGTGTACGGCAAGTATAGTTACCCTATGTTTTACGATATATCTGTACAGAGCGTATTATGGATAGATACATGACTTGATGACTATGTTACGAAATAGTTTGATTTTCTAAAATAACTTAGTGTTTGACGAAATCGACTAAGGCGCGGAGCATGACTCTGATTGATGATATGAGTAGGAAGTGTGTTTGAAAAATCTTTGATGATGTCAGGTGAGTTCGAGTTGAATACAAGTGATAAAATTGATGAGTATGTACTCAGTAAGTTTCGAGGACCATACTTTTTCTGAGTGGTGTATTATGTAGTGGCTCGCCCTGCTCAGTTCAAACGTAGGAATCGAAACGCAACGACGTTTGGACATAGCCATGCAACGACTCGCTCTAAGTCCTGCTTGGTCGAGGTAACTCATCGCTTAGGTTGGTGGCTTCGATGAACTTGCCTCTGTTGGCCTTCACACTAATAAAAATGCAATTTTCATATGCATTATACGCTTAAAAATAAAAGAGACGAACCCACATAGCTAAGAAAATAATCCCATTCTTTCGAGTCGATTGATATGGAACTTAGAGATGTTAGCTTGTTGCTTAGATGTCCTTTACAAATGGTTTTCAAAGTTGGCACTCGGTCTTTTGACCTCACGTATTGAGTGAAATAAGTTATGACATGGGCTATCGACTTGATGTCATTGTAGGCACGGTCTCATGGTCCCATGGGTTATTATAGCCACACGATCCCACGATTTCAAGTCTTGTCATATAGAGTATAACACGATTAGTGGCACTGCACAAAATAAGAATTAGTCAAGTTGGATAAGAGGGCTATCAAATAGTCGTTCCTGAGTTGAGTCAGAAAAGTATAAAAATATGAAAAGTTCTCACGACCGTTTGTCGCAATGGACAGTCTCTAGTTTTGGGAGCTGCATGGATATTGAAAATAAAGATAAAAAATGGTCTTAAAATATGGAAAGTTGAGTAGAGTCTTGCATGGTCATTGGACAACTTATGCACAAGGGTAATGTTCCTAGGACGGTAACCTGGGGCCACAGAACCGATACGGCCTAGGAGGAACGTGCTTATGGAACCCGCGAATGGTGTGCAATCTGACCCAAGGGGTACGCCGTATAGCGGGTATTGCAGGAAATTTGGCGAGATCGTGCCTCGTTTTGATGAACGTACTGTCTTATCCAAATTAGGTCCAAGTATAGCTTTTGGTGCTAGTGACCTCCCTCATATAGTTTGAGTCAGCATAATACGACAATCTATTTGTATGCCACAAAAAGGAGTCTAGAAGTGTATGCACGGTACAAATAAGTCAAAATAATGTGTGCACGGTATGTATCAAATCATTGAGCCTAAGATTTGGCCTCAATAGAGTCGTGTGCTTGGGTATGGTTGTAGCATTTTGTTTCAAGGAAATTTGACATGAAGTCTCAAGGTATCTACTGAGTCGGATGCATGTTATAACGGGAAAGACTATAAGGCAGGTATGAATGGGTTACACTATATGGCGAGGCATGGCCTCGAAGTTTACGTATGGATCTTATAGCACAGCCACAATGTTTGCACAAATGAGTCTTCTAGCAAGGTCTCATGGATTTGGATCATGGTCATGTTGGTTGCAACACGAAATATGGCTTAGAGTCTATGTCTTGAAACTGATCCTAAGGCATGATTAGAAAGACCACAAACAAATAAGCTTGCAGTCACTAAATGAACGTGTTGGTTTTGTATGGGTGGGTGAGGGGCTCACTCACTAGTACGGTTGTGTACTGACACCCCACTAGTCTTTATGTGCAGGTTCAGGTGTCAACACACTCGGGATAGAGCTCGCTTGGACGCGCTGAGGTATGGAGTTCCTTAGCATTTCGAGGCATGCGATCGCGTTAAAGTATTCATCTATACAGGACATAATATATGGACACCGCCTTTTAAAGCATCTGCAAATTGTAAGCCTAATGGCAGGATATTGTATTGAGATGAGAGAGAGCAGAGTGATTTATCTTCGGAGAGAGAGTGAGCTTGAGTGATTGTAATCTTGGCTTCGCACCCTTGTAATCTTATATTCAATATCAATAAAAGACTATCATTTTGTACATGTTTTTGTGTTGTTTAATTTTTCTGCTTGGAACTTCTAAGTGCAAACTGCTGTAATCGGCCGTTATGGAACCCGTCTTGCGTGAGCACAACCTAGGCTCGTACGGGATCGCCCCCTAGTGAGGACGATCATGACAATCAGAGAGGTGAGGGTGCTCTGGCCGAGTTGCTCGTGAGGGTCGGTTGAGGTTGGCCGGAGTAGAAGAGGGGGGTGGTGATGGTGGTTGAGGAGCGAGGTAGTGGTTAGTGATGGTCGGGGTTCGCCGGTCAGGATGCCGAGGAGACTGGCCGACGACAGCGCTGGAAGTAGCTGCGGTCAGGACTAGGGTTAGGTTTAGATTTTGGGTTTTGGGCGTCATGTTGGCGTGTCTTGCGTGACACGAACAAGGGATAGGTTTGGGATTGTCCGGGTGTATCGGACACGGTAATTGATACATGTAAATATAATAATCAAAATATTGGAAAGACACCCGAGGTCGGACTAGAGGCCAACACAGGCTGACACGGTGAAGGTGGATATCGACACGGTGCACGAACACAATTGTAGATGGCTCTGGTAGAGAAAAATTTGTGAAGAAAAACAATGGAAAGGCTCCCCTATAAATAGGGTGGAGGAATCCTAGTTAGATAAGGATTTGGACTGCTTTAAACCCCACTAGATAAATCTCATATTTAATTTAAAACCATTTAACATCTGATCCCAAGTTAAATCACGATAAATATTTAAACATTAATAAAATTTAAAATACTTTTTTATAAATTAAAAATAATTTCAAATAATTTTTAAAAGTCAAAATTTTCAAATAATACATGACTTTATTTTCATGTATATGGCATGCAAAATAATACATAAGAAAAATATTATCTATATAATTTGTTATAACAAATAGAATAGCATTTATATAATAATAAAAATAAAGTTCGACTAAAATCCGGCGTGACCCATTTTATATAAAATAATTTTTTTACTACATTATATTGAGACAAAATAATTACTTCTATATTTATTAAAAATCTAAAATAAAATTTTTGTATAAAAATATACAATGCTTTGTATATACCTTTTTGGATAATCGATCGATATCGAAGGCACCATACAGAATGGCTCCAGCAGAACTTAAAGAACTGGAAGTACATCTATAATAGTCATTGGACCGTGGATAAATTCGTCCAAGTGTTTCACCTTAGGAGATTCAATATTGTTCCTGAAGAAGAAGGATAGAAAATGCGACTGTGCAATGACTATCGAGAGCTGAATAAAGTGACCGTTCAAAATAAGTATCCTTGGTCAAGAGTAGATGATTTATTTGATCAGCTTCAGGGAGCGACCGCGTTTTCAAAAATCGATCTTTGTTCCGGATACAATCGGTTGAAGATCAAGCCCGAGGACGTCCCAAAATCGGCATTCCGTATGAGATACAGACATTAGGAGTTTTTTGGTTATGCCATTTGGTTTGACCAATGCTTGTAACTCCTTTTTCTGAATTTTTCAAAATTATTTGTTTATTCTATTTTTTGTATTTTGAAATAAATCATCTTTGAAACGTATAAACGTTATTTTGCTATTATTTTGTCATTTCAAAAACTAGTTTTAAAACAAATGGTTTGAAAGTACTAATTTCTTGTAAAAAATATTTTACCCTTGAATTTTATTATTATGCATCATAAAGATGTTTGTCATTATTTTTGGACTATCAAAACTATTGGCTTCGAAGACGATTTGAAAAGCATATTTATTTTGATCGATAAAAAGATTTTTGCCAAATTATTTTAAATAAGGTTTTGATTAATAAAAATATTTTTTAAATTATTTGGATGATATTATTATATTTAAATTACAATGATAACTATTTATTTGAATTAAGATTTGATTTATACTAATATAATTACGATTTGGAATTATATAATTTAAGTTGTTTTGATAATATTAAGTATTATTTTAAAGCTATTAGGTTGATCGCTTATTTGACTTGGATTTGAATTCGTATGATTCAAATTATTTGATAGTATTCAATGATGATTTAAATTAATGTTATTATCTACTAGTGAATTTTGATTAGATTATTTTTAATTTAAAATTTTGTTTGATTTAAAATAAATGGAAGACTTTATCTATTAGGAATCTTACTCTTTATCCAAATAGGGGATTAACCTCCTATATAAGGAGAGGTGCTTATACTTTTTCTGATATCCCAAAAATTCCTCGATCACAACCACAAATACCAAGCATCATTATCAACTATCAACGGAACCATATCAACGCAATGGTTCCGTATATCGTGTCATGTCCACCACCTTTCTACTACTTTCTTTCTTTTACAATTACAGTTCTCTTTTCCGTATCGGACACACCATGACACATCATTCCAACCCAACACATACAATCAAATTCCAAAACTCGAAGCCTAATTACACCTCGGCGTTGCCTTCCTGCTTCCCCGCTTAGCCAAACCCCATCCACAGCACCCCGCTGTCGCCCCTCTCCGACTTCACTGGCCGTCCCCAACCCAGCCACACCAAACCTCACCAATAGTCAACACCAGCACCGCCACCTTGATCTCCACCACCACCCGGGCCGCTCCGGACAATACGACATCAGAAAAACCCCTAGCTCGGCCACCACTCCGACCGACCAACCGCCGTCCACCACCACCGTCGACATCAAGACGACCACTACGCAACCAATCCAGAATAAACCAAAAACCTAACTTCCTTGAAGCCCGTCCCCATCGGCGCTACAGCCTTGACCCACCCTACCGGCAACCGTCTCCACTTATTCCTCGAGTTTCCGTCAAAGCCGACGAGCGCCGACATCAGATCTATGCCAGATCGGCGTCGTTGGCCGCTCGTGACCAAGCTGACACCTTGCCATCATCTTATCATGGTTAGGAGCAGACCACCGCTGCTGTCGTACCCTACGCTCGGTCGATCCCCCACCCCCTTCTTGTGCGCCATCGGTATCACATCGCCACCACTCCATCGTACGCTGCTCCTCGGGCACTTCGAACTCCCTCCGCACGACCTCGCTTTTGGCGACCGAACTCTAGAACTCGAAAGCCGCTCGTCGTCGGACCAAAATGGTCCCCAACCGAGTCCCTCGCTGGGGACCGCTCATCCGGAGCCGCCAAGTCTAGCGCCGGAACCCCTTTGTAAGCTCCCCCTCATTCTTCTATCTCTCTTCAGATTTCTCCATCGCTCTCTCTCGCTTCCCCTCTCACTGCTCTTCCAAGAGAAGAGGAATGAAAATTCCTTCCACTCTTCATTAATCTCTGTTGTACCCCACTTGCTCTTGTCCCTGAACGAAGAACATGGGAAACAGTGCATAAGTAATATATTTTTATTTTACTTTTCATCAAAAACTAATGTTTTAGTATATTTGTACTATTTGAGTAATAGTATAAATATATGTTAGTATATATATACATATTATTTATTAATACCATTGATTTTAATAGTAGTATGGTGATTATCAATAATTAGTATTAGTAGCATTATTATTTTTATTATTATATAAAAATATTTATTTACCTAGTATTTATAAAATTTAAGTATTTGTCTAAACTTATTATTATATTGTTTAATGTAATTTAAAATAAGACTTTTTGACCTAAATATATTGTTATAGTAGTTTTCTATCCGAAGAAAATATAGCTTTTGACCTATAAATGTAGTTTAACAAAAAATGGGTTTTAGCCCTAAAACCATTTTCTAGATTTTCAAATAATTATCTATAAATAGTTTGACTAATAAAAACATAGCTTTTAATATATTAAAATTATTTTCCAAAAATAGTATAAATATTTATTTATGCAATTTTTCTTCGATCATCATTCCTTCATTGTGACTAATCATATTCCTATTTCCTTGTCAAATCCGAACTTCTCCACATCGACCTAGCCAATTGGACTATTCTGGACCCAACAGTATTATCTGTTCCACCAGCTAAGGACCCGAGGCGAGTACAGTTCTTGTTTGTTCCAATATTGTTAATTACTATAATTGGATGATTAGTGATACATATTTGATTCTTGACACATTCGTTTCACAGATTAGTGGCATATGGATTTAGTCATGATACCATATTTTATTTGTTGACCGCATTTGTGACTCATTGTCGTAACTTCATCCATGTGTAGTAGTCGAGCGGAGAAATACTAAGTAGATATGTGATCAGCCCCGTAGATCGTGCTTTATTTTATATTTTATTGCAATGTAGACCTTATAGACCGTACGGTGTAGTGGATCAGCCCGATCACATATTAAAAGGTGTACTTCAAATCATGTAGATGGTTATGTTTCCTTGTTCCATGCTTTACCTGTCATCATATAGCTCTTGTTAACTGTTTCGCTTTACTTTCCATGCTATGATTTACAGTTTACTTAATTCGTAGATCGTGCTTTATTTTATATTTTATTGCAATGTAGACCTTATAGACCGTACGGTGTAGTGGATCAGCCTGATCACATATTAAAAGGTGTACTTCAAATCATATAGATGGTTATGTTTCCTTGTTCCATGCTTTACCTGTCATCATATAGCTCTTGTTAACTGTTTCGCTTTACTTTCCATGCTATGATTTACAGTTTACTTAATTCATTATATATTAATTTTTTATTCACTATTTCTATAGTCGTTATCATATATTTGGAACTACATGCTTTAATTGTACTCGTTCCATTACTAAATGAAAACTATTTTTCAGATTAGTCGCGGCTACTCCTTGCATTGGATCTTTGAGACATGGGTATATGCTGAGGTCAACCCCAGATGACTAACTAGATAGATAGTTGATCGTATGGTTTATTTAGTTATATTTGATTTCTTGTGAAACATTGTATTTTTGATTAAATGTAAACTTTGAATGTTGTAAATTGATTCAATTTTTTGATTGAGCAAATAAAGAAATTGATTATGAACAAATATTATGATTTTGAGCATTTGGTCTAGACAGTGTTCTAAAACCGATACCGCGGCGTAGGCTGACTTGGACCCGCACTCGTATCCCAAAAAGCGGGTACGGGTCGTGACAATGCTCCTATAGTTTTTACGGATTTGATGAACATAGTCTTTCGACCCTTCTTGAATAAGTTCGTAATCGTGTTCATTGATGATATTTTAATTTATTCGAAGGAGAAAGAGAAGCATACCGAGCACTTGAGAACGATACTACAAATACTTTGTGAACATCAACTATATACGAAGCTAAGTAAATGCGAGTTTTGGATGAGTAGTGTGTCGTTCCTTAGGCACGTTATCTCGGTAGAAGGTGTTGATATCGACCCGAAAAATATTAAGGCAGTGGTAGACTAGAAATAACCTACATCGGCTAGTGAGATACAAAGTTTTCTTGGTTTGGCTGGGTACTACCGCATATTTGTAAAGAATTTCTCAAAGATTGCATCACCTCTGACTTGCCTCACCCAGAAGGGAGTAGCATTTAAGTGGACTGACGATTGTGAGATTAGTTTCCAAGAACTAAAGCAACGGCTTGTCACGGCTCCAATTCTTACTATTCTTGAAGGTTTTGTGTATTTCAGATTTACACCAATACGTCGACACTTGGATTGGGGTACGTCCTTATGTAACACGAAAAAACAATAATGTATGCCTCAAGACAGCTAAAGCAACATGAAAAGTATTATACGACTCATGACTTAGAATTGGCGATGATTGTGTTCGCATTAAAACTGTGGCGACACTATCTTAATGGTGTGTCCTACGAAATCTTCACAGAGCACAAAAGTCTCAAGTACATATTCACACAAAAAGAGCTAAATTTACGACAACGACGTTGGTTTGAATTGATCAAGGATTATGACTTAACAAGTGCTTATAAGCTGGGTAAAGGAAATGTGGTAGCTGATGCCTTGAATCAGAAGTTTGTTGGATTATCCATAACAAGTCAAGTGTTACAAGAGTTGGAAGAGAAGGGTATCAAAACCAGAGTTCGAACCTAAGGTGTGTAGCTGGCTCAACTGCAATTACAGTCGAGCTTGCGAGAAAAGATTAAGACTACACTAAAGGATGACCTATTCCTGTAGAAGATACGTGAGTTGATTCTAGCAGGAAAGGTGACCGATTTTACAGTACACGACGATGGAACAGTTCGCATGAAGGAAAGATTATTTGTTCCTATGGATGATGTCACTCCCAGTTTTCAAAATTGAGAGTAAATTTATCATTTTTCATATTCTAATATTTTTGTGAATATTTATTTATTAATATCGTAATTTGGGGATTTGTTTAGTCGGGTTTGAGTTTCGTCTAGTTTTAACTTGTGTTAGTGGCCCGGGTAGCTTAGACTCTAGCCGAGATCCAAAGATTAGTTAGGCATGGCCCACAAACCCTACTAATTAGTCTAGTGTAATTAGGCTAATCCCACATGACTAGATTGGTTTATTTAGAGATTAGAACTTGAACCTTTTGACCCCAAACCTTTGCATACACCTAATTAACCAAAGGGAGACTAGAGAGGGGCAACTTAGACATTTCACCAACCCGACTAGGGTTCCTTACATGGCCGGCCACTAGTGGTAAGTATTCCTCCATATTTTCATTTCATTGTAGCCTCTTTTCTTTATTTAGTGTTCTTTCCCAAACTTGAGAGCTTCCTTTTGGATTTCATCTCCCAAATCCTCTCATTCTTCCTCCATTCCTCTCAATCCACTAAGGAGAAGGTGCAAGCTAGGAGTGGGGAGCAAGGACCAAGAAGAGGAGTCCAATTTTAAGGAGTTCTCGTGTCGGAACCGTGTCCTTTGGTTGAATCATTGGGATCCAACTCCCAATAGGTATAACCCTCTCTCTAATTCATCTTTCCTTACATTTTTGATAGTTTCCATTCATAGGAACCACTCCCATGCATGAACCACCATTAGGATTGTTTTTGAGGCTCTTTTGAGTCCTTGATAGGAATTTAGGATAGGGTTGGTGTTCCCCATGGAGAGATTCCAAAGGAGACACTCCATGTGTTTATTTTTATGCTCAATAGGCTTTATTGTCTTCTAATTTCAGATTTACATGTGTTAGAGAGTAGATTAACCATGGTTAGGATGTCTAGATTTGTTCTCATTTGTATACCAATGTTTGAATCTATGTATATTAGCCTACAAGCCCTATTTTTATGTAAAGATATCAATTTGCTATATAATTATATATTGCACTGATTTGGGGTTGATGTTGTTGTATATGTATTAGTGGTGTTGGGTGTATGGATATGTTTTAGTGTGTGTGTGTCTTAAGTGTGTGTGTGTTGTATATAGTGGTGTGCTAGTGTGTGTTGTAGAGGGGTGATTTGATATGTGGTTGAGTGTGGTTCTGATGTATTTTATATATGTGCGTGAGAGGAGGGAATTCATTAGAAGTGCATGTGTGTGTTTGCATTTATAGGTGTAGTAGGGGGGATTTTGTATATTGTTAGTATGAAAGTTTTGAGTGTGTGTGTTTATAAGATTTAGAGTATGTTTGTGAGGGTGTGTGTGTGTGTGTTTAGGTGTTAGAGGGGGGGGGGGGGGGGGAGGAGGGGGGACTGCTGCCCAAGACAGCAGCTATGTAAGCTGTAGCAGGACAAAAATTAGGAGTGCAGCAACAACCACATTTTAGTGTATTGTAGCAGAGCACTAGCAGCAGCAGAGTGCTGCCTTACAGCAGGGCTACAACAGCATCTTGCTGCAGAATGTAGGTGCAGCAGCAGCAGCTGCTGCGGCAACTATAGCAGCAGTGTAAGCTGGAGTTGCAGTAGCAACAATGAGCAGTAGTAGCTCCTTTGCAAGCCCTTAGCCCCTTAGCCATAGCCCATTGCCCCTTTGTTAGTTAGTGGTTAGTTTATAGATGTTAGAGAAGTTAGTGTCTAGTTCTAGTTAGTATCTTAGTTTTGAATTAGTATCTTAGGAGTTAGTACATGATAGTTAGATATTGTATCTTAGTTTAGTATGGTTAGATGTTAGATATTAGTATGGTTAGATATCCATAAATATTATAGTGTCTTAGAAGTTAAGGTAAGTTAGTGTATATAGATATCTTAGTATCTTAGAACTAGTTATATGTTAGAGTTAGTGTATATATACATATATGTTAAGTAAATAAGTTAGATATCATTGATGTTAGGATATCTTAGAAGTTAGTGTCTAAAGTTAGTAGTATCTTGAGATACCAATGGTGGTATCTTAGGGTACTAGATGTTGGTATCTTAGGATATTGAGATTTACCTTACCTTAGGGTAAAGTGGTTTACCATATTGCAAGGTAAGGTAATGGGTTTACCTTATCACAAGGTAAAGGGGTATACCTAGATTCTAAGGTTAGATAGCTAAGATATTAGTTAGCTAGTAGCTATAGATAGTTACTAGATATCTAGGATGGGTATTGGGTATTAAGGTATATGTTTACCTAGACTAAGGTATTTGACTTCCAACCAAGGTATTGGTATTGGAATACCAATAGGACCAAGGTATATGGTATCATGGTAGGTAAAGGTTAGGAATATGATACTTAGACTAGAGTTGACCCTGTTTGACCAAGGTTGAATGTTTTGACTCAAAGTCAAAGTAAAGTCAACATTTGACCTAGAATGGACTAGGAGTTGACAGAGTTGACCAGTTGACCAAAAGTCAACTGTGAGTCAACCATTAGCCTAGTTTGATCTAGATTGAACTAGGAGTTGACCAGAGTTGACCAGTTGACCAAAAGTCAACTGTGAGTCAACCATTGACATAGTTTGACCTAGTTTAACCTAGTATGACCTAGTTTGACTTAGTTTGACTGAGTTGGACCTAGATTGTATAGCATACACTAGAATATCATGACATACACTGTTAAACCCTAATTAACTCATGTATATCTCATCTTTAGGTCTGTGACTTCACTCTGACCATCGATTCTCATTGATAGCTCAGGACCGTAGGCGAGTACACTCTCTGATATTTTTTATTGTTTTGATATCTACGATATCCGATTCAGTTGTAGTATTTTACTTGATTTTCGACACGATGGTACACGAACTAGTATACGTCGGATCCTGTCATGAGATGTCATTTCTGGGTTACCATGGTATATTGGTACATTGTTCGATCTTTTTTTCTGTACTTGTATAGACGTCGATTCCTAAGGGGATTTGCTACCCTCTTAAAGAATCCCGTGTCATGGCGTGGTATGTCCGAATCCATATACTACTCTGGGATGGAGAGTTATTAGAGGTTATGTGTTTAATACCCCTCCTGTAACTATTCTTGTGCTTGCTCCACCCTCACTACACGTAGGGTGTAGCGAGATCTGATACTTCTTGTGCTCACTTTCCATGTTGCCCAGTTAGACCCTCCATATACATTTCTTGTGATAGCCGATCAAATGGAACAGCCTGATCCTGTTCCCAAGGCGATCACATAATGCCCTAATATCTTGAGGTATTGTTTATGTTTACATTGTACATCAAATATTCCTGTATTACTTATATTCCAGTATTTTATACGCTGACATGATATCCAGTTTTATATATGCTACTTATTTTTAGTCTTGATATTTTTTTGTATTCTATTATAATTGTCTCTTATAAAATTTGTCAATTCACATGGAACTGCTGTTAGCATTTGTACTTGCTCATATCCTGACAGGATAACCCCGTTGATGTTTATAGATGATTTAGATATTGTTTGATCGACCTTCTATGAGTTTGGCATAGATGGAGTCTACGACCTGGATATCCCTGTGGAGCCGGTGCCCATTGAGGACGCACCACCTGCTTTGACCTAGAATAGTTAGGTTGTCTGTATTGCGTTTCAGCTAGTACTTTGAGACTTGTAGTATATTCTATATTTGGGATTTGTGTTATGTTTAAAACTATAAACTTGTGTTGTGACTTTGCATCTATTTCCAGTTTATCTATTTTCATCATATCTTATCATATTCCTACTTATCTTTCCTAGATGTCTTGTGATTGAGTTGTGATTATATACCTCTATGCAGAGATGACAGGTTTACATATATTGTGTCTAGATATTATATTTCTAGTTGACCTATACAGCGTTCTACCACCGACTCTGTGGCGTAGGTTGGACGTACCTACGTGCTCGTACCCCTAATCAGGGTACGGGTCCTGACACATTTTTGTGGTGGCCCATACTGGTCAGTGTCGTAACTAGTACGATGTCATAATGGTACACGACTTAGAGTACTAATTACTATCCTGTAATTAGGATATAGATTTTAGGTTATGATATGAGTTACTCAATCACAGTTAGGACTTCTTAAGAGATTCCTGGGACGACCCTTGAGAATATTTTTTGAACTTCAATTTGAATCCCCTTTCTCTTGTTTCTGTTCGCCCTTGCTCATCGTTATCGAATTTGATTTTAATGGATCATCACTAATTTTGACTTTTCATATTGAGATGAATGTTATGACCTAAGTTACGGTATCCTCTGATAACATATATTGACGGGAATAACAGGAAAGGTAAAACGTCTACTTGGTTATATAACCTGGAGTTTATTGCAACTATATTAGCCGGTGTGCGAAAACGTAGAGACCTGACTTCAGATGTATATATCTTGGTTATGAGATTTGAAATTTCTCACAGATATACCAGTCGGCGTAGCGAGGATCCCAGACGACATGATTGTAGAGGTGCATACCCAGTTATGGAATCTACCGTTTATCGTAGCCTTGCTTACTGAAATGACGAGGATTCTGAGTATCATGATTTTGGACAGACGTGTATAATTATCAAATTGTATCTTGAGAAGGGTCCTAACATGTCATCTCTATCGTTTTGTTTCTGTTATTATAGATTCCATTCCATTATTAATTAACTTAGGAGTAAGGATACTTTCAGTTCTTTAGTCCAGGTCCTTGTAGAGTCTTATTTCATTATAGGTTTTTCATAGTGTGATGGCTTGGTGACTTGCATTTGGTCTGTGTCTTTGAGTATTGTGTTAATAGTTTAGAGTATGGTTAGGAAGTATCGTATATGATTTTGATAATTAGATATAGATGAGAACCCTAGAGAGAGTATTCTAGATAGACGAATGTCTTTCCGTGACTTTGATTTTTGGAGCGTCAGAGATGTCGATCTCTGGAAACTTCTTTCATGAGTTTGTAGTAGACAAGATTATCTTTATTTTGATATATCATGTCCCACTCAAACTTGCTTCCTTGTAATATTTTTGTATCGTAACTTTCGGATCAATTTAGGCTATTTGATCATTCTCACTTTTATTTATGATTATCATATACACATTGCTATGACTTTTAATTTAGGAGCACAAGACTAGTTGTTTTCTCAAAACCAACTTCACATACATGATCTAGACAAGACACCCTACACCCATGACCTTCGTGTCCCACTCAGACACACCATCTTGTGCTTCATTTTTATCGTACGACTTTCCTGACACAAGACCCAATCTTGATTCATCCCACGAAGTCACTTTTATTTTCGACTCGAATGGGGACACCATTTTGACCCAAACTTGTCGACCCAAATTATGGACATGACCCACTTAAGCCTACTACCCACATGACCTTGTGTTCCATTCATATGCTACTTATTTACTCGTATTCTTTTTGAGGCAGACAATAGAAGGTAGTATAGTGTCCTGGATAGAGTGTGCCAGTAAGTTGAGTATGTCCATAGCCTGAAACCATAAAATATGGTAGCATTATAACTGGTAACCCATTGTAGATAATTCTTCTGTTATCATGATAATTATCAGTTTTCATTTATTAAGTTTAATGATAATCTGCCTTACAACCTTTAATGATTCCTTGTTTTTCACCTACCTTTTCAGTATGGCACCCGTGACAAGAGACCGTTGTTTGAGAGAAACTGCAGTCCCGAACATCACTGGTGGCGTACTTCCACCTCCTGCTGCTCAGGAGGTAGTGACCCCTCGGGTTGACCAGGGGGTAGTTACACCTCCTGCCATTAAGGAGGTGGTAGCAGCCTCACCAGAGAGTTTTCCTACCATTCAAGAGAGGGTTGCAGTTTCGTCCGGGACCAAGAGTCTTCCTCCGCCTCCTCCTCTACCTCCTGGAGTGGTGCCCATACCATATACTCATGAGATTTGCCCATTGATGGAACTCATATATTTGGACTCTTTCGTGACGTATTAGAGGCACAGAGAGTTCAGACCGAGATCCTAAGGGAGCAGAATCAGAGGATCCAGGAGCCGAGGGACCTAGTACATTGTCGAGGAGAAGAGCCTAGCTCCAAGAGAGTGAGGAGCAGTATCCGTCCTGGGCCTCAAAAGTGCCCAAACCTTCAGCTTATGCCATATATTCCAGTTTCGATTCCTGCTCAGTAGAGACCAGTAGAGCAGGTGCTTACCTGTAAATTCTGTAAGAAGTCGGGGCATGCAAGGATCAATTGTAGGAAGAGGAAGGGATTGTGCCTATATAGTGGGTCAGCTACACACCTGATACGAGACTGTCCTAGTGCACCCTGCCTAGCTAAAGCCCCGGTTCGGGGATAAAGTTTTAGCCATTAGACTCGGTTGAAGGTAAGTAACTAATCTAGATATTGGTTTGTTTTCTTAAGATAAGTTAGAGATGATAACTAGAACGGTAACCTTTTCTGTGATTGATATTTGTAATTGATATTTATGAAGAAGAGTAGAAATATAGTGTTAACTCTAGGAGCTAGTATCATATCTTGGTAGGTGAACATGTGGTAGATCAGGAATAGACTTTGGGTTGCCCAGGATAGGCAGCAACAATTGAGCCAGTAGCACCAGAGACCGTTAGAATTCTAGGTATAGTTTTAGTTTTCTGTTTGTGCTTGTTTGTGATAGTGTTCTAGGATTGTGTTGAGACTTATTTTGTGACTGGGCTGGCTATATGGTGTTTCTAAGGATTTCTTCGACACAGGGCACGATTCGTTTTGGCAGGGATAGGAAGCTTAGTCCGTGCTACATCGGGCCTTTCACTATCCTTGAAAGGGTCGATGCAGTAGCCTATCGGCTAGACTTGCCGCCTACGCTCGAGAGAGTACATAACGTGTTATATATCTCGCAGATGAGGCGGTACGTGGCAGATCCTAGCCACGTATTGGATCATTCAGCGATAGAGGTGGGGCATACTCTCAACTATCCAGAATAGCCTGTGGAAATTTTGAATCATCGGGAGAAGGTGCTCCGGAACCAGGTTATACCCTTGGTTCGTGTTGCTTGGAGACATCACTCTCCAGGTGAGTCTACCCGGGAGAGGAAGGATGACATGCGGGAGCATTTCCCTTATCTCTTTGAGCCTTAAGGTATTTGTTCTTTTTGTTTTCTGCTTGTGTTTTTCTGTGATGGTTTGTTCTAATTTCGAGGACGAAATTATTTTAAGGGGATAGATTTGTCACTCTCAATTTTCAAAATTGAAGGTAAATTTGTCATTCGTCATTTTCTATATTCTAATATTTTTGTGAATATTTATTTATTAATACTGTAATTTGGGGATTTGTTTAGTCGAGTTTGAGTTTCGTCTAGTTTTGGCTTATGTTAGTGGTCCGGGTAGCTTAGACTCTAGTCGGGATCGAAAGATTTGTTAGGCATGGCCCAAAAACCCCACTAATTAGTCTAGTGTAATTAGGCTAATCCCACATGACTAGATTGGTTCATTTAGAGATTAGAACTTGACCCTTTTGACCCCAAACCTTTGCATACACCTAATTAACCAAAGGAAGACTAGAGAGGGGCAACTTAGACATTTCACCAACCCAACTAGGGCTCCTTACATGGTTGGCCACTAGGGGTAAGTATTCTTCCATCTTTTTATTTCATTGTAGCCTCTTTTCTTCATTTAGTGTTCTTTTCCAAACTTGAGAGCTTCCCTTTGGATTTTATCTCCCAAATTTGCTCATTCTTTCGCCATTCCTCTCAATCTACCAAGGAGAAGGTGCAAGCTAGGAGTGGGGAGCAAGGAGCAAGAAGAGGAGTCCAATTTCAAGGAGTTCTCATGTCGGAACCGTATCCTTTGGTTGAATCATTGGGATCCAACTCCCAACGGGTATAACCCTCTCTCTAATTCATCTTTCCTTGCATTTTTGATAGTTTTGCATTCATAGGAACCACCCCCATGCATGAACCACCATTAGGATTGTTTTTGAGGCTCTTTTAAGTCCTCAATAGGAATTTGGGATAGGGTTGGTGTCCCCCATGGAGAGATTCCAAAGGAGACATCCCATGTGTTTGTTTTTATGCTCAATAGGCTTTATTGTCTTCTAATTTCAGATTTACATGTGTTAGAGGGTAGATTAACCATGGTTAGGATGTCTAAATTTGTTTTCATTTGTATACCAATGTTTGAATCTATGTATATTAGCCTACAATCCCTATTTTTATGTAAAGATATCATTTTGCTATATAATTATATATTGGACTGATTTGGGGTTGATGTTGTTGTATATGTATTAGTGGTGTTGGGTGTGTGTATATGTTTTAGTGTGTGTGTGTGTCTTGAGTGTGTGTGTGTTGTATATAGTGGTGTGCTAGTGTGTGTTGTAGAGGGGTGATTTGATATGTGGTTGAGTGTGGTTGTGATGTGTTTTATATATGTGAGTGAGATGGGGGAATTCATTAGAAGTGCTTGCGTGTGTTTGCATTTATAGGTGTAGTAGAGAGAGGGGGGATTTTATGTAGTGTTAGTGAGTATGAGAGTTATGAGTGTGTGTGTTTGCAAGATTTAGAGTGTGTTTGTGAGAGGGTGTGTGTGTGTGTGTTTAGTGTGTTAGAGAGGGGGAGCGGCGGAGAGGGGGGGGGACTGCTGCCCAAGACAGCAGCTATGTAAGCTGTAGCAGGGCAGCAATTAGGAGTGCAGCAGCAGCCACATTTTAGTGTGTTGTAGCAGAGCACTAGCAGTAGCAGAGTGCTGCCTTACAACAGGGCTACAACAGCATCTTGCTGCAGAATGTAGGTGCAGCAGCAGCAGCAGCAGCTGCAGCAGCAACTAAAGCAGCAATGTAAGTTGCTGTTGCAGCAACAACAATGAGCAGTAGCAGCTCCTTTGCAAGCCCTTAGCCCCTTAGCCATAGCCCATTGCCCCTTTGTTAATTAGAGTTTGTTAGTGGTTAGTTTATAGATGTTAGAGAAGTTAGTGTCTAGTTCTAGTTAGTATCTTAGTTTTGAATTAGTATCCTAGGATTTAGTACATGATAGTTAGATATTGTATCTTAGTTTAGTATAGTTAGATGTTAGATATTAGTATGATTAGTTATCCATAAATATCATAGTGTTTTAGAAGTTAAGGTAAGTTAGTGTATATGGATATCTTAGTATCTTAGAACTAGTTATGTGTTAGAGTTAGTGTATATATAAATATATGTTAAGTAAATAAGTTAGATATCTTAGATGTTAGGATATCTTAGAAGTTAGTGTCTAAAGTTAGTGGTATCTTGAGATACCAATGGTGGTATCTTAGGGTACTAGATGTTGGTATCTTAGGATATTGATATTTACCTTACCTTAGGGTAAAGTGGTTTACCTTATTGCAAGGTAAGGTAATGGGTTTACCTTATCACAAGGTAAAGAGGTATACCTAGATTCTAAGGTTAGATAGCTAAGATATTAGTTAGCTAGTAGCTATAGATAGTTACTAGATATCTAGGATGAGTATTGGGTATTAAGGTATATGTTTACCTATAGAATAAGGTATTTGACTTCCAACCAAGGTATTGGTATTGGGATACCAATAGGACTAAGGTATATGGTATCTTGGTAGGTAAAGGTTAGGAATAAGATACTTAGACTAGAGTTGACCCTCTTTGACCAAGGTTGACTATTTTGACTCAAAGTCAAAGTAAAGTCAACATTTGACCTAGAATGGACTAGAAGTTGACCAAAGTTGACCAGTTGACCAAAAGCCTACTGTGAGTCAACCATTAGCCTAGTTTGATCTAGATTGAACTAGGAGTTGACCAGTTGACCAAAAGTCAACTATGAGTGACCTAGTTTGACCTAGTTTGACTTAGTTTGACTGAGTTTGACCTAGATTGTATAGCATACACTAGAATATCATTCCATACACTGTCAAACCCTAATTAACTCATTTATATCTCATCTTTAGGTCTGTGACTTAACTCTGACCATCGATCTCATTGACAGCTCAGGACTGTAGGCGAGTACACTCTCTGATAGTTTTTATTGTCTTGATATCTACTATATCCGATTCAGTTGTAGTATTTTACTTGATTCCCGATACGATGGTATACGGACTAGTATACGTAGGATCCTGTCATAAGATGTCATTCTTGGGTTACCATGGTATATTGGTACATTGTTCGATCTTGTTTCATGTACTTATATAGATGCCAATTCCTAAGGAAATTTGCTACCCTCTTAGAGAATCCTGTGTCATGATGTGATATGTCCGGATCTATATACTACTCGGGGATGGAGAGTTATTAGAGGTTATGTGATCAATACCCCTCCTGTAACTATTCTTGTGCTTGCTCTACCCTCACTGCAGGTAGGATGCAGCGAGATCTGATACTTCTTTTGCTCGCTTTCCATGTTGCCCGGCTAGACCTTCCATATATATTTCCTGTGATAGCCGGTCAAATGGAACAACCTGATCCAGTTTCCAAGCCGATCACATAACGCTCTAATACCTCGATGTACTGTTTATGTTTACATTATACATCAGATATTCCTGTACTGCTTATATTCCAGTATTTCATACCCTGACATGATATCCAGTTTTACGTATACTGCTTATTTCTAGTCTTGATATTTTTCTTGTATTCTATTATAATTATCTCTTATAGAATTTTTCAATTCATATGGAATTGCTGTTAGCGTTTGTACTTGCTCATATCCTGACAGAATAATCCTGTTGATGTTTACAGATTATTTAGATGCTGTTTGCTCGACCTTCTATGAGTTTGGCATAGATGGAGTTTATGACCTGGATATCCCTGTGGAGCCGGTGCCCATTGAGGACGCACCGCCTGCTTTGACTTAGACTAGTTAGGTTTGTCTGGACTGCGTTCCAGCTAGTACTTTGAGACTTTTAGTATATTCTATATTTGTGATTTGTGTTCTATTTAAAATTCTGAACTTGTGTTGTGTCTTTGCATCTATTTCCAGTTTATCTATTTCTATCATATCTTTTCATATTCCTGCTTATCTTCCCTAGATGTCTTATGATTGAGTTGTGATTATATACCTCCGTGCGAAGATGACAGATTTATATATATTATGTCTAGATGTTATATTTCTAGTTGACCTATACATCGTTTTACCACCGACACTGCGGCGTAGGATAGACGTACCCACGTGCTCGTGCCCCTAATCAGGGTACGGGACGTGACAGATGAGGAACTTAAAAAGTAAATACTGACCGAAGTCCATTTTGTGAAGTATTCTTTGTATCCGAAAAGTACCAAAATGTACAAGGATTTGCGCACAATATTTTAGTGGCATAGCATGAAGATGGATGTGGCTTTGTTTGTGGCACAGTGTTTAGCTTGTCAGGGTATGAAAGTAGAATATCAGCGACCTGGTGAGAAGATGCAGAACCTCGTTATTCCGCAGTAGAAGTAGAATTTTATCTGTATGGATTTCGTAGTTGGCCTACCAAAGACACAACGAGAAAATGATACGATTTAGGTAATCATGGACCGATTAACCAAGTTGGTTCATTTTATTGCAATTAAAGTAACATGGAGTGTTGACCGGTTGGCTCAGATTTATGTGGATAAAATTGTCCGATTATATGGAGTGTCAGTCTCAATAGTATCCCATAGGGATGGGCATTCTTATCATGTTTTAGGAATAGCCTTCAGTTGGTGATGGACACCAAGTTGAAATTCAGCTCGACATATCATCTGTAGACTGACAGACAAATAGAAAGGGCTAATCATATCCTTAAAGATATGTTGAGGCTGTGCATGCTCAATTTGAAGGCAAATTAGGATACATAACTTTTATTAGCATAGTTTTTTTATAATTATAGTATCAAGCAAGCATCTAGATGGCCCAATATGAAGCACTTTATGGACAGAACTATCGATCAACGATATGATGGGATGAAGTCGATGAATGGTGAGTGCTCGGACCAGAACTAGTAGAGCATGTCGTCGAGAACATTCGCATGACTCTAGAGAGGCTTCGAGTTGTTCAAAGCAGACAGAAGAGTTATATGAATATTCATCGGCGACCCTTGGAATTTATGGTCGGCAATCACTTGTTCTTGAAGGTAACACCCATGCGAGGGTTGATGCGGTTTGGATTCAAAGGAAAGTTGAGCCCGAGTTTTGTCAGATCCTTCAGGTTCATGAAAGGGTAGCACCAGTAGCTGATCAACTTGCACTATGTCCGACATTGACTGCAGTGTATGATATCTTCCATGTTTCGCAACTATGGAAGTACGTGCATGATCTAAGCCATATCGTGAACTTTGATCAGTTGGAGCTGAGTGCCGACTTGTCTTATGCTAAAGAACATGTTCAAATTCTGGACAGGAAGGAAAATGTCTTGTGGAACCAATTTGTGCCTTTGGTTTGCGTGTTGTGGCAGAACCATGATGTTGAAGAATCGACGTAGAAACTTGAAGATGAAATTAAGGAGAAATATCCTTCAGTATTCTATAATTTTGAGGTAGGACTCTTGTCTTAAGTTTTGAGGATGAAGCTTTTTTTAGTGGTATATTATGTAGTGTCTCACTCCTAGCGGTCTACTATGTAATACTTATGGCTTGATAGACTCGGTCGGAACCGAGAATTAGGGAAACTTGTCGGCATCAAATCAATCACGGACGAATGCATAAGAACCTTTCGAACTCATCGACTAGTTTCTGTTAGAATGAGTCCAAGATTGCATCAGATGGGGTATTGGTGAATGGGATATTTTTACTGCTTGGTTTTGATGGATATGTTTTCTTGATGGTTTTCGATATTGATTATTTTGTCTGTTTCCATCGAATTTTTTTGCATTCATTATTGAGAAATATAGAGAATGTGTACTGATTAGATGTTGGTGCCATAGCAGGTGAATGTGTAATTGATGACTGACCGTGCAAGTATTCCTCATTCTCTCAACAATTCTCTAATTGAATGAGTGGTGGATTCCTTGTGGTGGTTTGTCCCTTATCTGCTACTCCTTCGTGTTTATGATTGATAAGTTGAATAAACATTTGCTTAACAACGAGAAACAAGTACAAATCGATCCTCAACAGGATATTTGGCACTACCACAATCCTAGATAGGGTTATTTTTGTCCATTTATATTATTTATATTGCTTGAATATTTATTTAAGTCATTTATTGGAAGGTTTCATTCATTGTTAGTTTAGCCTATTAATTGAACCTTAACTTGTGAACCCAATTAGACTAGACATGACCACTTGAGCCCACAATCTACAATGATCACAACTAACCTCATTTAAGTCATGTTAGGCTTGGTTTAGACTAGATTTTAATCCCATACTTAGAGCACCATTTAACCCTTTAATTATGAGATTGTTTATGATGACTTGAGAGGGAAAAATGGACATTCTAGAAGGGGATTAGGGCTTCCTTAGTTGGCTGGTATTAATGAGCATTAAATCATCTTCTTCCTCATTAGAGAGCCTCCAGAAAACCCTAGAAGAAGCCTCCTTCATTTCCATGGATTCCTACCATTGAAACTCTCCCAAATTCTCCCAAACTCTTCCAAAACCTTCATTCTACAAGGCTAGGAGCTTAGAGACCAAGAAGCTCATGGGGAAGTGTCCAAAGGAGGAGGAAATTGTATCCAACTTGACACAATAGCATCCATAGGAGATTACATTGGGAAATCAACCACCCAATAGGTAAAACCTCCGCATTTTCATAGTTTTAGCTCATTTTTCATGCATGACACATTGTAGGAACACCCACATTGGTTAAGGGTACCCTTGGGGAGATGGGCAAGGCTCTAGACCTCCTTTTAGTGCATTTCATATGGAGTTTTTGTGCTATCCTTGGAGAAATCTGTGAATAGCCCCTAAGTGTTTGTTGAAATACCTAGTAGACTATTTTGGGCTTTGTTTTCCGTTTTGATTACATATATGGGTAGGTTATTCTCTAGCTAGGCTTTTAGAATGATTTCTTAAGTGTTCTCACTGATTTATATATATATATATATTCATGTGTTACTTGTGATTGGAGGATATATACATGTTATATATATGTGTATATATATGTTATATACTGTGTGTGTTGGGTTTGAGAGGGGTTTTGTTCACTGTCAAGTGAACTGAGTGTGGCACTATGCAGGAGTGGGAGGCCTCAGATTTGGCACTTGGCTATGTGCACAGCAGGCAGTATCCTGGCTTTGGCAGCAAGTGTGCCATGGCCCCAAGCTTAATTATGCCATTGGCCAGGCATTTGCAGCAGTGCCTTAGGGTCTGCTTGAGCCTTGATTATTTAGGTGTTGCAGGACAATTTGGCCTTGGCCTACTACACAGTGGCAGCATGCTGCACTGGCTAAGAGCATGCTGCACTGGCTCGAGCAGTGTGAAGAGGCCAATTTGCCATGTAGCCTTAGGCAGGCAAGGTTATTGCCTTGTAAATACAGGGCATTTACAGAGCCTTTGACTGCCCTACTATAGATGCAGTGGTTTGGCCATTAGCAATGCAGTACAGCAGTGGCAGTTGGCCACTTGAGCCTGAGGCTATAGGCCGTTGGCATTTGGGTATGTATCAGAGGGTTATGAGGATGTGAGTTAGTATCCTAGTGAGCTAAGAGATATGTTAGAGTGACTTGGCCATCTAGAGCTTATGAGTGGCCATGTGTGTGTGAGTATCAGTATTAAGATATTGAGTGTCAGTTTCATGTTAGCTTGATTATGATGTTAGGGTTATCTGGGATTTCAGTTAGTGTATCATGGGGTATCCTAGTGTGTTGTTGTAATAGGGATTTAGATGTTAGTATCTTGGTTGAGTTAGTAGGGTTAATATAGGATATATATATGTTAGTGTGTTAGGATATCTAAGTGTTGTGTCATTGGTATATGTTAGTATCCTGGTAGGATATTAGATTGTATTAGAATGTAGAGTGTCAATTTTGGTCAGAAGAGTGAATGGGTAGCAAAGGGGTTTGGCTATGGTATGGTTAGGCTTGGCTTTACCTTAGGTTGCATTGCATTATAGCTAAGCAGGCAGTAGCAGCTGCATTTGCAGCAGCAGTAAGAGCATGCAGCAGCAACAAGCAAGCTTTTGCAGCAGATGCAGTGAGCAATACAGGTAGTAGCATCATTCAGTAACAACTACAACACTTAGCATGGATGCAAGGGTAGCAGGGGAGCCCCCTTGATTGGGCAGTTTGGCTTAGGCCATATGGTTATTAGAAAGGGGAAAGAGTATTAGCTAAGGATATGGATGGTATCCTATTTAACTAAGGATATGACATATCTATATAGCATATGGTTTTCCTAAGTTAGGATAGGAATTGTGTTTTGGGGGATACTTCTAAATGGCTAGGCTATAGAGTATATGGTAGGTATAGAATATTGCATACTCTAAGGGTTACTAGTGTTTTGCCTAGGATAAGTAAAGGGTATATCTCATATGTAAACATACATGGTAAGATTAGGATATGGGGTGTATGGGTTGGTAATGGCTTGATATGACTCAACTTGACCCAAATGACCAGGGTTGACCAAGGTTGACTATTTTGACTGAAAGTCGACTTGAGTCAATATTTGAACTAGATTTGACTAGGGTTTGACCAGCGTTGACCAGTTGACCAAAAGTCAATTGTGAGTCAAGACTTAACCTAGTATTGACCTAGATAGCATATCACACACTAGAAAACCATGTCTAATACTGTTAAACCCCATTTAACACATGTATATCTCATCTATAGGTATGCGACTCCAATTTTAGCCTCGATTCATATTGACTGCTCAGGACCACAGGCGAGTACATTCTCTAATAGTTTTTATTGCTTTGATATTTCCTATATCTGTTAAGTTGTAGTGTTTTACTTGATTCTCGACACGAGGATACACGAACTAGTATACGTTGGATCCCGTCATGAGATATTATTTATGGTTTACCTGGAATATTGGTACATTGTTCGATCTTGTTTCTTGTACTTGTATAGACACCGATTTGGGAGTGGACTGGCCCCTTGCTCTTTGGATTCTGTAACACCCACTTTTCAAAAATGAGGGTAATTTTAAAATTTTGTAATTATAATCATTTAATAATGATATTTAAATTATATTATAATTTTTGGTGATTTTTAATCAATTTAAAACTATTTAAAATATTGAATTATGATTTTGATGGTTAACTAGTTAAACCCTAGTTTTGCTAAGCCTAGAGACTAACCATGACCAAGGGAGCCTAGTTATGTGATTAGAATGTCATACTACTATTTTTTAGCCTAAAGGTATTTTGGTCATTTTTGACTTTTAATGAAAATGAATTTTGATTAATTAATATTATGCTAATTGAATTCTTAGAGACTAACCTAGAAGCTTAGCCAAATATAGATTAGTCTTGAGGTTAGATCATGGTTAGAACATTTCTACTAAGTGCCAAGATTAGTAATATCTAGATATTCTTAAGTAGGATATTTTCTCTTTGAGATATTTGTAAAAAGAAAGCCTTAGGACTAATTGAACCAATATGAGGACTTGAAATTGGATGGAAGAACCTTAGCCACACATCTAGCTATTGCCAAACCCTAATTCCCTTAGTTTGGCCAGCCAAACAAGCCCCCCCTCCTATAAGTATCACACTTAAGAGCCCTTGCCTCTTTTTAAATACCTATGAAGAACCCTAACTTGTTCTTCCACAAATTCCTCCCCCTTTATTCAATTTGATCCCAAATTGAGTCAAATAAGTTGCATCATCATCCCCAACAGTAGAGGATACTAAGGGAGGCTAGCTAGCAAGGATTCGAAGTAAATCGACCATTTCATTTGAAGAAGAACACCTTCTCTTTTTTATTTTTCATTGAGATTTCCTCTCAATAGGTAAATGCCATAAAACCTATTTAAATTTTAGTTTCTTTCCATAGATGCATTCATTTAGGATTACCCTAGGTGTAGCCCAAGTTTGGTAGGAATTCGTATCCATTTCGTGTCCGTATCAGACACATATCGGTGTTTTTGAATATGTGTTTGGTGAAATGCCATGTAGAAATAAAAGTTAATGAATTTCAAAACTAATTACATTATTTGGTAGCCCTATATATGGGGATTTAATTTCAAGTTGACTGAGTTGATTTATGCTCACTTTCGTATCCAAATTGGACATGTACACTGCGCACGAGACACTGCCCAGGGGATACTGTGATCCCCTGCTGCTCGCGTGTCCTATCAGATACGACACGGTACCATGTGCCATGAAACTTCATGGACACGTGGGGGCACCCGCTGACATTATGTCCATGAAGTTTCATGGGTCCTCGTTTAGTGTGCACGAAGAAATCGACCGCGCACTGATATTTCACTGGCTGTGCATGCTTGAAATTTTATCTCTGATACGGCTTTAAAACTTGGACACGACACGTCTTGGGGTTCGTGCAGGCACCCTAGGACCTAGCCCTAGAGCTACCCTAGCTACGTACATGGTTGAAATTTCATCTCTGATACGACTTTAAAACTTGGACGCGACACGTCTTGGGGTTTGTGCAGGCACCCTAGGACCTAGCTACGTGCCACGTGTCGAGCTCTATTCTCCTCGACATGGCTGCACGAGGCAGCCTCTGTGCTGTCTTTGATACACTGTGTCGACCCCCCTGTTTGTACACAATTTCGACTCATTGTTGACACATGGACACGTGTGAGTGTCACACACATGACCACCCCCCTAACATGTGTGTTTGGTTCGATATTTGCATTGAGTTTAGGTTTGTAATTTGGGTTCTTAGATTTGACTAATACATATAACAGGGATTTTATGTTAATTGTAAAACTGATATTGGGGTTTTCAATTGATACTAAGTTTAAATGCAACTGAGTTCTCTTCCTTAGATATGCAACCTGAGATTGAATGTAAATATATAAAATCTGAGTTGAAAGATGGTTTGTATGTAGAGTTAATTGAGTTCAAATGTTGGGTTTGATATTGGGGTTTTAATTAATATTTATTGATTTCATGAACAGAGGTTTACATGTTCATTGGGTTCAAGTACAGATGTTTGAATGATCATTGATTACATGTTCAGTATGTTAGATGGTGGTTTCTCCTAATACCTGCTGGTGAGGAAAGGGAATGGGTTCATCTCTACAGTCAGTCCCCTGTCCTAATTGGTTAAGTCCTTGGTGAGAAATTAGGTTCAGTCTACCCTTCATTTAGTGTCTAGTTATGCCTATCTATCCCGTCCCTAGCACTAGAGATGCCTGCTCTTGAATTGGTTCTGCCCACCCCTTTGAACCTAGGATATGTCATGTTCCTTCTTTGTTAAACCACTGTAGCTCAATGCCTGAGAATCTTCCATATCCTGACTTGCTCCTTGATGTAGCCCTCAATGTTTAGACCTTAATCTCTGTTGCATATTCCCTATAATCCTTGCACCTGTCCCATATCTCCTTGAGTTACAGTTAGGACAGGTCATATACATGCATCTTATGCATCTGTTTTGGACACCTATGATTTTATTGTACCTATAATGGATAGGGTGACTTGGGTTATTGGTGATTTGGTTATGGATTAGTGTCATTTATATGTTATACATTATCTATAGGATACCTTAGCTTTGTGAGTGGGTTTTGAGTAGAGTATCAGTTATATGTGTTTGTGCTCATATCTATATTAGGCTCTTATAGTATACCTCATGTATTGTTTAGATTTGAACTTGAGGGATGCCTAGCTCATTCATCGTGTTGGCTAAATTGTAAATTTAACGTATAATATAGGAATATGTCAGATGTGGTATCCAAGAGTGTAGGATTATGGTTTTATTGAAACCTGAGATGAAGGTATGCATGAATGTATCAATACAATGTATGCATGAATGCATGAATAATGTAGTATATAAATATATATGTAAGTTTGATGCTTGTATATGTAATATATATGTAAATATATAGCTTCCCTATATATAATGTATATATATATTACTAATTATAGGCAATAGCTCTATGTGTGGTATATATATACCTATATGGTATATATATATATATGCCTTGGTGTGGTTCACATTGTTTTGCTTTGCTTATGTCTAGCCTTGATTGCCTAGGCTAACTTTGTTAGGCCTAGTTAGACTTTAGTTGACTAGCCCTAGACCTAGAATGACTTGGTATTGAACCTAATAGGCTAATTTGACTTAGTTGACTAATATTGACTTAGTTGACCAATAGTTGACCATTGACCAAATTGACCCTTGATAGCCTAAGTTTGACCAGTTGACTAAGATAGCCTTATTGTTGACCTAGTTTGACTAGATGTTGACTTGGTTTGACCCAGAGTTGACCAAGAGTTGACTTTGACATAGATTGACCTAGAAATCATGTAGATTGTATTATAAACTTCATTTACCTTATTTTAAACACATTATAACCTGTACTGCTCTAAATAGGACATTGTGACTCCGGTTCAGACATCTGATATACATCAGTCATTCAGGGTATTAGGCGAGTATATTCTCTGATAGTTCTCTCATTTACTTGTTAATTACTGTACTTCAGTTCTAGTTAGTTCTATGTGATTATCTGTTACAACACGTATGGATATTTCTGGATTCATGTATGCAACACACATACCATCTTGTCTGGCCTATATTACTGGAATTATTCTGGAATCATTGCTGGTATCATCATATTTGGCTGGACTCATCTCAATTCTCGTGCCGAATTCTGGATTCACTTGTATTGCGGGGCGGAGAAATATTGAGTAAGAAATGTAGACATACCCCAAATCTGGAATCTCCAAACTGGAATCTACTGGAAGCATAGCCATCCCTCGCATGATCAGTGAGTAATGTACCTGATACCTACATCTGTTTATATATCGATCTCGATATTTTTAAAACACACTGTTAGAATATAGCTGGTCTCACCTGGATTCTTGATCACTAACTAGAATCATCTTGTACTGGATTCATCTTGTATTAGATTTGTCTTGTACTGGATTTATATTGGATTTGCACTTGTCTTACATTTACTGTCTGGACTTATCATGTTACTCTAGTTCAGCTAGAATCTTATTTTACAGTCTTCATTGCCATGATTCTTTTCTTATTTTAGTTACCTTACTTTCCTTGTATCTTAACTGTTTCTCTATACCATCAATTGAATATAAATTACCATGTTCATCAATAAAACTGTCTATAATTGCTTTATTGTTTTTTGTCATTTACTTAGGTTTTTTAGATGAGTTGTGCTCATTTCTGTCCTGACTGGACCTGTTGAAAATATTACAGATGCTTGGCCCGAGGATACTTGCCCTACTTACTATGGATCATGAGATGTTTTAGCTACCTTTGGCCCCGACACTCAGGAGTGATCATGAGACTAGCTAGTAGACTTGTTTTAGATTTATGTTTTAGATTCATGTTTTAGAACTTGAATTGTAATAACTTGAGATAATGTTTTGTTTTGAGATTGTTTGAGATTATTATTATTTAGTAGTTGGTTTTGTTGTTGTTATTTAGTCTTAGTTATAAATTTATGTGTTATCTTATCGTGCTTAGACTGTGATTGAGATTTCATTATATCTATACTTGTCCTCCGTTCGGAGTTGAGATTTGACAAGTATATTATATAATTGCGTGAGTTGTTGATTAGATAGTAACCTAGAACAACGTTCTACCTTCGATACTGCGGCATAGGCTGGACGTACCCACTTCTCGTGCCCCTACACTGGGTGCGGGTCGTGATACGTTTTTAGTGGTGGCCCATGCAGGTCAAGAGTCGCATTAGTGCGATGTCGTGGTAGTGCAACGATTAGTTGTACTGCTGCACGCCCGCGATAGGAACTAGGGAATAGGCTTTAGCAGAGAGGTTACTCAATCACAGTTAGGACTACTTGAGAAGAATCCTGGGATGACCCATGAGAATTTTATTATAAACTATCTTGAAATTCGATTCCGACAGTTTCTGTCTACTTCCTTGTTCATCATTGAATTTGATTCTTGGTATTCATTATTGACTTGATTTTTTACCAAGACAACATTATGGGCTAGGTTGCCTCAGTAATGGAATCTAGAGTCTTCTACAGCCATATTAGCTGGTTTGGCGATGAGATAGAGTCTAATTTTGGATGTATTTCTCGGGTGTGGGAATTTAAAGTTTTCGCAGCCAAGCTAGCGGTAATGCAAAAATTTTAAATACCATAATTCTAGATGTATGTACCTTAGTTACAGACTCTATGGATTGTTGCTGTTGTACTTACTGGTGTAACGAGGATTCTGGTAACATGGTTCTGGATAGACGGGTATGATTATCAGATTTTAGAATAAATACCATATAGATGGTGCCCTAGTATGATGAAATGGAATATCAGTATGGATGTTACTTGAGTATCATGGATTAGATTGAGGGAGCTAGGCCACTTGTAGCGCATGACTGTGCCCCGCACCATCAGAGGGATATACCCCAAAGGGGCAGGGCTTTTGCGCTGATAGTTGAGGAGACCGACGCTACGGGTGATGGGTTAGCAGGTCTGTCTTTCTTGTTCTTCTTTCCATCTAGTTGTGTGATTCCATTAGTCCCTGTCAGGATGTTTTGTGCTGTGATAGATAGTATAGTGACCCTAATCAAGACCGTGATATCACGACCAGTAGGACTATGATTGCATGTTATCTATTGACCTTGATTGTTGGGGGTTTGACCTAGAAGGGGTACGATCATCTTAATTTCGAAGACGAAATTTTTCTAAGGAGGGTAGACTTGTAACACCCACTTTTCAGAAATGAGGGTAATTTTGAAAATTTATAATTATAATCATTTAATAATGATATTTAAATCATAGTGTGATTTTTGGTAATTTTTAATCAATTTAAAACTATTTAAAATATTGAATTGTGATTTTGATGGTTAACTAGTTAAACCCTAGTTTTGCTAAGCCTAGAGACTAACCATGACCAAGGGAGCCTAGTTATGTGATTAAAATGTCATATTACTTCTTTTTAGCCTAAGGGTATTTTGGTCATTTTTGACTTTTAATAAAAATGAATTTTGATTAATTAATATTGTGCTAATTGAATTGTTAGAGACTAACCTAGAAGCTTAGCCTAATCTAGATTAGTCTTGAGGTTAGAATCATGGTTAGAACATTCCTACTAAGTGCCGATGTTAGTAATATCTAGATATTCCTAAGTAGGATATTTTCTCTTTGAAATATTTGTAAAAAGAAAGCCTTAGGACTAATTAAACCAATAGGAGGACTTGAAATTGGGTGGAAGAACCTTAGCCACACATCTAGCTATTGCTAAACCCTAATTCCCTTAGTTTGGCCAGCCATACAAGCCCCCCTCCTATAAGTATCACACTTAAGAGCCCTTGCCTCTTTTTAAATACCTACGAAGAACCCTAACTTGTTCTTCTCCAAATTCCTCCCCCTTTATCCAATTTGATCCCAAATTGACTCAAATCAATTGCATCATCATCCCCAACAGTAGAGGATGCTAAGGGAGGCTAGCTAGTAAGGATTCTAAGTAAATCGACCATTGCATTTGAAGAAGAACACATTTCCTTTCTTATTTTTCATTAAGATTTCCTCTTAATAGGTAAATACCATAAAACCCATTTGAATTTCAGTTTCTTTCCATAGATGCATTCATTTAGGG
This sequence comes from Iris pallida, assembly GCA_029216955.1. Lineage (NCBI taxonomy): Eukaryota > Viridiplantae > Streptophyta > Magnoliopsida > Asparagales > Iridaceae > Iris > Iris pallida. The sequence continues at coordinate 10,485,887 of JANAVB010013200.1, forward strand.
TTCCCCTAGGTGTAGCCCAAGTTTGGTAGGAATTCGTGTCCATTTCGTGTCCGTATCAGACACGTATCGGTATTTTTGAATATGTGTTTGGTGAAAGCCGCTTAGAAATAAAAGTTAATGAATTTCAAAACTAATTACATTATTTGGTAGCCCTATATGTGGGGATTTAATTTCAAGTTAACTGAGTTAATTTATGCTCACTTTTGTGTCCAAATTGGACACACACACTGTACACGAGACACTGCACAGGGGATACTGTGATCCACTGTTGCTCGCGTGTCCTATCGGATACGGCACGACACCATGTGCCATAAAACTTTATGGACACGTCCACTGACATCATGTCCATGAAGTTTCATGGGTCCTCGTTCAGTGTGCGCAAAAAAATCGGCCGTGCACTAACATTTCACTGTTTGTGCATGGTTGAAATTTCATCTCTAATATGGCTTTAAAACTTGGACGCGACACGTCTTGGGGTTCGTACAGGCACCCTAGGACATAGCCCTAGACCTACCCTAGCCACGTGCATGAGCACGAGATTCCTCATGCCACGTGTCGAGCTCTATTCTCCTCGACATGGCTACACGAGGCAGCCTCTGTGCTGTCTTTGATACACTGTGTCGACCCCCCTATTTGTACACAATTTTGACTCATTGTTGACACGTGGACACGTGTGAGTGTCACACACATGACCACCCCCCTGACATATGTGTTTGGTTCGATATTTGCATTGAGTTTAGGTTTAGAATTTGGGTTCTTGGATTTGACTAATACATATAACATGGGTTTTATGTTAATTATAAAACTGATATTGGGATTTTTAATTGATACTAAGTTTAAATGCAACTGAGTTCTCTTCCCTAGATATGCAACCTGAGATTGAATGTTAATATATAAAATCTGAGTTGAATGATGGTTTGTATGTGGAGTTAATTGAGTTCAAATATTGGGTTTGATATTGGGGTTTTAATTACTGTTCATTGATTTCATAAACAGAGGTTTACATGTTCATTGGATTCAAGTACAGATGTTTGAATGATCATTGATTACATGTTCAGTATGTTAGATGGTGGTTTCTCCTAATACCTGCAGGTGAGGAAAGGGAATGGGTTCATTTCTACAGTCAGTCCCCTGTACTAATTGGTTAAGTCCCTGGTGAGCAATTAGGTTCAATCTACCCTTCATTTAGTGTCCAGTTATGCCTATCTATCCCGTCCCTAGCACTAGAGATGCCTGTACTTGAATTGGTTCTGCCCACCCCTTTGAACCCAGGATATGTCATGTTTCTTCTTTGTTAAACCACTGTAGCTCAATGCCTGACAATCTTCCATATCCTGACTTGCTCCTTGATGTAGCCCTCAATGTTTAGACCTTAATCTCTGTTGCATATTCCCTATAATCCTTGCACCTGTCCCATATCTCCTTGAGTTACAGTTAGGACAGGTCATATACATGCATCTTATGCATCTGTTTTGGACACCTATGATTTTATTGTACCTATAATGGATAGGGTGACTTGGGTTATTGGTGATTTGGTTATGGACTAGTGTCATTTATATGTTATACATTATCTATAGGATACCTTAGCTTTGTGAGTGGGTTTTGAGTAGAGTATCAGTTATATGTGTTTGTGCTCATATCTATACTAGGCTCTTATAGTATACCTCATGTATTGTTTAGACTTGAACTTGAGGGATGCCTAGCTCATTCATCCTCTTGGCTAAATTGTAAATTTAATGTATAATATAGGAATATTTCAGATGTGGTATCCAAGAGTGTAGGATTATGGTTTTATTGAAACCTGAGATGAAGGTATGCATGAATGTATCAGTACAATGTATGCATGAATAATGTAGTATGTAAATATATATGTAAGTTTGATGCTTGTATATGTAATATATATGTAAATATATAGCTCCCTATATATAATGTATATATATTACTAATTATAGGCAATAGCCCTATGTGTGGTATATATATACCTATATGGTATATATATATGCCTTGGTGTGGTTCACATTGTTTTGCTTTGCTTATGTCTAGCCTTGATTGCCTAGGCTAACTTGGTTAGGCCTAGTTAGACTTTAGTTGACTAGCCCTAGACCTAGAATGACTTGGTATTGAGCCTAATAGGCTAATTTGACTTAGTTGACCAACCCTAAATTTGACCAATAGTTGACCATTGACCAAATTGACCCTTGATAGCCTAAGTTTGACCAGTTGACCAAGATAGCCTTGTTGTTGACCTAGTTTGACTAGATGTTAACTTGGTTTGACCCAGAGTTGACCAAGAATTGACTTTGACCTAGATTGACCAAGAAATCATGTAGATTGCATTTTAAACTTCATTTATCCTATTTTAAACACATTATAACCTGTACTGCTCTAAATAGGATATTGTGACTCCGGTTCAGACATCTGATATACATCAGTCATTCAGGGTATCAGGCGAGTACATTCTCTGATAGTTCTCTTATTTATTTGTCAATTACTGTACTTCAGTTCTAGTTAGTTCTATGTGATTCTCTATTACAACACGTATGGATATTTCTGAATTCATGTATGCGACACACATACTATCTTGTCTGGCCTCTATTACTGGAATCATTGTTGGTATCATCATGTTTGGCTGGACTCATCTCAATTCTCGTTTCGAATTCTGGATTCACTTGTATTACGGTGCAAAAAAATATTGAGTAAGACATGTAGACATACCCTAAATCTGGAATCTCCAAACTGGAATCTACTGGAAGCATAGCCATCCCTCGCCTGATCAGTGAGTGATGTGCCTGATACCTACAGCCGTTTACATGTCGATCTCGATATTTTAAAATACATTATTAGAATATAGCTGGTCTCACCTGGATTCTTGATCACTAACTAGAATCATCTTGTACTGGATTCATCTTGTATTAGATTTGTCTCGTACTGGATTTACATTGGATTTACACTTGTCTTATATTTACTGTCTGGACTTATCATGTTACTCTAGTTCAGCTAGAATCTTATTTTACAGTCTTCATTGCCATGATTCTTCTCTTATTTTAGTTACCTTACTTTCCTTGTATCTTAACTGTTTCTCTATACCATCACCTGAATATAAACTACCATGTTCATCAAGAAAACTGTCTATAACTGCTTTATAGTTCTCTGTCATTTACTTGGGTTTTCTAGATGAGTTGTGCTCGTTCCTGTCCTGACTGAACCTGTTGAAAATATTACAGATGCTTGCCCCGAGGACACTTGCCCTACTTACTATGGACCAGGAGATGTTTTAGCTACCTTTGGCCCCGACACTTAGGAGTGATCAGGAGACTAGCTAGTAGACTTGTTTTAAATTCATGTTTTAGAACTAATTGTAATAACTTGAGATAATGTTTTGTTTTGAGATTATTTGAGATTATTATTATTTAGTAGTTGGTTTTACTGTTGTTATTTAGTCTTAGTTGTAAATTTCTGTGTTATCTTATCGTGCTTAGACTGTGATTGAGATTTCATTATATCTATACTTGTCCTCCGTTCGGAGTTGAGATTTGACAAGTCCATTATATAATTGCGTGAGTTGTTGATTAGATAGTAACCTAGAACAGCGTTCTACCGCCGACACTGCGGCGTAGGCTGGACGTACCCACTTTTCGTGCCCCTACACTGGGTGTGGGTCGTAACAAATCCCGTGTCATAACGTGTCATGGTTGGATCCATTATACTATTTGGGGGATTGGGGAGTTATTAGAGGTTATGTGATCAATACCCTACCTGTTTACTACTTGTGCATAGCTTCACCCTCGCCACACGTAGGGTGTAGCCTGACCTGATACTACTTGTGTATAGCTTTCCATTTTGGTCGCCTAATCCTCTATACTCGTACTTGTGCATAGTCGGTCAAATGGAACAGCCCGATTTGGACCCAAGCCGATCACATAACGCTCTAATATCTCAAGGCACCGTTTATATTCACATTGTATATCAGATCAGCCTGTATCACTTTACATTTCAGTTTTATCCTATATCTCACACCATGACATGATAATCAATTTACCTTGTACTGTTTTTACTTCCAGTCTTGATATTCTATCTTGTATTCCCTTATAACTGTTTCTTATAGTATTTGTCAATTCATTGGAACTGCTGTTGGCGTTTGTACTTCGCTCCAATCCTGACTGGATAACTATTTTTCAGAGGACTTAGATGCAGACTGCACAACCTTCTACAGGTTTGGGATAGATGGAGACTTTGACTAGGACTTGTCTGTTGAGCCGGTGCTCATAGAGGACGCACCGCCAGTATTCCAGATTTGATACTTTGGATCTGTAGTACTTATTTGGGATTTGTATTATGTCTTTAAATTCTGAACTTGTGTGTAACTGCCTATTTTCAAAAATGAGGATAAATTTGTCATTTTTCATATTCATATATTTTGGTAAATATTTATTTATTATTATTATATTTTTGGAATTTGTTTAGTCGGGTTGGAGTTCCGTCTAGTTTTGACTTGTGTTAGTGGCCCAGGTAGTTTAGTCTCTAGTCGAGACCCAAAGATTAGATAGGCATGGCCCACAAACTTATCTCATTGGGCTAGTGCATTTAGACTAAACCCACATGACAAGTTTAGTCATTTAAAGATTAGAAACTTTACCATTTTGACCCCAAACCTTTGCATACTCCTAGTTAACCAAAGGGAGACTTGATGAGGGCAACTTAGACATTTCCTCCAATTTAGGGCTCCTATATGGCAGCCCACCTTCCTATTAAAGCTCCACTTCATCTTCTTCCTTTTTCCATTTTCATTTCAAGCCCTAATTTAGGAGCTTTTTTTTTCCAAATTGCTCCTACACCCAAATTTTTTCCAAATTGAGCCAAATTTGTTTCATTCTCTTCCCCTTGGAGAGGAGAAGCTTCTATTGGCTAGCTAAGAAGGGATTGGAAGGATTTGGAACCTTGAAGCTTGGTGGAGATCTAGATCTAGGAATTTTATATTGAAAATCTATCTCCCTTTTGGTATGAGCTCTCTAAACCCTTCCATTCCATTTCATTAGTGTAACTATATTCATTTAGGACCCCATTTGCATTAGGGTACCATTAGAGAGGAGTTGAGGCTCTCCTCTTCCTATTTGAAGGTTTTATCCCTTTTATTTTGATACAAATTGGGGAAAATCGAATTTGTGACCACCAAGTGTTAGATACGTGTCCCCAAAGGAACTTTCGTGTCCTTTTTGAGTCGAGATTGGGTGTATGTATCCTAAATAGGATACGTGGTGTTGTGTTATGGTATTTCATGATATACATGGCAAGATTTGGGTATATACATGTGTTTCTTTTGTCCAAAATAATCCAAATTCGTCATAATATTCATCTACGTTTTTAGTAGCCGTATCAACTTAGAACTGTCATAAATCCTAGCTCAAGACTCCGACTAATCTTCCATTTTTTTAAAAGAACCATATCGAAGTTAGCTTTCCAAATATATATATTAATAGGCAAAATTCATTCTAGAACTTTCTGTAAAACTGTTTGAGTGTCAGCTGTCAGAAAGACGAACGTGTTTCGGTATTTTCGCGATTTCGGGAGTTTTTGGACACAAAAATGCGATCCGTTTGAAGTTTCGGAAAGCTAATACGAAGGGCTATGACATACTTTAATCCTAGAATTTAGTGAATAGGTCTAATAGGTACAGTATTGGTTTTAAGTAGAAATCTGACTATACGACATAGGCATTTTGTGTATCGTATGAGCTTATGTAGTATGGATATCAAGTAAATGTAGGTATCACAGGTTGTCAAGAATATATATGATATAGTACACACACACACACACACACACACACATATATATATATATATATATATATATATATATATATATATATATATATATATATTATTGTTAGGTAATATGTGTTAGTTAGTTGGATACTAGGATAGATGGTTAGAGACTAGTCTAAGGTTTATTTAGGATCTATTAGCCTAGTGTCATGACCCGCACCCTGATTAGGGACACGAGCACATGGGTACGTCCAGCCTACGCCGTAGAGTCGGTGGTAGAACGCTGTATAGGTCTACTAGAAAGTCTAGCATCTAGTCACAATATATATGTACATGTCATCTCCGCACGGTGATATATAATCTCAACTCAATCACAAGACATCTAAGGAAGATAGGCACGAATATCATAAAGATATGATGGAAACATATTAACTGAAAAAAGTGCAAAGTCACAACACAGTTTAGATTTAAAGATATAACACAAGAATCCAAAATATAACATATAACATAAGTCTCAATACTAGCTGGAACGCAGTCCAGTCAAACCTATCTAACAGTCTAAGCAGGAGGTAAATCCTCTACTGGCACCAAGGGTAATGTCTCATCAAAATATCTAACCTGGCCATACCCGTAAAGGTAGAGCAATCAGCCAACATGTCCTCTGTAAACATCAACGGTTATTCTGTCAGGAAAATGAGCAAGTACACCTCCAACAACAGTTCTATAGTATTGACAAATGCTGTAAGAGACAATCATAATGGAATACAAGATGATATATCAAGACTGTAAGTAAAACATGATATATAAACTGGAAATCATGTCGGTGTAACATACAGGAAAGTAGAACAGTACAGGAATATCTGATGTATAATGTAAACATAAAATGTGCCTTGAGATATTATAGCATTATGTGATCGGCTTGGGTCAAGATCAGGCTGTTCCATTTGGCCCGGCTATCACAGAAAAATCTCAAGAAGGATCAAGCCGACCAACATGGAAAGCGAGCACAAGAAATATAAGATCTCGCTACACCCTATGTGCAGTGAGGGTGACGCAAGCACAAGAAATAGTGACATGGGGGTATTGATCACATAACCTATAATAACTCCCCATCCCCGAATAGTATATGGATTCGGACATAGCACGTCATGACACGGGATTCTCCAAGAGGGTAACTAATCTCCCTCAGGAATCAGTGTCTATACAAGTACAACAAACAAGATCGAACAATGTACCAATATACCAAGAAAGTCCAGGAATAACATCTCATGCCAGGATCCGACGTATACTAGTCCGTGCACCATCGTGACAAGAATCAAGTAAAACACTATAACTGAATCAGATACAGAAGATATCAAGACAAGTAACTACTATCAGAGAATGTACTCGCCTGCTGTCCTGAGCTGTCAAGTAGGGTCGATGCTCAGAGTGATCTCACAGACCTAAAGATGAGATATTATAAGTTAATTAGGGTTTAACAGTGATACGCATGATTTTCTAATGTATGATATGCAATCTAGGTCAACTCAGTCCAACTAAGTCAAACTAGGTCACACTGAGTCACACTAGGTCAAACTAGATCACAGGAAGTCAAACCAAGTCAAACTAGGTCAAATTGGGTCAAGGTTGACTTACAGTTGACTCTTGGTCAACTAGTCAACTCTGGTCAACTCTAGGTCAAACTAGGCTAATGTTGACTAATAGTTGACTTTTGGTCAACTGGTCAACTCTGGTCAAGTTTAAACATTTCTAGGCCAAGTGTTGACTGATAGTTGACTTTTGGTCAAAGCAGGCAAACTTGGTCAACCGAGGTCAAAATTAGCCTAAGCATACTATTCCTAATATTTACGTGCCAAGATATCCTATATCTTGGTCATATTGGTATTCCAATACCAATACCTTGGTTTGGGTCCAATACCTTAACTTAGGTAAATTATCTTAGCCTCTAACCAATACCTTACCTTACCTTGCCCTTACCCTATGAAACTCCAATACCTTGCTAAGGTATTCCAACACCTTACCTTGGTATCCTATTACCTTACCTTAATATTTTGATACCTTACCTTGGTATCTTGATACCATACTCTAGTCATAAGGTAAACTAATCATTTACCTTGAATGTATAGGTAATTCATATTTACCTTAAGATACTAACTTGGTATCATGAGATACCAAGATACTCGTCAAATATCTAACTAACTAACTATCTAATATACTAACATAGCATCTTAACTAATATCTAACATATAACCTATAGTATCTAGATAAACCCCTTTACCTTGAAGGTAAACCTAATACCTTACCTTGTAGGTAAACCATTACCTTAAGGTAAAAGGTAAATCTAAGATACACTATCTACTCTAACTCTAACATCTACTAGACACTAACTAACTAACCATCTAATCTTCTAACTCTAATATATCATAGATACTAAGATATCTATATACACTAATTATCTTAACTTCTAAGATAACTCTAACATATCCCAACTAACTCTAATACTAATACTTGATACCAAATAGGGTACCTTACTCAAGTCCCAATACTCTCTTATTCTTACTCATGATACTTGAGTGTCACGATACCAATATCCTTATGGTACCCAAGTATCACACTAGTACCCTTTTCAAAACTTTAATACCTTGACACATAACTTATCTATATTTGGCATACTTGATAACCATTTGTATCAACATAAACACACATTAACTAACACATATTACCTAACAATAATATATATGTACTATATTATATATATTTTTGACAACCTATGATACCTACATTCATTTGATATCCATACTAAATAGGCTCATAGGATACACAAAATGCATATATCGTATAGTTACTTTTCTACTTAAAACGAATACTGTACCAATTAGACATTCACTAAATTCTAGGATTAAAGTATGTCGTAGCCCTTCATGTTAACTTTCTGAAACTTCAAACGGATCGCATTTTCGTATCCGGAAGCTCCCGGAATCGCGGAAAACACCGAAACACGTTTGTCTTTCGGACAGCTGACATTCAAATAGTTTTACAGAAAGTTCTAGAATGATTTTGGCTTATTAAAATATATATTTGGAAAGCTAACTTCGATACGGTTCTTTTAAAAAAATGGGAGATTAATCGGAGTTCTGAGCCAAAAGTTATGACATTTCTAAATTGCTATGGTTACTAAAAACATGGATGAATATTATGACGAATTTGTGTTGTTTTGGACAAAGAAACACTTGTATGCTAAGATACTTGGATACCAACATAGGTATCCAAATGAAACTCATTCTAACCATCCTAACTAAGATCAATCCATTCTCTAACCATTCTAAAACTGAATTTAAAACACAATTAATCCTATTAGGTAATAAACCAAACACATGGGGTGTCCTAATTTGGGATCTATCAAGTAGGACACAAAACACATCTAAAATCCTCAAGAGAGCTCCAAATGGCCTCAAACTTGAATCTAAAGGGGGTACATACGTGGAGGTGGATCCTATAGATTCAAAACTAACTAATATGCATAGGAAATCAATTTAGAGGGTTGGTTTTACCTATTGGAAGTGGAGTCCCAATGATACTCTCAAGGATACGGTTCCGACACGAAGGTCTTCCAAAAAGGAAACTCCTCCTTGCACTTTGCTCCAAATTTTTGCTAGCACCCTCCCTTGGTAGTATGAGAAGGTTGGATGGAAGTTTTGCTGGAGGGATGTAAGGATTTGGAGATCAAATCAAAGAGGGAAGCTTTCTAATTTGGGAAAGAACACTTTATGAAGGAAAAGAGACGAGATGGAAGAAATGAAAGGGGGACACCTATGCTTTATGTGACTGCCATGGGAGGACCTAATGAGCCTATGTGAAATGTCCAAGATGCCCCTAAAAGTCTCATTTTGGTCCACTTAAGTCATGACAAGATTTGAGGTCAAAAATGGTCAAGTTTAAGTCTCTAATTTAACCAATCTAACTAAGTGAGATTAGTCTAAACCTACTAACATAATTAGTGAGATTTGTGGGCAATGAATAACTAATCTTGGGGTCCCGTTTAGAGTCTAATCTACCCGGGTCACTAACACAAGTCGGAACGAGATGAAACTCAAATCCGACTAAACAAATCCCGTAAAATCAATATTAAATATATAAAATTCCCAAAATATTAAAATATAAAAAATGACCAAAATACCCTTAGCCTAAAAAGTGGTAATTAGCTAATATAATCACATGGATTAGGCCTCCATGGTCATGGTTAGTCGCTAGGCTAATTAGCTCTAAGGTTACACTAGCAAAAGGACAAAATCATAAAACACTAATTTAATGATATTAAAAATAATAAAATTCACCAATAAATCAATAACATGATTTAAACCTATAATTAAATAATTAATTTTTCAAAAGTTCAAAATTACTCTTGTTTTTAAAAAATGGTGGTTACAAATCTACCCTCCTTAAAATAATTTCGTCCTCGAAATTTAAGGTGGTTGTACTCTTCCCTAGGTTAAACCACTAACAATCAAGGTCAAAACTACTATCAAGCAACACACAAGATCAGGGTCCTACTGGTCAGAAATTTTTATAGTCTCAACAGGGTTATTACACTATCTAGCACAACAAAACACAATCCAAGAGGTACTATTGGAATATACAACAATCATGAAAAAAGGACAAAAGAAGAATAAAGGACAGACTGCTAACCCATCACCTGTAGCATCGGCCTCCTCGGCCGTCAACGCAGGAACCTGCCCGGCTGAGTATATCCCTTTACTGGTGCAGCGCATGACGCTGTTCCACAGGTGGCCTAACTCCATCTCTCTGCCCTTGGTATGGACACTGGCCAGGACGATGAAGGGTTAAGAGACAATTCTTAACCAGATGCTCCGTTGATCTATTGGGTTTACCTTCAAGGTAAAGGGGTTTACCTAGATACTATAGGTTATATGTTAGATATTAGTTAAGATATTATGTTAGTACATTAGATAGTTAGTTAGTTAGATATTTGAGGAGTATCTTGGTATCTCATGATACCAAGTTAGTATCTTAAGATAAATATGAATTACCTTTACCTTCAAGGTAAATGATTAGTTTACTTTATGACCAGGGTATGGTATCAAGATACCACGGTAAGGTATCAAAATATCAAGGTAAGGTAATAGGATACCAAGGTAAGGTGTTGGAATACCTTAGCAAGGTATTGGAGTTGTATAGGGTAAGGACAATGTAAGGGTAAGGTATTAGTTAGAGGCTAAGATAATTTACCTAAGTTAAGGTATTGGACCCAAACCAAGGTATTGGTATTGGGATACCAATATGACCAAGATATAGGGTATCTTGGCAGGTAAATATTAGGAATAGTATGCTTAGGCTAGTTTTGACCTCGGTTGACCAAGTTGACTACTTTAACCAAAAGTCAACTATCAGTCAACACTTGGCCTAGAAATGTCTAGAACTTGACCAGAGTTGACCAGTTGACCAAAAGTCAACTATTAGTCAACATTAGCCTAGTTTGACCTAGAGTTGACCAGTTGACCAAGAGTCAACTATAAGTCAACCTTGATCCAGTTTGACCTAGTTTGACTTGGTTTGACTTCTTGTGACCTAGTTTGACCTAGTGTGACTCAGTGTGACCTAGTTTGACATAGTTGGACTGAGATTAACCTAGATTGCATATCATACATTAGAAAATCATGCGTAACACTGTTAAACCCTAATTAACTTACAATATCTCATCTTTAGGTCTGTGAGATCACTCTGAGCATCGACCCTACTTGACAACTCAGGACAGTAGGCGAGTACATTCTCTGATAGTAGTTCCTTATCTTGATATCTTTTGTATCCGATTCAGTTATAGTGTTTTACTTGATTCTTGTTACGATGGTGCACGGACTAGTATACGTCGGATCCTGGCATGAGATGTTATTCCTGGACTTTCTTGGTATATTGGTATATTGTTCGATCTTGTTTCTTGTACTTGTATAAACACCGATTCCTGAGGGAGATTAGCTACCCTCTTGGAGAATCCTGTGTCATGACGTGCTATGTCCGAATCCATATACTATTCGGGGATGGGGAGTTATTATAGGTTATGTGATCAATACCCCCATGTCACTATTTCTTATGCTTGCATCACCCTCACTGCACGTAGGGTGTAGCGATCTTATATTCTTGTGCTCGCTTTCCATGTTGGTCGGTTGACCCTTCTTGAGATTTTTTTTGTGATAGCCTGGCAAATGGAACAGCCTGATATCGATCCAAGCCAATCACATAATGCTATAATATCTCAAGACATATTTTATGTTTATATTATACATTAGATATTTCTTGTCACTAATATTTTAGCTTGATGGTATTTTAGTCATTTTGTAAATTTTAAATTTATTTTGAATTATTGAGAGATGGTGTTATTTTTGACTTTTGATAGTTGAGACTTGGAGACTAACCTATATGTTGATCTAAGCTATGGTGACTTGATTAGCATGGTGGAACTCTAGTCTAACTTAAGTAAACCCAAATTAAGTCAATTAGAATCAAGTTTCAAATAGGAGGAAAAAAGATTAGGTTCAAGGACTTTGACTCATGAATTGATTTCCATT